>CM061138.1:131500988-132100988 GCA_030789695.1 Scilla litardierei | reverse complement strand
CCATCCGCAGACAGATGGCCAGTCCGAGAGGACCATTCAGATCTTGGAGGACATGCTGAGGGCGTGCATGTTGGATTTCAAGGGTTCGTGGGAGGACCATCTACATCTGGTAGAGTTTTTCTACAACAACAGCTTCCAGGCGAGTATTGGCATGGTGCCTTTCGTCGCTCTTTATGGGAGGAAATGTCGATTGCCATTGAGTTGGGATGACGTTGGTGATCGGGAGCTGTTGGGACCTGAGATGATTGTGGAGGCCGTGGATGTTGTCAGGAACATTCGGGAGAGGTTGAGGATTGCTCAGGACCGTTTTAAGCATTGGGCGGATGCTAAACGTCGCCCTTTGGAGTTTCAGCCGAGCGACCATGTGTTTCTGAGGAATTCCCCGAATCGTGGTGTGATTCGCTTTGGGAAGCGAGGGAAGTTAAGCCCACGATACATTGGACCGTTTGATATTCTGGAGAGAGTTGGCGAGGTAGCCTACTGCTTAGCCTTGCCGCCATCCTTGGGAGGAGTTCACAATGTTTTCCATGTGTCGCAGCTTCGTCGATACATTAGCGATCCATCTCATGCTGTGGATTTCTCGGAGATTACCGTTCACCCTGATATGACGTATGACCAGCAGCCAGTACAGATTCTGGACAGGCGTCAGAAGTCACTTCGGAACAAGGTTGTCAATCTTGTGAGGGTGATGTGGCGACACGGCTCGCCTGGAGAGTCTACTTGGAAGAATGAGGATGAGATGCGAGAGCGTTTCCCACTTTTGTTTCCGGACACGTGAGTGTTGGGAAATTCCGAGGACGGAATTTTTCTTAAGTTGGGGAGGATGTAACGACTGGTTTTCATGTATCTGGATTTATTATATTATATTATATGTTTTGGTGGATTTTCTCCTCATGTGTGGTTTTCGTCTCCGTAGCTTTCATTTTCGATCGTTTCGTCGTGATTTTCTAGCTTCTTCTTTAGAATCGTCGATTTTGGAGTAAGTCATTCGTGACGGGCTTCATATCGGTCATATCTTATTGTTAGATCAAGCCTAGGAGTCTTAGGAATCGATCCCGGAGCTTCGCGCTCCATTTCGGAACTTTCTGTGCACGTTAGCCGGTGTAAGAAGGGGAACTGACCGACTAGATGACGATTTAGTCGGTCGGCAAACCTTCATGGACCGACTAGTTGGCTTTGTTAATTATTCATGAGTTACTGTTTACTTTTAGTCGGTCTAAGAACAACCACCGACCGACTAGATGCGCAACTAGTCGGTCAGAACTTGCTCTCAGACCGACTAGTTTCTGTCAGTAGATTTCACCTAAGTAACTGTTTATCGTTAGTCGGTCCATGAACACTCACCGACCGACTAGGTTGCAAACTAGTCGGTCGACGGGCCTTCACAGACCGACTAATTCACTACCCAGATTTTTCCCTACTTTCGCTGTTTGGTGTTAGTCGGTCACGGTTGATCGACCGACCGACTAGTTGCTAAACTAGTCGGTCAGCCACTCTTCTTTGACCGACTAATGACATCAGAAACCCTAATTTTTGGGCAGTCGCCGGCTGTGCCTATTTAAACCCCTCCAAACGTTTTCTTTCTTCATTCATTTCTCCTGAGCCTCCTTCTTTCCCAAATCATCCTCCATCTAACCCTAGCCTTCCTCCTTCATCAAGAGTCTCTCCCCCTCTCCATTTTGACCAACCACCATGCCCTAGGCCATCTCCAACCCCCAATTCCCCCAAAACCCCATTTCTCCAGATTTTCCCCATCCATTCCAGATCTGAACCCTAGGTTCTCGGATCGTTTCTTCTGTTGCCGTGCTTGCTCGGCATCGTTCTTCCGCTTCCGATACGGTAATAACTCGACCTCTTAATGTTCTCTTAACCCATTTGTGTTTTTGTGAAACCCTAATGAAATGAACGTTGTTTTGATGATTGTTTCTCCATAACAGCGACTTCCCCGTAGATTAGCGTCCGTGAGACGAACCTTCGTGATCGTCATCCTCGGTGCTAGGAAAGTGAAACTTGCCACTTAGGGTTTTGGGCCATGTCTTAGGCCATTCGCTTGTTATAGGCGTAAAAGAGACTAGGCGACGAAATGATACTCGCCTAGGCGTAATTTTAGGAACTAGTTTGACAACGAAGCTAGATCCGTCACTTATCATGTTGCACAACTACCATGTCATGTTTAATTTCCATTAACGGTACGCAAATTAATTGTCATGTCATTGCATTCTTTAAGTGTTCCCGTGATTGCGTAGCTCCGCTACATCTTGTGAAATGATTGAGGCTAGGTGCACCCCTATGCCAAATGAAATATGTCCCTGGGTTGTGATCCAGGAAACGAGCTCTTGTGCGGGGCAACCCTGGCTCATTTACTGAGCTCGTGTATAGGGACCCTGGCTCGTCTACATGTGGGGTTTTGGGGTAAGAGTTAAGCAGCCATTCAACTGGGAGTCTGCCCGATCAGCAACTGCAGTTGTAAGACGTAAACTCTGGGTTCTGGGGTAGTGTTAAGCGGCCAATCAGTGTGAATTTCAAACCGTTCAGCTGTAAGGCGTAAACATCTACAAACAACGTGAAACGTGACTAGTGAAAATATTGAGATTGTTAGTAGCTTGGCTACTCTTGACATGCCCTGATAAATTGTTCTCTTGTACTTATTGTTTCACCATGTCTTACTTGTGCACTCATACCATAACTGCCATGTCATGCATACTATAACTGCTAGGTTGTTAGTTTGCCTTACTTTCAGTTTCCTTGCCCAAGTCTTTTAGACTTGCTGACATGTGCCCCTTTACTCTTTTGGGTGACACATGTTAGATCCTGAGCCAGAGTACATTGTTGAGGACGAGGTGTTTGCTGACGCCGAGCCCGAGCCTGTGTTTGGCGAGGAGTACGTGGACACTGGGGACCAGTCCTAGTGTCTTCGTTGAGCTTTCCTCTTTTGTTTTAGACTGTTGTAGTTGTCGGTGCGTGGCACCTATACTTTGTTTTGTTTGTCCTTGTTGGCCTTGTTCTGGGTCTTTAGACTCTTTCTTTTAGCCTGGTGGCTTTTCTGGATGTCGAACTTAATTTTCATGTTGGACAATTTATGAGAATTGGGATTTTATTTCTGTCTCTCCTTGCGTTATTATTGTTGTTCCGTTTATGGTTACATGGACCTGCTTATGTATTATTGACGCTTATCGGGTTTGGGGCTTCACAGCTCCACTCTCGTGCGGACCTTTTCACGTCTCGCCTCCATTTTAGGGAAGCGGGGCGTGACAAGAATTCTGCATAAGAGGGGAAAAGCAGACTTTCTAGCCCAAAAATTTTCAGCACCATCACCTGTCTTCCAAAAAATGTAGTAAATTGCTCCGACCTCCAAACATTCTGGAAAAAATGCTTTGGAATCGGGACTTCATGAAATTCAACTGAAAAATAATAGAAGACCAAGATGAAGATGTTAATAAGCTGTAAAAATTATGTTTTAAGCATATAAAAACGGTAAGCTCCGATATTAAGTGATATCATCAAAATGCACGTATCGGAGCTAAAATGAACACAAATTATGCACAAAATGCCTTCTAATGAAGGGTAAAATATACAATATTGAACCCTAATCAACCATCCTCATGAATCACGAACTCTGTCCGAAGTCCAGCTTCAACCTGCCTTCTGATCCTCTCCAGCTTCAGATCTTCTGCCTGTGCTGCCTTGATACGATCCATGATCGAAGACTGAATCTGCAAACTCATCAGTGAAACGATCACTCTCGGTAGAAAAAAATCGATGTCCATCTCTATCAGCTCTTGCTGTATCCTCCAGTCGACAGTATGCATCATCATGGCGGGGAGTCTACTCAAAGCATCCGGCACTACATTCACCTTCCTCGGGTGATACTGCAGATCTATCTCGTAGTCTGCCATCAGCTCCAACCATCATCTCTGATGCATGTTGAGCTCCTTCTGCGTAAAGATGTACTTTAAACTTTTGTGATCGGTGAAAATCTTCACGCTCTCACTCAGCAAGAAGTGTCTCCAGATCTTCAGCACAAATATCACTGCTGCCAACTCCAGATCGTGCGTTGGGTAGTTCTTCTCATGAGTCCTCAATTGACGAGAAGCATACGCGACCACATGGCCATGCTGATGCAAAATGCACCCAAGGCCCTTCCCTGATGCATCACAATATACCTCAAAGCCTCCGCTCCGATCCGGTACAGTCAATACCAGTGCTAGGGTCAATCTCGCCTTCAAGATACTGAAGGCCTCCTCACAAGTTTCTGACCAATGGAACTCCATCCTTCCTCGTCAGCTTCGTCATCGGCTCAGCGATCCTCGAGAAATCCTTGATGAACCGTCGATAATAGCCGGCTAAACCAAGGAAGCTCCTAATATCTGACGCTGACTGCGGAGTCGGCCAATCTCTGACTGCCCTGACCTTCTCTGAATATACAGATATGCCATCTTCAGACACCACGTGTCCCAGGAATGCGACTATGTCTAACCAGAACTTGCACTTACTATATTTGGCATATAACTTATGATGTCTCAGCGTCTCCAGCACTGTTCTCAGATGACAGATGTGCTCCTCCTCAGACTTCGAGTAAATAAGAATGTTGTCTATAAAAATAACGATAAACTTTTCAAGGAAGTCATAAAAAATTAAGTTCATCAAATTCATGAACACAGCTGGAGCGTTGGTCACGCCAACTGGTATAACCACGAACTCATAATGTCCATACTTTGTCCGGAACGCTATCTTCAGACTATCATCTTTCTTCACCTTCAACTGATGGTATCCGCTCCTTAAATCCAATTTCGAGAAAACTCTCGAACCTCCAAGCTGGTCGAAAATATCGTCGATACGCGGTAGCGGGTACTTATTCTTCACGGTCACGGCTTTCAGACCACGGTAATCCATGCACATCCGATGGGATCCATCCTTCTTCTTCACAAGCAGAACGGGTGCACCCCATGGTGACACACTAGGGTGAATGAACCCCTTCTGCAGCAACTCATCCAATTGCTTCCGCAGCTCTTCAAGCTCAGCGAGAGCCATACCATACGGCGCGATATAGGTTGCGCTCCCGGCATAAGATCGATACTGAATTCTAAAGCTCTGTCGGGTGGCAAACCTGAGATATCATCTGGGAAGACGTCGTCAAAATCTCTGACGACTGCTGATCGACTGATCTCCATCTGCATAGCTGCAATCGGCTCCTTCGGCTTGGGCCGGAATCTGACGGGCCCAAGCGACTTATCCCTGCTGTGGAACTTGAACTCTGGATGGCCTGGAATCCTGAATACCACCTTCTTGATGTGGCATTCGATCGAAGAATGGAAGTCTCCCAGCCAATCGATGCCAAGAACGACATCGAAATGCGGTAGATCATAGACAATGAAGTCTGCAAACAGTTTGTGTCCACTGACCACCAACGGGATCGATCGATAACCCAGATTCACTATCACCACTCCGTTTCCTGTGGTGATGTCCCAACACTTAGGAAGTGTATGGGTGGGAAAGGAATGCCTTGTCACGAATCTCCGGGATATGATGCACATAGATGCACCAGAGTCGAACAAGGCCAAGGCCGGGTGAGATGACACTAGAATGGTGCCTAAGATTTAAAGGAACTAACGTCAACAAAACTACTCTAACTAATCAAGGCAACAAACAATGCTAAATAATAAGATCTAAACTATGAAATGAAAGACTAGGTCTAAGAAATACCTGTAATGACTCCATCCAAGTCCTCAGCCTCAACGGCTGTCATGGTGTAAGTCGGCCTCTGGGGTTGCACCGCCTACCGAAACATATGCTTCTGTGGTGCCAAGGGTGGTCCATAGACAGCAGCTCCTCTCTGAACTGGGACAGGCGCTCGACTCTGCAACGGAACTGGTGCTCTGTCCACTATACAAAGAATATTCGGACAGTCTCTGGCAACAAGTGAGGCATCCCCACACGCCAGACACAAACCGAGCATCTTCCTGTAATTGCTCCCGATATGCTTTGGCTTACACCAGAAATGGCATGGGCCCTTACTCTGACTCTGCACAGGTGCTCCTGGCCTCTTGAAAGGCACTGTCTGATTGGATCTCATAGCTGGCCTAGCGGGTGGCCGATACTGCTCCATGTGATTCTTCCCTTCACCAGCTGGAGGGTCAGGTAGATGCGCCATGATATCATGATTTCTAGTGGCATTCAGCACAGCTCCCATGGTCGAAAAGTCTACCGAGGACATGGAAGCCTGAATCTTCGGGTGCAGCCCCTGACGGAACCGATCAGCTCGTTTCTTTTTCTTCTTCACCATATGAGAGGCAAAATGACTAAGCATATCGAACTCTGCCTCGTACTCATTAACTGTCATGTTCCCCTGCTTCAGATTCACAAATCAGCTCAACAGCTCCCTCTTAGCAGCCTTGGGGAAAAACTTCTCTCTGAACATAGACTTGAAAGTCTTCCACTCGACTGGTTTCTCCAGGTGCCTCTCCTCAACGCGCCACCAGTTCCTAGCATTCTCGGTCAACTGCATCTTGACTATCTCAACCTTGGTATCCTCAGAAATCTTTACAGCTACTAGCTTCTCCTCTGTGCTCAGAATCTACGCATCAACACATAATGGTCCTTCCCTTCCAGAAAATGTCTTCGGCTGAAGCTCATTGAACTGCTTCACTCCAGGAGCAGCTCGAGGTGCAGGCGGAGGCGACGGTGGTGGTGCAGCCAGAGCAGCCCGGGCATCACGATGGGACTGCTGAACCAATTGATGCTAAACATCCAGCATCTCTCTCATCACGCCCAGAAACTGGCGAAATTCACCGCCATGGTCTTCTGGAACTCCATCACATGAGCTCCCGGATGGGGTATTGCGTCGTCCTGCCATCCTATTGGCAAGAAACACACAATTTAGACTCGCACATAAAATCTGGATAATAATGAATGCATTTACTTTCATTGTTCCGAACTTTTGTAAAATGGACATGCAAGGGCCACCACTAAAACCTGTCACGCTGCGCTTCCCAAAACTACAGAAGTGAAACGTGACTAAGGTCCGCATGGGTCAGAGCTACGAAGCTCGGACCCACTAAGCATCTGTGAGGTACCACAAAGCATAAAACAGGTCCATGCATATAAAAGATACGGAACAACAAAAGTACCGAAAAGGAAATGCATTCATTTTATTCAAAAGATGTCCAGAAAGTACGGAAGTCTAAACAGATGCCCAGCATGGCTACAAACTGCAGAAAGAAACTACTGGTGCAAGCACCCAACCTAGACAAGAAGTAAAAGCGGTGCCACACACCCAAACTAGAAAGCAAGAAATCTCTGAATCTGCAACAGTGAGGGACCTTTAGGTCTGGTCCTTGTCAGGAATGTACTCCGGGTCGACGTCCTTTGGCTCCAAGTTCTCAGGTACGTCCGGCTCGTCCACGTACTCTGGCTCAACACCTGACGTATAGCACCCAAGAGAAAAGGAACTGTACGTCAGGTAAAGTATACAAGATAGAGGTGAGAGACTTTACTGCAAGTGTAAGGTAATTTAAGAGCAACATTTTACTGGTTGATTAACATGCTGTTGTGATGACATGACAGTTATACTATGCAAGAAGTAAAGCGGTGCAGGAAAGTAAAACGTGACAGGCAGTAGCCGTAGCGTGTGCTACCAGCTACGGGACTAAGCTAGATGGGATATGACAACAAGACAAGATGTGTGTGTGACACCAAAGAGAGTGCACGCCTGCAGCGTAGAGAGTGGCCAAACCCTCTATCTGGTGGCTGTTCACCCAACCCCACCCCAAGTGCTCAAGACAAGACTGGACTGGACTGTACGAGTACCGCTCACTCCCTTGGTGAGTGCCTCTCCCCACGGTCAGCCGGGGCGCTCACTCCCCTGGTGAGACGTCGAAAATTCCCGTAAGATGTACACGAAAGGAACACCCACTCCCTTGGTTGGCTCCCCAAGATTCCACACGGTCTGTCGGGACGCTCACTCCCCTGGTGAGACGCCGAGACTTTCCGTAAGGTATACCACATGAACTAGAGAAGACAAGATATAACCAGTTATGAATGTTCTGTTGTTCAGTTGTTGTTGTAGGGGGTCCACATGCACGCACACACAGAATAGCCCTAAGGTGTCAATTGTTGTTGTTGTTTGTTTGTTTGTACTTAGACTTCGTCGTCAAGTCTAAGATGTCAAGGGGGTCCCGGACGCTATCATTTCACGTCCGGCTCTCTTTTATCGTACTTTAACTTTTTAAGAAGGTGATGGCCTAAACATGGCTATAAGAACACAAGTGTAAACACTTGCCTGCTGTGGCAAGTGAGTCATCGGTCTGGATCGTCTGAAGTCCGTGCGTCGGCGAGGGTCCGTTGCGGTCCGAGTATCGGGTAGGGTTCACTGAAATGAATTAAAGGGACGGTATCATGTCACGGTTTAGCAATCCTATTAGGTGCATATCTAGGTTAAGCGTGACTATCCTATCGGTTCCAAGATGCGGTGTTCAATTGTCAGATTTTACTCTACAGTTCTCTACATCGACATCTACCCTATGTGCACAGTCAAAAGTCCGGTCGACGATCTTGATTAGCACAACATTTTAAAGGAGCACAAAAAATAAATTTAGTGATATTAAGTTGCTGATTTTTAGTTAGGGTTCAGATGATGTATATTTTGGGTTGTTACGAGTATAGGAACCAACCTGAATGATGGTCACCCGTGGAATGGCGGCAGAGAGGCGTCAGACGGCGGCGTGCGGCTGCTGGTTGGTCTGGGGTGGGAGACGCGATGTGCCGACGGTAGAGGGGCCACGAGATCGCTGGACGATGGCCTTGGAGTGTCAAGGACGGCTGCAGAGGGTGAAGCCATAGGGAACAGTGGCATGGCACGGTTGCGGCTAACTGGAGGAGTCACGGCCTCATCGGGAGCTTCCGGGGGACGGCCGGACGGTGGTTCGGCACGGCGACTGCGAGGCTACGTGTCACTGGGGCTGAACAAGGGTCTCGGTGGCTTGTGCTGTCGTGGACAGGAGGAGGGCAGGTGGCTGGAAGGAGGAGCAACGCTGAGGTCGCACTGTGCGGATGGATGGCAGGAACGAGGAGATTTCCGACGGCATGTGAGCGGCAGAGGGGTTCTACGCATTTTCCTGGAAGTGGCCACTGCCCCAAGTGCTGCCGTTGCATGGTGATGGGGGCAGCCTGCATTGAAGTCGGACGCGGTGTGCTGCCATCGAAGTTGTCGCGAGAGAGGGGTCTGCTCCGTTGGGTTACGGGGAGGGGGACAGAGAGATGAGGGGGAGAGAGAGCAAATTTTTTTTGAACTGAGGTTAAAAGTAGGCAGCTGGAACACTCGTTAGGCCTATGTATAGGTTGCAATATTAATAATATAGGAGAAAAGAATGAGAGAGGAAAACGTGTAAGGGAGAGGTAGCGGATATTAGTGGATTTGGCGTGGTTGTTGCACGAGATGGGGGGAGAACATTCCACACGTTCAGATTTCGAATTCAAAACTAACGAAATATTAATTTAGTAATACTAGGGGTTAGTTAAGGTTTAATAGGAATTAGTAAGTTAGGGGTTTAAAAGTAAATATTAATTGACAGTTGGTTTATAGAGGAAAGAACGCACAGACCTCATTAACATTTAAATTTATATTAAAATATTTTATAAAATGTAATGAGATAAGCAAGTAAGTTCGGTGACGTCCAAAAATTTCAAAGAAAATACCGGGACGCTCGTGCCTTCGAGAGGGTCAAGATTACGGGGTTCGGTCGCGCGTCAGGTTCATGGAAAACGAACGAAAAATAAAAAGGTCCAACATCGGAGCCTAAAGTCACGATGTCTCCCCAATCAAAGCTGATTTGTGGGAGAACGACCCGTGAAATGACGTTCACCAAAAATCCTACAAATAACTACTCTTCCATACGGTCACAAAGACATATCACAATGCATAGTTTGTATCCAAGAAGAGACAAAAATAAATACGCACACGAAAGAGTCGTACGCGTTGAAAATATCACGGTCGGAAAACAGCTGTTACATTTACCCTTAATTAATACCCTAGATCTACCCCTAATCAATACCCTAACCCATTCCATTAACCCATCTCCCTTAGCTGGTGAGATCCAAAATTATTGGATCTTACCCATCCCTTTGTCTCCCCTCACTAATTATAAGATTGCCATTCAATAATCCTATTTTAACCCCCCACTCCTCTCTAATACACACCCACACAGTATCTCTCTCTCATTTTATTTTTTTTCTTTCGAAGTAAAACCCCCAGCCCATGGAAATAACACTCTCCCTATCTCTCTCTCTCTTTTCCCGTTCGAAACCCAGGCCCGCTCTCGTCCCTCTCACTCTCGCTCTCACTCTCTCCCTCACCCACAACGTCTCCGACCCCTGCTTCACCGTCGACCGCCTGCCACCGTCCCTCCGCTTTCCTCTCGACGCTCCGAGCCCCTCAATCACTGCGGCGTGGCCTCACCGTCGCAAGAACCCCCGCGCTGCTCCACCCCAGCCCACAGCCCCCTCTCTCACCGTCTTCGCCACCTCGCCGAAGCAGCAGCCGCGCCGCCGCTGCCCCCGACACCGCTCCGCTATCGCAGCGCCTCACCGCCAGCCCCCACTCCACATCTCCCTCTCTCGCTCTTCACCGCCGCTGCAACTCGAACTCTGTCGCCGTCCTGTCGACACCGCCACCCAGTCGACGTCGATGCCCCCCTCGCTGTGCACCCCCCGCCCCATCGCTGACGGATAAGCGAACGCCCCCCTCTGCCACGGAACACGAAGAAGGTGTGTTATTTCGAAATGTATTTTTCTAAATACAAAAACGTATTTTCGTTTATACATATTTAAATATTATTAAATGGGTTTTGTTGGTTTTAAATTGATAACTAATTATATACGGATCAGAAAAATGTAAGACTAGCTTCAGAAAATCAGAAATGATATTCTGGATCAAATGGTGCTCATTTCATCTCAATCAGACGCTTATTTTTTCCATAATAAATTTTTAACCCTAAAACATAAATACGTCTTTTTCAATTAAAAATCTGTAACTTGTTTTTTTCACGTACATTAATACGTGAGAAAAATATATGTTGTAGCACTCTATGAGACGGTCGTTTTGACAGCTCACTTGAACCATTCTGATATGTATTGCATCCAGAATAAATTGTTGAATAAACACATTCCTAATTAAAATTACTTTTTAAATTGAATTTTGATCTTTTAAAAATTATAAAAATTACCAGAAGCTTCTGAAAAATAATTCCTCTTGCAGTAAAATTATTTTTCTTCATATCTAGCCTATATAAAAATTTAAAACGCTTTTCGACAACGTTTCAATCAGTCTTAAAAATCAAAACGATCAAGTTAAATAAATAGAAAAGAATGTATTCTTTAACCGATTGTTTCTTATGTTTACAGGTATAAATTCTCGTGCACCAGCACTAGATCCAGTCCCGGCTCACTACCAACACCTCGAGATCCGTAAGTCACAGTAAATTCTAGATTTGGAAAATTAGCTAGTGTGCTCGTACGAACTTTTAAAACAACAATTTTTGTGTTCCATGTTTGTTGGACTTGTCTTTATCCTCAAATTTATTAGCATCCACTTTGCTTTACTTTAAGAAAGTCGAGCAATAAACATTGTTTAACTATCATCATAAACAAGGAACTAATTACGTCATGTGGTACATCTTATGGAATGTCTTATGGAATATCTCGTGGAATGTCTTGTGGAATATCTCGTGGAATATCACGTGAAATGTCTAAAAGAATATCTCGTAAGAAAGCATGTGATCGATACACATGACACTGGGGTTTGGGGTAACTCATTGTAGAGAAAGTGTGGGAGCTATGCCCGAAGTCACTCACATTCGTCTCGTCTCGTCTCATTTTTCAAAGTATGTTGTGGTTGACGCCTGGGATTTGCTCCCCGTGGCAATGGAGGTGACCCATGGTTGCATATCATACTTTCCTACATGAGTTACATCACATAGTTAGTTTCTACCAACGCTAAGATAACCATTGATTGTACGTCTTATTCAGTACTTTGCATGCTTATTATCGTTACAGCTCATACCTGCTCGTCTCACCATTGCTATCACCATGTTTGCTCTTGCACATTACTTTTTGTACTTGCATGACCACCTTTTACTTTATGCATTACACGTACTTTACCTACCACACTTGTGCAGTCACTAGTGCTTTACTTGTCATACTTTTAGCTACAACAGTAGCATGCTTCACTTGCTTAGCTTGCTTTACACTTGAACTACCGTAGTACATTTTGTTTACCGTTGCTACCCAGTTATGTGCAGTTGTTGCTCAGTACTTTACTTTTCACTCTGGTTTGCTTGTACGTAGTTACTTTTCATCATACTTATACACTGCTTCTTTTCTATGTTTAGAGTTATTGTGACTTACCTACGGTTCCATTTATGGCGCCGACAACCGACGACCAGCTCATAGAAGCGGCCTCTGAGTTTTGAGGAGTCTGAGTTTGACCCAGAGTCTGCAGAGTTTAGTTGCTTAAGTTGGTGTATGTGTTGTATTATGTATTTCCTTTCTGCACTTCCTTTCCGTACTTTCTTTCATGTATTTGGTGAGAGAGTTCTGGTTGTTATTGTACTATTTTAATTTGTAGACTGTAATAATGTACGCTAGCTTGAGTTTTATTGTACGTCTCTGCATCGTGGCTATATTGATTTCACTGGTAAACTGCAGACCTGCAAATAAATCAAACAAGTAACGGGCCCCGAGAGCGGGTCGTTACAAGTTTGGTGTCCCATGCAGGTCCGCGCTAAATACCTCGTGAACAATATAGCAAGATCAGGGTGTACTGTATATAATACTCAACAAAACTGACAATTTTTCTATGTATGCAGGTGCGATGGACGGAAACACTTCCGAGAGTCCCAACGGAGCTAATCTGTCTGGAGCTAGCAACCAGACCAGCAACGGACCACCTCCCTTTGTGCATCAAATTTCTGACATCGCGTTGTAAGAGCTGGTTCAAGCTATACAAGGAGAGTACAAGCACGAAGGAAGTATACAACAATTTCGGTCACCCCACCCAAAGACCTGGAATGGCATGGATGGGCCTCTGAAGGCTGAAGAATGGCTGCAAAGCACCGAAGATAATTTGAGAGCCGCTCAAATTGCAGTTCGTCGGGTTGAACTGCAAGCTCAGATGGAACTGCAAGCTCAGTTCGTCGGGTTGAAGCAAGGTTCCATGTCAGTGGAACAGTATGATGCCTAATTTACAATGCTTAGTCGTTTTGCTCCCGGGATGGTTGCCACCCCTCTGACCCGAGCTCAACGCTTCAATAAGGGTTGAATATAGAGATCTGACGGAGCTTGGTCAGACGCTTACTCTGTACCCATACTGATGTTCTTGCTGCAGCTCGCGAGTACGAGTTCATCGAACGAGAGGAGAAGCGAGAGCAAGATTTAGCTGCCCCTCCCTGAATGCCACTACCTCTTACATCTACTGATGGATCCAGTCATCGACCTCCATCCCATCTGCATTGCCCAGTCCAGCAGACTCAGTTCAAGAGGCCAGTACCGCATCAACATCGAGAGTGCTTCTACTGTGGTAAAACTGGACACATCAAAGCAGAATGTCGTTCGTAACTGAACCTTTGCTTGATTTGTGGATCCAAGGACCATGGAGCAAGGGATTGCCTAGAAGATAGATATAGAGTTGTTGTTGATGCCCCTGCAAGGAATGCTCCACAACGACCACCACTTCCCCCTCAACAGAAAGTGTATCAACGAGCGCAACCACGTGCTCCATTACCGAGATGACAGGCCTACACCATGGTCCCAGAAGATGTCGAAGCCATCGACCAAGCGATTGGAGGTATGAGTTTTTGCTTTTAATAGTATACTCATTCATTTACAATCAGTATCCCATACCATTATATCATCGTAGCTATTATGATAATACTAGTCTTGAGATTAGCTATAGGAGCTATGGTGATGGCAATAGTATGTATTCATACATAACATCTCTTGTTTTCTTGATGCTGTGATATCACATTAAATTTCATGCTATTAACAGCTTATTTTCCTATGTCGTGGTCGTTCATCAAGCCTTCCTTTTGATCGTTTAAATTGCTTAGGCGATTATCGATCTTCTAAATTCCGAGGACGGAATTATTTTAAGGAGGGTAGGATGTTACGACCTGTATTTTTTCGATACATTTAAATACGTATTTAACATATTTTCATTTTAAAAGGTATTTTATAGTGGTTGATCAGGAGCTTTAAATGATTTCAAAAATTTATTATAAAAATATTTTGAAGCATTAAACTAGTTATAGTGCATTTCAGTAAGTATGGATTTCATCAAATACCTCTAAACAATTTTGATAAAAATTCATTTTCAATTATTAATGTTTTGGCTTAATGAATTAATTTTCTATACAAACATCATCAAAACATTTTCAAACTTCTACAGTATCATTCTATCACTATTTAGGGCTTTCCATTTTAATTTCATAATTTTCTGATATCAAATCGATTTAGAACACGCAAACCCGCTTTCTAAACATTTTGGCCTAAAACTAGTATCTCCGTAGCTCAAACACCAATTGGATCTCGTATTTACGATCCTCGCGACGATACGATCACGTGGATATGTTTTCGTAATTTTTCGAATTCGTATGCAAAAACGGGGTTGTATTCCTCCGTTTTCAATAATAACATTCACTAATGACTTTTCACCCTTACTAATCACTTTTACTAAGTTACATTTACCCTTAATTAATACCCTAGATCTACCCTGAATCAATACCCTAACCTACCCCATTAACCTACCTCCCTTAGCTGGTGAGATCCAAAATTATTTGATCTCACCCATCCCTTTGTCTCCCCCACTAATTACAAGATTGCCGTTCACTGATCATATTTAAACCCCGCCACTCCTCTCTAATACACACCCACACAGTATCTCTCTCTCATTTTATTTTTTTCGGTCGAAATAAAACCCCCAGCCCGCGAAAATAACACTCTCCCTATCTCTCTCTCTCTTTTCCCGTTCTAAACCCAGGCATGCCCTCGTCCCTCTCACTCTCGCTCTCGCTCTCTCCCTCGCCCACGACATCTCCGACCCCCGCTTTGTCATCGACCACCCACCACTGTCCCTTTTCAATCCTCCAAATGCTCCGAGCCCTCAGTCATCACGACGAGGCCTCACCGCCGCAACCCCGCGCTGCTACGCCCCAGCCCACAGCCCCCCTCTCACCGTCGCCACCTCACCGGAGCAGCAGCCGCACCGTCGCTGCCCCTGACACCGCTCCGTCGTCACAACGCCTCACTGCCAGCCCCCCTGCTCCACATCTCCCTCTCTTGTGTTGAGTATTGGAGTCACCGGATTTGGTTTTGGATGATGAGCAAACATAAATATCTCGTACTAACTGTTTGTGAGCGCAGTTATGGAGATCGTCGCCAAAATACTTGGAACATCAAAAGCGACGTCTCAAGACTTCTCAATACGCGTGATCGTGTGCCTGAAGCTTCGTTGAAGCTCAAGGAGCAATATTGAAGTCAAGAAGAATGAAGATTGAAGCTTCGAAGACGGTTTGTCATGTATTATTTATTGTCTTCTAGCTTCATAGATTAGAATGTTAAGCATTGAGTAGGACTTACTTTATAATCTTCATTTCGCTCATATCTTAGAGCTAGGATTATCTTAGAAGCCATTAGAAACATTCCCGAAGCCTAGCGCTTCTTCCCTCGGCTTCTAGTGCATGTTAGTTGGTTCATGTAGAAGAACCAACCGACTAGATGACGATCTAGTCGATCGGCAACTCTTCATGAACCGACTAGATGCCTTGCTCAATTCAGCTCATTCCATGTTGATCAATTATTCGGTCATAGAAGGTTCACTGACCGACTAGATGACGATCTAGTCGGTCAGGAGTCCTTCTCAGACCGACTAGTTATCATTGCCTCTGTACAGCCTGAGCTACTATTTCGAGTTAGTCAGTCAAAGAACGTTTATCGACCGACTAGTTGAGAAACTAGTCGGTCAGCATTTGTTCTTAAACCGACTAAGTCAACTTGAAGTCAGCCTATTCTATTTCGACTATTAGTCGGTCAAAGAGCATTCACCGACCGACTAGTTGTGAAACTAGTCGGTCGGCAAGTTTTCTTAGACCGACTAGTTGTCATCTCCTGTACTTCAACCTTTTGGCTGTTCAACCATTAGACGGTCTACGTTGTATCATCGACCGACTAGTTGATGAACTAGTCGGTCAGTGATCCTTCTTTGACTGACTAGTCTGGTTCAGAATAGAGCCGTTGGAGCTTTAATTGAAACGTTTCTCTCTCTCTCTCTCTTTCCTCTATCCTATATATACTTGGAGGGGTTCTTTCCTTGTATTCAAGGCTGCCATTTTAGAGGTTTAGAGAAATCAAAGAGAAGCTATTCAACTCCATTCCAAAGCTTTCTCTTCCTCACAAGAATCTCTCCATCAACTCTTTGAGCCATATTCCTCAAGAGAGATTCTCTCCATTGTGAGCCTTCCAAGCAAAGAGCTTGATCCAAAGTCACCATCCTCCATCCTATCCTTCGATCTCTGATCTTATTGGTGGAGCTTCGGTTTGGTGACATTCTCTCCTCAAAATCCTTCTTGCCCTAATTTGGTAAGTATACTCAAGGCATAGGATTTTGTGGTAAGTGTTTCTTTATTTCATCGTATTTGATATTTAAGATTGTCTCTCGGTTGTGAGAGAGGGTGTGATCCCGGGTTGTGGGAGTCACATGTCATTTGTATGATTTGGTCTTGTGAAGGTTTTTCACAAGAATTTCATAGTGCTAAATCTTAAGTTAGGGTTTCTAACTCAAGTATCCGGAGGGGATCCGGGTGGTTGGGACGTAGGATCACCGGGAACCAGTCGGTGAGACTTGGGTGGATCCGAACCCGTTACATGCTTTGTTTGCGTATGTTTAATTCTTGTTGATTGTTGTTTATTCCACATTGTCGTTTGTTCATTACACAATAGTTAGGAATAACTCTCTTAATTATTTTAAAGTACTATCACCCCCCCTCTAGTACATGTGCAGTAGCTTCATAGGGCACTACATCTTGCTCTTCACCGCCACTGCAACTCGAACTCCTTCACCGCGCTGTCGATGCCGCCATCCTGTCGACGTCGCCGCCCCCCTCGCCGTGCACCCCGACCCTATCGCATACGGAGAATCGAATGCCCCTCGTCAGCCACGAACGCGAAGAAGGTGGGTTATTTCGAAACGTATTTTTCTAAATACGAAAACGTATTTTCGTATATACGTATTTAAATATTATTAAATGGGTTTTGTTGGTTTTAAATTGATACCTAATTATATACGGATCAGAAAAATGTAAGACAAGCTCCAGAAAATCAAAAATAATATTATGGATCAAATGGCACTCGTTTCATCTCAATCAGACGCTTAGTTTTTCCACAATAAATTTTTAACCCTAAAACATAAATACGTCTTTTTCAATTAAAAATCTGTAACTTGTTATTTTTACGTACACTGATATGTGAGAAAAATACATGTTGCAGCACTCTTTGAGACGGTCGTTTTGACAGCTCACTTGAACCATTCCGATATGTATTGCATCCAAAATAAATTGATGAATAAACACGTTACATAATTAAAATTAGTTTTTAAATTGATTTTTGATCTTCTAAAAATTATAAAAATTTCCAAAAGCTTCTGAAAAATAATTCCTCTTGTAGTAAAATTATTTTTCTTCATATCTAGCCTATATAAAAATTTAGAATGCTTTTCGACAATGTTTCGATCAGTCTTAAAATCAAAATGATCAAGTTAAATAAATAGAAAAGAATGTATTCTTTAACCGATTGTTTCTTATGTTTACAGGTATCAATTCTCATGCACCAGTACTAGATCCAGTCCCGGCTCACTACCATCACCTCGAGATCTGTAAGTCACAGTAAATTCTACATTTGGAAAATTAGCTAGTGTGCTCGTACGAACTTTTAAAACAACAATTTTTGTGCTCCATGTTTGTTGGACTTGTCTTTATCCTCAAATTTATTAGCATCCACTTTGATTTACTTTAAGAAAGTCGACCAGTAAACATAGTTTAACTATCATCGTAAACAAGGAACTAATAACGTCATGTGGTACATCTTATGGAATGCCTTATGGAATATCTCGTTGAATGTCTTGTGGAATATCTCGTGAAAATCTAAAGGAATATCTCGTAAGAAAGCATGTAATCGATACACACAATACTGGGGTTTGGGGTAAATCATTGTAGAGAAAGTGTGGGAGCTATGACCGGTGTCACTCTCTCTCGTCTTGTCTCGTCTCGTTTTTCATATTATGTTGTGGTTGACACCCAGGATATGCTCCCCATGGCAATGGAGGTGACCCATGGTTGCATATCATACTTTCCTACATGAGTCACATCACATAGTTAATTTCTATCAACACTAAGATAACCATTGATTGTACGTCTTATTCAGTACTGCATGCTTATTATCGTTACAGCTCATGCCTGCTAGTCTCACCATTGCTATCACCATGTTTGTTCTTGCACGTTACTTTTCATACTTGCATGACCACCTTTTACTTTATGCATTACACGTACTTTACCTACCACACTTGTGCAGTCACCAGTGCTTTACTTGTCATACTTTTAGCTACAACAGTAGCATGCTTCACTTACTTAGCTTGCTTTACACTTGCACTACCACAATACAGTTTGTTTACCGTTGCTATCCAGTTATGCACATTTGTTGCTCAGTACTTTACTTTTCACTCTGGTTTGCTTGTACGTAGTTACTTTTCATCATACTCGTACACTGCTTCTTTTCTATATTTATAATTATTGTGACTTATCTACGGTTCTATTTATGGCATCGGTAGCCGACAACCAGATCACAGAAGCGGCCCCTGAGTTTTGAGGAGTCAGAGTTTGACCCAGAGGCTGCAGAGTTTAGCTGCTTGAGTTGGTGTATGTGTTGTATTATGTATTTCCTTTTCGCACTTCCTTTCCGTACTTCCTTTCATGTATTTGGTGAGAGAGTGCTGGTTGTTATTGTACTATTTTAATTTGTGGACTATAATAATGTACGCTGGCTTGAGTATTATTGTACGTCTCTACATCGTGGCTATATTGATTTCACTTGGTAAACTGTAGACCTGCAAATAATTCAAACAAGTAACGGGCCTCCGAGAGCGGGTCGTTACACTCAAGAAGGCTCAGGGTAACTACGGCCGATCTGTTGGGATATCCACCGATAGTTATTGCACCGAGCTAGGGAGGAAATGCAAAGTTTAGGTACAGCAAATATCGATGTAAGGAAATCTAGTTTTCTGAGAATGCCTGGGAGAATGTCTTGGAATCGTCCCCAAAAAGTCCCTTCTCTCATTGCCTTTGAGAATATTTATTGGTAGTGGCCTTTACAGGACGTTAAAGGGTAGCGTCTGAGATTTAATGCTGCTTTTCTAGCTTTTGGCTTGAGCTATCGGCATAGATGATGAGCTAACAGTTGGTCATTGAATGACAGGTTTATGAGCCGACTCATTAAATGAAAGAGCACAATGGTTAGTCGAGTTGTCACGTTGAATGAGGAGACAGTTGGCCTTGCATGAGGGCCTCTTGGCAGTTGGCCAAGGACAGTAGGTTTTACTGGGCTTGTTCGATCAAACAAATAACTAAGCTGTCATTGGGCCGGCATAGTACTATATTAATGGCTCTCATCTCCCGAGCTCAATCGACGTGATGGTTGAGATCAGGTGATGTGACATGTACTACCTTGGACATGCACGATAATCAAGACCACTCATTTAATGTTGGCAGCCATGCCCTAGGATTTGTGTACCAAAAGAGCACAAAACTCGTAGTGTCACGGCTCGGAGATGTCGACACATTCCGAGATCGGAAGGCTGAGCTCACCTCAGACGGCGCGGTTTTGTATAAATAGAGAATGAGGGTTGGAGAGAACCTCTTCTTTCTGCTCTCTGATAGACTAACATCCATCCTTGCTCTTGCTTTCTTCTTCTTCGGCTGACCATGATCTCGTTGGAGTAAGGTAGTCCTCTCTTTCAGGCATCCTACATCTTCGTCTTCCTCGAATTCTGAAGTGGCTAGACCTTGGGCTGAGAGTGAGCGTACTGAGATGGGCCAACTTGATAACCATTCACTATCGTTCCAATCAGGTCATGGTGCCATGCGGTGGCATCGGCCGAGCTCGCTACTTCTAGCATGGATGAACTTTCTCCGATGATGTTTCGAAGTTCACCTAGCCCTTGTAGCCAAAGCACACCCTTGATAAAGGGAAGGCCTTGGCTCTTGAAGCCCCTAGATCTAATGGTCCATCTTTGCAAGCTTAGGAAGAGCAATTTTCAGTGGCTATGGAGATCATAAACATGGTCTCTTGGGTACCAACTCTGGATCCCAAAAATCAGAGCTAAATTCCTCCGACCTCCTTACGGGGTTAGGGTCCCTTCTCCTAAAGAGAGGATCTGTTTCCCCAGTAAGTGTGAGGTCAGAGTGTATATAAAGATCTTTTTTCTTGGACTCTGCTTTCCTCTTCGTCCTTTCATCCTTCTTATCCTCAACTTTTTTGATATCACCCTCTGTCACTTTACCACGAATTCAATTGGAGCTTTGGTCGGCTTCATCGTGCTCTCCCTATTGAAAAGTGTGGAGCCAACTTTAGCACTTTTATGCAATTTCTTCCAGGTGAAGCTCCTCTATTGTGGCATGTGGTACTATATCACTGCTAGGAGGAAGAAACATCTCATGTTTAGGCTTTCGATATCTATTCATGAATGTAAGAAAAATTTTGTGTTTGTAACTTTCACGGGTGAAGTGACATTCCTTTCCCATTGGGGCCCCCTTGGCTTCAAGCCTCCGAAATAAATGGTCCTCTCCAAGGTGGAGAGTGGAGCGGACAAGCATTTTTTATGGCTGCCGAGATCTAATGGGTCTATCTAAGCTCTGATAGAACACTGATTGAGCAGAAGGTATGATTGACCTATAGATCATGCATACATGTTTTCTCTCCCTAATCTTCTCCTTTTTTGCAGACATGGTCGGATGAGAATTTTCCTTCAACACTGACATGTTGGCCCTTCTTTGCATTGGTATGGGGAAGTCCATGGGGCAGTTTGTTTGCCCAGCTGTTGGCCCCTCTGGCAATAAGGGAGGCCTTGAGCTCGACCAAGGCCATTGGGAGCTCGATGAAGGTGAGCACCACTCTGCAAGCTACTGGGGGTTCGAAGAAGAAGATGGACCCTTCTCCAGCTGAAACTAACGATGCTAGGAAGAAAATGAAGAGGGATAAGGACAGCCCTCTGTGCTCAGCCCCCAAGGAAGCAGATGTTGCCAAAGATGTGACCTTGGAGACGACTGTGGTGTTTTCTGGCCCATTAGACTATAAAGATACGTGGACATTTGGAGGCCTCCCTCCTTCAAGACAGTCCATGGTTCCTTCTGAGTTCGACCATGAACTGGCAGTGTATATATTGACTCAGGCCGACCTGTAAATCTCGGATGACAAACTCACAAGCATATCTACCCGATGGGGTGAGGAGTCGGTCTTCCTAGATTGTGGCGCCACAGCTTGGATTGCTGAGTACTTCTTCGTTCTGTAGGATCGATAAGTTAGGCAGAAGGTCGACTCGGAGTGACTGGCCAGTACCATAGTGTGGTTCAGTCAGTAGGTCGACACTCTTCCTTTCTCTTTCTTTCCTATATTTTGCCAAGTTTTAAGTCTGGCCTTTTGTCTTCTTCGAATGTAGATGTCCTTAGTGGCCGCTAAGTTGCATCATCGATCAGTGATAACAACCAATGCTGAGGCAAGCCTCGCTCTAAGCATTGGTGGGTACAAGCTATGAGAAGGCCGCTGATGAAGCAAAGGCCCAGTTTAAGATGTCGATGCTCAAATTCACCGAGATCACATCTCGCGTGGAGCAGATTAAGAAAGCTTTGGCTGAGGAGAGGGTGGGAATGTTGGCTGCTGAGTTGGCGAGGTCGACGATCGAGGAGAATTCCAAGGTTGAGGTAGATCAAAGGAAGCATGCCGAGGAGAATGCCAAGTCCGAGGTAACTAGGAGGAAGCGATCCGAGGAGTGAATGTCCAAGGAAAAGGAGAAGGGGATGAAGGAGATAGCCAATCTTCAGCCTCAAATTGCCAAGTCAAAGATGATTGACCCAGAGAAGGTTGTAATAGAGGCGGTGGAGAAGTTCAAAGTGGACATCCTCGCCCCTTAGATGGCCAAAGTGTTTAGTGCAGGCTTCTTCCATTAAAAGGAGGAGATTACCAAAAAATTTCCCAACTCTGGGGTTGTCTTCAAACAACTCGAGATGATCCTTACATAGGGTAGAGATTCAAGCCAAGGTATCAGCCCTCCTGTCGAGACTGCATCTCCTGTGACTGCGACCGTCGATGAAGCAGTGCCTTTGGAAGCCACGACTCTTGAAGCCTCGTCTCTCAAAGCCCTTGCATTCGAAGCCCCTGCCTCCTGATTGTCACTTGTATCTGTTTTCATTCTTCTGTTGTATGTGCTTTACCCACTTTGATATGTATGGTCTGTGACCCCCATCATTAATAAAATTTCTTTTATCAAAGAAGTCTTAGCTCATCTTAGAGGAAGTCAGAGCTAGGGTAGAATGTCAGTTAATACTACAAGCTTTATTTGGAACTTAGGTAGGAAGCCAAAAAATTAGCTCGTCAAAGGTAATAGAGGACATCAGAGCTTAACAGAATCTTTGCATTAAGTAGAGAATCCTTATGCACAATAGAATCTCCGCATTAAGTAGAAGATTCGAAGCGACTCCAAAGGTCGAAAGATTCTTGAAAATTTTCCCAACTTTCAGGTCGTAGAGGAAAGTCTCAGGTCATAGAGGACCGAGGTCAGCCTCGATGCCATCCATGCCCCCTCTATAGCTCTGGATTGCATACTGCAAAAGTGGAAAGTACGAGGTGTGGAAGAGCATACCACTGTCTATGACAAGTTAGAAATATAGAAAAATAATCAGACGTAGCCCCTATTATCAGAGCGAATAGCGAGGATAGAATAGATGAACATACATCAATGGCTTTCCATAACCAAGCATAGTGACTTGGCATAACAGAGAATAGATGATCCCAGTCACCGAGAATCAAGGTCCAATGAGAATAATCTCCAATCGTATAGCTATATTGGCCCACGAGGGTAATTTCCCCTGATTGTATAGCCGAACAAAATGCGAGGTCTTCGTAGATTTACCCCCGATCGTATAGCTGGATCAGCCCACGATAGAGTGGCCTCCGATTGCATATCTGATCAGCCTACGAGGTCTTCATAGAGTTATCCCTGATTGTATAGTTGGATCGGCCTGCGAAGGAGTGGCTCCCGATCGTATATGAGGGTAGCCCGTGAGATCTTCTGACATCCTTGATCGTATATCCGGATCGGCCCATGAGGAAGTGGACCTAAATCATATAGCCGATCAGCTTGTGAGGTCTTCATAGAGCTATCCCTGATTGTATAGCTGGATTGGCCTGCAAGAGAGCGGCCCCCAATTATATGCCCGAGCAGCCATTGGTCTTCTGACATCCCTGATCGTATAGCTGGATTTGACCGTGAGGGAGTGGCCCCAGATCATATAGCCGATCAGCCCATGAGGTCTTCTGACTTCCCTGATCGTCTGATCAATCTGTGAGGGAGTGGCCTTCGATCATATAACCGATTAGCTCGTGAAGTCTTATGTCATCCCTGATCGTATAGGCAGATCGGCCTGCAAGGGCATCCCTCATATCGTATAGTCGACCAGTTTGCTAGGTCATGAGAGTAATTTCAGATCATATAGCTAAGTTGGCTCACAAGGGAGTGTCCCCTGATCGTATTGCCAGCCATCACATAAGGCCTTAAGAATAATCCCCAATCGTATATCTAGATTGGCCCGGGAGAGTGTCAGCCCCCGATTGTATAGCCGACCAGTCTGCAAGGTAAATGTCATGGTATCTATGCTAACCTGTAGGCCTATGCACTTTAAAGAAAGTATAGATGGGAAAATTGGTCAAGTTTTTCCCGTTAATGTTTTTTGGAATATATTGTATAAGGTATATAAGATGTAACAAAGAAAACTGAAAAAAATGGTACAACGATTTGCTCGATTTACTTGTTTTGCACTAGTAATACCTTCGGAGATGCTCCACATTCTAAGGTTGGACGAGCTATCTGTCATCCATTACCAAGAGTATGTAAGTAGCGTGACAAAGTACTTCAGTGATCTTGTATGGTCCTTCACACTTGGCAGCGAGCTTGCCTTGACAGATGATCTTTGGCAAGAATGATACCTTACTCAGGACTAGGTAACCCTAGCAGAATCTCTTACCCATGACTCTGGAATTGTAGTATCAAGCTACCCGATACTTCCGTCAAATGGTTGTTAATGGTGTTCGGTCACGTACCTTGTCAATAAACTCTACACTCACTCCGAGCCCTTCCAAAATCTTTTCCTCATCGAAGAGATTAAGACGGAGTGATTACTTGCCGACCTCGACCAGGACTACCACATCTGCTCCGAAGGTGAGAATGAAGGGTGTCTCTCCCGTAACATCCTTGTAGGTTGTCCTATATGACCAGAGTATCCCTAAGAGCTCTTCTGACTAAGTACCATGAGCATCTCCAAACTTCTTGCATAGTGGTTCCAAGATGGATTTGTTGGCGGCCTCTGCTAATCTGTTGGTCTGTAGATGAGCGATAGAAGTGAAATGTAATTTGATTCTTCATTTTGAACAGAAATTCTTAAAGCCCATGTAGTCAAACTGCAGTCCATTATCAATGATTATGGATCGAGGGATGCCAAACTTTCAGATGATTGATTTCCAGACAAAGCTCTTGATGTTCTTCCAAGTGATGTTGGCCAAGTGTTCGGCCTCTCACTTTGTGAAGTAGTCCATAGCTACGACAAAGAACTTCCTTTATCTGCGTGTTGGAGTGAAGGGACAGAGCATGTCGAGCCCCCGTTTGGAAAAATATACGGGGCAGATAATTGGAACTAGGTCGGTTGGTGGAGCCAAGTTGTGCTTTGTAAATTTTTGGCACTCCGAGCATTTCCACACATGCCCAGCTACATCATCGACTAAAGTGGGCCAATAATAGCTCTGTCTGAAGGCCTTCAAACCGATCATCCTCCCTCTGTAATGATTTGTTGGGTTTTGTAAGACCCTCAAGGCATAAATCTATGTCCGTCTTACGTCGAACGGACG
Organism: Scilla litardierei; assembly: GCA_030789695.1. Taxonomy (NCBI): domain Eukaryota; kingdom Viridiplantae; phylum Streptophyta; class Magnoliopsida; order Asparagales; family Asparagaceae; genus Scilla; species Scilla litardierei. The sequence continues at coordinate 132,075,779 of CM061138.1, read as the reverse complement.
ATAGAAGCAGGAAACACAGGATAAACCATTAAACTATTTAATGATAGCCAGAAGGAATTAATAAACCCTAGCTAGGAAAATCTACTATCTTGGGATGGGTCTGACCAACCCCAAAGACAGATCTAAACTACTGCAACAATATATGAAAGCATAAAAATGACATACCCAGAACGTCGTTTCCACAGAATACGAAGCGTCGTTTTTAGCAACTTTCTTTCGCTTCTCAAAGCAAGCCGCCTCCATGCCTCCAAGCTAGACCACTCGAAGCAAGCCAACACTGTACCTCCGAGCCAATCACTTATCAAAGAAAGTTTCACTTGAGTATGATCCACATCAAAGACTTCGGATCAGATCCAAACCACCTCGCCGTCTTGCTAGGACACGAACGGAGATCAAAAAAATTTTAGGAGGAGGAAATAATTTTAAGTCTTAGATCGAGCAAGCTCAAAACTTTTTAGAGCTTCTCGAATCGGAGACTTGGTGCAAATTTTCCAAGAGGGTTGGCTCATATCTATATAGGAAACCGGACCCCCTCCTCGTCTCACAAGCAATGTGGGACTAAATAATATTAGGGGAAAAAAATTAGTTTAGTTTTCCTTACACTAAGGCCAAAATTCTACTAATTTTTCCTCCCTCACCATTGATCTTCGCAAGTGATACAACCTATCAAATCAAAGAGCACTGAATAGTGATCGCATAGGAACAAACGACGATCAATTCTGACTTCGTTTGACCCTTCAAACAATAGCACAAAGTTGAGCAAAAACAACAAAACGGCTGAAAACACAGCCGTCAAATTAGAAACTAGGGTTTCAACTGATCGGGCCCACTCGCGGCTCTGCGCACGCCCAACAGGGTAGCTCGTCTGCCTGGGTCAGTTGGGCACCCATTTGGGCATGCCCAGACCAACGATTGTTTTTCTATAGAGAATTTCTTTAATGACAATTCTAGACTTGTGATTTTGGATTTTAATGAAGCATTCTCATTCACAATCAAAGTGCACTTACTTATAAAAGCCTTCTTATTGTCCTCTTCATTATTTTAAATTCAATTATTTTTCTTTTAAGCTCGTTATTTAGCATGCACAATTTATCATTAAGCTCTCTAATCACATAATCTTTTTGAGTTTCAAGCTTAATTAAATTTTGTTTAAGCATGCTAATATCATTCAATAAAGAAGGGCAGGAAAGACAATTAGCTTTTTCATACACCCTAGAATTCTCTTTTTCAGCAAAACAATGGTAGAATCACATGCAACAATTTTTCTTTTTAGTTCTTTGATTTTTAAAATCAAGTTGTAAGTGTCTTATTGCATTTCATCGTTGGAATTTCTATAATCTTCTAGGGTGGATTCTAGCTCTACAATTTCCTCTTGCATGGCTTTACAAATAATTAGAAGTTTAGCTTTACTACCAGATTTTACCTCATTTTGTTTTGCCATCAAGCAAGGGGAGGTGTAAGCAGTCTCCTCGATCTCATTTTCTCTATCATCGTCCCATGTTAGCACTTTGGCTTTTCCTTTCGTTTCAGCGACGATATCCTCTCCTAGTGGGAAATCTCTTATAATGTGTCCTTTCTTCTTGCATTTAAAACAACGCCTACTCTTAGTAGCATTCTTCTAGTAATCTTAGAAGGACAAGCAACATTTTTAGTCAAGAGAGTATTTATTCCCTTTTGCATTCTCTTTTCATCACTAGGATGTGAGTGCAGGAGGATTGCTTGCTTCCATAGGATGTCTCCAAAGTCCTCCATATATCCTGCATAGAAGGGAAATGTGGGATATGATCAAATATCTTTCAATTCAAACCACACAATAAAATATTCATTACTCTAGCATTTATAACACACCCATTTCTATCATTTAGATTTAAATTACTTTTAGGCATAGATTATCTGTTATCAATAGCATACCAAGTATCAATATCAACGGATAATAAATAAGTTTTCATCCTAGCCTTCCAGTATATATAATCATGGCCACTAAATAGAGGGGGACGATCAATAGGCATGCCATGTGCAAAGATTAACTTTGGGGTTTTTATGATAATGCTAGACTAGATCCTCTAACATGCTTTGATACCACTTGTTGGATCTGGATCTAAGCCTAGAGGGGGGGGGGGGGGGAGGGGGTGAATATGCTATTAAAAATTTTCATGCAACCCACGAGCAAGCACACGCTGTTATAGCATATTCAAAGTAAATAAAAAGCAATCACAGATGCACAACAGATTTACCCTGCTTCGGTCGATCACCACGACCTACGTCCATCCCCTGAAAGCAAATATTATATTAATAGTGTACAGGAACAACCGTAATAGCTAGAGAACCAATGTCTCTACACTCACCAGGCTCAGTACCCCACTCACTGTGTTCAACACTATCAATCCTAATATATGCTCTCACTTGACGACATCCGTCAAGTTCCTCTTGTCTAGACCACCACTAGACAAGACCCCAAATTGTCACATAAAAAGGATAAATTTTCCCATACAGAGACCTATACAACTACACAAAATAATAGTAGAGAGGTTAGAGAATCTCAGTTTTTGTAGCGGCAATCGTCTCTATCAACAGCTCAGGTCAGATTGCATCTGATAGGATGTTGATGTGTGTGTATATTTTATATATTCACGCACGTCTTCTTTGTGTTTTTCCGTTATTTTCCACCGTATCGTATCCATTTTCTCGTATTTTCTAGTTTTCTTTCACTTCTCCTTGTTTTTGTGTGTTTGCAGGATATTACCCGCGTAGGGGACACATAACGAAGATATCATATGTCCCCGGAGCAATGGAAGGAGTTGCGCGTGATCCAGGGAGTCAAACGACCAAGATTGCCACTTTTCAGCCCCCACCCGATCGGTTGGACACAGCCAACCGATCGGGTGATGCACGCGTGCATGACCCGGACACAAGCTGAAGCGAAGTAAGGATCAACTGATCGGGTCACCGACCGGTTCATCCCAACAGAGTTCTCGGGAAAATGGAGCTGAATTCCAACCGATCGGGTGACATCTCACCCGATCGGTTCATCTGTAGCCGATATTTCCAAACGACGAACCGAAGAGCTCACCTGATCAGTTCAGTGATCGGGTGAGATCGACAGAGCTCTCAGCCATTTTGGACTTAATTCCAACCGATCGGGTGACTTATCACCCGATCGGTTCATCTGTAGCCGTATTTCTCAAATTGGCGAACCGACGGCGCCACCCGCTCGCCTCAGCGCCCGGTTGAAGATGTTCAAGGCTCTCACCCGATCGGTTGACTCATCAACCGATCGGGTGGCGATTTTTCTACGGTTTTGGACCCGAACCATTAGGGTTTCGAAGGGGACTATAAATACACGATGTTGGCCGACTAAATGGGGATCTCTTCTATTTTTAGGGCTTTTTGCCCGTTTTCTCGTGAGTTTTAGGTTAGTTTAGATTAGGGCTTTTGGTCAATAAATCTCGTACCGGATTGATGGATTCGAACGCGAGATGAGTATTTTCTTCTCTTACTTATCATTGTTTGTGTTATTCTCATTTTGCTTGATGGTGAACATTTGTTTGTCTTTTCTATTGCTTTCTTATATGTTCTTCACCATTGAGTAGTGTTTGATGAACCCTGATATGGGTTAGGGTAGGATTGATGCTTGGAAAACTATGTTTGACTTGATTGCATGGTATGTGTTCGATGGAATGTGTCAATGGGGATTTCTAGCAATCTGAGTCCAATTCGTATGGCAACACACTAGTAGTGTTGGGGATTGGGGTCCGGTGTCTTGTCCAGTCAAGATCCGCTTTGATGTATTGCTAGAAATCACATTCGACCTATTTGGCCATTAGGGTTATGCGGGGACGTTTTATTGTCATTGGCAGGAGAAAGACCACCTCTGACCATCGGGCCAAGGGGGAATAAACTTGGCATTTGACTCCTTAGCCACAGCTCACACCCGTAGCGTAGACATTGAGTCCTCGTGCGTGGAAACGGCTTGGACGAAGTGTTGGCAGTTATCATTGTGGCCTTAATTCTCCCGGTTGCGGTCGGTGTTAATGGACATGGGAATGCCCACCGTCCGAAACCGGGTAGACCTAGCGTACTGGGCATCGACCGGAATATCGGGCCCATGGACGCTAGGTACCACCTTTTGGGGGAATATCTCACCCTGGGTCAAGTCAAATGCCAAGTGTCATGAGTGATCTAGCCCGTGTTAGCGGGGATTCATTTCTTGTCTTTTATTTCTTTCTTTTATTTCTACACTTCCACCCATATTATCCGCGTAGCTAGCACATAACCTAGGCGAGGCTAGTAGCCATTCAAGCCATCCACCTCCCTAAGTTCGATAAACCCGCACCCTACACTAACCGTGCACTTGCGGTAAAACGACACCGCGTCCAAACTGTAAATGGGGCGCCGGTCAAGTTTTTGGTGCCGTTGCCAGGGAGGCATTCGGTTTGATATTAGCTTAGCTTGGGTTCGTTAGACTATGCAAAAAAATACAATAACCAAGAAATTTTTCCCCCACCATTATATTATCTTTTTGTTATTCTCTTGTACTATTGACACTCCTCTCTAGTTTTCCTATTTTTGTTGTCCAGGTATCTCTGGTAGAACCATGTGGAGATCGAATTTCGATGCTCAGATGGGAGGATACGATCCTTATTCAGTTGTGGTTTGTGAGACTTGTGGGATGGTAGGACACATGTATTATGATTGCCCATTTACGCTTGAGAGCCTCCCCCTACACCAAGGCAAAAATTTTCCCACAACCATAGCCCAAACACCTCCCATCCATTTCCTCAACCTTATATCCCTCCACCAACACAAGAAGAATCAAGCCTTGTGTCCCTCCTTGAAAGTGCCATGTTTAACCAAGGCCAAATATTACAAAACTTGATGGTACCAATCACCGAGCCCACACGAAGGAGAGGGGATGAAGGAGAGGATATACCCACTTTCATGGTTGAGACCACCATCTCATTGGCCACCATAGACACATCTCAAGCCGATACCCCATTTTTCCAACACTACCACTTAGATGATGAAGCATTTTTTGATGATGATAGTGAGAATGGGGTGATTTCTATAGGATTTGTGGGAGAGACTCTTGTCTTGATTTGGATACCCCACATGAGTCCTATGAGAGCACTGAGTAGTTTACAGAGATTATGCATACTGGCGAGGAGGATGTGCGTGAGGACGAGGACACCACGACCACATACGAGTGGTCCGCTCTACATCTACCTCCACAGCCATCTCTGTTGCAGCTTCTTCCTTGGTCTGTGGTCAGCCACGAGGATGTCATTTAGGACATCGGGCAGATGGTGGAGTATGAGCATATCATCGAGGAGAATGTGCATGAGGGCTTGGATACGATGGTCCACTTCATGGAGCCCGAATCACATCTTCCTCTACCGTCGCTCCCCATTTCTTCTGTGACTGAGCACCTACTTGAGCATATTGCCCCTATTCAAAGAGATTTTCATACTCACTCTCACTCCACTTTTGAGTCTCGCTTTTCAAGTCCTATTTCTTTAGATTTATATGTTATTGACACACCATATCTCTCGCAGGACACAAGATCTATTTCCCTCGAGGTATGCTGCGGTGTGTCACTACGTGGAAAGCCACTTCTCATGGAGAGCGAGGATTTGGTCGTCACTAGTACAGAGGATAGCGACCCATTCTCAGGTAGTATTCGTCACCCTTTTATTATTTTTCCATCTTATATTGACGATTATCTCTGGGATACATTTATTTTGGGAAATAATTTCTTGCCATGGACTAATGCACCTCGTCCTTTGCAGGTGACAGGTGGACACCTACGAGGGATGCTTGGAGGTGCATTGCTTGGGTCCATTGGCACACGTGGCACAGCACTTCTGGCGGAGCAGTTAGAGCAGCTACCTGCCCCACTCCAGATCTTGGATCTGCCTATGCTCAGGTGTATCCTAAACCAGTAGTGTAAAAATTTAGCGCTTTCTAGTTTAGATTTGAATAATCTCGTCTCCTCTCATTAGTGAGGGGAGAGTATCTAATGTTTGCTTTTGCATCATAATAACCCATCATGTCGTGCCCTTCTATCATTTCACCCTCATCTTCTACCGAGGAGGACGAGGACAGTCCCTCTCCTGCATTTTGATTTCTTTCTTCTTCTTTTTCTTTTCTGATCTTTCCCCTAGCATATTTTTGCTTCACCATAATCATATCATATTGCTCGCATTGTCATGTCTAGCTTTGGGGAAATCGATTTTCATGTGTGTTGTCGTGTGATTCCGTTGTTGTGTGCCTGTTTATATGTGTAGTGCAAATGTGCTTTTTTCTATCTTTTATTTTCTATGTTTCTTTTTCCTCCTTTTTATTTTTCTATTTCGTTTGTGTGATTTCCATGTTTTTCTTTTTTTTGTGTCGATGCGTATTCCCCCGATTTTCATTGCCCTCCCGTATTCACTACTATTGCATTGAGGGCAATGCAAGTTTCAGCTTGGGGGGGTCGCACTTCGTGCGTCATTGTGTCTTTTTCTGCGTTTTGAGTCGTTTTTCTCCGTGTTTTTCTTTTTTCCCTCTCATCTTTTGTCCTCTCTCCTAGAGATGACCCCATATGATGAATTGCCATAGAATCACACACACCCCTAGCATGGCTTTGATAATCACATTCACTAACCCTAGGAAGCCGAGTCCTATTGCATTTCATGCATCATGGGTTCATTTTGCTTTTATGTGAGTCGTGTGTCGTGACTAGCTTATGGTGTGCTTCTACTTTGTGATTTTGATTTAAATACATGTCCTTGGTTGACCCCTAGATTATCATGCTTCGATTTGAATATGCGGTATTTGCTTCTCATGTCTGCTTCTATATGCATGAATATATTTATATCGTATGTTTCAATTCGCATGTGTCGGGATTCCACAATTAGGACTAGGATAACCCATTTAGCCTATGCTCTGATTAGCGAAGAAAATCTCCCTTGCCCAAGTGTCTAGAATCCGATTTCTTTTTTATTTTACTTGGTGCAAATCCCCTCGTCATGTACCGTTCTCCCACTTGGGAGAGTACACACATGTATATACCCAAAAGTCCAAAAAATCCAAAAGAGAGAGAAAAGAAAAACCCAAAAAAAAAAGATAAAGAAAAGAGAAAAGAAGAAGAAAAAAAAGAATATATGTATAGCCAAAAGTCCAAAAAAATGCATATATCCAAAACCCAAAAAAATTGTGTGAATATTTTCCCCTCCTACCGAGAATAAAGGGAAGGCGAGAGTTTGCACCGAGTGTTCTACTCCACATCATCTCAACCTCCATCGTTTTCAAAAACACTTGGAATAGGCACTTTCTAGCTATTATATAGGCGATAGTGTAGTGATTTCCCAGTCCCTAGCTGTGGAGTCCCTGACACATGATACATTTCGATTCTCACTTTCCTCTCATGCATGCTTGAGCTTTATATTCACCGCTTATTTCAAATCGAATCGATATTTGGGTCTTTTCTTGGACTTGTGTATATGGAGCTTATAGCACAATGTAGATAGTGACACCGTCTGCTAGCACACGACCACACCCACTCGTGCTTCACCGTGTGGGCCCACGACACTTGTCTGGACTCGTTTCCTTTGGTTTAGTGTCGTGATTTGTCGCTTGCTTGCTTGGTGTGGCGTTTTTGATTTTGTTGGCCCTGACGGGCGATTTAGGATTTTGATTTCTTTTTTCCTATCTTTCTCTCTATTTTCTCCCTCCGAGCTCCTACTCTCACTCGTCTTCCTCGAGGACGAGGAAGGGTTCAGCTTGGGGGATTTTGACGTGTGTGTATATTTTATATATTCACGCACGTCTTCTTTGTGTTTTTACGTTATTTTCCGCCGTCCCGTATCCATTTTCTCGTATTTTCTAGTTTTCTTTCACTTCTCCTTGTTTTTGTGTGTTTGCAGGAGATTGCCCACATAGGGGACACATAACGAACATATCATAAGTCCCCGAAGCAAGGGGAGGAGTTGCGCGTGATCCAGGGGGTCAAGCAACCAAGATTGCCACTTTTCAGCCCCCACCCGATCTGTTGGACAGAGCCAACCGATCGGGTGATGCACGCATGCATGACCCAGACACAAACTGAAGCGAAGTAAGGATCAACTGACCGGGTCACCGACCGGTTCATACCAATAGAGTTCTCGGGAAAATGGAGCTGAATTCCAACCGATCGGGTGACATCTCACCCGATCGGTTCATCTGTAGCCGATATTTCCAAACGACGAACCGAAGAGCTCACCCAATCGGTTCACTGATCGGGTGAGATCGACAGAGCTCTCTGCCATTTTGGACTTAATTCCAACCGATCGGGTGACTTATCACCCAATCAGTTCATCTGTAGCCGCATTTCTCAAATTCCGACGGTGCCACCCGCTTGCCTCAGTGCCCGGTTGAAGATCTTCAAGTCTCTCACCCGATCGGTTGACTCATCAACCGATCGGGTGGAGATTTTTCTGCGGTTTTGGACCCGAACCATTAGGGTTTCGAATGGGACTATAAATACACGATGTTGGCCGACTGAAAGGGGATCTCTTCTATTTTTAGGGCTTTTGCCCCTTTTCTCGAGAGTTTTAGGTTAGTTTAGATTAGGGCTTTTGGTCAATAAATCTCGTACCGGATTCATGGATTCGAACGCGAGATAAGTATTTTCTTCTCTTACTTACCATTGTTTGTGTTATTCTCATTTTGCTTGATGGTGAACGTTTGTATGTATTTTCTATTGATTTCTTGTATGTTCTTCACCATTGAGTAGTGTTTGATGAACCCTAATACGGGTTAGGGTAGGATTGATACTTGGAAAACTACGTTTGACTTGATTGCATGGTATGTGTTCGATGGAATGTGTCAATGGGGATTTCTAGCAATCTGAGTCCAATTCGTATGGCAATACACTAGTAGTGTTGTGGATTGGGGTCTGGTGTCTTGTCCAGTCAAGATCTGCTTTGATGTATTGCTAGAAATCACATTCGACCTATTTGGCCATTAGGGTTACGCGGGGGCGTTTTATTGTCATTGGCGGGAGAAAGACCGCCTCTGACCGTCGGGCCAAGGGGGAATAAACTTGGCGGTTGACTCCTAGCCACAGCTCACACCCCTAGCGTAGACATTGAGTCCTCGCGCATGGGAACGGCTTGGACGAAGTGTTGGGAGTTATCATTGTGGCCTTAATGCTCCCGGTTGCGGTCGGTGTTAATGGACATGGGAATGCCCACTGTCTGAAACCAGGTAGACTAGCGTACTGGGCATCGACCGGAATATCGGGCCCATGGACGCTAAGTACCACCTTTTGGGGTAATGTCTCACCCTGGGTCGGGTCAAATGCCAAGTGTCATGAGTGTTCTAGCCCGTGTTAGCGGGGATTCATTTCTTGTCTTTTAGTTCTTTCTTTTATTTCTACACTTCCACCCATATTATCCGCGTAGCTAGCACACAACCTAGGCGAGGCTAGTAGCCATTCAAGCCATCCACCTCCCTGAGTTCGATAAACCCGCACCCTACACTAACCGTGCACTTGCAGTAAAACGACACCGTGCCCAAACCGTAAACGGGGCGCCGGTCAGATGTTGTCACCAATGTCACGTCTTCGCCTCTGAAAGTTGCGACCTAGATGATTTCCACTTTGAGAACTTACAGCCTTGATGCTCCTTGTCTTCTATTGTTGCGTAATGTGTTGAGGACCTCTTTGAAGTGTTGCACAATGTGTTGAAGCTCTCTCCAATGGAACTGCAGCCAAGGCTTGAAGACTTCAAGTATGTTGCAGCCTTGATGTGTGCTTGGGCTATAGAGTTGCTCAAGGAGATGTGGAGAGTAACTTGAAGATGTAGCTTGCGGCCAAGGGCTTGGAGAGATGAAGAACTTTGGCCTAGGAGATGCTGAAATATATGAAGCTAGTCAAAATACAACTCATACTAAAATAAATACCACTGATTTAATACAAAGATTAAAATCAGAAAAATATCACCATGTTGTAGAGCACTGAGTTGTGATCATCCTGGCACAAACGGTTCGTCAATCCGAGTTCTGTGGAGAAAGTTATGCACTTTTTAGTGTCGTCCATCGAGCTCCTTACAAAGTTGTGGCCATGAAGATTTTCTGTAGGGTTATGGCCGAATTTCGTTGGTTGCCTCTCTCTCAAAATCTCTCTCTTTGAGTATGGGTTTATATATGAGAGGATCGGATATGATAGAATCAATTAGAATCCCATATTTGATGGAGATTAGAAGGAATCCTAAATTGATTAGGATTTGAGTGAATCTCTTTGGATATGAAGTTTGAATATGGATGGCTATGGAATTGAATTTGAGCAGTTATAGTATTTGAGTTAGATCTCATTTAATCACCTTTGATTTGCATGATATTCTCCATATCTCTCCATCTTTGACCAAGTCTACAATTCCCATGGCATTAGGATTTGAATAGATTGTTTGGAGATTTGATTTGATCTCATAGACATTCAAATAGGAATAAGAGATGAAGAATGATTTGAATTGCAATGCTAATGGGAAGAGGAATAGAATCATATCTTTGATTGATTTGAATCAATCCAAATTGATTTCACCATGGCTATCTGTTGGATCCTGTGGATGGCAAGCAACACTAGAAGGGGGGTTGAATAGTGTTGATCAAATAAAACTTTTTCGCTCAATGATATTAACACAAATAAATTCCTTCTAACGTTGCCTAAGAAACCAAGTAGAGTGATCTACGCTTGGTTCTTAATCAACAATATAATTTTAAAGTGCACAGCGAAATTCCACAGCAGGTAATCGACTCCTTATGAGCAGTAGTCGACTCCCAGAAAATATGTTAGAACAAATAAGATTACAAGTATGAATTTCAACGTATAGAGATAAAATTGATCTTTGCTGTAGATAGAAGATATAAATGTAAAGATAATCAAACACAGATCAACAATCACAAACAAAAGGATTTTATCCTGGTTCCCCGCAACCCGGGTACATCCAGTCCCCGACCAATCCGGTACGAGATTTCCACTATCTGCCTTGGCAAATACAAGCACCTAACTTCACTCGTTAGGATTTCCAACGACCTAGTCTTGACCAGGATTTCCGATCACAACACCTAGACTTGTCTAGGGTTTTACCCTTGCCTCACAAACCGAGGACTTTCCAACTGGCAACAACTAGACTTGTCTAGTGTTCCAACAATCAACACAATAAGAGATTTGTCCAATACTCTACAATAAGTGATAGAGATTGGTAAATACACCCGATTCTATAGCCAATCAAAAGATAGACAATTTGTGTAGTGGCTTAATAGAATGATAGTCTAGATCACACAAAGATACGAGATAAGTTCTTTGTGATCTAAAGCTTTTTCAAAAATCCTTCAAATAAAATTAGAGAGAAATAATAGAAAGGATTTTGAAAAACAATTTAGCCAATAAAAATAATAATATGATCTTCAAAAAGAATTGAGAAAATATTGCAAGATCAAAACTGAAATTAAGCTGGCTAGAGAGAAAAATTAGAGAGCTTTGATTCACGAGAGCTTTCACGAATTTTGATTTTCAATGTTGTTGTTTTCACAAAAGAATTTAGCTCTATTTATAGGGAAAAACTGAGATTTGAATTTCAAATTTCGTTTGACTTTTGTCCCAAAAATTTCTGAGTAAATTGCTTAAAAGATTTTAAAATTCAAATTCAAAACGTCTGAAAATTTCCAGCAGGTAGTCGACTCCCTCATATATGTAGTCGACTCCCAGAGAGATCTAGGAAATTTTCATCCCTGAGAGGTAGTCGACTCCCTACTTTTGGTAGTCGACTCCCAGAGGAGTTTTTCCTGTTTGTTCTAGTCAAAAGGGTAGTTAGCTCCAGGGTGCGTGGAGTTTCACTACGAGAATTATGAAGTGACTAGAAAAGCTCTTGAAAACTATTTTTGAAGATAGTTAAAATTGTTTCGAAATCATTTGTGTGTGTGTGTTGTCTATTTGATATGGCTTTGACAAATACCCTAAAAGACACGACACACTCACACTAGACTCTGAACATGTCTTCGGAAGTTTAGTCAACTTGATGAAGTGAAGGTGAGCTTCTCTTTGAGCTTCTTGTTCTGTTTGAGCTTGAGCTTCATCACTTGAGTTTAGCCATGTTCGTCTTTGTCGTGGAGTATTGATGCGTGCTTCTTTGGAGTATAAGTAGAGCTTCTCGAAATCTGCACACTTTTAAGTGTAGTGTAGTTAGTACACTAAGCATTCATTTGGTGTGCTCATCATCAAAATTACTTGGGGTGGAATTCAATTTCCATCACTCTCCCCCTTTTTGATGATGACACCCAAATGAAAAGAAAATGAAGTAAGATATGAATATGAATAATATTTCAAACTTACTCCCCCTGCTTTGATGCGGTTCTCCCCCTACATCGAAGCTATTAGAAATACAATTCATATTTTTTCATTTCATATATTTTTCTCCCCTTGTCATCAACAAAAAAAACAAACGTATTATCTACAGGAAATAAAATAAGAGGAATTCAATTCCATATGCCTGCAAGGGAGATGTTAGTTCATAGAAACAACTGAGTATAGCATAGTAGATAACTTCATAATAGCTAGCATCACACAATAAAATTTATTACAAACCATAGTTTAGAGAATCATTGTTTAAAAAAAACGAGAACCATTGTTTTGAAAGAGAAGTTCATGAAGCTAAGGATGACCGCTGTTCTTTTTTAGTTCCTTGATCTCTTCAAGGATCATAACAAGCGTCTCCTCAGTCATCTTGTTGCTTTTAACGAAGATCTCCTTGAGGTCGTCCACCTTTTGATTGAGATCTTCAAATCCTTTCTCTTGTGAGATCTTCAATTTTCCAATCTTCTTCAGGAGCATCTCCTGAAGTTCAAGGATGTAAGCTGGAACTTCTTCTTCTTCTACGCCGTTTCCTTTTTCTTCTTCTTCACTTTCTTCATCTGAATCTGAAATGACAACCTTCTTACCTCGCCTTGAGGATGATGATCCTCCTTCGGTAGCGATTTGCTCTTCAGGGACATTCTCATCAAGGTCATGATGGAGATTCATTCTCCCAAGAGCATGAACATCAAAGACACGGGTAGGTTCTAGAATGGTTGTTTCATGATCCAATGGCATGTTAAAGCTAATGAATAGAATGGTCAGATAGTGCCCATGAGAAAGAGTGGAGGAAGGTCTATCAGATGAAGCTGAAAGTAGGATGGAATCCATGATGACTTTAGCCCAATTCACACGAATGTTACCTAGGATGGCGTAGATGCATTTAGCTTGTTTTTCAGAAAGAATAGCATGACTCCCAGATTTTTGAGTTATGTTATACGACAAAATATTAGCCAAGATTCTCGCCGGATAGCGAAGATGGCTACAAGGATGTTTGGTTTGAAAGTGTTTACCGGGCAGATACATTCTCTCTAGGTTATTCTCGTCAGTTGATCATACCGGAGTATGGGATTCCTAGGGCTTCACCTAGGGATTTGACAGTTATTGCAAGTTTGGTATCCAGAACCTTAGTTATGAAACGACTTTTCACGAGATCATAATCCATGTTTGCATAAAAGAGATGAACAAGCCTAGGATAACATAGATACACATTTTCAGAGGAGAACAAATTTGCTAAGTTTTGGAAATCTAGCAGACTGTCAATACCGTAATTGATGACATCATTAAGTTTGACAAATCTTTCATGCAAGATTGGTTTCTTAGAAACTTTAACAAAATGTTCATAGGTAGTTGATTTGAAGAGATAGGGTAGGATGATTTCTTTCTCAGAATCAACTTCAGTAGTAGTTTTTCTCTTCTTAGAGAAAGCTCCTTTGAAAGGCATCTAGATAGAGTAAAACAACAAAAATATATTTTTACACTACTAGATAACCAAGAGAGATGAAATAATAAAGTTCATGGAAGTAAAAAAATTTTACCTTGAGTAAATTTGAAGGAAGATGAAAAAAATAGCTCCAAAAGTCCAAGCTCCAAGATGAAAACTCAAGAGAGGAGAGGGGAAAAGGAGGTAGTCGGCTACCTCTAGGGTTTTCTTGGGGTTTTGTTTGAAGAAATGAAGAGATGAAGAGAATTGAGAGCCATTAGATCTAGATTTGGGTGGCTAGGATGAGTTTTAGGCTTAGTGGGTAAGTTGTCTTAACGGATCTTGACCCATCCACTCAATAGAACCCATTAAGAGTTAGTCAAAAAAAGAGCAACCCAGAAATTTACGCGCTGGTAGTCGACTCCCTCCTGTAGGTAGTCGACTCCCTGCTGGGTTGAGTCGTTTTCTCATCCCGGAGAAGGTTTGGTCCAGGTTGAGCGTGCTCTTTTAACAAGAAATATTTTTAGCAATAAAGCACAATCATACATACAAATTAACTTATTTCAACCCATTTAAATAATTATAAATAAAGAAATAAAATTTTGTTCCGATTCAGCCGTTATGACTCCCTGAATTTTCTTCATTGTTTTCCTCCTTTTTAGAGCACCTGAAAAATAAGCGTTTATTGTACTCTTTGGTTTTGAGTCCGAGGAGTTAGTCTTTAGGAAGCCAAACCCAATACGGTTTAGTTCCTTCATGAACAATATACTTATAATTTTTGTTAAAATGAATCTGTTGAACAAAGTTAGTGGCGTACCTTTCTTTTTGCTGATCAGATAATCTCTTTGGTACCCAGATGCTTAAAACATTATCGTTAGCATGATGCATCCTAGTGTGCTTAACCCGTTTCTTGGTATGATGTGAATCATAGCCAAGTCCGGTTTTGCTAGATGAAGCTTTTTGATTATCTATTATATTATCTAGCTTCCCTTTTCCTTTATTAAAATTCTCAATAATTTTCATCGTAGCGTCGTATTTATCTTTGACGGATACGAGAAGATTATTCAGACTTTCAACCTTTTCATTTACTAGCAAAATATCTTTTTGTAGAATATCATTTTTCTTTTTAAGAAGACTATTTTCTTTAATGACTTCTTCTTTTTCCTTAGTCTCTCTTTTAACATTTCTAAGTGTTTTTCCATGTTCTTTAATGAGCTTTTCATGCATCTTGTATAGCTCCTTATATGCTCCCCTATAGTCCAAGTCTTCATCATCGCTTGACGATGACTCATTGTCGCTAGATGAATCATGATGCGAGCATACCTTGGAGGATGTAGATGCCATGAAGCACATGTGTGCCGTCTCTCTTCTTTCATCATTATCTTCTTCTGAGGATTCGTCGGATGAAGAATCGTCGCTCTGGTCGAAGGCTGCATAAGCTTCTTTCTTTGGTCGTCGAAACTTGTTTCTTATATTGGTTCGTCTTTCATTATTCTCTTTGTTCTTCCCACGATCTATGGAATCACGGTTGTTTCTTTCCAATGGACAATCTCTCTTGACATGCCCTGGTTTATTGCAACCAAAACAAATAATACCGTTAGTGGGTCTAAAAGATCGTTTTCCATACTTACTTGTGATGAACTCTTTAAAGTTCTTTGAGATGAACGCGATGTGATCTTCTTTGTCCGTGTAGTCAAAATCTTCTTCTTGAGCTTTGAATGCAAGATTTTTCTTCTTTGGGTTTTCTTCGATTTTCTTGTCTTCTTCAAGCTCGATCTCATATGCCATGAGATTTCCCATCAGTTCTTCGATGGTGAGGTCCTTTACATTATGAGCTTCTCGAATGGCCGTAGTCTTTCCCTTCCATTCGGGACGGAGGGATCTTAGTATCTTCATTACCTGTTCATACTCGGAAAGTTTCTTTCCTAGTCCTGCAAGCTCATTTGTAATGTTAGTAAAACGAGTATTCATTTCGGTGATACTCTCTCCTTCTTCCATTTTAAAAGTTTCGAATTTTGAATGTAATACATTTATACGAGATTCTTTTACCTTTTCTGTACCTTCGTGACTTACCTGAAGAGTATGCCAAATTTGATGTGCTGTCTCACATTGGGAGACTCGATTGAACTCATTTCCTGTAACAGCGCAAAACAAGGCATTCATTGCTTTTGTATTGAGATTAGCTCTCTTCTTGTCGTCGATAGACCATATTCCAAACTCAATGTCGGTGGGTGCAATGTACGGGACTTTGGTGACAGTCCAGGCTTCAATGTCCAATGACTCTAGGTGAGTCTTCATTCGGATCTTCCAGCTGGCGTAGTTGGTTCCGTTGAATAGAGGTGGTCGCATAGTGTTCAGTCCTTCGGAGTGAAAAGATGTTGACGCCATCACTATTATAGCCTCGCTCTGATACCAAGTGTTGGATCCTGTGGATGGCAAGCAACACTAGAAGGAGGGGTTGAATAGTGTTGATCAAATAAAACTTTTTCGCTCACTGATATTAACACAAATAAATTCCTTCTAACGTTGCCTAAGAAACCAAGTAGAGTGATCTACGCTTGGTTCTTAATCAACAATATAATTTTAAAGTGCACAGCGAAATTTCACAGCAGGTAGTCGACTCCTTATGAGCAGTAGTCGACTCCCAGAAAATATGTTAGAACAAATAAGATTACAAGTATGAATTTCAGCGTATTGAGATAAAATTGATCTTTGCTGTAGATAGAAGATATAAATGTAAAGATAATCAAACACAGATCAACAATCACAAACAAAAGGATTTTATCCTGGTTCCCCGCAACCCGGGTACGTCCAGTCCCCGACCAATCCGGTACGAGATTTCCACTATCTGCCTTGGCAAATACAAGCACCTAACTTCACTCGTTAGGATTTCCAACGACCTAGTCTTGACCAGGATTTCCGATCACAACACCTAGACTTGTCTAGGGTTTTACCCTTGCCTCACAAACCGAGGACTTTCCAACTGGCAACAACTAGACTTGTCTAGTGTTTCAACAATCAACACAATAAGAGATTTGTCCAATACTCTACAATAAGTGATAGAGATTGGTAAATACACCTGATTCTATAGCCAATCAAAAGATAGACAATTTGTGTAGTGGCTTAATAGAATGATAGTCTAGATCACACAAAGATACGAGATAAGTTCTTTGTGATCTAGAGCTTTTTCAAAAATCCTTCAAATAAAATTAGAGAGAAATAATAGAAAGGATTTTGAAAAACAATTTAGCCAATAAAAATAATAATATGATCTTCAAAAAGAATTGAGAAAATATTGCAAGATCAAAACTGAAATTAAGCTGGCTAGAGAGAAAAATTAGAGAGCTTTGATTCACGAGAGCTTTCACGAATTTTGATTTTCAATGTTGTTGTTTTCACAAAAGAATTTAGCTCTATTTATAGGGAAAAACTGAGATTTGAATTTCAAATTTCGTTTGACTTTTGTCCCAAAAATTTCGGAGTAAATTGCTCAAAAGATTTTAAAATTCAAATTCAAAACGTCTGAAAATTTCCAGCAGGTAGTCGACTCCCTCATATAGGTAGTCGACTCCCAGAGAGATCTAGGAAATTTTCATCCCTGAGAGGTAGTCGACTCCCTACTTTTGGTAGTCGACTCCCAGAGGAGTTTTTCCTGTTTGTTCTAGTCAAAAGGGTAGTTAGCTCCAGGGTGCGTGGAGTTTCACTACGAGAATTATGAAGTGACTAGAAAAGATCTTGAAAACTATTTTTGAAGATAGTTAAAATTGTTTCGAAATCATTTGTGTGTGTGTGTTGTCTATTTGATATGGCTTTGACAAATACCCTAAAAGACACGACACACTCACACTAGACTCTGAACATGTCTTCGGAAGTTTAGTCAACTTGATGAAGTGAAGGTGAGCTTCTCTTTGAGCTTCTTGTTCTTTTTGAGCTTGAGCTTCATCACTTGAGTTTAGCCATGTTCGTCTTTGTCGTGGAGTATTGATGTGTGCTTCTTTGGAGTATAAGTAGAGCTTCTCGAAATCTGCACACTTTTAAGTGTAGTGTAGTTAGTACACTAAGCATTCATTTGGTGTGCTCATCATCAAAATTACTTGGGGTGGAATTCAATTTCCATCACTATCCACAATTGACCAAGTCCAAGTTGCTATCTGAATAGCAATTTTTCCATCTTCCAATTTGATATGTGAATAGAAATTCCTCCATCAATTGACTTAGTCATCACTTTAAAGATTTACAAGCGTGCCACTCCTGAAAAACACTTAGCACACACATTAGAATGTTCACACACGTTTGTTATCATCAAACACGAAGTTATCGATCGTTGTATCCAACATATGTTGTATCCAACAATCTCCCCTTTTGATGATGACAAACTATTATAAGATTTGCACTAACGTTTCAAATAATGTATTGTCACACACATTAGAACGTTCACACACGTTTGTTATCATCAAACACGAAGTTATCGATCGTTGTATCCAACATACATGGTATCCAATAATCTCCCCTTTTGATGATGACAAACTATTATAAGATTTGCACTAACGTTCCAAATAATATATCGTGACATGTGTGTGTGAAGTGTGATAATGGAAGGATGTATGCGACAATATATACCACTTGATGTACAAGCATACAAGCATGCAAAGATGTAACAATAATGAGATACAAATAAGCATAGTATGCTCCCCCTATTTTCATGCTCCTCCTTGAACATATATTCACATGTCAATTATTCATTAATGCTCTCCCTTGAACCAATATTCATATATGCACATATAAGCATTAATGCATCAAATCTTCAATATTTTTCTCCCCCTTTTGTTATCATCAAAAGTGTATAAACGAAGTCCAATTCATGTTTCATGCAAAAATAAAGTATTATTAACCACAACTAGCACTTGCATGTCATTTTTCTTAGAATAAGCACTTCAATTTCAATGAAAAGTGTAATGTAGATTTCTACACCATCGTGAAAGTGCGATGATTAAATAATTGAAGCACAAAGTGATAAACTCTCATAGAAATCAACCAAAACCAATCCATATTTTCCAATAAACATGATATCACTAGGACTGATTTTCCCCACCTCATTAAAAATGAGTTCAAGATACCACATCCCAAAAGCATAGCCCATAAGGAATCTTAATGTGGGGGTGGCATTGCTTGATGAGTATAACACTAACGCTAAAGATTACCCATAAAGCATATGTTGGAACTCGTGGGTAGTAACTTGCCATGAATTGTATCCATTTTACATACGGAGCTATATTCATTCTTTTTCATTTTTTCTTGTTTCATATTCAATTCTTTCGTGCTCAATTTTTATCCATGGCAAATACACATCACATCCCTTAGATTTTTCAGTTATTTTCAACTTACATTCACTTTCTAACATTTCATAAAAGAATCTCCAATTGTGCAACAATATTCAATACTAGTGGAAGTGAAGGTGTAAGTGTAGAAATCATATTATTCAATTCATTAAATATGTCATGGCTATTTAATAATTATAACATGCGCATGTAGCTATACAATAATACAATGATTTCTACAAGGATGTGAATGACATTCAATAATGCTACTTGAATGATACACAGAGAAAAGAAATTCATTAAGCATCCTTTTTTTTTTGACTTTTTCTATTTACTGAACTAATCAAGCAAACTATCACACAAATAAAAATAAGCCAAGCACACAAAAGAAACATATAAACTGCTATGAAGGTATGCATTAAGTTCAAAGAATAAAAACCATACCTTCACGTCGTCGTTTGGCTAAGAAGCTTAAATAATGAAAACATTCAATCCAAAGCTCCTCACCAAATCTGCATCGTACCTACACGGTAGATGCTATGTGTGACCTTGGAATTCAACAAGGTGTCATCACAGATTTAGGAACCCATACTTGTTTGAATTTCATATTCGTGTTCCTAAACTTGCAATAGTAGAATGTATGACCAACACTAGCACAAGTAATGCACTTTGCTTAAATATTTTTCACTTTCAATTGCTCATTGTGAATTTTCTTATAAATAGGCTTTTTAGCATGTTTCATGTCATATCCAAAACCACGTCTATTATTGCCATAAAGTTGACTCTCTAGAATAGTATCCAACGATTATTTTCCTATAGAGAATTTCTTTAATGTCAATTCTAGACTTGTGATTTTGGATTTTAATGAAGCATTCTCATTCACAATCAAAGTGCACTTACTAATAAAAGCCTTCTTATTGTCCTCTTCATTCTTTTTAAATTCAATTCTTTTTCTTTTAAGCTCGTTATTTAGCATGTGCAATCTATCATTAAGCTCTCTAATCACAGAATCCTTTTCAGTTTCAAGCTTAATTAAATCTTGTTTAAGCATGCTAACATCATTCAATAAAGAAGGGCAGGAAAGACAACTAGCTTTGTCATGCACCCTAGAATTCTCTTTTTTCAATAAATAAATGGTAGAATCACATGCAACAGTTTTTCTTTTTAGTTCTTTGATTTCTAAAATCATGTTGTGTCTTGTTGCATTTCATCGTTGGAATTTCTATAATCTTCTAGGGTTAATTCTAGCTCTACAATTTCCTCTTGCATGGCTTTAAAAATAATTAGACGTTCAGCTTTACTACCAAATTTTACCTCATTTTGTTTTGCCATCAAGCAAGGGGAGGTGTGAGCAGTCTCCTCGAGCTCATTTTTGCTATCGTCGTCCCATGTTTGCACTTTGGCTTTTTCTTTCGTTTCAGCAACGATACCTTCTCCAAGTGGGCAATCTCTTATAATGTGTCCTTTCTTCCTGCATTTAAAACAACGTCTACTCTTAGTAGCATTCTTACTAGTAATCTTAGCAGGACAAGCATCATTTTTTATTCAAGAGAGTATTTCTTCCCTTTTGCGTTCTCTTTTCATCACTAGAAATGTGAGTGCAGGAGGATTGCTTGCTTCCATAGGATGTTTTCAAAGTCCTCCATATATCCTGCACAGAAGAGCAATGTGGGATATGATCAAATATTTTTCTATTCAAACCACACAATAAAATATGCATTGCTCTAGCATTTATAGCACACCCATACTTTCAGGCATAGAATATCAGTTATTAATTGCATACCACGTATCGACATCAACGGATAATAAATAAGTTTTCATCCTAGCCTTTCAGTATATATAATCATGGCCACCAATAGAGGGGGATGATCAATAGGCATGCCATGTGCAAAGACTAACTTTGGGGTTTTCATGATAATGCTAGACTAGATCCTCTAAGCTGCTCTGATACCACTTGTTGGATCTAGATCTAAGCCTAGAGAGGGGGTGAATATGCTATTAAAAATTCTCGTGCAACCCACGAGAAATCACACGCAGTTATAGCAAATTCAGAGTAAATAAAAAGCAATCACAGATGCACAACAGATTTACCCTGGTTCGATCGATCACCACGACCTACGTCCATTCCCCGAAAGCAAATATTATATTAATAGTGTACATGCACAACCTTAATAGCTAGAGAACCAACATCTCTACACTCACCAGACTCAGTACCACACTCACCGTGTTCAACACTATCAATCCTAATATATGCTCTCACTTGACGACACCCATTAAGTTTCTTTTGTCTAGACCACCACTAGACAAGACCCCAAAATGTCACACAAAAACAGTAAATTTTTTCCTACAAAGATCTATACAACTACATAAAATAATAGTAAAGAGTTTAGAGAATTTCAGTTTGTGTAGCGGTAATCGTCTCTGTCAATAAGCTAAGGTCAGATCGCATCTAACAGGATGTCGTCACCAACATCACATTCTCGCCTCTGAAAGTTGCGATCTAGATGATTTCCCCTTGAGAACTTGCTGCCTTGATGCTCATTGTCTTTTATTGTTGCGCAATGTGTTGATGACCTCTTTGAAGTGTTGCACAATGTGTTGAAGTAGAACTTGCGGCCAAGGCTTGAAGACTTCAAGTATGTTGCGGCCTTGATGTGTGCTTGGGCTATGGAGTTGTGCAAGGAGATGTGGAGAGTAACTTGGAGATGTAGCTTGCAGCAAAAGGCTTGGAGGAGATGAAGAACTTTGGCCTATGAGATGATGAAATATATGAAGCTATTCAAAATACTACTCATGCTAAAATAAATACCATTGATTTTAATAGAGATTAAAATCAAAAAAAATATCACCATGTTGTAGAGCACTGAGTTGTGATCGTCCTGGCACAAACGGTTCGTCAATCCGAGCTCTGTAGAGAAAGTTATGCACTTTTTAGTGTCGTCCGTCGAGCTCCTTGCAAAGTGGCAGCCATGAAGATTTTCTATAGGGTTATGCCCGAATTTCTTTGGTTGCCTCTCTCTCTCTCTCTCTCTCACTCAAAATCTCTCTCTTTGAGTATGGGTTTATATAGGAGAGGATGTGATATGATAGAATCAATTAGAATCCCATATTTGATGGAGATAGTAATGAATTCTAAATTGATTAGGATTTGAGTGATTCTCTTTGGATATGGAGTTTGGAATATGGATGGTTATGGAATTGAATTTGAGTAGCTATAGGATTTGATTTAGATCTCATTTAATCACCTTTGATTTGCATGAGATTCTCTATATCTCTCCATCTTTGACCAAGTCTCCAATTTGCATGGCATTAAGATTTGAATAGATTATTTGGAGATTTGATTTGATCTCATAGGCATTCAAATAGGAATAGGAGATGAAGAATGATTTGAATTGCAATACTAATAGGATTAGGAATAGAATCATATCTTTGATTGATTTGAATCAATCCAAATTGATTTCACTATGGCTATCCACAATTGACCAAGTCCAAGTTGTTATATGAATAGCAATTTTTCCATCTTCCAATTTGCTAGGTAAATAGCAAGTCCTCCATCAATTGACTTAGTCATCACTTTGAAGATTTACAAGCGTGCCACTCCTAAAAACACTTAGTACACACATTAGAACGTTCACACATGCTTGTTATCTTCAAACACGAAGTTATCGATCGTTATATCCAACTTACGTTGTATCCAACATACTGCAGTTTTATTCCCTTCCTCATAACTTTGTTCCTTATTAGACTTGGGTATGGTAAACTGTCAACTCTACTAGCTAGCAATGGCCAACATCATTCGTTCTTTGGTATATACATGTTGTACTTCCGACTACATACTTTGGCCAAGGTTTTTACCGAGAACCGTACTGGGCCTGTGACACTAACTTCCTATGAACGGAAGAGATGAATCTTCTCTTGATCATTACTCACTTTGTACGCTTCAAGTGTCACCCAACCTAAGACCTTTTAGCAGGCCTTGCCTTGAAGTAGATCATAGATCTAAGTTACACTGTTCACGTACTGGTTCGTACAATGACCTCAAGTCTTAAGGACCAACTTGTCTATCATCACTAGAGAGTTATCAATGACAGTTTAGTTAATGTTAACCATTTGTAACCTTTTATTGGGGCATTCAGTGCACTCATTCTCCAATGAGCACATGTGTCTTGTTTTCGACCTTGCCAGGTCGAATGATGATGAGATCATCAAGACAAAGACAATGGTCTGCCCGATGTGCCGATATCCTTTTCTCGACGCATCTATGACCATGAATGCTTTTAGACTCAAGCTCCAATCGATCAGAGACTTCTCATAATCAAGATCTCTATCTAGATACATGTATGACCTTACTATGAGTTTAAGGAAATTCTCTAAGTAATTCAATGAAAACATCCTAACAGAAATACTTAGACAATTGATAGCAGAAAGCATACTTTCCTTCATGAACAAGATGTTTTATATAGATAAATTCCTCGAAGGGTACATCTCTTAACATCTTCCACTTACACTCAGGCCCATTTATCTCGGTATCTCATACCACATTTACACACTAGTCTCTCCAGACGATCACGTGTCAGAGCCTTCGTGAATGGATCTATTATGTTGTCTTCTGTACATACTCTAATGAGTTTTATGTCTTTCCTCTTCTCAATATGCCGTATTAGGTGATACTTTCGAAGAATGTGTCTAGATCTCTTATAGAATCCAGGTTCTTGAACCAGACTGATGGTTGCATTATTATGCAATACAAAGGTATTGGATCCTTACCTACTGGCACCATCCCTAACTGGTTTATGAATTTTCTATCCAGACAGCTTCCTTTATCACATCATTGGCTGCTATGAACTCGGCTTCCATCGTGGAGTCTGCAATAGTATCTTGTTTGAAACTTCTCCAACTGACTGCTCCTCTGTTGAGAGTAAAAACATATCCAGAGATAGACTTGCTATCATTTATATCACTCTAAAAGCGGAAATCTGTGAAGCCTTCAACGTTGAGTTCTTCACTTCCATAAATCAAGACCTAATCTCCAGTCCTTCGCATGTACTTAAGAATTGTCTTGACGACTTTCCAGTGTTCTTCTCCAGGGTTAGACTGATATCGACTTACTGCACCCAGTGCAAAAGCGACATCAGGTCTGGTATAAATCATGGAATACATGATAGATCCCATTGTTGAAGCATATGGGATCATATCCATGCGTCCCTTTTCCAAGTCAGTTTTTGGAGACACATTCGTGGAAAGGTTTATTCCATAATTGGCTGGTATAAAACCACCCTTACTATTTTCCATGTTAAACCACTTTACCACGGTGTCAATGTACCTGGCTTGGGAGAGACCTAACATCATTTTAGATCTATCTCTATAGATCTTAACACCTAATATGCAGGATGCTTCTCCCAAGTCTTTCATGGAGAAGTTAGTTGATAGCCATTCCTTAACAGACTTCAGCAGTTCTATGTTGTTGCCTATTAAAAGAATATCATCCACATACAATACGAGGATGACTATAGAATTTTCACTGGTTTTCTTATAGATGCATGGATCATCTTCATTTCTAACAAAACCAAACTCTTTGACTATCTTGTCAAAATGGATGTTCCAACTTCTAGATGCCTGCTTGAATCCATAAATGGACCTATGCAGTCTACACACTTTTCCTTTACTCCCACTGACTTCGAAACCTTCTGGCTGAGTCATGTAAATCTGCTCTTCTATATCACCATTTAGAAACACAGTCTTTACATCTATTTGCCCGATCTCATTGTCATAATAGGCAGCAACAGCGAGTACGATCTGTATAGACTTGTGCATGGTGACTGATGAGAAAATCTCGTCATAATCTATCCCTAGAATCTGGCGATAATCTTTTGCAACCAGCCTGGACTTGTACGTCTCTATTTTTCCATCTGCACCAATCTTCTTCTTGAAGATCCATTTGTAGCTAATGGGAACACCTCCCTTGGGCACGTCTTCCAAGGTCCATACCTTATTAACGTACATGGATTTAATCTCGGATCTCATTGCATCTTGCGATTTATTAGAGTCTCTACTCTGAATGGCATCTTGGAAGCTAAAAGGATCATCATCTATAATGAGGCCATCCTCGACCCCTTCGTCTACGAGAAAACCGTAGTACCTATCCGGGCCCCGAGGAATACTATCAGACCTCCTAACGACTGGTTGGAAAATATCAGGTTCTGACTCTCCCTCTGGTTCCGACACATGTTCTTGTGTTAACTCTCCTTCTGAACATTCGTCCAGATCTACTACCTTGCTAACAGCTTCCTTCATAAGGAACTCCTTTTCTAAAAAGATGGCATGTTAGAGACAACAACCCTTTGTTGCTTTGGATGGTACAAGGTATACCCTAAAAAATGTTTCTGGTACCCAATGAATTTACACAAGACAGATCTATCTTCCTGTTTGTTTGGATATGCCTCCTAAAATATTCAGGACAACCGCATACCCTTAAGTGTTTAAGGTAGAGTTTCTTGCCACTCCATATCTGATATGGAGTTGTTGGCACAGATTTTGACGGAACCCTGTTGAGAATATATGCAACAGTTTCTAGAGCATAGCCCCAGAGGGAGGTAGGCAATTTAGCATCACTTATCATGGATCGCATCATGTCCAACAAAGTGCGATTCCTTCTCTCCGACACACCGTTATGCCGAGGTGTATAAGGAGGCATGACCTGAGAGAGAATTCCATTCTCTTTTAAATACGTAAGGAATTCATGGCTCAAGTATTCTCCTCCTTGATCAGATCAAAGGATTTTACTTTTGCCAGTCTGTTTTTCAACTTCGTTACGGTACGCTTTGAATCGTTCAAACGTTTCAGACTTGTGTTTCATCAACAACACATGTCCAAACCTATAGTGGTCATCCGTAAATGTAACAAAATATGAACAGCCTCCTTTGGCTAATATAGACATAGGTCCATATACATCAGAATATACGAGACCCAAGAGTTCACCAAATCTCTCCCCTTGTCCTACAAAAGGAGTTTTGACCATCTTACCTTTGACGCAAGACTCGCAAATGTCATATGACTCATCTTCCGAGAGGTCCAAGGACCCCTCTTTATGTAACTTGCTTAGTCTCTTCTCTCTGATATGGCCTAGTCTACAGTGCCAAAGGTAGGTTTCATTATAGCCTAATTTCTTATGTTTTCGTGTATTAACTTTTAATGCAACGTCATTACACAAAGTGCACAAACCATTATTTAGAGTCCCAATTCCTAGCAATTTACCATCAACGAAAATGTTCATAACTCTTTCGTTAATGGTAAAAGTGTATCCCTCTCTAGCCAAGGCCAATATAGAGATAATATTGCATAGGAAATTTTGTATATAGTAACATTGCTTCAGAAGCTAGTTAGAGCCACTCGCCAATGTGTATTTGACATATCCCAAAGTTACAACAGCAACATTTGCTTCGTTGCCGACCTAGAGAATGACCTCATTCTTTTCAAGCCTTCTATTAATTTTCATTCCATGTAACTAGTTACAGATGTGAAAGCATGCACCAGTATCTAATACCCATGTATTAGAAGTTACGGAAAGAACTATACTTTGTATAAACATTATAGAAGTTAGGGCATCAGCATGCCCTTTCTCCTTTTGCTCCTGTACTGTCTTTATATCTCTTACCCAGTCATCATTTTTATAACCAGTTGACATATTCTTATCTAGGATATATTTAATTTCACTTGTCATGCTGCAAAGAATAGAACTCCTAAAATTAGCATGCATTCATAATTTTTAAATATAATTAGATCGGCCTTTATCCAATTATATCCCCCATTATTTTAGCAAACATTTTAAGCCATAATAATAAACGAATTAAATTTAGTGGGAAAAAGGGATCCAACCACCCTAAGTCTTACAATCTTGAGTTGACTTAACAAGTTGCTTGACTCTGTGATCGGTAGATGACTCTTTATCAATCACATCGTTTGTGATTCCCTTATCTGTTTTTACCCTTAATCACTTATGACCTTGAGTTGGCTTAACAAATCATAATGACTAGTCTAATCTGACCCTTAGTCTCTTGTCCAGTCCTAACTTACACTAGCGCTCGGTTATGTTCATAACGCGACGATTTAAGTTAAGTTGAACTACATCATATGTTGAATGGAATTGGATTCCAAAAGATAGCCATGTTACATCTTGAGTTGACTCAACAACTATACATGAATTCCTGGTTTTCAAATTCCAAATGTAAGGAGGGTTACGATTAATCTTGAAGAAGATTTTTAACGTATTAGACATTGATGTAATCGATGGTTTCACATAAAAACAATTCACATCCTTGGTCTAGCAGAACATGACCAGGGATTTGGCTAGGCCAGGATCACTATCACCAGTTGAGCTAGGGTGATCCACAACACTAGTCAAAAAACGCTAGACCGGATTATGATCCTTTAAGGATTTGAATTATTTATATGTGTTAACATCGATTAAAAATAGTTTCATTAAAACTAGTTAATCCTATCAACTAGCTGAATCCTAAAATTCGAAATTATTAGGATTGGTTAATAACTTTTATTAAGTCCATATCAACTATAAGGAATGAATTTTAAGGTGATATCCTAATCATGTATTAGGCATTTAAAACAAGTTTAAATCATAGTGCAGCAATCTAATCTTATAATTATTAGACAGCTTCTAATGGCTAACCTAAAGAGGTTTTCTTGTTTTATCAAATAAATAATAAGAATTATATATAACCATTACAACTAACAACTTAATATTATCACATAAAATTAAGTTATTGCAATTTTTCAATAATCATCTTATAATTATTCTATGTCTCCAATAAACATTATATGCATATCAAATCATTTGCAGAATTAGATCATGGTAGAGTTGGCTCTGATACAATTGTTAGGTTTTGTATGACCTTCAGGGCATAAATCTATGCATGTCCTACATCGGATGGATGATAAAGCAATAAATATGCAGCGGAATAAACCATTAAACTATTTAATGATAGCACTAAGGAATTAATAAACCATATCCAAGAAAATCAATTATCTTGGGGTGGGTCTAACCAACTCCAAAGATAGATCTAAATTGATGCAACAATATATGAAAGCATAAAAATAACATACTCGAAATTTCGCTTCCACAGAATACGAAGCGTCGTTTTCAGCAACTTTCTTTTGCTCCCTGAAACAAGCCGCCTCCACGCCTCCAAGACTGGACCACCCGAAGCAAGCCAACACTGCGCCTCCAAGCCAATCACTCACCGAAGAAAGTTTCACTTGAGTATATCCACGTCAAAGACTTTGGATCAGATCCAAACCACCTCGTCGTCTTGCTAGGACTCGAACAGAGGATCGAAAGAATTTTAGGAGGAGGGAATAATTTTAAGTCTTAGATAGAGCGTGCTCAAAACATTTTAAAGCTTCTCAAATCGAAGACTTGGTGAAAATTTTCCAAGGGGTTGGCTCCTATTTATATAGGAAGCCGGACCCACTCCTCGTCTCATGAGCAATGTGGGACTAAATAATATTAGGGAAAAATTAGTTTAGTCTACCTTACAGTAAGGAGGAAATTCTACTAATTGTCCCTCCTTCACCGTTGAGTTTAGCAAGTGATACAATCTAGCAAATTGAAGAGCACTGAATGGTGATCGCAAATGAACAAATGGCGATCAATTTCCACTTCCTTTGACCCTTCAAACAATAGCTCAAAGTTGAGCAAAAATAACAAAATGGATGAAAACGTAGCCGTCAAATTAGAAACTAGGGTTTCAGCTGATCGGGTAAAAATGTAGCCCGCCTGGATGGGTGGGCTGGGCACCCATTCGGGCACGCCCAGACCCGCCCTCCTGGGTGGGTGGGCAGGGCACGCTGGAGCGGGTCTCGCCCGCTCTAGCGGGCCAGACCTGCCCAACTGGGCAGGCGAGCAGGCGCCCGCTGGAGCACGCCTAGCCTGCTCTACCCAACGGGTCATACCCACTTTTGCATGTATGACCCGTTATAATCTGGCGGGTATGACCCGCCAGGCGCGGGTTGGACCCGCCCGCCCATTTTTTTTGCTTTTGCGGGCTCGTTTGAGCTCCGATTCGAGCGTGGTTTCTTCTTGTGTTTTTCTCAGGAAGTCCCATTCTTTCCTATGCATCAAATTCAATATTTAATTATTCTCGTGCACCTGAGCACACACCTCTTAAATTATTCCTATTACTAAGATGTAAATCCTACTCGGTGTGAGACCCTACAGCCTGACCCTACTACAGGTTAGGACTCGAAACCCCTAGACAAAAGTGACCATGATCAGTAGGTGTCGTCCCTGTTTCAGCATCATAATTATGTGATTGACCCACTGACTAAATTGTCGTTGGGATCACTCTGACTGTGTCTGTGATGAATACCGCAGTTTTATTCCCTTCGTTATAACTATGTCACTTATTAGCCTAGGGTATGTTAAACTGTCAACCCTATTAGCTAGCACTGGCCAGCATCATTCGATCTTTGGTATATAAATGTTGTACCTCCTGCAATATACATTGGCCAAGGGTTTTACCAAGAACCGTGTTGAGCCTATGACACTAACTTCCCATGAATGGAAGAGAAGAATCCTCTCTTGATCACTACTCACCTTGTACGCTTCAAGTGTCTCCAAACCTAAGACCTTTCAGCAGGCCTTGTCTCGAAGCTAGATCATAGATCTAAGTGACATTGTTCATGCACAAGTTCGTACAATGACATCAATTCTTAAGGACCAACTTGTCTATCATCACTAGAGAATTATCAATGACAGTTTAGTTAATGTTAACCAATTTATAACCTTTTATTGGGTCGTTCAGTGGACTCATTCTCCAATGAGCACCTGTGTCTCGTCTCTGATTTCACCAGGTCGAATGATTATGAGATCATTGTTGGATCTAGATCAAAGCCTAGAGCGGAGGGTGAATAAGCTAATAAAAATATTCGTGGACACACACATGAAATCACAGGCAGTAATAATCAGATGCAGAGTAAATATAAAGCAATCACAGAGTGCATAGCAGATTTATCCTGGTTCGGTCGCCCCAACGACCTACTCCAGCCCCAAAGCAATTACTAACATTAATATGTTATTGGGTATAACTGTTAAGCTCCCCGAGCCCCAACTCTCTGCTCACCCGGTTCAGTACCGCACTCACCAAAGTGCTAAACACTATTAATCTAGTAACGCTCTCTCTTAACAAGCAGCAATTCGTCAAGACCCTCTTGTCTAGCCCCAGCTAGACAAGACCCCAAAATAATGAAATAAGTACCTACAAAGATCTAAACACCAAGTACACGAATATAAAGTAATAAGATTTTAGAAAGGCTCAGTTCGTGTAGGTGTCGTTGTCTCCGTCAATCAGCTCATGCCAAAACTAATCTGACAAGATGTAGTCATCACGGCCGCCTCTGGATGATGCTCTGAAGTTGTGGCTATGTTGATGAACTCATTGATGTCTTGCACAATGGAGAAGATGAAGCTCTTTGCTTTCTTTGTTGTTGCGCATGTTGGATCCTGTCAAAACATGGACATTAGGATCGAATAATAAAGTAGAGATTTACGCTTGCGTACGTGGCACCGTAATCTCTGAACTTCGCCCTCGGATTCTCCACAACGGTCAGTACTTCGTCATGGAGGATCGAAGCAGCGTTTCACCGCCTAAATCTCTATTTAGAAGAGGATTTTAATGGAAGGGAGAAGAAGAACACAAGTTGCCTTATGCAAACTTATGGCATGGTTAGATTAGTGTAAATGCCTTACCCTTGGGTCCTATTATAGGCTTTAGGGGTAGTTATTATAGGAAATAACTAAATATAAGCTTATTAGCCTATATTAGCACATTTACTTATCCTCTTCTTCATTCACTTATCAAGTGCCTTTATGCACTTATAAAGTGACTTTTTCCACTTATCGAGTGGTCCTTTTCACACGAGAAAAGGTTCTCTTCATGCACGCTTTCGTACACGCGACATCTAAGGTCCGTATACCCTCATACATCCCCTCATGGGTGTATTCATGTCGTCCATATCCAACATCTCCCACTCACACTTGAGGGGATTGTAAGCAAACATCTTTTCCTTTAACTCTTCTGTTTGTCATACCGAGAAATAGGCCGTGTGACTGTCATGCACATAGAGTCCGCTGTTTGTGCACTTGTTAGAGATACACAACACTCCTCGAGGTGCAAAGTAGAGTAGATCAACACATGCTTTACCCTAGATTATTTCCTCACATTTCTTATACTTTATATTCAACAATTGGATCCCATCTGGATTACAATTGGCTGGCCAGCTTTGAATCTTTAAAGTCCAAATGTGAATATGAAATTAATCTTCCTCTTCTTGAGATCCTTTCGATCTTGACTTGACTTGCTTTTCTAACATGCCCCGCCGGACCGAATTGACCATAGTCCATAAGCAACATGCTAAGATAGCAATCACCCAGTCAAATCTAAATGAACTAATTAGAGTCCATAAGGGTAACGAGTTAAGACCCATGTGGTCTTTGGGTCTCACATAATAGTAAACACAATTACTATTCTAACCCAATGGTCAAATGCATACGTAGTATGAATACGTATTACAACATCACTCCTTTCCCAGGGAGCGTATGTCTTAATGATGTTGTAAGGATGATGATCAGACACCACAATGTCTAATTTTGAGTCCCTTTTACTACTCAAATAATCTTCTGAAACCACATCCTGCATAAGACAGATAGGATTTAAGAATCCTTTTAGATCTTTTGTAAGCATCCATATGATGCAGATATTTCATACGACCATTTTGTTTAAGTCATGACTCTAAATCATCCGTCTGACGATTTTGGCTTTTAAACAGGTCTCATCTTTATTTTATCCGTCTGATATAATAAAGGCGGTTGCCCATGTGAGAGAGCCAACCTCAATCTGTCCGACATACTAAAAAATAAAGCTGAGTTTTTAAAATGTACACAAACATTTTCTAGAAACTCATATGCAATGTTGAAAAGAACTTATTCTTTTATTAAATTTGATCTTTTACAGACATGAGAATTTACATTGGTACAACTCAGCTCTTACGCAATTCTTGAGATGATAAGTGTTTGTAAAACACATCTCTGGGGATCGCCTTCGTAAGCGGATCCGCTATCATCTCATGCGTAGATATGTACCTTATGTCTACCTTCTTGGTCTTATCATAGTCTTTTGCAAATTTGTAGCGGATATCAATGTGTTTGGTCTTACAATGGAATTTTGGATCTTTGACATATGCTATAGATGCTTGACGGTCACTGTGTATTGGTACAGCACCTGAGTCACTTGCATCAATTAGCCTGTCTAAGAATTTCCTAAGCCAAACAGCCTCTTGGACTGCCATGCTAAATGCTACAAACTTGGCTTCCATAGTTGAAAGTGCGATGCAGGATTGTTTCTTGTTACTCCAGGATATTGCACCAGATCCGAGTAGAAAAACATATCCTGAGGTCAATCGTCGCTCATCAAGATCACCCGCCCAATCAGCATCGGTGTAGCCTTTGAGCCTCAAGGCATCTCCTTGATATCATAAAGCATAGTCTGCATTTTCCTTAAGATATCACATTATCCTCTTAACCGCTTTTCAGTGTACTTGCCCTGGTTTGGATTGGTAACGACTTACCATTCCAACGGTAAAACAGATGTCCGGTCTTGTACACATCATAGCGTACATAAGACTACCAACTGCACTAGAATATGGAACTTTTTTCATAATTTCCTTTTCCTTTTGGTTCTTTGGACATGATTTCAGACATAAATTATCGCATTTGCTTATAGGAGTATCAATGGACTTGCAGTCCTGCATATTAAAACGTTCTAGAACCTTCTTTATATAAGTCTCTTGTGAAAGAGAAAGAAGTTTCTTCGAACGATTCCTTGGAATCTTAACTCCAAGGATATATGCGGCTTCTCCCATGTCTTTCATCTCAAAAACTAATGAAAGCCAAGCCTTGATATCCATCACAAAGCCCTTGTCATTTCCGGCTATTAAAATGTCATCTACGTATAGAGACATAATAACATACTTGCTTTTAATCCTCTTGATATATACACAGTTATCTTCATCAAGCATGGTAAACCCATTTGATAAGACAACTTCTTGAAATCGTATATACCATTGCCTCGAGGATTGTTTAAGACCATATATGGACTTACGAAGTTTACAAACCTTATGTTCGTTTTCTTCTTTTACGAACCCTGTTGGTTGTTCCATATAGATCTACTCGTCCAATTCTCCATTGAGATAGGCAGTCTTTACATTCATTTAATGTAATTCGAGGTCTAAGAAAGCTACCATAGCCAGAATCAGGCGAATCGAGGTAAAACGAACAACAGGTGAGAAGGTCTCTTCGTAGTCTATCCCTTCCTGTTGCGTAAAACCTTTCGCGACAAGGCAAGCTTTATATCTATCTATAGAGCCATCAGTCTTATGCTTGATCTTGAGAACCCATTTGTTTCCAATAGCTCTACGTCCTCTGGGTAAATCAACCAAGTCCCAGACTTGGTTAACTTTCATGGATTCTAACTCCTCCTTCATCGCTTCCATCCATTTGTCTTTTGCAGGGCATGATACGGCCTGTTTAAAAGTAGCAGGCTCGTCATCTACTTGTAGTAAAGTCATAAAGGTTTGCAGAAATTCATCCTCAAATCTTAGAGGAGCTAACCTTGTACGACTACTACGTCGTATTTGAGATTCTTCAAGTCCTTGTTAACTTGAATTTAGATCAATTCTAATATCACTCCCACTTGGAATGTCGTTAGAATTGCTCCCACTTGGATCATTATTCCCGTATGGAATAGGATCAGCATCATTCGTATCATCCATTGGTGAAGGTAGAAACGTATTTTCGTCTTCACCAAGAATTCTCCCACTCGAATGAGATAATCTTTCTTGATCATTAATCTCAAATAGAGATAAGTCCTGACTTATCTCGCCCTGTCTTGGAAACTCGTTTTCCAAGAAAGTGACATCCCTCTATTCAAATTCAATTAGACCTCCATTGTCTTCCTGACCAATGAAAACATAACCTTTGGAGTTTTCTGCGTATCGTATAAAGATACATTTCCTCACCCGTGGCCCAAGTTTGCCATACTTATGGGAGGAAATATGTGCGTAGGATGCACATCCCCAAGGTTTTAAAATGTTTAAGTTAGGAGACCTTTGGTTTCACAACTCATAAGGAGTGGAGCTAACTGATTTCGAGGGTACGCGGTTTAAAATGAAAGTGGCCGTCAATAAAGCATCACCCCAAAAGGTGATTGGCAAGTTATCTTGCGCCATCATTGAACGGACCATTTCCATTAAAGTCATATTCCTCCTTTCTGCAACACCATTTTGTTGCGGAGTATAAGGCATAGTTACCTGATGAACTATGCCTTTTTCATCACAAAGTTCCTTAAAACTTGTTGATTGGTATTCACCGCCTCTATCGGTTCGCAAGAACTTAATCTTGCGATCTAATTGATTTTCCACCAAACTCATATAGTTTTGAAAGCAGGTGAATGCTTCACTTTTGTGGGATATCAAATAGATATGACCGAATCAGGTGAAGTCATCAATAAAAGTGATGAAATAGGACTTCCCGCGTCTTGTCTTGACATTCATTGGACCACATATGTCCGAATGGATGAGCTGTAATGGAACCTCGGCCCTTGTGCCGGTTCCAAACGGCTTGCGACAAGATTTCCCTACAAGGCAACGTTCGTAGGTCGACATATCGACCTTTGAAACATTGGATAGAATGCCATGTTTGGCAAGTCTATCCATACACGTTGGTCCAATGTGACCAAGCCTTGCTTGCCAACAAATTATATCAGACTCATAAGTCGAAGAATTTGCAACAAGGAAATTTTCATTACAAAGTGAGGAGTCATACATTGTATTTAATACAATAAATCCTTTAAATACATACCCAGAACCAATTAGAGTATTATTACAAGACAAGTCCACTTTACAATTATGAAAAAACCAGCTATAACCAAGACCCATTAACACGACCACAAATATAATATTCATTCGAATATCCGGAGCGAAGAGGACATCATGTAGTAAGATAGTGCGGCCGTTGTCCAAGACGAGCTTGCAAGTCCCAACGCCTTTCACTTCAACACGTGTGTTGTTTCCTACATATATCCACTTTGTTCCTTGGGGTATCTGGTAATACTCCACGAAGGACCGTCTGTCCCTTGCTATGTGGTCGGTGGCACCTGAATCAATTATCCAAAAAAGATTAGATTCTACAAGAAATATTGAACTAGAAACACATATGTAACTAGTATTACAAGTTACCTTGTCACCTCCATCCGTACAAGAATGGGCATAGTGACCTAACTTGTTGCATTTGAAGCACTTGATCCTCTTCAAGTCTTTCTTCTTGTGCCATTTCTTGTTTCCACCCTTATGTTTGGGTTTCTTGGTAGACTCAGGTTGCTTATTACGTTCATTAGTAAACTTCGAATGATTTTTCCGTTTCTTTTCCCCGTGTGAGGAACTAGCAACCATGTGCACTTTTGCACTTGGCTTGGTAGCCGCAAGCTGCTCTTCCTCTAACTCGAGGTGCTTAGAAACATCGCTGAAGTTTTTGATGCTCTCATTATGAGTGAGATGCATCTTCATTTGGTCCCATCCATTTGGTAGGGAACGTATGACTGCTTGGATTTGTTGCTCATCAGTGAGCACATGACCTGCATCCTTTAACTCTGAGATTAGATTCTCCATATGTCGCAGATGTTTCTCCATGGAATGATCTGGACGTTTCTTGTATGAATCAAATCTTATAGTTAAAGAACGAAGTTTGGACACCGAGGTGCCACCAAACTTCTCCTCAAGCTTGGACCATATGTCCATGGCTAGGTCATGCTCTCGGAAGATGCGCATTATATCATCGGCCATACTGGACAATAACATAATGCGAGCTATCTTGTTCTTCCGAGACCAAGCATCAAAAGCTTCCTTATCTCGTCTGTGTTGGGCCGTAGTGCCCAACTCAGGTTCAATCATTTTGTTCTTCAGAGTTTCGAGCACGTCTTGCTCCTTTAGACCATATTGTATCTTAATGGACCATAATTTGTAATTATCGCCGCTGAGTTTTTCACCTTTGTTTAACTCAGTGATGATGTTCTTAGCGGCAGAAGACATTTTAGCTTTAAAATGCTGCAAAAGACATGAAAAGAAGGTTCGATCAAAAATCATTGCATAAAATTTCTTATACATAGATATCACTCCCACTTGGAAAAAAATCCCACTTGAAATGATATTATTATATTTGATAAGTTACTTTCGAAAAATATTGAAGATGTTGCTCTAGAATCGGAAAGGTCTCTACGATTCCAATCACCATCTAGAACAACTTTCAATATTTCCCCCTCACTTATCAAACGATAGTACTCTTATAGTACTTTGCAGCGGAAAAGCATTTTTGAAAAATGTATTTTGAAAACGTATTTTTCAAATGTATTTTGCAAACGTATTTTGCAGTATCTTGAAAACGTATTTTACAAATGCATTTTGCAAACGTATTTTGCAGGGCCTACACCCCATTATAGAGTGACATAGCCGAAATATTTCGACAATTCCCCGGCCATTGCCAGGGTCGTGTCGTGACCGTACCAAGGCCGAATTCTTCTTCCTTCCGAAGAGAGTGTTGCCATCGCAACTTAGCCAAGGCCGAACTTTCCTTGAGGGGAGTTTTCTGCAAGCCACCTCCGCCGGCACCCGTATGGATCCAGTCGCTTCCCCCGACAGGAGAATTTTGCCGCAGACAACTGCCGCCGGCTCCGTAGAGACCGGCCATGCAAGCCACCCCCTCCTGGTCATGCACGACCCCTCTTCCCCCACCAAAATACAGGGCCAACCGGAGCTTGGCCATGGCCGAGGCCAGGGCCGGCAGTGACCGTGGCCCTGGCCTCTGCCAGGGCCGGCCGTGGCCCTGGCAGAGGCCAGGGCCGGCCAGGGCGCCGGCCCTGGCCTCTGCCAGGGCTGGCAGGGCCCTGGCCTGGCCCTGGCCCCTGGCCAGGGCCGGCCTGGCCCTGGCCCCTGGCCAGGGCCGGCCTGGCCCTGGCCTGAGGCCAGGGCATTGGCCCTGGCCTCTGCCAGGGCGTCGGCCCTGGCCCCTGCCAGGGCCAGCACTGGCCCTGGCCGAGGCCGGCCCCTGGCCCTGGCCGAGGCCGACCAGGGCCTCCTGGCCCTGGCCTGGCCTCGGCCAGGCCTGGCCCTGGCCACGGCCATGGCCCCTGGCCCTGGCCGAGGCCGGCCAGCGCCGAGGCAGGCCATGGCCGGCCATGGCATGGCCATGGCCCATATGGCCATGGCCGGCCTCCCCCTTGCATGGAGTTGGTCACACACCCCCCACCGGAGGGGTGGCCGTGGTAGTTATTGGCCGTAGCCAACCCCCTCCGCATGGGGAGGGGGGATGCATTGCCTCCATAGCCCATATGGCCATGGTGATCATGCACCAAAAATGTCATCTTCTCCGTTGAGAATAACCACCATCGTCTTCTCCGATGAAGCACCCGTTCGTCGAGAAAACAGTTTTGCTTCAATGGCCGTGTGCCAAAAAATGAAGAGAACGCGTTTTCAAGGCCGCAAACTTCACGCTCTACATGAAGAGAGTTCACATTCTCAATTGAATGGAGACTCAGCATCCATGGGGAGTGTGAGTTTGGTGAGATGAACGATAAGTTCTTCCCATCACGGAGAGTTCCTGCCATATCCGTAATGGCAGAAGGCCCTAACGTGAAAAGAACAACTATTGCGTTCTCTCCGTCACGACGTGTTCCTACCATATCCATAATGGAAGGAGACTCATTCGTGAAAGAGACAACGCCGCGTTCATCGGTGAGACCGGGGCGACGGTTAGACCGGGGCGAACCCGTATAGCTCTAATACCAATGTTGGATCCTGTCAAAACATGGACGTTAGGCTCGAATAATAAAGTAGAGACTTACGCTTGCGTACGCGGCACCGTAATCTCTGAACTTCGCCCTCGGATTCGCCACAACGGTCAGTACTTCGTCATGGAGGATCAAAGCAGCGTTTCACCGCCTAAATCTCTATTTAGAAGAGGATTTTAATGGAAGGGAGAAGAAGAACACAAGTTGCCTTATGCAAACTTATGGCATGGTTAGATTAGTGTAAATGCCTTACCCTTGGGTCCTATTATAGGCTTTAGGGGTAGTTATTGTAGGAAATAACTAAATATAAGCTTATTAGCCTATATTAGCACATTTACTTATCCTCTTCTTCATTCACTTATCAAGTGCCTTTATGCACTTATAAAGTGACTTTTTCCACTTATCGAGTGGTCCTTTTCATACGAGAAAAGGTTCCCTTCGTGCACACTTTCGTGCACGCGACATCTGAGGTCCGTATACCCTCATACATCCCCTCATGGGTGTATTCATGTCGTCCATATCCAACAGCGCAATGGATGCATGATGTCTTAACTTGGATGTTGAAGGAGAGGGCTTCCTTGCAACTTGATGACTTGTAGAAATGGCTTGAAGGACCCT
Organism: Scilla litardierei; assembly: GCA_030789695.1. Lineage (NCBI taxonomy): Eukaryota > Viridiplantae > Streptophyta > Magnoliopsida > Asparagales > Asparagaceae > Scilla > Scilla litardierei. Next base: position 132,037,145 of record CM061138.1, on the reverse strand, counting down.
CCTTTGTGATGCGGCAATGAGGTTGAAGATTTGATAACTTACGGCCTATGTAGGATTTGAAGTAGCTAGCAACTTGCGACAAGGAGATATGTGAGCTCTTCTTCAAGATTCGGCCTTATTGACGTTAAAGATGGAGCTTGCTTGGATCGTTACAGCAATAAGCTTGTAGATGACCATTGAACTTGTTGCTTAGGAGGTGCTCTTGAAGACTTGTGCACTTGGAGGAGGGTGGATCTCTTGGCTTGGTGTTGCTCAATGTAGATATGAGAGTTCGTCAATGGGAGGAAGAGCTTGGATGTTGCGCAATGATGTAGAGAGGAGCCCTTGGGAAAACTTGCGGCCTTGATAGACTTGGGCGCTTTGAAAGTTACGGCTAAGAGGAGGAAGATTGCTTGGCCTTGTGCAATGGAAGATATGAGATGATGAAAAAGAAGCTTGTGGCAATGTTTAGCCTTGGATTTTTTAGGCTTGCGTAAGGGAGGATGCGTTGGCCGAATTTTCTTTTTGGTTGCCTCAAATTTTTCTCTCCTTTGGATGTGGGTTTATATAGGCGAAGAGGGGATCAATTAGAATCAAATAGAATCCCATAATTGAAGGATATTGGATGTAATCCTAACTTGAATAGGATTTGCAATAATCACCATGGAAGATCTCTTCTAATTACAATAGAATATGGAGTTTGAATTTGGATTGCAATACGATTTGAATTTGAATGGCAATGGGATTTAAATAGGATCTTTGCATATTTCTCCATCACTTTGACTAAGTCCCCCTTTAAGTATTTATGAGCTTGTCACTCCTGAAAACACTAAGCACACACATCAAATCGTTCACACATGTTTGTTATCATCAAACACGAAGTCTTTATCGTTGTATTCAACAAACACGTTGTATCCAACAATCTCCCCCTTTTGATAATGACAAACCAATATAAGATTTGAGCAGTAACAATCCAAATAATATCATCGTGACATGTGTGTGTGAAGTGTGATGATGTGTGATGATGGTGGAAATAATACAAATACAATGATATGCAATGTTGTTTACCATGAATGCATGCTCCCTCTGTATTCATTCTCCCCCTTGAACACATATTCATTAAGCACAATATTCACATTATTCAGTATGCACACCAATCAACCAAGTCTTCTCAAATATTCCAACCAAATCTTCTCAAATATTCTCCCCCTTTATTATCATCAAAAGTGTACTTACGAAGTCAATGTCTTATCTCATGCAAAGAGAGAGTATTATAAACTATAGCAAACATGTGCATGTAGTCATTCTTAGAATAAACAAGTTAAATCCAATGAAAATTATAAAAAAGACTTCTACACCATCGTGTAAGTGCGATGATTAAACATTGAAGCACTTATGGAGAACTTTCAAGAAATTCAACCAAAACCAATCCACTTTCCCATGTAACATGATTTCATATAGGAATAATTTTCCCCATCTCTTTGGAAATGAGTTCAAGTTACCACATCCAAAACATAGCCTATGCGGACTCTTAGATGTGGGGTGTCATTGCTTGATGAGTATAACACCAACGCTAAAGTTTACACTTAAAGCTTATGTTGGATACTCGTGGGTAGTGTCGTTGCCATGGATCATATCCATTTTTCATACGGATCTCTTTTCTTTCTTTTTCATGTATGCGTATATTTTTTTAATTCAATTCCTTTGAGCTTTATTTTTTATCCAAGGCAAGACGCATCATATCCCTTAGATTTTCAGTTATTTTTCATCCTACATTAACTTTCCAATATTTCATAAAAGATTTCTCCAAATGTACAATAACATTTAATACTTATGGAAGTAAAAGTGTAGGTGAAGAAATCGAATTATTCTAATCATTGAACTCGTCATGGTTATTTAGAAAATCAAGCATGCACATATAGCCATAACAATAATACAACAATTTCTACATGGATATGAAAATTATTCATTAATACCACTTTAATGATTCAAAGAAAGATACGCATTAAGCACCATTTTTTTTTGGCTTTTTGGCTTTTTCAATTTTTTTATTTTTGTTTATGTAAAGAAGTAAAGCCTCCTAACAAGCAAATGAACTACCACAAAAACAAAATGAACTAGCACACAAACAAAAAAATCAAGCACACAAAAAGCTATGCAGGTACACATTAAAGAAAACATATCGTCGCATTGTCGTTTGGCTAAGGAACTTTTTAATGAAATGCGATGTCAATCCATAGTTCCTCGCCACTCCATCTTGTTGGATCCTGTGGATGGCAAGCAACACTAGAAGGGGGGGTTGAATAGTGTTGATCAAATAATAAAACTTTTTCACTCAATGATATTAACACAAATAAATTCCTTCTAACGTTGCCTAAGAAACCAAGTAGAGTGATCTACGCTTGGTTCTTAATCAACAATATAATTTTAAAGTGCACAGCGAAATTTCACAGCAGGTAGTCGACTCCTTATGAGCAGTAGTCGACTCCCAGAGAATATGTTAGAACAAATAAGATTACAAGTATGAATTTCAGCGTATAGAGATAAAATTGATCTTTGCTGTAGATAGAAGATATAAATGTAAAGATAATCAAACACAGATCAACAATCGCAAACAAAAGGATTTTATCCTGGTTCCCCGCAACCCGGGTACGTCCAGTCCCCGACCAATCCGGTACGAGATTTCCACTATCTGCCTTGGCAAATACAAGCACCTAACTTCACTCGTTAGGATTTCCAACGACCTAGCCTTGACCAGGATTTCCGATCACAACACCTAGACTTGTCTAGGGTTTTACCCTTGCCTCACAAACCGAGGACTTTCCAACTGGCAACAACTAGACTTGTCTAGTGTTCCAACAATCAACACAATAAGAAATTTGTCCAATACTCTACAATAAGTGATAGAGATTGGTAAATACACCCGATTCTATAGCCAATCAAAAGATAGACAATTTGTGTAGTGGCTTAATAGAATGATAGTCTAGATCACACAAAGATACGAGATAAGTTCTTTGTGATCTAGAGCTTTTTCAAAAATCCTTCAAATAAAATTAGAGAGAAATAATAGAAAGGATTTTGAAAAACAATTTAGCCAATAAAAATAATAATATGATCTTCAAAAAGAATTGAGAAAATATTGCAAGATCAAAACTGAAATTAAACTGGCTAGAGAGAAAAATTAGAGAGCTTTGATTCACGAGAGCTTTCACGAATTTTGATTTTCAATGTTGTTGTTTTTCACAAAAGAATTTAGCTCTATTTATAGGGAAAAACTGAGATTTGAATTTCAAATTTCGTTTGACTTTTGTCCCAAAAATTTCGGAGTAAATTGCTCAAAAGATTTTAAAATTCAAATTCAAAACGTCTGAAAATTTCCAGCAGGTAGTCGACTCCCTCATATAGGTAGTCGACTCCCAGAGAGATCTAGGAAATTTTCATCCCTGAGAGGTAGTCGACTCCCAGAGGAGTTTTTCCTGTTTGTTCTAGTCAAAAGGGTAGTTAGCTCCAGGGTGCGTGGAGTTTCACTACGAGAATTATGAAGTGACTAGAAAAGCTCTTGAAAACTATTTTTGAAGATAGTTAAAATTGTTTCGAAATCATTTGTGTGTGTGTGTTGTCTATTTGATATGGCTTTGACAAATACCCTAAAAGACACGACACACTCACACTAGACTCTGAACATGTCTTCGGAAGTTTAGTCAACTTGATGAAGTGAAGGTGAGCTTCTCTTTGAGCTTCTTGTTCTGTTTGAGCTTGAGCTTCATCACTTGAGTTTAGCCATGTTCGTCTTTGTCGTGGAGTATTGATGCGTGCTTCTTTGGAGTATAAGTAGAGCTTCTCGAAATCTGCACACTTTTAAGTGTAGTGTAGTTAGTACACTAAGCATTCATTTGGTGTGCTCATCATCAAAATTACTTGGGGTGGAATTCAATTTCCATCACTCTCCCCCTTTTTGATGATGACACCCAAATGAAAAAAAATGAAGTAAGATATGAATATGAATAATATTTCAAACTTACTCCCCCTGCTTTGATGCGGTTCTCCCCCTGCATCGAAGCTATTAGAAATACAATTCATATTTTTTCATTTCATATATTTTTCTCCCCCTTGTCATCAACAAAAAAAACAAAGGTATTATCTACAGAACATAAAATAAGAGGAATTCAATTCCATATGCCTGCAAGGGAGATGTTAGTTCATAGGAACAACTGAGTATAGCATAGTAGATAACTTCATAATAGCTAGCATCACACAATAAAAGTTATTACAAACCATAGTTTAGAGAATCATTGTTTAAAAAAAACGAGAACCATTGTTTTGAAAGAGAAGTTCATGAAGCTAAGGATGACCGCTGTTCTTTTTCAGTTCCTTGATCTCTTCAAGGATCATAACAAGCGTCTCCTCAGTCATCTTGTTGCTTTTCACGACGATCTCCTTGAGGTCGTCCACCTTTTGATTGAGATCTTCAAATCCTTTCTCTTGTGAGATCTTCAATTTTCCAATCTTCTTCAGGAGCATCTCCTGAAGTTCAAGGATGTAAGCTGGAACTTCTTCTTCTTCTTCGCCGCTTCCTTTTTCTTCTTCTTCACTTTCTTCATCTGAATCTGAAATGACAACCTTCTTACCTCGCCTTGAGGATGATGATCCTCCTTCGGTAGCGATTTGCTCTTCAGGGACATTCTCATCAAGGTCATGATGGAGATTCATTCTCCCAAGAGCATGAACATCAAAGACACGGGCAGGTTCTAGAATGGTTGTTTCATGATCCAATGGCACGTTAAAGCTAATGAATAGAATGGTCAGATAGTGCCCATGAGAAAGAGTGGAGGAAGGTCTATCAGATGAAGCTGAAAGTAGGATGGAATCCATGATGACTTTAGCCCAATTAACACGAATGTTACCTAGGATGGCATAGATGCATTTAGCTTGTTTTTCAGAAAGAATAGCATGACTCCCAGATTTTTGAGTTATGTTATACGACAAAATATTAGCCAAGATTCTCGCCGGATAGCGAAGATGGCTACAAGGAAGTTTGGTTTGAAAGTGTTTACCGGGCAGATACATTCTCTCTAGGATATTCTCGTCAGTCATCTCAATTTTGTCAAGGATCATACCGGAGTATGGGATTCCTAGGGCTTCACCTAGGGATTTGACAGTTATTGCAAGTTTGGTATCCAGAACCTTAGTTATGAAACGACTTTTCACGAGATCATAATCCATGTTTGCATAAAAGAGATGAACAAGCCTAGGATAACATAGGTACACATTTTCAGAGGAGAACAAATTTGCTAAGTTTTGGAAATCTAGCAGACTGTCAATACCGTAATTGATGACATCATTAAGTTTGACAAATCTTTCATGCAAGATTGGTTTCTTAGAAACTTTAACAAAATGTTCATAGGTAGTTGATTTGAAGAGATAGGGTAGGATGATTTCTTTCTCAGAATCAACATCAGCAGTAGCAGTTTTTCTCTTCTTAGAGAAAGCTCCTTTGAAAGGCATCTAGATAGAGTAAAACAACAAAAATATATTTTTACACTACTAGATAACCAAGAGAGATGAAATAAAAAGTTCATGGAAGTAAAAAAATTTTACCTTGAGTAAATTTGAAGGAAGATGAAAAAATTGCTCCAAAAGTCCAAGCTCCAAGATGAAAACTCAAGAGAGGAGAGGGGAAAAGGAGGTAGTCGGCTACCTCTAGGGTTTTCTTGGGGTTTTGTTTGAAGAAATGAAGAGATGAAGAGAAGTGAGAGCCATTAGATCTAGATTTGGGTGGCTAGGATGAGTTTTAGGCTTAGTGGGTAAGTTGTCTTAACGGATCTTGACCCATCCACTCAATAGAACCCATTAAGAGTTAGTCAAAAAAAGAGCAACCCAGAAATTTACGCGCTGGTAGTCGACTCCCTCCTGTAGGTAGTCGACTCCCTGCTGGGTTGAGTCGTTTTCTCATCCCGGAGAAGGTTTGGTCCAGGTTGAGCGTGCTCTTTTAACAAGAAATATTTTTAGCAATAAAACACAATCATACATACAAATTAACTTATTTCAACCCATTTAAATAATTATAAATAAAGAAATAAAATAAAAGCATTTGTTCCGATTCAGCCGTTATGACTCCCTGAATTTTCTTCATTGTTTTCCTCCTTTTTAGAGCACCTGAAAAATAAGCGTTTATGGTACTCTTTGGTTTTGAGTCCGAGGAGTTAGTCTTTAGGAAGCCAAACCCAATACGGTTTAGTTCCTTCATGAACAATATACTTATAATTTTTGTTAAAATGAATCTGTTGAACAAAGTTAGTGGCGTACCTTTCTTTTTGCTGATCAGATAATCTCTTTGGTACCCAGATGCTTAAAACATTATCGTTAGCATGATGCATCCTAGTGTGCTTAACCCGTTTCTTGGTATGATGTGAATCATAGCCAAGTCCGGTTTTGCTAGATGAAGCTTTTTGATTATCTATTATATTATCTAGCTTCCCTTTTCCTTTATTGAAATTCTCAATAATTTTCATCGTAGCGTCGTATTTATCTTTGACGGATACGAGAAGATTATTCAGACTTTCAACCTTTTCATTTACTAGCAAAATATCTTTTTGTAGAAGATCATTTTTCTCTTTAAGAAGACTATTTTCTTTAATGACTTCTTCTTTTTCCTTAGTCTCTCTTTTAACATTTCTAAGTGTTTTTCTATGTTCTTTAATGAGCTTTTCATGCATCTTGCATAGCTCCTTATATGCTCCCCTATAATCCAAGTCTTCATCATCGCTTGACGATGACTCATTGTCGCTAGATGAATCATGATGCGAGCTTACCTTGGAGGATGTAGATGCCATGAAGCACATGTGTGCCGTCTCTCTTCTTTCATCATTATCTTCTTCTGAGGATTCGTCGGATGAAGAATCGTCGCTCTGGTCGAAGGCTGCATAAGCTTCTTTCTTTGGTCGTCGAAACTTGTTTCTTGTATTGGTTCGTCTTTCATTATTCTCTTTGTTCTTCCCACGATCTCTGGAATCACGGTTGTTTCTTTCCAATGGACAATCTCTCTTGACATGCCCTGGTTTATTGCAACCAAAACAAATAATACCGTTAGTGGGTCTAAAAGATCGTTTTCCATACTTACTTGTGATGAACTCTTTAAAGTTCTTTGAGATGAACGCGATGTGATCTTCTTTGTCCGTGTAGTCGGAATCTTCTTCTTGAGCTTTGAATGCAAGATTTTTCTTCTTTGGTTTTTCTTCGATTTTCTTGTCTTCTTCAAGCTCGATCTCATATGCCATGAGATTTCCCATCAGTTCTTCGATGGTGAGGTCCTTTACATTATGAGCTTCTCGAATGGCCGTAGTCTTTCCCTTCCATTCGGGTCGGAGGGATCTTAGTATCTTCATTACCTGTTCATACTCGGAAAGTTTCTTTCCTAGTCCTGCAAGCTCGTTTGTAATGTTAGTAAAACGAGTATTCACATCGGTGATACTCTCTCCTTCTTCCATTTTAAAAGTTTCGAATTTTGAATGTAATACATTTATACGAGATTCTTTTACCTTTTCTGTACCTTCGTGACTTACCTGAAGAGTATGCCAAATTTGATGTGCTGTCTCACATTGGGAGACTCGATTGAACTCATTTCCTGTAACAGCGCAAAACAAGGCATTCATTGCTTTTGCATTGAGATTAGCTCTCTTCTTGTCGTCGATAGACCATTTTCCAAACTCAATGTCGGTGGGTGCAATGTACGGGACTTTGGTGACAGTCCAGGCTTCAATGTCCAATGACTCTAGGTGAGTCTTCATTCGGATCTTCCAGCTGGCGTAGTTGGTTCCGTTGAATAGAGGTGGTCGCATAGTGTTCAGTCCTTCGGAGTGAAAAGATGTTGACGCCATCACTATTATAGCCTCGCTCTGATACCAAGTGTTGGATCCTGTGGATGGCAAGCAACACTAGAAGGGGGGGGTTGAATAGTGTTGATCAAATAATAAAACTTTTTCACTCAATGATATTAACACAAATAAATTCCTTCTAACGTTGCCTAAGAAACCAAGTAGAGTGATCTACGCTTGGTTCTTAATCAACAATATAATTTTAAAGTGCACAGCGAAATTTCACAGCAGGTAGTCGACTCCTTATGAGCAGTAGTCGACTCCCAGAGAATATGTTAGAACAAATAAGATTACAAGTATGAATTTCAGCGTATAGAGATAAAATTGATCTTTGCTGTAGATAGAAGATATAAATGTAAAGATAATCAAACACAGATCAACAATCGCAAACAAAAGGATTTTATCCTGGTTCCCCGCAACCCGGGTACGTCCAGTCCCCGACCAATCCGGTACGAGATTTCCACTATCTGCCTTGGCAAATACAAGCACCTAACTTCACTCGTTAGGATTTCCAACGACCTAGCCTTGACCAGGATTTCCGATCACAACACCTAGACTTGTCTAGGGTTTTACCCTTGCCTCACAAACCGAGGACTTTCCAACTGGCAACAACTAGACTTGTCTAGTGTTCCAACAATCAACACAATAAGAGATTTGTCCAATACTCTACAATAAGTGATAGAGATTGGTAAATACACCCGATTCTATAGCCAATCAAAAGATAGACAATTTGTGTAGTGGCTTAATAGAATGATAGTCTAGATCACACAAAGATACGAGATAAGTTCTTTGTGATCTAGAGCTTTTTCAAAAATCCTTCAAATAAAATTAGAGAGAAATAATAGAAAGGATTTTGAAAAACAATTTAGCCAATAAAAATAATAATATGATCTTCAAAAAGAATTGAGAAAATATTGCAAGATCAAAACTGAAATTAAACTGGCTAGAGAGAAAAATTAGAGAGCTTTGATTCACGAGAGCTTTCACGAATTTTGATTTTCAATGTTGTTGTTTTTTCACAAAAGAATTTAGCTCTATTTATAGGGAAAAACTGAGATTTGAATTTCAAATTTCGTTTGACTTTTGTCCCAAAAATTTCGGAGTAAATTGCTCAAAAGATTTTAAAATTCAAATTCAAAACGTCTGAAAATTTCCAGCAGGTAGTCGACTCCCTCATATAGGTAGTCGACTCCCAGAGAGATCTAGGAAATTTTCATCCCTGAGAGGTAGTCGACTCCCAGAGGAGTTTTTCCTGTTTGTTCTAGTCAAAAGGGTAGTTAGCTCCAGGGTGCGTGGAGTTTCACTACGAGAATTATGAAGTGACTAGAAAAGCTCTTGAAAACTATTTTTGAAGATAGTTAAAATTGTTTCGAAATCATTTGTGTGTGTGTGTTGTCTATTTGATATGGCTTTGACAAATACCCTAAAAGACACGACACACTCACACTAGACTCTGAACATGTCTTCGGAAGTTTAGTCAACTTGATGAAGTGAAGGTGAGCTTCTCTTTGAGCTTCTTGTTCTGTTTGAGCTTGAGCTTCATCACTTGAGTTTAGCCATGTTCGTCTTTGTCGTGGAGTATTGATGCGTGCTTCTTTGGAGTATAAGTAGAGCTTCTCGAAATCTGCACACTTTTAAGTGTAGTGTAGTTAGTACACTAAGCATTCATTTGGTGTGCTCATCATCAAAATTACTTGGGGTGGAATTCAATTTCCATCACTCTCCCCCTTTTTGATGATGACACCCAAATGAAAAAAAATGAAGTAAGATATGAATATGAATAATATTTCAAACTTACTCCCCCTGCTTTGATGCGGTTCTCCCCCTGCATCGAAGCTATTAGAAATACAATTCATATTTTTTTTTCATATATTTTTCTCCCCCTTGTCATCAACAAAAAAAACAAACGTAGTATCTACAGAACATAAAATAAGAGGAATTCAATTCCATATGCCTGCAAGGGAGATGTTAGTTCATAGGAACAACTGAGTATTGCATAGTAGATAACTTCATAATAGCTAGCATCACACAATAAAAGTTATTACAAACCATAGTTTAGAGAATCATTGTTTAAAAAAAACGAGAACCATTGTTTTGAAAGAGAAGTTCATGAAGCTAAGGATGACCGCTGTTCTTTTTCAGTTCCTTGATCTCTTCAAGGATCATAACAAGCGTCTCCTCAGTCATCTTGTTGCTTTTCACGACGATCTCCTTGAGGTCGTCCACCTTTTGATTGAGATCTTCAAATCCTTTCTCTTGTGAGATCTTCAATTTTCCAATCTTCTTCAGGAGCATCTCCTGAAGTTCAAGGATGTAAGCTGGAACTTCTTCTTCTTCTTCGCCGCTTCCTTTTTCTTCTTCTTCACTTTCTTCATCTGAATCTGAAATGACAACCTTCTTACCTCGCCTTGAGGATGATGATCCTCCTTCGGTAGCGATTTGCTCTTCAGGGACATTCTCATCAAGGTCATGATGGAGATTCATTCTCCCAAGAGCATGAACATCAAAGACACGGGCAGGTTCTAGAATGGTTGTTTCATGATCCAATGGCACGTTAAAGCTAATGAATAGAATGGTCAGATAGTGCCCATGAGAAAGAGTGGAGGAAGGTCTATCAGATGAAGCTGAAAGTAGGATGGAATCCATGATGACTTTAGCCCAATTAACACGAATGTTACCTAGGATGGCATAGATGCATTTAGCTTGTTTTTCAGAAAGAATAGCATGACTCCCAGATTTTTGAGTTATGTTATACGACAAAATATTAGCCAAGATTCTCGCCGGATAGCGAAGATGGCTACAAGGAAGTTTGGTTTGAAAGTGTTTACCGGGCAGATACATTCTCTCTAGGATATTCTCGTCAGTCATCTCAATTTTGTCAAGGATCATACCGGAGTATGGGATTCCTAGGGCTTCACCTAGGGATTTGACAGTTATTGCAAGTTTGGTATCCAGAACCTTAGTTATGAAACGACTTTTCACGAGATCATAATCCATGTTTGCATAAAAGAGATGAACAAGCCTAGGATAACATAGGTACACATTTTCAGAGGAGAACAAATTTGCTAAGTTTTGGAAATCTAGCAGACTGTCAATACCGTAATTGATGACATCATTAAGTTTGACAAATCTTTCATGCAAGATTGGTTTCTTAGAAACTTTAACAAAATGTTCATAGGTAGTTGATTTGAAGAGATAGGGTAGGATGATTTCTTTCTCAGAATCAACATCAGCAGTAGCAGTTTTTCTCTTCTTAGAGAAAGCTCCTTTGAAAGGCATCTAGATAGAGTAAAACAACAAAAATATATTTTTACACTACTAGATAACCAAGAGAGATGAAATAAAAAGTTCATGGAAGTAAAAAAAATTTTACCTTGAGTAAATTTGAAGGAAGATGAAAAAAAAATTGCTCCAAAAGTCCAAGCTCCAAGATGAAAACTCAAGAGAGGAGAGGGGAAAAGGAGGTAGTCGGCTACCTCTAGGGTTTTCTTGGGGTTTTGTTTGAAGACATGAAGAGATGAAGAGAAGGGAGAGCCATTAGATCTAGATTTGGGTGGCTAGGATGAGTTTTAGGCTTAGTGGGTAAGTTGTCTTAACGGATCTTGACCCATCCACTCAATAGAACCCATTAAGAGTTAGTCAAAAAAAAGAGCAACCCAGAAATTTACGCGCTGGTAGTCGACTCCCTCCTGTAGGTAGTCGACTCCCTGCTGGGTTGAGTCGTTTTCTCATCCCGGAGAAGGTTTGGTCCAGGTTGAGCGTGCTCTTTTAACAAGAAATATTTTTAGCAATAAAACACAATCATACATACAAATTAACTTATTTCAACCCATTTAAATAATTATAAATATAAAATAAAAGCATTTGTTCCGATTCAGCCGTTATGACTCCCTGAATTTTCTTCATTGTTTTCCTCCTTTTTAGAGCACCTGAAAAATAAGCGTTTATGGTACTCTTTGGTTTTGAGTCCGAGGAGTTAGTCTTTAGGAAGCCAAACCCAATACGGTTTAGTTCCTTCATGAACAATATACTTATAATTTTTGTTAAAATGAATCTGTTGAACAAAGTTAGTGGCGTACCTTTCTTTTTGCTGATCAGATAATCTCTTTGGTACCCAGATGCTTAAAACATTATCGTTAGCATGATGCATCCTAGTGTGCTTAACCCGTTTCTTGGTATGATGTGAATCATAGCCAAGTCCGGTTTTGCTAGATGAAGCTTTTTGATTATCTATTATATTATCTAGCTTCCCTTTTCCTTTATTGAAATTCTCAATAATTTTCATCGTAGCGTCGTATTTATCTTTGACGGATACGAGAAGATTATTCAGACTTTCAACCTTTTCATTTACTAGCAAAATATCTTTTTGTAGAAGATCATTTTTCTCTTTAAGAAGACTATTTTCTTTAATGACTTCTTCTTTTTCCTTAGTCTCTCTTTTAACATTTCTAAGTGTTTTTCTATGTTCTTTAATGAGCTTTTCATGCATCTTGCATAGCTCCTTATATGCTCCCCTATAATCCAAGTCTTCATCATCGCTTGACGATGACTCATTGTCGCTAGATGAATCATGATGCGAGCTTACCTTGGAGGATGTAGATGCCATGAAGCACATGTGTGCCGTCTCTCTTCTTTCATCATTATCTTCTTCTGAGGATTCGTCGGATGAAGAATCGTCGCTCTGGTCGAAGGCTGCATAAGCTTCTTTCTTTGGTCGTCGAAACTTGTTTCTTGTATTGGTTCGTCTTTCATTATTCTCTTTGTTCTTCCCACGATCTCTGGAATCACGGTTGTTTCTTTCCAATGGACAATCTCTCTTGACATGCCCTGGTTTATTGCAACCAAAACAAATAATACCGTTAGTGGGTCTAAAAGATCGTTTTCCATACTTACTTGTGATGAACTCTTTAAAGTTCTTTGAGATGAACGCGATGTGATCTTCTTTGTCCGTGTAGTCGGAATCTTCTTCTTGAGCTTTGAATGCAAGATTTTTCTTCTTTGGTTTTTCTTCGATTTTCTTGTCTTCTTCAAGCTCGATCTCATATGCCATGAGATTTCCCATCAGTTCTTCGATGGTGAGGTCCTTTACATTATGAGCTTCTCGAATGGCCGTAGTCTTTCCCTTCCATTCGGGTCGGAGGGATCTTAGTATCTTCATTACCTGTTCATACTCGGAAAGTTTCTTTCCTAGTCCTGCAAGCTCGTTTGTAATGTTAGTAAAACGAGTATTCACATCGGTGATACTCTCTCCTTCTTCCATTTTAAAAGTTTCGAATTTTGAATGTAATACATTTATACGAGATTCTTTTACCTTTTCTGTACCTTCGTGACTTACCTGAAGAGTATGCCAAATTTGATGTGCTGTCTCACATTGGGAGACTCGATTGAACTCATTTCCTGTAACAGCGCAAAACAAGGCATTCATTGCTTTTGCATTGAGATTAGCTCTCTTCTTGTCGTCGATAGACCATATTCCAAACTCAATGTCGGTGGGTGCAATGTACGGTACTTTGGTGACAGTCCAGGCTTCAATGTCCAATGACTCTAGGTGAGTCTTCATTCGGATCTTCCAGCTGGCGTAGTTAGTTCCGTTGAATAGAGGTGGTCGCATAGTGTTCAGTCCTTCGGAGTGAAAAGATGTTGACACCATCACTATTATAGCCTCGCTCTGATACCAAGTGTTGGATCCTGTGGATGGCAAGCAACACTAGAAGGGGGGGGTTGAATAGTGTTGATCAAATAATAAAACTTTTTCACTCAATGATATTAACACAAATAAATTCCTTCTAACGTTGCCTAAGAAACCAAGTAGAGTGATCTACGCTTGGTTCTTAATCAACAATATAATTTTAAAGTGCACAGCGAAATTTCACAGCAGGTAGTCGACTCCTTATGAGCAGTAGTCGACTCCCAGAGAATATGTTAGAACAAATAAGATTACAAGTATGAATTTCAGCGTATAGAGATAAAATTGATCTTTGCTGTAGATAGAAGATATAAATGTAAAGATAATCAAACACAGATCAACAATCGCAAACAAAAGGATTTTATCCTGGTTCCCCGCAACCCGGGTACGTCCAGTCCCCGACCAATCCGGTACGAGATTTCCACTATCTGCCTTGGCAAATACAAGCACCTAACTTCACTCGTTAGGATTTCCAACGACCTAGCCTTGACCAGGATTTCCGATCACAACACCTAGACTTGTCTAGGGTTTTACCCTTGCCTCACAAACCGAGGACTTTCCAACTGGCAACAACTAGACTTGTCTAGTGTTCCAACAATCAACACAATAAGAAATTTGTCCAATACTCTACAATAAGTGATAGAGATTGGTAAATACACCCGATTCTCTAGCCAATCAAAAGATAGACAATTTGTGTAGTGGCTTAATAGAATGATAGTCTAGATCACACAAAGATACGAGATAAGTTCTTTGTGATCTAGAGCTTTTTCAAAAATCCTTCAAATAAAATTAGAGAGAAATAATAGAAAGGATTTTGAAAAACAATTTAGCCAATAAAAATAATAATCTGATCTTCAAAAAGAATTGAGAAAATATTGCAAGATCAAAACTGAAATTAATCTGGCTAGAGAGAAAAATTAGAGAGCTTTGATTCACGAGAGCTTTCACGAATTTTGATTTTCAGTGTTGTTTTTTTTCACAAAAGAATTTAGCTCTATTTATAGGGAAAAACTGAGATTTGAATTTCAAATTTCGTTTGACTTTTGTCCCAAAAATTTCGGAGTAAATTGCTCAAAAGATTTTAAAATTCAAATTCAAAACGTCTGAAAATTTCCAGCAGGTAGTCGACTCCCTCATATAGGTAGTCGACTCCCAGAGAGATCTAGGAAATTTTCATCCCTGAGAGGTAGTCGACTCCCTACTTTTGGTAGTCGACTCCCAGAGGAGTTTTTCCTGTTTGTTCTAGTCAAAAGGGTAGTTAGCTCCAGGGTGCGTGGAGTTTCACTACGAGAATTATGAAGTGACTAGAAAAGCTCTTGATAACTATTTTTGAAGATAGTTAAAATTGTTTCGAAATCATTTGTGTGTGTGTGTTGTCTATTTGATATGGCTTTGACAAATACCCTAAAAGACACGACACACTCACACTAGACTCTGAACATGTCTTCGGAAGTTTAGTCAACTTGATGAAGTGAAGGTGAGCTTCTCTTTGAGCTTCTTGTTCTGTTTGAGCTTGAGCTTCATCACTTGAGTTTAGCCATGTTCGTCTTTGTCGTGGAGTATTGATGCGTGCTTCTTTGGAGTATAAGTAGAGCTTCTCGAAATCTGCACACTTTTAAGTGTAGTGTAGTTAGTACACTAAGCATTTATTTGGTGTGCTCATCATCAAAATTACTTGGGGTGGAATTCAATTTCCATCACATCTTAGCTACACAGAAGATGTTATGTATGACCTTGGAATCCAACAAGGTCCACTCACGTTAGTCATCAAATTTTTGGAAACCCATATTTGCTTGAATGTAATGTTCTTGTTCCTATATTTGCAATAATAAGATGTATGCCCAATACAACCACATGTAAAGCACTTGGCATGAATATTTCTATCTTTTGTTGTCTCAATGTGAACTTTCCTATATTTTGACCTTGCAACACGTTTCAAATCATATCCAAGACCGTGCATATTATTGCCATATATTTGGTTTCCAAGATTTATATCCAAAGATTGTTTCTCCACACCAAATTTCTTAATGGTCAATTCTAGGTTCGTGACTTTAGATTTCAAATAAGTATTTTCATTCACAAGCAAAGTGCATTTACTAATGAAAGCTTTCTTATTGTCCTTTTTATTCTTTTTCAAGTTTTCAGCTCTCTTTTCAAAATCAATTATTTTTTTCTTTAAGCTCATTATTTAGCATGCACATCTTTTCAATCAGCTCTTTATTTTCAGTTTCTAGCTTAGTAACTCTTCCTTTATGCATGCTAATATCTTTTAACAAAGTAGGACAAGAAAGACAATCAACTTTTTCAACATAGATAGATTTTTCTTTTTTCAACAAATTAATGATAGAATCACATGCAACAATTTTTTCTTTTAGTTCATCAATTTCTAATGACAAGTTGTAAAGCATTTCTATACTTTTCTAATGTGGATTCACATTTCTCTATAGTTGATTTTAGGCTTTCAATTTCACCTTGTATTTCACTAACATTATTCATAAGTTGAACTTTGTTTACCTCATCAAGGTTTCCCATCAAGCAAAGAGAGGAGTGGGCAGTCTCCTCCTCAGTTTCATCTTCGCTATCCATATTCCACATTATTGCTAAAGATTTTCCTTTCTTCTCCGTAGTGTTGTTCTTTGATTGTGGGCAATCTTCGTAAAGTGTCCCTGCCTTTTGCATTTAAAACATTGAACTTCATCAGTAGCAGTCTGCTTAGAAGATTGTTTAGCCGGATTAAATTTGTTAGAGCGATTAAACCTTTTTAACATTTCAGCTCTCCCTTGGTTGATCTTGATATATCTTCTGAAATTTTTGACAAGTAGTGCTTCCTCCTCATCTTCATCTTCATTTTCATCTTCCTTAGCTTGAAGAGCTAGTGCCTTTGAAGTTTTAATCTCAGCTTTCTCTCTAGTTTCATTGCTCTGCAACTCAAGCTCAAGTGACTTCATGTTCCCTATCAGGTCTTCCACTCTCATCTTTGATATATCTTTGGCTTCTTGAATGGCCGTGACTTTGGGACAGAAAGATCTCGGCAACGCCCTCAAGATCTTCCTTATTTGCTCCAGGCTTGAGTATGGCTTTCCAAGAGAGCTAGTTTGTAGACGATGTATGTGAACCTCGCAAACATCTCCTTGATAGACTCGGTGGGAAGCATGCGGAAGCTATCATATACTGAGCTGAGCAAAGCAAGTCTGGATTCCTTCATCTGCGACGTTCCCTCATGTGTCACCTCAAGGGTGTGCCAAATTTCTTGCGCATTTTGACATTGAGAGATACGATTAAACTCAGCTTTATCTAAGGAGCAAATAAGTGCATTCATAGCTCAATTATTCAGAGAGAAACATTTCTTATCAGCATCATCACATTTATCTTCTGGTTTTA
This sequence comes from Scilla litardierei, assembly GCA_030789695.1. NCBI lineage: Eukaryota > Viridiplantae > Streptophyta > Magnoliopsida > Asparagales > Asparagaceae > Scilla > Scilla litardierei. Next base: position 132,020,225 of record CM061138.1, on the reverse strand, counting down.
GAATTTCAGTGTCTTCTATTTTAGTAGTAGGGGATTTATATCCTTTTCCATAATGTTCCACGCATCATAATCAACAGACGCTAAATATATTCTGATTCTAGTTTTCCAGTGAGCAAAATCAATGCCATTAAATGTAGGGGGTATAATTGTAGACTGGCCTTTAGCAAAAGCTGAATCAGAGATAGTCATGGTTATCTAGCCTAGATTAGTCATGTTTATCTAGCCTAGATCCTCTAACCTGCTCTGATACCACTTATGGGATCTGGATCTAAGCCTAGAGGCCAGGTGAATATGCTAATAAAAATATTCGTGCACACACACACACGAAATCACAGGCAGTAATAATCAAGCGCAGAGTAAACATAAAGCAATCACAGAGTGTACAACATATTTATGCTGGTTCGGTCGCCCCAACGACGTACTCCAGCCCCAAAGCAATTACTAGCATTAAATTGTTACTAGGTACAACCGTTAAGCTCCCCAAGCCCCAACTCTCCGCTCACCCGGTTCAGTACCGCACTCACCAAAGTGCTAAACACTATTAATATAGTAACGCTCTCTCTTGACAAGCACCAACTCGTCAAGACCCTCTTGTCTAGCCCCAGCTAAACAAGACCCCAAAAGAATGAAATAAGTAACTACAAAGATCTATACGCCAAGTGCACGAATATAAAGTAATAAGAGTTTAGAAAGGCTCAATTCGTGTAGGTGTAGTCGTCTCTATCAATCAGCTCAGGTCACAACTTATCTGACAAGATGTAGTCGTCAAGGTCGCCACTGGATGATGCTATGAAGTTGTGGCTATGTTGATGAACTCCTTGAAGTTTTGCGCAATGGAGAAGATGAAGCTCTCTGCCTTCTTTGATGTTGCGCAATGGCTGAATGATGTCTTGACTTGGAAGTTGAAGGAGAGGGCTTCCTTGCAACTTGATGACTTGCGGCAATGGCTTGAAGGACCCTCCTTTGTGATGCGGCAATGAGGTTGAGGATTTGATAACTTGCGGCCTTTGTAGGAGTTGAAGTAGCTAGCAACTTGCGACAAGGAGATGTGTGAGCTCTTCTTCAAGGTTCGGCCTTGTTGATGTTGAAGATGGAGCTTACGTGGATGGTTGCGGCAATGAGCTTGTAGATGACCCTTGAACTTGCGACCTAGGAGGTGCTCTTGAATACTTGTGCACTTGGAGGAGGATGGAGCTCTTGACTTGGTGTTTCTCAATGTGGATATGAGAGTTTGGAAATTGGAGGAAGAACTTGAATGTTGTGCAATGATGTAGAGAGGAGCCCTTGGGAAAACTTGTGGCCTTGATAGACTTGGGAGCTATGCTAGTTACGACTAAGAGGAGGAAGGTTGCTTGGCCTTGCACAATGGAAGAGAGGGGATGATGAACAAGAAGCTTGTGCAATGTTTAAGCTTGGAGTTTTTAGGCTTGCACAAGGGAGGATGTGTTGGTCGAATTTTCTTTTTGGTTGCCTCAAATTTTTCTCTCCTTTGGATGTGGGTTTATATAGGTGAAGAGGGGGTCAATTAGAATCAAATAGAATCCCATAAATGAAGGAGATTGGATGGAATCCTAACTTGAACAGGATTTGCAATAGTCACCATAAAATATCTCTTCTAATCACAATAGTATATGGAGCTTGAATTCGGATTGCAATAGGATTTGAAATTGAATGACAACGGGGTTTGAATACGATCTCATTTAAAATCTCATTTAATCACAAATTGATTTGCATGTGATTTAGTTCAATCACTTTTAATATGAACGAGATCTCTCCATATCTCTCCATATTTGACCAAGTCCAAATTGCAAATGAATTGCAATTTCTCCATCACTTTGACTAAGTCTTCTTTGCATATTTCTCCATCATTTTGACTAAATCCCCCTTTAAGTATTTACGAGCTTGACACTCCTGAAAACACTTAGCACACACATCAAATCGTTCACACACATTTGTTATCATCAAACACGAAGTCATCAATCATTGTATTCAACAACATGTTGTATCCAACAATCATCAAGACAAAGACACAATGGTTTGTCCGATGTGTCGATATCCATTTCTCGACGCATCTATGACCATGAATGCTTTAAGACTCAAGCTCCCATCGGTCTCATAATCGAGATCTCTATCTAGATACGTGTATGACCTTACTATAGGTCTAAGGAAATTATCTAAGTAATTCAATGAAAACATCATAACAGAAATACTTAGCAATTGATAGCAGAAAGCAAACTTTCAATCATGAACAAGATGTTTTATATAGATAAATTGCCCAAGGGCATACATCTCTCAACATGATTTCCACAGGGGCCTTCATGGATCTCCATGATGACATAATTGGCTTCATATGGATCCAAGCACTTGAGGTTTGGAATAGCATCAAACCTAGTGTAGCGCCTTTGGTAAAGTACACCATCATGGAGAACATATCTGGGGGCCATCCCCTCTAAAGTTCGTGCTTCTATTCGGTCATTCGGCACCTTACCCGAACAGATGTATCTGATAATGGAGTCCAACCAAGTCAGCTCCATATCAGTGCTCATCGGTTTATCTTCACATATGCTGGGGCTTAAGAGGCTCTCGGCATAGACGTCCTGCCCCAACTCTTTGGGCGATGATGAAGTTCCCTTTGAGAGAGCATATGGCGAAGCTTCTCTGATCTAGGTATATGATGAATCTTAATATGCTTGAACTTAGAGAGTTTAGTTTTGGTAGTCTTCAGATGGCGCTTCATTGCCTCTTCACTGGCTTCATACTCCCACTGCAACTGATTGATGATCACTCTAGAGTCATTGAGCAACCAAACTGTGTGTGATCTAAGAGAACGAGACAACCTTAGGTCGTGAATGGTGGCATCATACTCTACCATGTTGTTGGTCACTGGAAAGTTGAATCGAAGAACATACTCCACGAAGTTCTCATCAGGGTCTTGAATTACTACGCCAGCTCCACCATCTGACTTAATCACCGACCCATCTAGAACGACATAGACCATGTCCTTCTCTAAAGAGGTGAAGGTTAGGTCATCTGCGGTAGTAGAAGTTGGGGGAAGAGTAGATACCAAGCTAACAGTTGCTTCCTCAACTAATGATGGATCATCCAACATGCACTCAAAATGAAGTTTGCCAGATCTTACCCTTGGACGGTAGTCCTTGGTTTGTAGCAGCATCCTTCCTGACCGATATAGTCTCTTCAATTTTTTGTTAAGTTGTGTGTTGGTCAAGACTATGATGGCATGAGCCTAAAAGTAGGGTCATAGCTTTCTTATAGCAAGGACTGTTAGGACCTAGCGGGGCTACACAATACACTACATTGGGTGAATAGTGTAAAATCAAGCAAAATGCTTAATTAAAAGTAACTAAAATTTGAGGCATAATAAGCAGCGGAAATAAAGAGTAATGCTTAACAACAATCGCAAATACATAGCGTTTATCCTGATTCCTCAAGTTGGGTACATCCAACCACACCAATATCCACTATGATTCCTACACAAGGTAGTTAATACAAATCGTACACAAGAGTTAGTCCTACACTAGGACACTTTCACTCACTCCCACAAAGGGAGAACTTAAACCATACACAAGGGTTAGTCCTACACAAGGACACAACCTCCCATAAAGGGAGAAACTAACTCCCACAAAGAAAGTTAGGGTTTTCCATAAAAGATGAAACGAAATAGCACTTACATATGCCTTGAAATGATCTTACCAATGTGAAGAAGAAGGCATGCAAGTGTGGATGTCCAAGTGCTTGAGATGAGCTTGATTGCACTTGTGATCTTTCTCTTCATTATGAATGAAACCTAACACTTTTCCTTAAGTGTATGAATCAGTGAGAGAAAGAAAGATGATATCTAAGAATAGAATTGAGAGTTTGATCTCTTAGAGAAGTCCCTTTGAGCAATGATTTCACTTCATGAAAGAATATGAAGCTTAAGGGAGAGAAAGAGAGAAAATGATAGGAATGAAGCTCTCACTTGGGATTTTTGGCACTCCAAAATGATATTTATGAGTATGAGTTAATGTCAAAAAATCACACTCAAACTAGCTTAAATAAGCCCTCAAAACAGCCCAAAACAGTTGAAGAAAACTGGCAGAATTTTGTGTCTAACGGCTAGTTTTTGACAGGAAAAAGTTAGAAAAGGCACCTGCAGAAGGTTGACCAGGCGCCTAGTCAAGGTCAACAGGCCCCTATGGCAGAAAACAACAGAAAGCTGAAAATCCGGAATGCTGCTCACAAAAACAGACATATCCCACTCTACAGATATGAGATTTGAGTGATTCAAGTTGGGTTGGAAAGCTTAGTAAGTTAGCTAATCAATGCAAATGGTTTGGATGAAAAATTCCAACTACAAAAAACTGATTGCATTTTGAAGATAGACCGGTCGGAAAAAGCAGCAAACAGAAAGCTGCTATCTTGATAGCTGATCACTAACACTGTCATATCGCACTCTACAGATATGTAGTTTAAGTGATTTAAGTTGGGTTAGGACGCTCGGTAAGTTATCTAACTAATGTAAGTAGTTTGGATGAAAAAATTATAACTACAGAAAAATTGGCATTAGTTTGAAGGTAAACTAGTCTTAAAAATCAGCTTTCGGACTGAATCTAATCAACCAGGATAGGCGCCTGTAGAAGGGTTACCAGGCCCATGTTGTGCACACAATCGCCTGGAACTCCTTCAACAGACCCATGTTGAAGATCCAAAAAGCCCACAAAGGGTTTTGATTAAATGAACCTATTGAGATGTGTTCTAGTTTTATCATATGGTTCACTAAGATGGTTTATGATGTGAGCATGAATGAGATACCATCTAATCAAGGCATTAGATAATTCCTATGACTCAAAAGGAAAGAAGAAAGTAATTAAATACATGGATTACAATAGCTTCTCCTAGAGTCTAGACTTCAAGCTCTTGATGCCTTGAGTTCCTAGCCACCATCATGCTCCAAGCTTTGGCTTCATTAGATGATCTTCATGACTTCATCTAAGCTCGAGCAATCCAGCACACTTGGATGTCTTTAAGATATCCATTGCATCATCCTCCAAGCTTTATGCTTTAACTCATCAACATATAATCATTAAGATAAACTGAGACTAAAACAAGAGATTGATTAGCACACTAACATAATGTATTGATCATCATCAAAACAACATTAGTTTTGAACCCAAGAACTAACAAGGATGAGGGCATATGCCAATTTCTTTATCTTGATGTATCAGACCTCTGCTCCCCAGAGGATCTGGCTTGTGTAGTAGATCGACTAATGTACTCCTGAATCTTCTTTTACCAGGGCCGAGCTAACTGCTTCTTGGGTAGTTGCCAGATAAATGCTCAGTGGCTCTCCTTCCTTGTGCTTCATTAAGAGTGGTGGTGTGTGGATGTACTCTTTCAGCTCGGCAAAATCCCTCACACTGTCTTCATCCCACTCTTTGGCCTTAATTTCACCCACATGTTTGGCTAAGGTCTTACTAAGAAATTTGAAGAACAGAAGGGTCCTCTATGCATATTTTGATAGAAAGCGCCCAATAGGCGGCAATATGCATGTTCATCCTTTCGAGCTTATTGACGGTTGTAGGCCCCTTCATGTCAATCAGTGATGTGATCTTGTTATGATGACATGATTTGTGATCATAAAGCCAAGGAACTTCCCAAATTGGACACCAAATGTACACTAAGGGTCCTCTATCCATATTTTGATAGAAAGCGCCCAATAGGGCGGCAATATGCATGTTCATCCTTTCGAGCTTATTGATGGTTGTAGGCCCCTTTATGTCAATCAGTGATGTGATCTTGTCATGATTGACTTCAATGCCATGATTTGTGATCATAAAGCCAAGGAACTTCCCAAATTGGACACCAAATGTACACTTCGCACGATTTAGCCTGAGATTATGCTTCAATATCTCCTCAAAGGTCTTCGAGAGGTTGGCGATATGGTTTATTGAGCTCTTATATTTGACAAGCAAATCGTCAACATACACCTCTAGGTTTCTCCTGCTTTGAGAGCTGAAGACCTTGTTCACCATCCTCTGATGTGTCTCCCCAGCATTCTTCAACCCGAAGGGTATCTTTCTGTAACTAAAAATGCCTTTGTCGATGATGAAGGAGATTTTTTTCTTCATCTTCAAGAGCCATCTAGATCTGGTTATAGCCAGAGAAAACATCCATAAAGCTCAAGAGCTTGTATCCCAATGCACTGTCCATGAGGTGGTCGATCCATGGTAAAGGGAAAATGTCTTTGGGGCAGGCCTTGTTGAGATTGGTGAAATCTACGCATATTCCCACTAGCCATTCGACTTTTTCACCGTCACAACATTGCCATGCTAGTCCGGATACCAAACTTCTCTGATGAATCTGACCTCTAACAGTCGATCTACTTCTTAAATGGCCGTCCTCATCTTTGTTGGCATAAGTTGGCTGACTAACTAAGATCAAAACTTAAGTTTGATAATGTCAAACAAGTCATATGGCTCTAATAAGTTTATCTACTGAGTTTCAGATCAAACAGATGTCAAATAGAGCTAAACAGAGCAAAACATAGTTTGGCACGAGTGTGCCAAACCAGCACAGACTGTGGCACGGTGGTGCCACAGCCTGCACTACATTGGAAAAGTTACTGCCCACTTGGCACGACCGTGCCAAATATATGGGCAATCATACCTTATGTAACTCCTGAACAAGTATCTGAACAGTTGGCACGACCGTGCCAATTGTATGGGAAATTTGGCATGTCCGTGCCACATGCACAGAAGAGCTGTTTTGAGTGGATTTAACTAGTTTAACTGGTCAAACTTCCAGATTTGACTTCCTATAATGGCTAAGAGTTCTAGTTGAAGTTGAAGACCAATTCCTTTTGGATTACTAAATAACAGAAAGTTATTCAAATCAAACAATTTTTAATTGAAGATTGAGAAGTGTAATAGAAGATTAAGAATTCCAATTGAAGTGGTTCTCTAAATCTTTATAAAATGAGATGAGCTAACCTTGGAGAACATCAATCTAGCCAATAAATTCAGTGATCATCCTCCTTGATATCTGAATTCTCCTCCTCCATTCAAGCTTCAAGAATTCATCAATTTTAGAGGAGGAAGAAGAGGAAGAAGAGGAAGAATAGGAAGAAGAGTTGCAGACGTGAAACTGAAAAGTTCATAACTTTATTTATAGACGTTGGATTGAAGAACAGTTTGTGCCTACGTAATCATCACGAAATGGGCAAAGTGATATTTTTCTGAATTTATTCCTTGTATCTGATCAGTGAGATTATTTTTGGTGTGAGATTGTATTTTTGAATAGATTCATTCAAGATCCATCGTTGAGTGTTAAATTCCTTGTATGTTATTGTTCGAATTTACACCCAAAAGCACGACTCACCGCAAGTGTACGGTGGTGTAGTATAGAATAAAAGTGTCGAACTCTGGGATGCAGTTGTTTAGTATTTAGTCGTGAGGAGTGGGAGAACACGTGGTCAGGGGTTGTCACGAGAAAATCTTTGTCACAGATGATTGGTTTCACAAGATTTTAATAAGTCTAGGGCAAGCGGGAGTCCCCGCCAGGTTGTTCGGGCTTGGACATTAGGTTGAGAATCTTATCGTTGAATTATAAGTTAGGGTGAGAGTGTCACATCTGAGAATGAGAAGGAGTAGTCAACTATCTTTGAACTACTCATCTAACGTATTAATTGTTGCCTCGCTAACATTTGGCTTCACACTTGGATACGTGCATTACGCTTGACATGATTCCCGTTTGACGTCCCCGTGTTGTGCATGTTTGATGTGTGCAATAATATGATTGGGGGCGTGAGATTTAAATATTTGTAACCGCAAGCGCATGGTGTTGTAGTGTGGCTTGGGGGTCGAACTCAGGGAGGCGTGGATGTGCTTGTGTCAAGAAGGGTCAAATTCACCCCATGTGCGAGCTAGCCCGAATCGGATAATGGATTTGTCACAGTAAAATTTCAAAGGATAAACAATATAAAGGGAAAACCCGGGACTCTGGTTTCCACCCTATCGTGCGATTTTCACCGATACGGCCTACGGGTAGGATAACGATCGGAATTAAGATCTAATGGTGAGACGTTGCCTCTGAAAGTGGTACCAGCGTCCCATGGGCCCGATATTCCGGTCGGTGCCCATGATGATACGCCAGACTTCCCGTGTTCGGTCAGTGGGCACTCCCGTGTCCATTAACACTGACCGACTCCGGGAGCACTAAGTTCGCAACGATAACTCCCAACGTCTCATCCTGCCGCTCCCGCGCACTAGGATTCGACGTCTACGCTAAGGGCGTGAGCTGTGGCTAGGGAGTCAACCGCCAAGTTTATTCCCCTTGGCCCAACGGTCAAAGGCGGTCTTTTTCCCGCCGATGACAATAAAACACCCCGCGTAACCGGTAGATTCCTAATCCCTATCGATTTCCTAGTCCTATGGACGCATCAGGAAGAACCCACGAAGGGGTTTCCACCAAAATCCCAGATATGGGAACTACTCACACATATTTAGTAAAAAGCGATCTAAATAGAAATCAACCGTAAAAATCATGATCAGGCGATTGGAATGCAGTAAGAGCAATGCTAATAACTCTATATAAAAGTTTGACAAAGATCGGAAAACTTACAAATATCTGAAAAATTACAGCCGTCAAGAAAGAGAAAAAACAGTAAAAAATAACAACTCCCGTTTCTGGAAAACCTAGGGGTCCTATATATAGAATACGATATCACCCGATCGGGTGAAAAGTCACCCGATTGGGTGACCTGCTGCGTTTCTTCGGCAGCTCAGAATAGGACTTCACCCGGTCACCTCAGCACGGTCGGTTGAGGTTGGAGCTGATCAGTTGGATCTTCGTGCCGTCGGGTGAACCGGTCGGTTGATCTCCCCGTGTCGTGGCTTGGGAGAATCAGCTACAGGTGAACCGATCGGGTGAAGGTCACCCGATCGGTTGGCATTCAGCGTCAGATTTTCAAAGAGTTGGGGCTTTTGAACCGGTCACTGAACCGACTGGGTGACTTCTTGGCCGCTCCAACTTGTGTCCGGGTGGTGCACGCGTGCATCACCCGATCGGTTGGAAATGACCAACCGGTCGGGTGAGGGGCTGAAATATGAGATCTTCGTCGTTTGACCCCCTGGATCACGCGTGACTCCTCCCGTTGCTCCGGGGACTCTTGATATCATCGTTTTATGTCCCTTACACCGGTAAATTCCTACAAAACACAAAAAACACGGAAAAGTGAAAGAAAACAAGAAAACACGAGAAAACGAATACAAGACGGCAGAAAATACGGAAAAACGCGGAAGAAAACGTGCGCAAATATATGAAATATAAACGCACGTCAAAATCCCCCAAGCTGAACTCTTCCTCGTCCTTGAGGAAGACGAGTGAGAGTAGGAGCTCGGATGGAGAAAATAGGGAGAAAGAAAGAAAAAGAGAACTCTATATCCTAGATCGCCCGTCAGGGCCAACAAAATCGAAAACGATACACCAAGCAAGCAAACGCCAAATCACATCACTAAACCAAGGAATACGAGTCCAGACAAGTGCCGTGGGCCCACGCGGTGAAGCGCGAGTGAGCGTGGTCGTGTGCTAGCAAACGGTGTCACTATCTACATTGTGCAATAAACCTCGATATACACAAATCCAAGACATGACCCAAATATCGATTCGATTCGAATGAAGCGGTGAATATATAGCTCAAGCATGATGAGAATAGAGCGAGAATCGAGACATATCATGCGTCCGGGACTCCACAACTAGGGTTAATGAAATCACCACACTATAGCCTAGATAATAGATAAAAAGTTCCTAAGCCAAGTGTTTTCGAAAACGTTGGGGGTTGAGATGATGTGGCGTAGAACACTCGGTGCAAACTCTCGCCTTCCCTTTATTCTCAGTAAGTAGGAAAGTATTCCCACGGGAATTTTTTTGGGTTTTGGTTATTTGTATTTTTTTGGCTTTTTGGCTATACAATTTTTCTTTTCTTTTTGGGTCTTTCTCTTTTTTTTTTCTTTTCTCTATTCTTTTCTTTTTGGGTTTTTCTTTTCTCTCTTTTTTTGGATTTTTGGATATTGGGATATATACATGTGTACTCTCCCAAGTGGGAGAACGGTACACGGCGAGGGGATTTGCACCAAGTAAAACAAAAGAGAAATTGGAATCTAAACACTTGGGCAAGGGAAACTATTCTCGCTAATTAGAGCATGGGCTAAATGGGTTGTCCTAGTCCTTAATTGTGGAATCTCGACACATGCAAAATGAAGGGTACGATATATATATAGCATGCAGAAGAAGCAGACAGTAGAAACAAATACCGCATATTCAAATCGAAGCATGATAATCTAGGGGTCATTCCTGGACAGTGCATATAAAGTAAAATCACCAAGTAGAAGTACACCACACAGCTAGGCACGACGCACGACTCACAAAAAGCTAAGTGGATCCACGATGCATGAAATGCAAGAGGACTCGATATCCTAGGGATAGTGAATGTGATTATCGATGCCATGCTAGGTGTGTGTGATTTTGTGGCAATTCATCATAGGGTTCATCTATAGGAGAAAGAGATAAAAAGAAGAGAAGAAAAAGAAATAGAAAAACACGATGGAAAACGACTCAAAGACGAAGAAAAACGACTCAAACGACGCACGAAGTGCGACTCCCCCAAGCTGAAGCTTGCATTGCCCTCAATGCCATAGAATTAAATACGGGAGGGCAATGAATAAGGGGGGGAATACGCACAGACACAAAAACACACGTAAGACAAGAAAATCAAACCAACGAAAATGAAAATAAGAGATAGAAATAAAAATCACACTACACGACATATAAACAGAAAATAAAAATCACACCAAACGACATAAAAGAAAAACGAAACACGACAGCACACAGAAAAATTTGACCTCCCCCAAGCTAGACGTGATAGTGCTAGCGAGATGATATGATCGTGAAAATGCAGAGATAAGCAAGGGGGTCAATGAACAAAAAGGAAATCAAAAAGCAGCAGAAGGGGAATCCTCGCCCTCCTCGGAAGACGGAGTGGATGGGTGGTCGGGGGAGGCTGGGGGTGTGCGGAGAAGCGGGGAAAGAGGCTGAGGAATAGGTGCAGTGGAGGTGTGAATGATGGGCGGAGTGTCGGTGGTGGTGGGTGGTGGTAGAAGTACGGTGATCAAGGCAGTGGTAGAAGGGATAGAAATGGGGGGAGAAGACGTGATGGTGACGGTAGTGGGTCACGGTGGAAGAGATCTGGAGTGCACCTGCAATTTCTTGCGGCGCACATAACCAGTGACGATGGAGGAGGGAGGAGGTGGTGGAAGGGCGACAGAAGTGATCGTGAGAGGGGAAGTGGATACGGGGATGGAAATAGATGTGGGAGGGGGGGATGATTGCCTAGGTGGGGGTGAAGGAGGTGGTGATGGGTGGAATGGTGGTGGGGAAGAATGTGATGGGGGACGTGAAGATCGTCGAGTTAGTGAAGGATGTGGTGAGGGGTGTGGTGTGGGTGGTGGTGGTCCGTGTAAGTGGGTGAGAAGGCTGAGGATGGCGGCCACGTTCCTCTCAAGTGCGAGGAAACGTGGGTGAGTGAGAAAGGAGGACAGTGATGGGTCCGAGGGGATAGAGGACATGGCAAGATCACGGAGAGCTACGACCTCGGTCTCGAGAGCAAGACGAGCCAAGGCCTGACGACGACCAAAAGAGGTGGACTGACGTGAAGCGGAAGTGGTGCCGGGGAGTGATGTGGAAGTAGTGCCGGCGACAGTGGTCATGCCGGCACTAGACACAAGGCTGAAAATGGCCGCAGAAAGATCCTCAGCAGTGATAGGGCCAGGAGCACGGGTGGCGTGACTCGAGCCAGCCCCGATATCTCCCCGGGATGCAGGAATATCCTGCTCACCTAAGTGGGCGGCAGGGGAAGGTGGTCTGCGTGCGTCCAGGGGAAGGAAAGGAAGGCGCAACCCTGCTAGAAACTCGGGATCGGGCGGAAAAGCCCAATCACCGACGACAGCAATAGTCATGCGAGCAGGGTTGGGGAGAATGGTGTAGGGGGCTGGGGGGTGGCTGTAGTTGAAATCAAATCGAAGATCAAGGCGGGGATTAATCATATGAATATGTCGCAGGACATCAAGATCTAGACGTGAGGGTCATGCGGCAGTGGGAAGATCACGGAGGATGTGGATATTAAATTGGGGGTAAGAGGCAATGACAGGGATTATTCCCCCACAGCAAATCTTGCCCTTGCCGGCCCGACTAATCTCGAGGAGCTTGTAAATAAGCCAGTCGCCGGCATGGACGGGGATAGTAGGGGCCCTAAAGCTAATCCCATCATCGTCTCAAACGAAGGGGAAAGTCATGGCCCATAGAATGAAAAGATCAGGGATGGTCACGGTGCCTGACTCATCCCTGGGGAAAAATGCGGAGGATACGATCCGATGGGCCAGACGGAATATAGGATGGATGATTGAAGGGCCTTGGCCTTACCTCGGGGATAGCGATTGAGTATGGTGAGGCGGAACCAAAAGTTATCGACGTCAAATTCGGGCGGGTATCCGTAGTGTCGGATAGCGTCGTCACCAAGAATGGGAAAACCAAATATATCATTAATTGTATTCAGGTTGGTGCGGATGGTTTTGTTACGCACCCAAAAAATGACTGTCGACCCCCACTCACTAACGAGTGTGGAAAGAAATTCAAGTGTGAGGGACGGGTAAGACAACGCGGTGGTGCTCAGGAAGGCAAACCAACCTAAGTTCGCGAAAAGAGTCTCGACCTCGGTGAATACACCGAGATCGATAAGTGATTGGGTGTGGGCAAACTTGGTTGATAGATGCCCCCGAGCATCAAGTCTATGGTAGAAGTCTTTGTGTTCTTGGTTCTGAAATTGATACCCATGCGGGCCCAACATTGGGTCCTCAGGGGGGATAATATGTGGGGGAGGGCCGAGTGATAGTGCACCTGGTGTATTGGGAGGAGGACGTGTTTGTTTGCATCTTTTTCTAGACGGTTCCTCCTCCTGCATGATACCCTTCCCCTTATCACGATCACGGGCCATAGTGGATGTGTGGGAGTGATGCAAATGAGTGTAGAACACGATAAAATCACGCACACACAAACAATCAAGCGAGTGAAAATTCTAGGGTAAAAGTAAACTTGAGCAATGGAGCGAAGTTACCCAGCGGAGGATGAAGTTCCTTGCTTGAAATTGACCTCAATACCGTGCAATCGGACTGAGTATGGAGCCGCGGCACTGTTCTTCAGCGAAAAATCCGAAAATGGGGGATTAGGGTTTGATGAAGCGAAATGGGAGAGAGGGAGAAAGGGAAAACGACGGAGTGATGGAAGGGGTATGTGGTGAGAGAGGCTAGAGGGAGAGTGGAGGTCGGGGGAGAGGTTTTTCGGCCGGTTGGAAGTCGGGGGAGACGAAACGACAATGAAAACGACGAGATTGGGCGAGAAGAAACGAACGGGTGTGGGGGGGTATTTATAGGTTTTAAGTCGAACCGATCGGGTGAGTTGTCACCCGATCGGTTGACTATTAGGGCACGATTTTCAGCTGAAGAAACGCTACAGGCGAACCGGTCAGTTGATAACTCACCCGATCGGTTGGCCGCTCCACAGATTTTCCCGAAAGTTTGGTACAGCTCACCCGGTCGGTCACCCGGTCTCACATGCCTTCACCCGGTCGGTTGATCATTTCCCAAAAATTCCCGAGAATTCAGCCCAGTTCACCCGGTCTCCCAACCGGTTTTGCTTATATTCACCTGATCGGTTGACCAATTCCCTAAAATTCCCGAGACTTCAGCCCAGTTTGCCCGGTCTCCCAACCGGTCTCATGAGCCTTCACCCGATAGGTTCGTTGAGCGACAGATACGGCCTGCAACTGATACATCCCAACCGATCGGTTGAGTTGGCAACCGATCGGTTGGGGCCTTGTTTTCTACGAAAGTGCACAAACGGCCTTAGTCCCTCAACAGAAATTCTTGCGGCTGTAATTTTTTATTAAAATAGATGAAATAAAGTTAAGAAAAATTCCTAAAAAGTGGAAACAAAAGTTCAGAACATGGGTTGCCTCCCATGGAGCGCTTTTGTTTAATGTCGTTTAGCTCGACGCCCGTTGATGATGTTCAAGGCGGACGATATGGGTGATGCCCAAAGTGTGGCATCGTTTCAGGTTCTCCTTTTGTAGTAGTCGGTGGCGACAAGAGAACTTTCTCGACTACCCTCCCTTTGTTGACGGGGTCTGGGGGCTTCTCCCTCATACTGGCGTCCACCGCCACTCGCGTAAGGATTCGGACCTCATCCCCGGTGAGCCCCATGGGTTCTTTGTCTTTTCTCCTCGTATGAGGAGCTTTTGGAAATCCGGGAGGGATCATATGTCGAGCGACCGCCTCATCAGCAACTTCTTTCTTTGGTGAGCCACCTTGCTCTCCAAGATCTCCCAAGTGGTCGGGGGGGTTTCTCGAGAGAATCTCCCAGGAGCCTGCCTCTGCGGCTCTCTCTTCTTCCAGCTCTAGCACATTGATACTAGGATCATCCGAAGGATCGGGGTGCCTCATTGACAACCCTAAGTCGAATTCGACTTTTTCATGGCCGACGTTGAGGGAAAGCTTCCCATTCTTCACATCTATCAAAACACCGGCGGTTGCCATAAAGGGTTGTCCAAGGATAATAGGGGTGTGCTTATCTTCTGGCATGTCCATCACCACAAAATCCACCGGTACTTGTACTCCACTCACATCAACAGGGAGGTCGTCTACTACTCCCACCGGATACTTGACCGAACGGTCAGCAAGTTGTAATGTCATGCCGGTGGGCTCCAAATCTCCCATTCCTATTCTCTTGTATAACGACAGGGGCATTAGACTGACGCTCGCTCCTAGATCGACAAGCACCCTCTGGATTCGCACTTCCCCAATCGAACACGGGATGGAGAAACTTCCTGGGTCTTTAAGCTTGGGCGGACTTGCTCGCTGGGTAAGAGCACTACATTCCACCGTCAGAACGACCTTCTCTTTTCTAGAACCCTTTGTCACCAAATCCTTGAGGAATTTTGCGTAGGAGGGTATCGTCTCTATAGCTTTAAGGAAGGGTATTTGCAGACTTAGATCTTTAACCATGGCAAAGAATTTGCCATACTTCTTGTCTATTTGGGCCTCGGCTAACCGTTGCGGAAAAGGCACAACGGGCTTGAATACCCGGAGGTTCCTTTCCTCATCCTTTTTCTTCTCCTCTCTATGGATTCTCTCCGGAATAGTTGGCTTTGGCGACGAAGCACCGTCGTCATTTAATTTTTCAATTGGTCGCTCCACGACCAACGGTGCTTCGGGCTCCTTGGGGGCACTCTCGTGGGGATTTGTGTTTCGCTCCTCAAGACGATAACGGACACGTTGGCATGCTCATGTGTGAGCACCAAGGTTTGATTAGCCCCCCTCAGGTTCACCTCAGGCTGTGGCGGTAATAGATTCTGCGGCCTCTGAAGGTTCGCCACTTGCAACCCCAGCTGGGTCACCTGATCAGTGAGAACTCTCTATCCCTTCTCCAGCTTTAGATTTATCTTCTCCTGGTTGGCGATGTATTGAGTCAAGAGTGACTCAACTGGAGATATTGCCCTCTGCTCTCCATATTGTTGCTGGATAGGCTGTTGATTTCTTTGAGCATACTGCTGATACTGTTGTGGAGGTTGTTGCTACTGAAATTGCTGCTGCTGAGGTCTAGCCGGCTGATATATCTGTTGTTGTTGCTACTGAGTCGGCTGCTGATACGGTGCCTGGTAGCTAAGGTTGGGATGATTCCGGTTGTTTGGAGAGTAGGCCGGGTTGGAGTTGGTTCGTGGTGGAAAAGGCGCATTCCCCGTAGGATTGTAAAATAATGCGCTCTCTTGATCCAATGGTGGTGAGATGTCACCACCGTCGAATTCTCCAAAGACTTCGGATTCCACCGCAGCAATCTGTTGTGTACCGATGCCACCGGCGCCTACCATCAATGCGGAGATCTGGGTCGACAGCAAGTCAAACTTGCTGGATAATTTGTCGACGTCCTCGACCCTGTGGATGCCTCCAGATCTAGGTGTGTCTCTCTCGTCACACCACCGCTCATTGTTAGTGCCATATTTTCCAGAATTTGTCCCGCATCTTCTTCGCTTCTTGACATAAAGGACCATCCAGCCGCGGCGTCCATGGAAGATTTCAAATCGTCCCTCAACCCATTATAGAATAGATTTATGATCTGCCACTTGGGGAGCTCATGGTGGGGACATCTCCGCTGCATCTCCTTGTATCTGGTCCAGGCTTCGTGCAGAGACTCGTGGCTGGCCTGGGAGAAGGAGGAGATCTCACTCCTCAGCTTCATGGTCTTCCCCAGAGGAAAGAACTTTGTCAGAAAAGCATTTGAGAGCTTCTCCCATGTGTTGAATGTATTCGGGTCCTTCCCCCTAAGCCACAGCTTAGCCTTATCTCGTAGAGAGAAGGGGAATAGCTTCAGACGGATCGCCTCAGTTGTGACACCGTTTATCCGAAAGGTGTCACATTTCTCTAAGAAGGAGTCCAAATGTTCAATCGGGCTCTCCATGGGTGCACCTGAAAATTGATCCTGCTGGATCCATGTCACCAAAGATGGCTTAAGCTCGAAGCTTTGAGCCGTAATAGCAGGAGGACGGATGGCGGAGGTGGACTCGATGGATGGCATCGAGTACTCCAGCAGGGACTTGTGAGGTGGGGTGTTTTCCCCCATGGTTTCAGGATCCTCTCTTCTTCGCTTCTCGGCAGCCAAACGCCTTAGGGTGGCGTTTATCTCTGGATCAACGCGAATCAAGTCGTCGAGACTTCTTGAACTCCTGCGCATTAAAAACAACAAACACCCGTGAAGCGAAAAGTGGGAAAGAAACAGATAAGATAAGATAAAATAAAAGTAAAAATAAGAAAATAAAAAGGACAAAGAAAGAATGCGAAAATTATCGCGAGGTAGGGATGAGAGCTAGACACAAGGGTTCATGAAATCCTAAAATAACAAGCACGTTGCCTCCCCAGCAACGGCACCATAAAGCTTGACGTCCCCGCGTTGTGCGTGTTTGATGTGTGCAATAATATGATTGGGGGCGTGAGATTTAAATATTTGTAACCGCAAGTGCACGGTGTTGTAGTGTGGCTTGGGGGTCGAACTCAGGGAGGCGTGGATGTGCTTGTGTCAAGAAGGGTTAAATTCACCCCATGGACGAGCTAGCCCGAATCGGATAATGGATTTGTCACAGTAAAATTGCAAAGGATAAACAATATAAAGGGAAAACCCGGGACTCTGGTTTCCACACTATCGTGCGATTTTCACCGATACGGCCTATGGGTAGGATAACGATCGGAATTAAGGTCTAATGGTGAGACGTTGCCTCTGAAAGTGGTACCAGCGTCCCATGGGCCCGATATTCCGGTCGGTGCCCATGATGATATGTCGGACATCCCGGGTTCGGTCAGTGGGTACTCCCGTGTCCATTAACACTGACCGACTCCGGGAGCACTAAGTTCGCAACGATAACTCCCAACGTCTCATCCTGCCACTCCCGCACGCTAGGATTCGACGTCTACGCTAAGGGCGTGAGCTATGGCTAGGGAGTCAACCGCCAAGTTTATTCCCCCTGGGCCCAACGGTCAAAGGCAGTCTTTTTCCCGCTGATGACAATAAAATACCCCGCGTAACCGGTAGATTCCTAATCTCTATCGATTTCCTAGTCCTATGGATGCATCGGGAAGAACCCACGAAGGGGTTTCCACAAAAATCCCAGATTTGGGAACTACTCACACATATTTAGTAAAAAGCGATCTAAATAGAAATCAACCGTAAAAATCATGATCAGGCGATTGGAATGCAGTAAGAGCAATGCTAATAACACTATATTAAAGTTAGACAAAGATCGGAAAACTTACAAATATCTGAAAAATTACAACCGTCAAGAAAGAGAAAAAACAGTAAAAAATAACAACTCCCGTTTCTGGAAAACCTAGGGGTCCTATATATAGAATACAATATCAACCGAACGGGTGAAAAGTCACCCGATCGGGTGACCTACTTCGTTGCTTCGGCACCTCAGAATAGGACTTCACCCGGTCACCTCGGCACAGTCGGTTGAGGTTGGAGCTGATCGGTTGGATCTTCGTGCCGTCGGGTGAACCGGTCGGTTGATCTCCCCGTGTCGTGGCTTGGGAGAATCGGCTACAGGTGAACCGATCGGGTGAAGGTCACCCGATCGGTTGGCATTCAACGTCAGATTTCCAGAGAGTTGGGGCTTTTGAACCGGTCACTGAACCAACCGGGTGACTTCTTGGCCGCTCCAACTTGTGTCCGGGTGGTGCACGCGTGCATCACCCGATCGGTTGGAAATGACCAACCGGTCGGGTGAGGGGCTGAAAGATGAGATCTTCATCGTTTGACCCCCTGGATCACGTGTGACTCCTCACGTTGCTCCGGGGACTCTTGATATCATCGTTTTATGTCCCCTACGCCGGTAAATTCCTGCAAAACAAAAAAAACACGGAAAAGTGAAAGAAAACAAGAAAACATGAGAAAACGAATACAAGACGACAGAAAATACAGAAAAACACGGAAGAAAACATGCGCAAATATATGAAATATAAACGCACGTCACCGTTTCACAACCCGCATCCATTACCATGGAACAAGGTTGGAACGCTACACTATGATTGGCTCTAGCCATTGGGCTACTATCGTAGGGCACCGACTAGCGAATTAGTGGTTAGTAACGACCCCTAGTACATGTGTCACTCTCATGAACACGAGCCCTAGGAAGCAACTACTAAACTCTAATCAGATTCGTGGGGATTTTCCTAGATCTAGAGTCGTTCTCACGAATCTCTAATTCTAGTGCTAATCCCTCAAAATTTGGGTTCAATCTACCATAGTGTAACCCTATGTTCATTCAACTAAGGAGAACCTCGCATTCAATCCCTAGGATTCTAGGGTTCATCCCTAAAACCTAGAAACACAGTACTCAAGCATAGAAAAGAAAATCATGTTCAAAACAATAGAGAAGATAATCCAAGAGATCGCAAGCATAACCAAATTAATATCAAAAGAAAGAGAGTGAAACAAATAGCAGAAATATATAAAAAAAATAAAGCTCAAACCGCTCACAAGAGATCGAATCGTAGCAAAAGATTCGAAGTTCTTCGTTCTCCAAGGTGACGGCTACCAAAAAGTTCCAGAAATTCCATCTCTATACTAAACCTAATTAATTGTTATTATTTACACAAGCCCGCTAAAATTGGCAGATCCCAAGAAAACTGACCCAAAACCTACTTAAGACCCATAATTTAATTTCTGGTGGCAATGTGCTCGACCGAGCGTGCCCTAGTGCTCGGCCGAGCACCATCTTCTTTTGGCATCCTTAGCTTCGAAAGTGGGGTGGTCACTTAGTCGAGCGACGCTCTGCTTGGCCGAGCTAAGAGAGAATTTCAGGCGAAAAATAGTAGGGGTCGCTTGGTCAAGCACATGGTTCGCTTGACCGAGCTAAGGAGACAAAGATTTCCACTCAGAAATCAATGGGGGTCACGCGGCCCGAGTGCATGGGTCACGCGGCCGAGCGACATTTTGCATGTCAACCCCCTTGGCCTTTGCTTTCTTTCTTATCTTTGTGATACCAGCTCGGCCGAGCAGGTTATGCTGCTCGGTCGAGCGGGTCATGCTGCTCGGCCGAACGGTCTGGAGTTCAGTAACTTCCAGACCACTCCTTGCTTTTCCTCTTTCTTTCTCCATTCTTTCTTCCTCTCTTCTTCTCTTGCTCCTCTCCAGTAGCTCCAGCTCGTCAAGTATGATACCATTGATGCTCTGGCATCGATGCTCGTGTGCATCATCTAATATAGCTCTAAATCTCTCCGAAATTCCTGAAAATCCACAATTCGATACGAGAATAAATAATATAGTGAAATATGCGATAAATTACTGAAAAATGAACTAAAAGCAATCAAAAAGGGATGAAATGATGCAAGAAAATGATTGAAATTATGGACACATCAAAATCCCCCAAGCTTACCCCTTACTCATCCCAAGTAAGATGACTGAGGGGTTCATCGGGGAATAAAATTAATAAAAACGAAAAAGAACGCAAAGACTATAAAGGTGCTAAGTTATTCTCTCAGATCCTAGGACGTTCACTACATATCAAAACAACTCTGAAAATAATTCACACGCTGCCACATATATTTCATAATCTTATATAAATGACGTACTTAAAGAATTTAAAGATGAATAATAGGGATATCTCTAGAGTTCATGCAATTCACTTATATCCACTTTCTATACTTCATAGCATCATAGTATACATGACAATGGTTACACACTTTTCAATCAAGAGCTATAACTAAAGCACAGAAATTTTTCATGCAAAGAAAGCAATATAGAATAGAACGATATTTCGACACACAAATGCTCATATCAACTCATAGGAAATTCACATATCCCAATTTATCCTCAACTTTCAGGATTATTTAACTTTGCCGTTCATGCACAATATCCACTCATAAACATTCAAGTCACTCTTTAGTCAAAGGATTCCCCCCTCCCCAAAGCCAGCTTAGCTTGGGGTAACTACATCCTTAGTAGAAACTTTGGTGTAGGAAATGTTAGCTTTTTGTTTTCCCAAAAGAATATGATTTCCTCCAAGAAATTTGAACTATGAAGATTTTTGGAATTTTTGTTTCCTTTGGTATTGTAGGAGATATGGATATGCAATTGCATTTTTTTTTCTTGGCTCCTTGACATTTTGGCTTTTGAGTCAATTGACTTTTTGTATTTGAGTTTTGGTTTTTGGGTCAAGTTGTAAAGTGTAAGGATTATTTTTGGGAGTAGAATATAGAAAAACAATGTTGGGGGAAGAATCCAAAGATATGGTAGAGAAAATAAGATTTGGTGGAGAAAGAATGTTTGAAACCACTCGGTTCACTCAAATTTTGCATATGTGCATAAACGGATCAGAAAAATAATTCTTCAACTGGATTTTATCATGAGACAGGTTATTCCTAATTATATCAACGAGCAATGTAGTCTATCTATGCAATTTTCATAACAGGCATGCAAATAAGCAATATGAATAAGATACAAAGCTTGCTTCAGTTACGCTAGCGATGCATGAGACTTGGCGTGTTTCTATTGAAAGTATACTAGAATACTAATTCATGCAGTAAGTTTCAACAAGTTTCAAGCATTCACTCTATATGGAAATTAAAATAATTTATTTAATTACTTATAACGATTAAGAATTATGAATTCTTTAAAGTAGCGTGATATGAAGAATAAGTGTTTCGCGATAGCAATGAAGGCAAGTAGAAATATATCATCACAGAGAATTCACCTAGCAAAAGAAAGAAAAGAAAATAGAGAAAATAAAATGAAAACCAACATGCAAGCACACAAAAGAGAAAAACATGATGCTTCTAAAAAAAGGAAAAATTAGGGTGAAAAGAATGGAAAAAGAAAAAGAAAAAGTGAAAATAAAATAAAATAAGTAAAAAGCAATAGCGCTCATCCCCAAGCTGAACACAGCAGTGTCCTCAATGCTGAGCACACGTGAGTAAAGTTGGAAAATGATGCTAAGGGTGGGTGTGTGGGATAAAACAAAACCGAATAAAAATCCTAGAAATAAGAAAAATAAAAGGAAAATATAAACTAATGCAAATGCGCGATCCTAATGTGGCTTAAATGCAAAACATGCAAATGATGATGATTATAATGATCAGACGATGGACACATCAACATGGGTCTTCTCCAAGCTATACAGCACTGGGCCCTGTGTGGAGAGACGTGCACTAAAAATAATAGGGGAGAAGGAGTAAAATATCGAATCAGACAGCAGCACCAGTTATAAAGTTGGGTGAGATAAAATCTACAGAGAGGTGGAATGAGAATACCGAATTGGCGCAATTATATCCCCTAACCTCGGGTGATGTCATGTGGAAGAGCATACGACAAGAATGTGAGTCTCTCTCCAACCAATCGGCTCGCCGGGCGTGTATGGTTTCAATCTTTGCCCATTATTCTTGAACGATCCAGTCTTTCCTTCAATCTCCATCAATCCTCTTGGGAATACCCGAAGGACTCTGAATGGGTCGGACCATCGAAACTTCAACTTCTCTGGAAAGAGCCGCAGTCTTGAATTATAGAGGAATACTTGTTCTTCTACGTCGAAATGCTTCACAGTGATCAGTTTGTCGTGAGAGATTTTGGTCTTCTCCTTATATATCGTGGCATTTTCGTAGGCATTTCTCCTGAGCTCCTCTAATTCATTGATATCCAAGAGGCGACACACTCCTGCTCTCTTATAATCGTAGTTGAGCTTTTTGATAGCCTAAAAAGCTCTATACTCCAGTTCCACCGGTAGGTGGCAAGCTTCCTCATAAACTAATCTGTAAGGAGTGGTGCCTATAGGGGTCTTAAAAGCAGTGCGGTATGCCCAAAGTGCATCATTCAACTTCTGGGACCAGTCCTTCCTTGACGAGCTCACTATCTTTTCAAGAATCATCTTTATCTCCCTGTTGGAGATCTCTACTTGCCCGCGTCTGTTGGTGGTAGGCGAGCCCAATCCTATGATGCACCCCGTAATTCTTGAGTAAGGCTTCAAACTTCTTTTCAATGAAGTGACTGCCATCGTCACTTATGACATTCATTGGCACTCCGAAGCAGGGGAAGATGGGTTGTTTGAAAAACTTTTCTACGACCATTGCATCATTCGTTGAGGGTGGCTTTGGCCTCCACCCACTTGGACACGTAGTCCACTGCTACCAGGATGTATTTTTTCCCAGTGCTCTTCGGGTATGGACCCATGAAGTCGATCCCCCTGTAGTCAAATAGCTCAATCTATAAAAAGATTTTAAGAGGCATCTCATCCCTCCTTGTGATGTTCTCGGTCCTCTGGCATCTGTCGCATCCTTTGATATAATCATTGGTGTCCTTGAAAAGTGTTGGCCAGCAGAACCCGCATTGGATAATCTCTACCGTCGTCTTTGTAATTGTTGTGTGGCCACCGCAAGGCTGATTATGGCAGTGAGAGATGACAGAATGATCTGAGGGCTCCCACTTGCACTCGGGATTATTTATCCCAAATGCAGGAGCTAACTGCAAACTATTTGTAGTTTCTATCCCTTGCATCAAATGCATATTCTCCCTAATATCTACCTATTACTTGACGAATGTCGCACTCTGTACGAGACCCTACAGTCTGACCCTACTATAGGTGGGGCTCGAAGCCCCAGATGGCAGTAAATGCGAGCAGTAGGTGTCATCTCTGTTTTAGTATCATACTTATGTGGTTAACTCATTGACATGAGTATTGTCGGGACCACCCTGACTATGTCTGTGATGAATACATCAGTTTTAGTCTCTTCGTCAAAACTGTCGTTTTATTCAAGCCTATGGTGCGGACAAACTGTCAACCCCAATAGCTCAAAGCATGTTAGTCTCAGTCAAATAATGTTGGACATCTTCCAACATACTCTGGTCAGAGTTTTCACTAAAGATCAAACTAACACTACAACATTAACTCCCATTGACCAGGAGAGACGAATCCTATCTTGGTCATTACTGTCCTCGCATGTTTCAAATGTCACCCAACCAAAGACCTTTCAACGTGGCTCACCCGAGGCTAGATCAGTGATCTAAGTAACACCGTTCACATACAGGTTCATACAATGACCTCAAGTCAAAAGACCAACTTGCCTATCATCACTAAGAGTTATCATTGACAGATTGGTCAATCATAACCATATGATAACTCTTGTTGGGTCGTTCAATGAACTCATTCTCCAATGAGCACCTGTGTCTTGTCTTCGACTTTGTCAAGTCAAACAATCATGAGATCATAGTCACTGCTACACAGTGAAAACTAAGACACAATGGTCTATCCCAAGATTCGATATCCTTTTCTCGAAACATCTATGACCACGAACCCTTTTGGACTTATACCACTAACGGTCAAACACTTCTCCATGATCGAGATTCTCATCTCGATACATGTTTGACCTTACAATAAGTCTCAGGATTTTATGTAAGTTTCTAATGATTACAAACATTTCTATTAACTTGGATAAATACTTACCAAATAGCTTACTGTTATTTTGAACAAGATGTCTGTATAGATACCCATCTCTCAACAGAAGACGGTGATCCATGCTTCGGTGCGCCCAAGGGTAGCTTCGACAGGACGATTACCTCCGGGATCGATCTGACGAACGGGCTCTGGCAAGAGGGCGTTCGGATCCGAGCGGCGGGACGCCGAAGGGAAGCTTCGTCGGTGGTGACGTCTCCTTCGATCTGCAAAATGAAGAAGCTCGTCAGGGGGGTCGGACCTTGGTTCTGACCGGATCCCCTCCGATGCCAAAGTCAGATCTAGTCTAAAGGATGCTCGGTTGGATCGAACTTGGTTCACGGAGAGACCAAGCGCGAATCCTCGAGCCGAGCTATGGAGGAGGAATGTGTTCGGTGGAAGAAGGTGTCAGAGTTGTGTTGTGATACCTCCGTTGTCGATCCCGAAGATCCCCCTAGATGATGCCTCTCTAGCCTTCATATAGGCAAGTCATTCCCCCGGTGTAATGTGCCATAATGACACCTTTATTGCTGTCATTGATAAGGACGTGCTAATTGGGGAACGCTGACCCCCATAATTTCTCCTGTTTGATGGAGGGATGAATGCCATGTAGGCAGGCCATGATTGCTGGAGTGATGACCTTGAGTGGCTGCTATAATTGGTGACTGCTCCCTTGATTTGGGGAGCGATTTCCTCCACTATGGAAAGTGGGCAGTTTATTGGGCCTTCGTCTCGGGTGGAGAAGCGTGACCCAATGTGAGGTCCTTGAGCCAGAGCCCAAGGCCGTAGTGGGTTGGTTGACTAGTCGTGTTTGACTCGGTTCTTTTAGGCCCGGTCAAAATGGTTGTAACAACACACACACACACACACACACACACACACACACACACACACACACACACACACACACACACACACACATATTTTTGAAAGGTAAGCGAGTATGTATATATGTATAAACAAGTAACTACACAAGGAGTGCACCAACAAATAGGGCAGGTAAGGGAGAGGCTGGGAAGCAATCACCTTACACCAGGACTACCAGGTACACTCTAAGAAAGGAGAAAAGACTAAGGAGGGGGTAGGCACACTAAAACTGCCTACCGGATCTCCCAGTTCTCAAAAATAGTGTGATCAACAGGATCAACCTCCTCAAGGTCACAGGCGACCATAGCATCAAAAACATTCGAAGAGATCCTAGATAGTAGGAAATCTTTGGCAGATCCTTAGAGCAAAAGCTGTAGGCGTTCCACTCCCTCCAGATGTGCCATACCGCAGCGGAGAAGACCCACATGGAAAGCTTACCGCGGGAGGTGGTTTTTCTCTTGCTCCAAACATCCTCCGAAGCAAGTATGCTTCAACAGTGATGGACCTGGAGCAGGAGGGAAGGCCAAGGCGAAGACTGCACACTGCCCAAACAAAAGAGCTGTACTTACAGCGGAAGAAGATGTGGCGGGTCGTCTACAGGTGGGAGCTGCAGAGGACGCAAGGGTTCTGCGGACAGATGCCACCCCTGGCAAGCTGGTGGGCGGTAGGGATTCTATCAGTGAGGACCCGCAACAGAGTGAAGGTGAATTTGGGAATGTGCCCTGGAAACCAGATCAAAGGCATGAGGCGAGAAGGAGGAGAGCATCGGCAAGTACTGGTCCAGGCAGCATGAAGAGAACATCCCCCAGGAGAAGTCTAGGCACAGGAGTCAGGACCATCCCGAAGGAGAGTAGATGCGAGGTGCGGGGCGAGGTGGGCAATACTACCAGGGAGTCGCCAGGACTCACCATCCCAAAAATCAGCAACCCTCAAGTGTCTCAAGGAGTGGGGAGGCGAGCACAACCCAGCTAGGGGGCCATAAGGGAGCCAAGGGTCGAACCAGAAAGACGAGGATCTACCATCCCCCACAACCCTATAAAAGCAAGATGCAGCTAAATCACGGCAGCGAAGGATATGCTTCCAGGAGCCCTAGTCGAAGACAGAACCTCACACTGAAAGAGAGGGGTATGCTTCAGATACTTGTCTCGCATACAGTGGCGGAGCCAGAAAATTTTTTTCGACCGATGAAAATATAATAATAAAATATTTTGTTTTTATAAGAGAATACAATTACAAAAATCAGAGTTTCATCATTAATATAAAAAATAAACTTACAAAACTAACTTAAACATTGGCTTGTTTTCTAAAAAATTTAGCTAAAATTTTGAAAAAAAAAATACATTAATACCTTGTTGAAAACTAATCAAAACTTTACTTTATAAAACTATCTTAAACATTTTCATAAAATTAACTGGAATTGTGTCTTGATTTCATAAAGTTATTCTGAAATCTGAAAAAAAAACGGAATTAGCCAAATGGAATTTTGTATCAAATCCATCGGAAACTCACACACACGGACTAGCAAATCCATCAAATCCATCGGAAACTCCCATCGTGGGCAATACAAATCCCTTCCAAATTAACGACCTTCCTCTCTATTAGCTAAGCCGCCTGTCTCTTAATGGTGAGATTGCTCGCTCAACCCGCAATCGAAAAAAGTCACCAAATTATTCTCTCATTTATATAATAGAATGCAATTGAGCACTTTTTAACCAGCCAAACTGAAAGAAGAATATATATATTTGTAGAATGTAGAAAAAGATATTACAGTAAATGAAACAAAATTAGTTAGGTCACTTTGTATGCTACTGTACGAGAGAGACTGAAACATTAGCGGACTCAAATTGTTTGTTGAATGCTCTCATCTTTCTCTTTCTTTCCCTCACATTTGCGGATTGGATCTTAAGCGCATTCATGTAGCCGCTAAATTCTAACTAGACCCACAGTCCGGATCCAACCAGTTATCCCCCAAACCTAGATTGACCCAATTAAAACCGTCTGTTATCTATCTTGCAAATCTTGGACCAAGACCACATAATCTGGGTCCAACCATCAATTGTTTTTAGCATACAATAATTGTGGATCAAATTTCTTTTCACAGAGTTAAACAAATTAAGCCTCCAACAATAATCAGAGAGACTAAGAAAGAAGCGAGACTAAGAAAGAAAGAAAGAAGACGAAGAAGCAAAAAAGCCGCCACAAAAACCAAAAAAAGTAGGAATTAATTAGCTAGGTTGTATTGTAAGTACCGAAAAGAGGCCTCTTTCAACTTATAGGCTTGGATGAACAATTTTAGAGTGAATCAAAGCCATCAATTGATAGTGTTGAAGGAAATAGCAAAAGCTACTAAGAGTCCAAGACCAAAACTTCAGCTTAACTATGCCATGCTTTGCATGCAGTGGGGGCAATTCCTCCCTTTTAACCAGCCAAACTTTTTTAATCAATTACTTCTATCATTTATATAATAAAATCTTAAGGAAGTCAGTGCGCCCCCACCCCCCCCCCCCACCCCCCGCCTGCCCGCATATTGGAGGCCCAAGGAGAGGGGGAGTGAAGTAGACACCACAATAACTTTGCACCAGCTACCATACCAACCTCCCCCAAAAGAGCGCAGGCCCACCCCCCTTCACGCTTAGGAAGGCAGACATCCTTCCATCTCCAAAGGCGAAGTCTGGAGCCCCAAATAATGTCACGGCAAAGGCGATCAATATCCCGAAGAACGGAAGTTGGAATGTGGAAGGACTGAATACAGTAGGAGACAAACCCATGTATGACGGTGCGCACGAGCTCAATACGACCAGAAGTGGAGAGAAGCCTAGAGGACCAACAAGAGATTTTAGCTTTGCTGTAACGCCCCGCTTCCCAAAAGACACCGGAAGCGAGAGCGTTACACGGCCCGCTTGAACTGGAGCGGCGAAGCTCAAGTCCAATAAGCGTCTGTGATAAAAACACAGAAGAGGTCCTTGCATTTGCGTATCAGAACAATCAGAACATTCAAAGGTAAATGCCACATCCAGATATATAATGCGTACACGAAATTACAAGACAAGCCACAGCAGGGCCAAAAAGAACTACAACAACACACTAATCCTACTACAAGGAACTAAACTAAAACTCAAGCAGTGACGAAGGCCCTAGTCTTCCGCAGAAAGCGGCTCAGCGTCTACGACCAACTCTGGCTCTCCGAGCCAGGCGTCACGTACGAATCCTCCGGGTACTCAAGCGCTGAATCTGACATACATCCACAAACAATGAATGTATGTCAGCAAGGTCTGCAAGGAAAGATTAGCATCCCAAGGCAAGATGTACAAATAATATGATTTTAAGAAGCATTTAATAGTTAAAAGAAATGACTGCAGCAATTTAATATTAGCAAATATATTGAACGGAAACAACATCCCTGACATGCAGTTCTAAACAGTTGCAAGAATAAAGTTAAGATTTCCTCCGAGTCCATTAGCATTTCAATCATCAGGATGACCAAGTTAGCGTTGCAAGTTTTCATGTCAAGAGTTAGCATTCTAATCTAGGGTTCTCGCCTTTAGGTCGTGATGAGAAGGTCGTTCCTCTCACGGGGGCTTACCGTGATTGACACTAACCCACCGCGTCGGGTGGTGCTCTTGAGGAGAGTACCTTTCATACGCCCAGTGGCCGCTCAACCCTAACCCCACCCAAAAGTTTTGCCGGAACACGAGCCGGCCTAGTCGACTCACACGACATCACGATATCACGATACCGCCTTCGAGGCGCACGATTTCACGATGTCATAAATTGTTAAACATTCAAAATGTCCAGACAAGTTATGTACCAATTTAACAATGTCATCTTTCCATTTGTACAACATCTTCAAACATTAAGAGAGGGTTGCCCGACATTTACAATAAATTAAGGAGAGTGTTGAACATGTGGGTTGAACGAGCAGGTTGCGAAAACTAGTTTTCTTTGCCAATGTTTAAAGTTGAACAATATCAGGTTATATGTCCAAAAGCCGCATTTAGTCTAGAACATTATGGAAATAATTCCAAGTGTCATTTCACGTGCAGTTTCAAGATATGCAGATTTAAGTAAAAGTGACGCAAACAATTATTAAACTTCAAAAATTCACATTAATTGCACACTTGCCTGATCAGACGATTCCGGGTGTTCGAGCAGACGTAGCAATCGGCATGGTTATCTGTGTCATTGGATTAAGTTATAGAGTTAACAAATTATAGAATTAACATGTATATATATAACTAATCTTTATGTACACACTAGTATAATAGTTATTAAATAAATTACGCATAATAATAAACTAGCAGTTCTATTCATGGCCGTATATTCACATCTAATAACTTATACATACTGTTATCTAAAGTATCAAATACTGCTCACTCATGGGAAAGAGGAAAGGGTTCCTGCCTCAATATCTTGTTCTCCACTAAATAACCGTGCGAATCTGCACATTATCAATGTCATAGGCTACCCTAGGATACTATTGCATGGCTTAATTATTTGCATTGGAACTCACAGTTTACACACCATACACATAGGTACTAGTACTGTTTCCAAAGTAAAACTAATATAATAACACGCACAGCTCATGCATGATATATCCAAGTCAAGAACAACCTACTTACCGGTGTGCATGCAGGTAGCGGGGTGTGGGGTCGCCGGAGTATGGGCGCCTCGATTGAGGCGACGATGCGCGGCTGGATGGTTCCGCCGGCGGAGGGCTTGTCGAGGAGGAGGTAAAGGCGGAGCATGTGGCGAGGGGGAGGGGGTGCACGACAAGGAGGCTTGACTCGCCGGCGACGAAAGGGAGGGGGCCGTGCGGCTCTCTGATGGCGTCGAGGAAGCAAGATAGGGCGGCGTCGGTTACTTCGGTCATGAGGAGGAGAGCTCTTGGGCGTTGAGGCTGGCGGGGAGGTGAACGTGAACTGTGCTTCTAGGCGAGGGCGAGGGGTGTTCGAACTTTTGGGCAGCTGGGTGGCATCTCGCATGAGGGGAGAAGAGGAGGCCGCTGGGCGTTTGTGAGGGGAGCTCGGCGATGCCTTGGGCCGTGGGGAAGAGATGACATGAGAGCGCTCGGGCTTTGCATTGAAGAAGAAGGAGGGGGAGGCCGCTGGTTGTTTGCATGGAGAAATGGCAGTGGCGGCTGCGTGATTGTGTAGGGAGAGAAGAATAGGGAACCTAGGGTTTATACTATACAAGAGTAAGGTAGGGGCCTTGCGGGTAGACCTAGGTTTAAGTTTAGGTTGTTGGGTATAGATGCTAGATGGTTGTAGCACCCACGTGAGGGCTCCTAGGCTAGCTCTTTAGGTTCTTTTTTTTAATAAGAAGAAAAGGCAGGGTTCTTGTCAATTGCGTGTGTGTGGGGTGTTCAAATGAACATCTCGAACTAGGCCTAGGGTCTCTTATTAGAATAGGGTTTTTATTATTATAAAAGTTTAGGTGTAGGTGTGTGGGGTTTCGAATGGCAGCATGTGATAGGGGCTGATTGGTATAGGTTTTCTTAGGGTTTAATTGTTTCATCTTTTTTTTTGTTAAAGCGTGTGCGTGTGTGAAAATTGTGTGCGTGAGTGTTGGGGTGTTGGGGTTCGGCAAGGTAGAAAACTAGGGGATTCTAAAATGGCTAGTGTCATACTAGGAAGGTGATTGTATAGGGAAGTTTGAAATATTAATAATGGGAAATGATCAAGGGAATGAGAGCTAATAAAACCGTTTTTAATCATGGTTTTAAATGAGTCTTAATAGGAAACTTTCAAACATTTAAACAAGGTTTAAATTCGAAATTCGAATTTTGATTCAAAAATATTAAAACAAATTTTAGGAAGAGCCCCTTTTAAAATAATTTACTAAAAGAAAAAATATATAATAATAATAATAATAATAATAATAATAAGTGTGAAGGGCAAAAATGGATACGGGTACGGTGAAAGAAACATCGGACTTCGGATACCGGAAGAAATACACGGGGGAAAATACAGATAACGTGATGATGAGAACCGGTCGTTACATCCTACCCACCTTAAAGACGATTCTGTCCTCGGAATCTTATCGGCTAAGACACGGCGGAAACGTAAAGGTAACACTCGCATCTTCTCTCTTAATGTACACACACTATGAACAACCATCATGCCATAACCAAGTATTATTTCCAATATTAATACCAATACCAATAGTATTACCACTGATAACACGAATCAACACCAAAGCTACTAGTAGTAACTATACGCATACACACATTAGCAATTACGCATTAACATAACATGTTTTAATATAATATCATCTTGCAAATTCAATCCAACCAATATTTGTACTCGGGTGAATAGTTACACTTTACTACACCACCACATCAATTTACTAGTTGTAAGTGTGCTATCACTCTGCACCCTCACATCATTACAAATTCACAACGTAATACCCTATATCTTATACACTCACAATCTATACCGACATAGCATCACATGTCATATAAACATACCGCTAATAAAAATACAACCATTCTTAGTCAATTAACACTGCAATCGTACAACCACGTTTACATACCGCATATTACCATATACACACATAATATTACAAATCACTACACGTATATACATGCACGTAATACATTACACCACACACAGATTTATACAAGCCTTACTCCTAGCACTAGGGTCATCGTAATCTACCCACCTTAGGATCAAGTCCGTCCCCTGACTTCCTTAACTAGGCCGACGTAGGGGTGGGGGACTTAGACACTAAAGTCGCTCTACCCTGGACACACGTACATTATAATGAAACCATATACATCCAAATACATACACTTAATCATATATCACACACTTTCAAATTTCTATACATATATCAATTTTACATACATATACATACCCACACTACCACACTATTATCTCGTATCTATATAGGTCACATATACACTCGCCGGTACACAAAGCCATGGTAATTTGTATAGGGCTAGCATACTATTTTATACATTCACATATACGTAGTCACAAACATACGGCCATGCATACCTCCTGGTATACACGTGCTCACACATCATCTCGTAGGGGTAATACAATATTATAATCCTACTATACGTACAACACACTTATTCCACAATATACATATATACACGAGCACACGCCAGACATACTAACATATAGATCGTATAATGAACCTGCACACATAACCATACTTACACTCATTTATCATTTACATGCACCACAACACCACAATCAAAGCCAAAGATCTCCCTAAGGAATGATAAGTTCTAAAGTGACAACTAAGCAAGTGTAGGATTCAGAGTTGAATGATGTGACAAACTAATGTTGTGGTGGACGGTTCCGGAGGTGGTATGGTTAGGAGAGTAGTTTGGTTGGGTGGCATAAAATATTTAAGAATAATTAAATAGTTAAGAAGATAATGATATGTGTAAGATAATAACATCATAAAATAGGGATCGTATGGAATAAGTTAGAGTGTAAAATGTGATTAGTCAAATAATGAGTGAAGAGTAAATGGGCCTAGCGATGCAGTGCTTCTTTCACAAATGGAAAATAGGTTTGTAAGAGAAATTTTTTTTTTAAAATATTGGAAGACAATGATTATAAAACTGACACACAGGACTTTGAAGTTCTATATAACTTAGGAAAATATTTTAAAAGTATATATCAATGACCGTTTCGAAATACATCAGTAAGAAAAGGGAGGTGACATTTGGACAAGTGAATTAGAAACAAAGTTTTAAAAGTCCATTGCACGAGAAGAATAGAGTAGTTATGTGATTAGAAGTGCGAAAGATGTATGTGAGGAAATCGTTATAAGATCGTAATTAAAGATCGCATCAGGATAGTTTCACAATCAAGTTTGGGTTTAAGTTGGATGAAGTGTAGAGAATCTAAGTAAAAGTTTTCGTAAGAGTTTTAAACTTAGCGAAGAATGAAACATCGGAAATACTTTTTAGAAGGGGAGGTTCAAGGTTAAAGCTGGCGGATCTGAAGAGTTTATGTGAATCGAGGACAAGAATCAGGTTCAACGATTGAAACGTAAGTACGACTAAGAAGTAGTTCCGTGAATACGCTACAATGGCTTTTTACGATCACTAACATGGAAGGGCACTGATTAAAGAAGTAATAAAATCAGGGGAGAAATAATCATTGAGTCGACCAAGGTCTAGCACTAGGGCTCATCAACGAACTAGACTACGATAGGAAAACCGAGGTAAGGGTTCGTTAGGGATCTAGATCAAGATCCTATCTATAGATTTGGAACACCTAATGCTTGAAGTCTACTCCTAGCAGGCGTATCAGGTTCGACTGGCTTGGCGACGATCGCTACGTTCGGTTGGGCCCTAGGTCCGATAAATCCAAGCGAACGACTAACGAATTCAAAGGTCTAAAAAGGTCAGAGCTGGATGATCAATCGATAGGGTGACTCCGAAGATGATAATTCTATGCCATGGCAAGGGTGTCTAACTAACGATCACGAGCGTCTATCTTTTCCTATTATCCTGGTATTGGTTTCCTATAGTGCCGAGGCAAGGTATTCGAGTAATTTTGTGTACGAACTATTCTGGATGTTTTGGCTAATGACAAGTGTCCTCATTGTTCTGAATTTCGCAGTTGCAAGCGACCTGCATGGGCCACCACTAAAACCTGTAACGCCCCGCTTCCCAAAAGACACCGGAAGCGAGAGCGTTACACGGCCCGCTTGAACTGGAGCGGTGAAGCTCAAGTCCAATAAGCGTCTGTGATAAAAACACAGAAGAGGTCCTTGCATTTGCGTATCAGAACAATCAGAACATTCAAAGGTAAATGCCACATCCAGATATATAATGCGTACACGAAATTACAAGACAAGCCACAGCAGGGCCAAAAAGAACTACAACAACACACTAATCCTACTACAAGGAACTAAACTAAAACTCAAGCAGTGACGAAGGCCCTAGTCTTCCGCAGAAAGCGGCTCAGCGTCTATGACCAACTCTGGCTCTCCGAGCCAGGCGTCACGTACGAATCCTCTGGGTACTCAAGCGCTGAATCTGACATACATCCACA
Source organism: Scilla litardierei (assembly GCA_030789695.1). Taxonomy (NCBI): domain Eukaryota; kingdom Viridiplantae; phylum Streptophyta; class Magnoliopsida; order Asparagales; family Asparagaceae; genus Scilla; species Scilla litardierei. The sequence goes on along the minus strand of CM061138.1, from coordinate 131,986,262 downwards.
AACAATGAATGTATGTCAGCAAGGTCTGCAAGGAAAGATTAGCATCCCGAGGCAAGATGTACAAATAATATGATTTTAAGAAGCATTTAATAGTTAAAAGAAATGACTGCAGCAATTTAATATTAGCAAATATATTGAACGGAAACAACATCCCTGACATGCAGTTCTAAACAGTTGCAAGAATAAAGTTAAGATTTCCTCCGAGTCCATTAGCATTTCAATCATCAGGATGACCAAGTTAGCGTTGCAAGTTTTCATGTCAAGAGTTAGCATTCTAATCTAGGGTTCTCGCCTTTAGGTCGTGATGAGAAGGTCGTTCCTCTCACGGGGGCTTACCGTGATTGACACTAACCCACCGCGTCGGGTGGTGCTCTTGAGGAGAGTACCTTTCATACGCCCAGTGGCCGCTCAACCCTAACCCCACCCAAAAGTTTTGCCGGAACACGAGCCGGCCTAGTCGACTCACACGACATCACGATATCACGATACCGCCTTCGAGGCGCACGATTTCACGATGTCATAAATTGTTAAACATTCAAAATGTCCAGACAAGTTATGTACCAATTTAACAATGTCATCTTTCCATTTGTACAACATCTTCAAACATTAAGAGAGGGTTGCCCGACATTTACAATAAATTAAGGAGAGTGTTGAACATGTGGGTTGAACGAGCAGGTTGCGAAAACTAGTTTTCTTTGCCAATGTTTAAAGTTGAACAATATCAGGTTATATGTCCAAAAGCCGCATTTAGTCTAGAACATTATGGAAATAATTCCAAGTGTCATTTCACGTGCAGTTTCAAGATATGCAGATTTAAGTAAAAGTGACACAAACAATTATTAAACTTCAAAAATTCACATTAATTGCACACTTGCCTGATCAGACGATTCCGGGTGTTCGAGCAGACGTAGCAATCGGCATGGTTATCTGTGTCATTGGATTAAGTTATAGAGTTAACAAATTATAGAATTAACATGTATATATATAACTAATCTTTATGTACACACTAGTATAATAGTTATTAAATAAATTACGCATAATAATAAACTAGCAGTTCTATTCATGGCTGTATATTCACATCTAATAACTTATACATACTGTTATCTAAAGTATCAAATACTGCTCACTCATGGGAAAGAGGAAAGGGTTCCTGCCTCAATATCTTGTTCTCCACTAAATAACCGTGCGAATCTGCACATTATCAATGTCATAGGCTACCCTAGGATACTATTGCATGGCTTAATTATTTGCATTGGAACTCACAGTTTACACACCATACACATAGGTACTAGTACTGTTTCCAAAGTAAAACTAATATAATAACACGCACAGCTCATGCATGATATATCCAAGTCAAGAACAACCTACTTACCGGTGTGCATGCAGGTAGCGGGGTGTGGGGTCGCCGGAGTATGGGCGCCTCGATTGAGGCGACGATGCGCGGCTGGATGGTTCCGCCGGCGGAGGGCTTGTCGAGGAGGAGGTAAAGGCGGAGCATGTGGCGAGGGGGAGGGGGTGCACGACAAGGAGGCTTGACTCGCCGGCGACGAAAGGGAGGGGGCCGTGCGGCTCTCTGATGGCGTCGAGGAAGCAAGATAGGGCGGCGTCGGTTACTTCGGTCATGAGGAGGAGAGCTCTTGGGCGTTGAGGCTGGCGGGGAGGTGAACGTGAACTGTGCTTCTAGGCGAGGGCGAGGGGTGTTCGAACTTTTGGGCAGCTGGGCGGCATCTCGCATGAGGGGAGAAGAGGAGGCCGCTGGGCGTTTGTGAGGGGAGCTCGGCGATGCCTTGGGCCGTGGGGAAGAGATGACATGAGAGCGCTCGGGCTTTGCATTGAAGAAGAAGGAGGGGGAGGCCGCTGGTTGTTTGCGTGGAGAAATGGCAGTGGCGGCTGCGTGATTGTGTAGGGAGAGAAGAATAGGGAACCTAGGGTTTATACTATACAAGAGTAAGGTATGGGCCTTGCGGGTAGACCTAGGTTTAAGTTTAGGTTGTTGGGTATAGATGATAGATGGTTGTAGCACCCACGTGAGGGCTCCTAGGCTAGCTCTTTAGGTTCTTTTTTTTTAATAAGAAGAAAAGGCAGGGTTCTTGTCAATTGCGTGTGTGTGGGGTGTTCAAATGAACATCCCGAACTAGGCCTAGGGTCTCTTATTAGAATAGGGTTTTTATTATTATAAAAGTTTAGGTGTAGGTGTGTGGGGTTTCGAATGGCAGCATGTGATAGGGGCTGATTGGTATAGGTTTTCTTAGGGTTTAATTGTTTCATCTTTTTTTTGTTAAAGCGTGTGCGTGTGTGAAAATTGTGTGCGTGAGTGTTGGGGTGTTGGGGTTCGGCAAGGTAGAAAACTAGGGGATTCTAAAATGGCTAGTGTCATACTAGGAATGTGATTGTATAGGGAAGTTTGAAATATTAATAATGGGAAATGATCAAGGGAATGAGAGCTAATAAAACCGTTTTTAATCATGGTTTTAAATGAGTCTTAATAGGAAACTTTCAAACATTTAAACAAGGTTTAAATTCGAAATTCGAATTTTGATTCAAAAATATTAAAACAAATTTTAGGAAGAGCCCCTTTTAAAATAATTTACTAAAAGAAAAAAAAATATAATAATAATAATAATAATAATAATAATAAGTGTGAAGGGCAAAAATGGATACGGGTACGGTGAAAGAAACATCGGACTTCAGATACCGGAAGAAATACACGGGGGAAAATACAGATAACGTGATGATGAGAACCGGTCGTTACATTTGCACTTATCAATGAGCCTAGAAAAGAGTCTCACAGTGGGGTAGGTAGTCGATAGGGGGAGGCCTAGATAATTCACAGTAGGGAGGGCCACATGAATACCAAGGATGGGGGAGAGCTCATCCGCATTGCTACAACCTTTGCTAAGCATCAACTTGCTCTTTCCCTTATTTACCTCGAGCCCCGTCAGAAAATTGAAAGAGCCAAGCAGCCTGCCAAGCCCCTCAAAGGAAGTGTTGTCTGCCTTACAGAAAACAATCATATCATCAGCAAAAAGGAGGTGGAAGGGGATACCCAGACCCCCCTCTTGGGAGGGGCCGAATGGCGCCAGAAGACGAAGCCAAGTCCATGAGAAGCCAAGTCCATGAGAAGAGTAAAGGACTCCATGACAATGATGAAGAGGAAAGGCGAGATGGGGTCGCCCTGCCGAACATTGCGGGTACTCTCAAAGAAACCAGTGGGAGATCCATTCACAAGGACAGAGAAGGAGGCAGAATCCACACACACCTTAATCCAGTTGATGAAAGAGAGGGTGAAGCCCAGGCGGTGGAGGAAGAAGTAGAGGAACTCCCGATTGATGCTATCGAAAGCCTTCCTCAAGTCAAGCTGGATACAAGCTTTCGCCCCCATGGAGGCAGAGAAGTCACGGATGAGCTCATGGGCAATGAGGGAGGAATCCGAAATGAGGCAATCCTTAATGAAGGCGGACTGGTTCCAGGAGATAAGCCCTGGAATCACCTGAGCCATCCGGCCGCTGAGGACCTTGGAGATGGTCTTGTAGATCACATTACAGCAAGAGATGGGACGATAATCACCAAGGGTGGTGGGTAGCGACGTCCTTCGTGCGGTTCACTCCTTTTTCAGATCTGGCAGTATTCTAAGGCAGATCAACCACACTTTTCTTATATATATGAGGAAACAGGAAATAGTGTGTCATAAGATAGGCTCTCTCTTGTATTGATGATGTGGACAAATCTGAACCGCAGATCTTAAATGGAGAATGTTTTTTGCACTTAAGCCAAATATAATTATGGGAGCCTTCCTTAAATATCTTCTCCCTCTTATGTGATTTCCAAAAATAGGCAATAAATAAAATTCATTTGCAAAAAAACAAACAAATGACTAAACACCAATTTAATCATAAACATCATGATATTAATTTTCGAACACGTCAAATTTCCAACACAGCATATTAATTTTCCAACACAGCAAATTTCAAATTCAATCTTTTATAATGTAATTCATACACGATTAAACTTCAACCCGAATCCACCAAGTCAAATTCAGGTTGAATCATATGTTTTGCCTAAAAACAAATCTGCAACAAATCATTTTGTAGTTGTTACATGTCACATTAGCAACAGCTCAGCCAAGACAAATTGATCATTTACAACATGTGACGTTGTTCATTCAACAAATAAAGTCAGGAGCAGCACCAAAAAATTTACTTTGATTGGGTTTAGTCCTAAATGCAAGTAGTCCCTAATAATTTGACATACTCATAAGTTCGAAAATTATTCGTAAAAGACTAGACTGGACTTCAACGAGATTAGGACCCAAACGCAAGTAGCCCCTAATAATTTGACATACTCAAATGTATTTTTTTGGTCTAATTTTTGCATATGAAATTTAATTGTAGTCTATTTTAGGAAATCACATGTAGAAGAGAGGAGATATTTTAAGGAATGCTCCTATAATCAAGGATGGCCCAACATAATTAAAGTGGGCTTAAATGCAAAAAAAACACTCTTAAACGAAAGCTTGATTAGGAAAAATAGCATTAATGGCTGGCTAATTATTCATTTTAGATCTGCGGTTCAGATATGTCCACATCATCGATATAGGAAAAAGCCTCCCCTATGACACCCTAGTTTCCGTTTTCTATATATATTTTTATTTTATTTTTAAAAAAATTACTCAATAGCCCAAGTTCTTTTATGACTTTCATATATTCCGTAAAAGATGTTTGAAATGGGAAAAAGCAACAAAACAACTCGGCAACATGTGTAAAAAGTACGATTTTAAGCCAAATTTAAAAGGGGTTTTTTGAGATTTAACATTGGAATGAAAATGCTATTGACTCATAAGCCAATGATTTAAATAGATCGGGTATACATGGATCTTGAGACATTAGGCCTCAAACGATGTAACTTGATGTGCATCGTAGGCAAAAACGAATTTGACTCGAGATTCTAAAATTACCGTTGCCAACGAGCAATTTCTCAAATGGCACTCTCTCCCCCTCCCTTTTGGAAGACGCCGGATCGAGACCCGACTATTTTCTGAGATGTTTAAAAAAATTGCCATTTGCCAAACAATTATTTTGTGCACCAACGTAACCGTGTACAGTTTGTCTTGGCCAAAAACGCAACGAAGAGACCCTTCGTTCTTTTCGTCGTTTTGTCATAATGAAAATATGATTCCATTTGAAGGAAAAACATGAATCCTCGCCTCACGTCGCTCATCTCTGGCTGTCACCCAACCATTCGCATTTAAACCCTTTCCTCCTCTGTCTCTGCGTCTTTCTCCTTGGCCAGCTCTCGCTCTAAAAACGGCAGTAGATTCCAAACATTTTTGGATAAATACGAGGAAACGTAATTACCAGATACAATGACTCGTTCCATATCCTATTAATTAACATTACTTAACATGCATGCATTCCCCTTCTTCTCTCTCTAAATCCCAATAAAAGAATTGAAAGAATTGAAAAAATACATACATAATCCCAGCCTCTCTTAATTCTCGCTTTCATACAGAGGGGAGAGAGATCATGAGCTCTAGAGAATGCCGCTGCCTTGCGTTGTTGGCTTCTACCTGTCTTGTTTTCTCTCTCTTACGCTTCTCAGGCGAGCTCTCTCTCTAATCCCATTCATTATTTAATTCGAGTTCTATTTTTTTCCCGTAAATTTTGTCTTTGTTTATACTGATCTTGGTTATGTCAACAGAGGCCTACGATTCCATGGACCCAAACGGGGGCATCACCATCAAGTGGGATTTCCAATCGCTTCGTGATGACGGATACACCGTAAGCGATTCTCCTCCAAATTCCAAATTTTCTTCTTCTTCTTCTTCTTTTTTTGAATTTATTTTGGGTTTAAATGCGTCCGTAACTGCTGGATCCTGCCGTTTAGTTCTGGTACTCTACTGCTGGTATTGAAATGATATATAGATCACAATGCAGGTAATAAAACATATTACCTGCATTTGTGAAAAAAATCTATTAAGTTTTACAAATTGCTCTGCATATTTTTTTTCATTATAATAGTTGACTAATTATCACACAACTATCTTTTTTCTTTCACTCTTTTCCCACAAAGCTATCCTTCGCTTTTTAGATTGCAAAATACCATATACTTTGCCTTTTTTCAATTTGCTCTTCTAGCGCACTTAACAGCAAATTGAAATATAAGTTTAATGTATCCACAAATTTTCACAACTGCTATGAAGGTGACTGTAGGAAAACGATTACATAATGGGTGAATACCCTAAACACAAGTGGGCTCCATATGGGCCTACAAAAGCTCATTCATAACACTTTCCCTTATTCATCCATTGTTGTAAGCTTGATATATGAATACTTCAGGAGTCATAGAGCTTATCTGATCACGGGAATATGGATACTTCTCGATCCTAAGTTAGGAGGTCTTGCCTCGTTAAAACCTTTGGCTATGTAAAACCCAGTGGAAAAACCAATAGCCAAGGAAAAAGATTGCAAGTCTCCTTAACTTCCCCTGATCGATGGACATCACTTGGGGGCGGATACTTCTGGATCCAGAGTTGATGTGGTTGACTCGTTAAAACATTTGGCTATGGAAAACCCAATAGCTAAGGGAAAAAGAGTACAACACACATCAACTCTCCCTGTTGTGTACAAGCTTCAGGCTTGTAAGTCTTTCAATTGTCTCATCTCAATCCATATTACAAGTTTTCTAAAGGTACAACGAGGTAATGCTTTAGTAAATAGATCTGCCAGGTTGTTGCAAGACTGGATCTGCTGGATGTCGATCTGTTTGTCTTTTTGTAATTCGTGCATCAAGAAAAGCTTGGGGGAAATGTGTTTCGTCCTGTCACCTTTGATGTAGCCACCTCGTATTTGAGATGTTCAGGCTGCATTGTCTTCGTACATGGTGGTTGGTTCAAGACCGCCCGTCTTCAGGTCGGTCATCACCAGGATGTGGTGAATGACTGAACGTAGCCCAAAACTTTCTCTGCTAGCTTCATGGATCACAATGAGTTCGGAGTGGTTGGATGAGGTTGCTGTCGAGGTCTGCTTCACAGATCTCCATGAAATGGTCGTTCCACCGTAGGTGAATACGAAACCAGACTGGGACTTTGCAGTGTGGGGATCGGATCTGTATCTTGCATCTGCAAAACCAACTAAGTTGGAGGTTATGCCTTTCTAGTAGTATAGTCCCAGGTCTACTGACCCTTGGAGGTAGCGCAGAAGGTGCTTCACTCAATTCCAGTGGCGTTTTGTGGGTGCTGAACTGTATCTGGCTAGTAGGTTAATTGCGAACGCTATATCAGGACGCGTGCAGTTTACCAGATAGAGGAGTGCTCCAATGGCGGGTAAGGTACTTCAGGACCAAGTATTTCCTCCCCCTCTTCTAGTAGATGGAAGGGGTCTTTTTCAACATCCAATGGTCTGACGACCATTGATGTACTCAGCAGGTGACATTTGTCCATTTGGAAATTTTTCAGCAATTTCCTAGTGTAAGTGGATTTATATAACAGGATTTCTCCGCTGGGTGTTCAATTTGTAAGCCAAGGCAGAATTTGGTTTTGCCAAGGTCTTTCATCTCAAAAGGCTGTGTAAGGCTTTTGGATATCTCAGCTATCTCTTAGGCAGTTCCTATGAGATTTAAGTCGTCTATGTAGATGGCAATTATTACAAATCATGTTCTCTTTGCTCTTATAAAGATGCAAGGGCAGACTTCATTATTGGTGATTCCTTGTTGCACGTGAAATTCACTGAGTCTGTTATATCACATTCTTACCAATTGTTTTAGACCATACAGTGATCTTTGGAGTTTGACAGAATAGACATCTCGAGATCTATCTGTCATTTTTGTTGGCAGTTTATAACCGTTCGGAAGTTTCATATAGATATCTTTATCTATGTTACCATATAGGTATGCAGTCACAACGTCCATGAGCAGCATATCCAGGCCTTCCGTAGATGTTAAGCTAATTATGAATCGGAAAGTGATCGCATCCATGACCAGAGAGTATGTATCATCATAATCTATTCCTGGTCGTTGGGAAAAGCCTTGTGCAACTAGGAGGGCTTTGTAGCGTACGATCTGATTATTTTCGTTTCTCTTTTTTACGAATACTCATTTATATCCCACATGTTTTACACCTTTTGGTGTTGGGACTACATGTCCAAAAACTTTGTGTTTCAAGAGTAAGTCCAGCTCTGCTCATATTGCCTCGTTCCATTTTGGCCAATCCCATCTGTGTTTACATTCTGCTAGAGAGCGGGGATCGATATCATCATCATATTTAGTGACGTGATTAGAAATAATGAACGCGAAGTTTTCATCGAGGACAACGCTTTTTATGTCTAGTACCTCCCCAGTACGTACATAATTTAATGATATTTCTCATATATTTTCCTCTTCTAGGGATTTTAGGAGGGGAGAGGTGTCTAGGCAGAGCTCAACATCCTGTGGTGCTATCATTATATTTTCTCCAGGAGTTTTCCTCTTTCGAGGGAACTTATCCTGGAGCCTAGGAGTCCTCCTCTTTTTTGTTTAGGTACGGTCGTTTTTGCTGCAGGTGGATTGCATCCATCTTTGGGTATGTCAATTCTCGCTGGCATGTTTGCAACAGGGACGTGTGATCTGACAATCTTCTGGTTGTCAGTGAATTTGTTCGGTAGTATGTGAACTGTATTTTGTATTTGGAGGATCTTCATGATCTCATCTTCACATTGGTTCGTACGCGGATCAAAGTGGGATAAAGTTTTGGTATCCTATGAAATGGTCTTTGAAGCTTCAGGCTTCTTAGTATTTAAGCCTAGTTTGGGAAAGGTATTTTCGTCAAACTCACAGTCTTCTAGACGTGCCTTAAAAGCATCCCCTGTGTTAGGGGTTCCAGGTATCTAATGATCGATGGTGAGTCGAACCTTATGTAGATACTTAGGCGACGTTGAGGACCCATCTTGGTCCTCTGCGATGGTGTGATGGGGACATAGACTGCGCATCCAAATGTCCTCAAGTAAGAGATATTTGGTAGAGATCCATATGCAAGTTGCATCGAAGAATACGTTTGACTACCCGATGATCGTAATCTTATTAGCGATGCAACATGCAAGATTGCACGCCCCCATGCAGTCACATGCAACTGGGATTGCATTAGCAATGGACGAGTGATCCATTGTAGTCTCTTTATAAGAAATTTAGCCAACCTGTTCTGGGTGTGAACATGTGCTACAGGATGTTCACCTTCAATGCCAGATGCTTGGCAGTAGTCTAGAAAGACTTGTGAATGTAAATTCCCCAGCATTATCCAGACGTAATTTCTTAATCTGGTTGTCTGGGAAATGTGTCTGCAACTTGATGATTTGTGCCCGTTTTGCAAAGGCCATGTCGCGGGTGAACAGTAGGCACACATATGACCATTTGGAAGATGCGTCTATCAGAATCATAAAGTACCGAAATGGGCCACTTGAGGGGTGATTATGTCCACAAAGGTCTCCATGTATTCTTTCCAGGAAGCTGGGAGACTCTGAGTCCACTTTAAGTGGAGATGGTCTCATAATCAATTTACCTTTATAACAAGGGGACAAGGAAAATCACCCTTTTGAAGTAACTTCGGGTTCTTCAAATTAATTTCACGGGACTGGGATATGATGTGGTGCATCATTACCGATCCGGGGCATCCGAGTCTGTTATGCCAGAGTTGGAATTCTGGTTGATTTTTGTACTTCTGGTGCTCAATTATATTAGCTTCCATTGCTCGAATTGTTGTATGGTAGAGACCAGATGGGAGTTCCTCAAAACGCTCAACGATGGTTTTAGCACCATTTTTAAGAGTCGTTACATACAAATATTCTTTGTCATGTTTGTTTACCGTTTCTAGGTGGTATCCGTTTAGACGGATGTCTCTGAAACTTAGTAAGTTTCTGTGTGAGCTTGGAGAGAAAAGAACATCTTTTATTAAGATTTGTGTTTTATTGGGGAGCAAAATGTTTGCTTCCCCTGATCCTTCTATTTACTTGATGGACCGAAAATAGTATTTACGGTGCCATCGTATTGGTGGATGCTTTGAAAAAAGCAAATATCTCGAACGATCGTGTGCATAGAAGCACTGTCCACTAGGCATTTATTATATTTCATAGCAAGAAAGAAAAGTATAGCAATATAAGGTACAAAATAAGTAAATTTTATTTAAAGTCTGAAAATAAACTAACATGCTGAAGAGAAACAAACATCTAGAAAGGAAATTATTTTCAACTATAATAAATTGCAGAAATAGACAAGGCATCAGTCTAGCAGGTCATCGGTCAAGAAGTCCTCGGCGATGTGCCGAATTGGAGCTAGGTCTTCGTTTTCCACCAGGTTTGTTTCAGCAGACTTCTGACTAGCTTGGTACAACTCCTGGAGGTGGTGTGGAATACGACAATTTCTTGACCAGTGTACAGTCATGCCACATTTGTGGCATTTGTCTTCCCAATCTTTCTTGGGGGCAGATTGCTGGCCGTTGTCTTTCCTCTTCCACACATTTTTCCTCTTCCCCTCATTGTTGGTCTTTGGATGGGGGGTCCTATAGCCTGCTTTTTCAATGCCTTTCCCTTTTGGGGTTTGCCTTTGAATTTATTCTTCTTCTTCTGGGAGGAGATATTGTGCGCTTCAGGCACAGGTGCAGTGCCAGCTGTGCACAAGTTATGGGTGGCCAGCATGAGGTCTCTGTTCTGTTCTGCAATTAGAAGGCATGAGAGAAGTTTCAGGTATTTCGTGAATTTCCGTTCACGATACTGCTGCATGAGGATAACATCCTTCTCGAGGAAAGATGTAAAGGTTTTCTCCAACCTGCGTTCCTCTGTCACTTTTTCACCACACAACTTCAGGCGTGAGGTGATACTAAATAATGCCGAGTTGTACTCGGCAATGAACTTGAAGTCCTGTAGACGGAGGTTCTCCCATTCATATCGCGCTCAAGGAAGGATAACGTCTTTTTGATATTTGTATTGATCCTCGAGTTCGCTCCATAACTCGTATGAGTCTTCCATTGTGAGATACTCGGCCTTTAGGGTCCGATCGATATGGCGTCTGATATAGATAATGGCTTTCGCCTTATCTATATCAGAAACCATATCGCCAACAGCATGGCATGACTCAAGCCCTATGAGCGCAGATGGAATTTGATATGCAACTGCCAACTCAAGTAATTCTTGTATGTAGCTTCCAATACATCAAAGTCAACGCTCGCTATCTTTGCCATTTATCTAAGCATGTTAAACAAGCAATAATTAAATATTTGAAAAGAAATAAATAATCATGCAATTCAGACACAGATATTTGTTGTATGGATCGGCTAGTCACCATTTTAAAGTACAAAATAAAATCCATATACAGTCCCATTTAAAAAGAAAATACAACTCGGAAACCCCCATGTGGCACCTATTCTTCTGGAAGTAGATCTTCATCACCATGGGACGTGCGCCAGACTTGCAATTTATACAATTTAATCCTCACTACAATTTCTCTCAAAAGAAAAAATATGAGAAAAATAAATGATGACAAATAGCCGATCCAAAACCACAACAAAATATTAGCATTCGTCGCAGAAACATCAACAATGCAGCAGGCTTTTATTTATTCATCACAGGCTTGTAGTATGTCCAAGCGCAAATTCATGCTACAGGCAATGAAAATATGCAACATGACAGGCATTTTTATTGCAAAATGTGGAAAACTCCTAATTAGGGTTTTGTTGCGACGGACGCAAACGGGGTCGCCGCGATGGCCGAACGTGGCGGCGTGCGCGGCACGACTGGCGGTCCCAGCAGTGCGGCGTGGGGACTGGCTGCAAGTCGGGTGGCACATGCAGGGTGACTTCAGGTCGTGGCGTCGCGGCGTGGGGGCAGAGGCAGGCTGGGTGGTGCACGTGGGGCGAATTCAGGTCGTGGCGGCGTGCACGGTAGGCATGCATGTCGACGGCGACCGACCACCTAGTGAGGCGCGCGCGGCAGGCACGCATGCGGGCGGTGATCGGTCGCTCGGCGAGGCATGCACGACAGGCACGTGACGAGGCGACAACCAGCCGCCCAGCAAGGAGAGCGCGGCACGCGTGCGTGCGGGCGACAACCGGCCACTTGGTGAGGCGCGCGTGGTGGGCGCACAAGTGCGGCTGCAGGTCGTATGTGGTCGCGCGCGCGGGGTGGGGCGCCAATCCCTCTAGATCCAATAACTTCGGAAGGAAAACAGATTTTTATGGTAAAAATACAATTTTTAATCTTTGAATCAACGTTCTTTACCGTAAAAATTGATTTTTAACGTTAAAACGTCGAATTTTTATCCAAAAATGATTAAAATAACTGTTTTTAATAGAGATCTATGTTTAAAAATATGATTTTTCATACAGATCTAAGTAGAAAAGTAGGTCTAATAGAAAAACAACACAGATCACTCATCATGCGCATGAAAAATTAGATCTAAGGAATATAGATGATTACCTCTAGTTCTTACCCACCGGATCTAGCGAAGTTTGAAGAAGAAAGCCTAATCCGCGTCCTCGCGATTCGTCCGTCGGCAGAGGTTCAGCTCAGCTGATGAGTGTGTTGATAATGTGTTATGAAGGTTATGGCTACTGAACCCGTAGCCCTGTATTTATAGGAAAACAATTACATAATGGGTGGATTCCCTAAACACAAGTGGGCTCTATATGGGCCTATAAAAGCACATTCATAACAAAAAAACTTTATCTTATTGAAACTATCTTTGCTGTTAACGATGTTAGAGGAGCAAATGTTTAAAAATGAAGCATATGGGAATGTTCGGTAATTTAAGAAGTTAAGGGTAGTATTGTGAGAAAAATCATGAAAGATAAAGATAGTTTTGTACAAATCAGCCATAATATTGCTACATCTAAAAGATTTAGCACGTAGAAAACTTAAACAACATAAGGAATGGAAAGGAAAATCGGAGAATAATGAAAAAAAACAATAACATTAATGAGTGGTCTAATCAATATGGAAATCCGGCTGTAATAAATTGATATTTTTTTACTTGTTAAATTTCATATTAGGTATACAAATTAATAATGCATTAAATTAGTGATAATACGAAGAAATTTTTTTATCATTTATTCCTTGCTTAAACTTTGGAGCCAACCTTGGAAATGTATTGTAAATTTGGAGATAAACCGATATATAATTTTTTCTTCCTCCTTCCCAACGCCAAGAAAATTTTCCAAATCTTGGAAATGCATGGCCCTAGTTGGCCTCCCTATACCCACCCTTGAATAAATGCCAAAGAATATTGTGACCATCTTGCCCCCAAAGTTACATAATAGCACACCTCCCTTTTTAAACCTTAAAACGGTTGTCCAATCTCCAAGTTTAGTTCATTAGCTATTTGATCATATGTTTGTTTCAAAATAATAATCATGTGTGATGATCATGTGACTATTTTTTATATGAAATTACAGTTGCTATTATAAATAATCCTTTGATAATTTAGAAAAAAAAGATAACCTACTAAAAGATTCAAAAAAGAAGGATATAATGCTATGTAATTACTAGGAAAAAAGTGATCCAATCCGTGTTGTACCAATCGATGATAACACGATCGTAAATGTTCTACCTTGAGAATGCCGTCTAGAATAGAAATATGGCATATTCAGTATAAACTTATAATTGGTAGTAGAAATAGATATTTTTTGTAACCACTTAATTTTATGTCTCCTATTTTCTTTCTTTTTCGCTTTGTCCTCTCTCCACTAACATTCCTTTCTCTTGATGATAATTAGGCATCCTATTACATATAAAAATTTCACAAAAAAGTAATGAATAAATAATAGAAGGATCGTTCTTTTTCTTTTGGTTGTTAATATGCATATAATTTTTCTCATCCCTTAGTAGAGTACATTTTAATATGCATATTGGATCCAATTCAAAACCCTTTTTCGATGTAATTTATCTTGGAATTATTCTCTTGAAAATTCATGTAATTAGCAATTGGCTCTCTTTCGAAATATGACTGGTTTTCTTTAAAGTTAAGAATGTATTCTTCAGATGTACACACACATTGAAAAGTGATTATTTTGTGAATGGTTCTCAAAGTAAGCTACTTGAGCACTCAATGGTGTGTTGCTTCATGGACACTCCAAACATCTAAAGTTGATTTATGCATTTAAGCTCGCTTAACTATGAAAAATCGTGTGATTCCAAATTTGACTTGCTTGTGGATCAAATGGCTGTACGAAATGCATATTTTCTTGCAGCCGAAAAAATATATCATTCGACGTGTATGCAAACAAGTTGAGAATCACAAAATCATTTATAGTTAAGCTAGTTTAAGTGCATAGATCAAGTTTAACTATTTCGATCTTTCATGAAGTAGCCTATTGTTTGAGTTCTGATGAAAATTTGTTTGATAATCGTTCTTAAAGGATCACTTCTATATATGTGCATGTACATCTATTGCACTTGTAGATAAATAGTAGAGACCAAGAACTAATAAAAGGAGATATAGGATAGAGAAATGAGGAGTTACATGGTGTTTGCTAAATTTTCGTCTTAATATCCTTTTTGCAGTCAAACATTTAAGATCCCGTTAGACCATCAATTGTCCAATGAGCTTTTGAGCAGATCCCTTCCCTAGATAAAACAAAATGAGACATTGCTTGAATTTTGGCATGCTCAAATACACTTGGGCTTTGGGATATTCAAATATGGTTTTTTACTTGGGCAATCACAGATCATATTTGTATTCAGATGTATTTGGGCATCCCGAAATATGATTAGGTTTCTAGATGCTTGAAAGGGGCCTGACACTTACTCAATCATGTTTGTTACCCATGGAATTTAGGCAAGCCTAAGTAAAGCATCTTCAATTTATAGATGAGATGATTAGGGGGTATTTGGTCATTTTTCTGAACATTACATGTTATAATTAGTGGCAACTCTCTTATATTACCATTTGATGATACTAGAATTTATGGCCTTGATTATAGGCAAAACAATTTAAATTAATAGATGATTAGGCCAAGACCGAATTAAGGCCTTTTTAATTCAAACATGCCCAATAACTAATAAGATTCGAGCATGCTTCAGATGGGGCATATTTTCTATGCAAGCATGCCTGAACCAAATGGGACATTGCTCGTGTTTTAGCATGCCCGAATACTTTTTGGTTTTGGAATATTCAGATAGGGCATCTCTTTACTTGGGCATGCACAATTCCTATTGGTATTCGGATATATTTGGGCATCTTCAAATATGTTTAGGTTCCAAGATGCTCAAATGGGGCCTTACACTTACTCAAACATGTTTGGAACCTATAGAATTTAGGCATGCCTAAAAATAGCATGTTTTCTCTTTGAGCATGCCCACATCCTATTGGGAGTTTGCCATGCCTGAATATTGCATTGCTTGTAATCTAGCATGTTTGAATCTTATAGAGGGATCCTATGTGCCATCCACATGCCTTATCAAAGAGGAAGAAAGTTGGATCCTATGTGTGGTTGACCAATTGATGGTCTAACATGATCTTGAGCTTCTAATCTTAAGAAGGTTCTTTATATAGAAATAAGGCATATCGGCAAAAACTTAAAATTTTTAGGTAGAATTGATAATTTTGTAAATGCTTAGTTTTATTTCTCTTATTTTTGGTCTCTTTTCACTTTCATCTATCCACTAATATTCCTTTCTCACTTTACATCAAAACAAGTCCCTGAAATGAAAGAGAGGGGACCCTCCTTTTTCTTTCAATTTCATATGTTATTTTTTTTTTCTCATCCCTTGGTAGAGCATATTTTAACATATATATCAAATCCAAATCAAAACCAATTTTATTTGTAATTTAGTAAAATCTATCTTGAAACTCATCTATTGAAAAATCATGAATTTAACGATAGGCTCTCTCAAAAATATGACGGGTTGTCTAAAATTAAGAGTGAATTACACGTGCACGCGTGTGTATATGAGAATAAAAAATATATAAGCATTCGGTGTAGTAAATTTCCTACACCTGCCCTATAAAATGTTCAATATTTATCATCTTTGTTTTAATGATCAATACCGTTCATCTTGATCTACACATGATGTATAATCAACATACCAAAAATGAAGTGATTCCAATGCTATTTAGCCATCGATCAGATTGTTACAATAACGGTTTCAAAACAATAGAACTTTTTGTAACGCGTCGATCTAGGGTGAAATCCCCCTACCCATAATTGAGATTTTGAGGTTTTATAATGTGTAACAACCATAAGCAAAAAAAGTTGAAGAAACAAAGCGAAATACGAGTTTTTGAAGGACGATGTAGGAAATTTCCTACACCACATGCTCACCTA
The DNA here is from genome assembly GCA_030789695.1 of Scilla litardierei. NCBI lineage: Eukaryota > Viridiplantae > Streptophyta > Magnoliopsida > Asparagales > Asparagaceae > Scilla > Scilla litardierei. Next base: position 131,969,983 of record CM061138.1, on the reverse strand, counting down.
CCGTAACACACACACACACATGAAAAAAAGATGGCACCTCATCAAACATGATTCGGTGTACTGACGTGGTGTGTTCTCATTAGATGAAGAAAAACAAAAGCAAGTACATCGCATGTTCTTACTTTTTACTCAGCCACTAAGAACACACCATATTGGGAGTTTTAAATTAACTACAAGCGAATGGCATTGTTGTAGCTTACAGGTCGAACACAGAGAGGCAGTGGTTTGAGTATCGGTTAATTGTATATTTAATTAGCTACTCGAATGAAGACAAAGATGGGACAATTTCACTAAAATATGAAATAAAAGAAAAGATGCCAAGGGCTAAGCATCGTCACTAGTGCAAATTAAACATGTGAGTTGATCTAGCTTCTCGAGTCAACTGGTTATAGTCGTAGATGATAGTCGAATCTCAATTCTCGTCCTCTTGACGTCTAGCTATGAGAGAGGACTCTAAGAATGGGTTGGACCCCCTATCGAAGCCTCGATGGTTCACCAGCGTCTACGATATATGAGATTCTAGTGAGTGTGCTCGATGGTTCGTCGACACCTAGCACTAGATAGTCAACCCTCCTCAACAATGGGGTGAGTTGAATTAAGCTCATCCAAACCCATTCCTAGACTATAGTCCAATTGAAACGATATTTAGAGCGATCCACCCGCATGAATAATCTATACTAGGGTTTAGCCTCGCCCTAGGTACAAAAATCTACTCGCTAAACATCACAATAAACAACAAATAACATGCGGAGAAAAATATCACAAAAGCAACAAGAGGAAATTAAGAGCGATGCAATTAAAGAAAAGATGAAGATCCATTACAAGAAAATAGAAATTAAGAGTCTTACAAAACTTGAAAGAATATCCCCCAAAGGGTGGAGAAACCCTAAAAACGCTGAAGAAAAAGCTGGATCCCCCTCAATCACACAAACATTCTATTTATAGTTTTACAAAAATTTGAGGGCACACGGCCGTGCTGCAAATCAAGATGGCCGTGTCGCCACCAGAAACTAGGGCTAGGTAGCCATCGCTGCTTCGAGCACGGCCGTGTGGCTTTTCGACATGGCCATGTCATTCGGTCATCAAGCTTTCTTATGGCTTCAGGCACACAGCTGTGCGACACAGCCATGTGAGCAGCCTTCATTCTGTTTTGAATTTCAACACGGCCGTGTGATAAAGCCACACGGTCATGCCGTTGATGCTGTAACCTTCTTCTTAGGCTTATAAGATGACACGGCCGTGTGTTTGCACACACAGCCATGTTGCCTGCTCTTTGGTCCTTTTCTTCCTCTTTTAACCTCTGATCTTCGCCGTTCTTCATCTCATTCTCTCTATTGCTCCTCCCATCGTCATTATGGATCGTTTTGCATGCTTTTATCTTGAAATGCACAAAACATATCCTTGAAGCGTAAAGTAGACAACAGTGGGTAAAACAGGCAAAGGGGAGAGAGTGGTATAAAATAAACATGGAAAATGAAGGGTGAAAGGTGTGGAAAACGTATATAAAATACGCCTAACAAATTCCCTCAAGCTAAAGTCTTGCTCGTCCTGAGCAAGACAAGACATGAAGTGCGGTGAGAGATTTGCTGAGGAAATCCAAAGATCGCCCCCTCTAAACGAATCATGTGTGCAACCCACACAAATAACAAAATTAGAGTTTACTCTTAACATGCGACATTATAGCTACCTAGCATGGCACGTGACTCGAGAATACATGTCGCCAACACAATCTCAAGTTTAACTCGTATCCCCATGGATAAAACTAAGCCGTAGAAAATCCACCTAATAGGCTTATGATTGAAGAGTTCAACTGATGTCTTACACAAGTAAAGGCATAAACCAAAAGTGTGTAGTATGGACTGAACTTTCTAAGATTGGTTCGAGATAAGCTAATTCCTCCTAAACATGGTGCTAAACATGCATATTATGTATTCCTTATATTCACATAGAACTTAGGTGATTCGTGTAGTGGGATTTCAGTCAAAGACTCTCGACCCAGACGAGTCTAGGGCGTTTGGTCAAAATGGACCCCTCAGACATACTCTCCTGAATCGCCTAAGTTAGATTATTTCTATTTGACGCACTCCCCCAAATCTTCGCTGTTCGGCATGAATCTCCAATGCTTCTTGAAGTACGGAGACCCGGCTACTTGGTGGGACAGGAGGAACGATGCACTTATTCTTTTCTTCTCTTTTTTATTCAATTGCAATTTTTTTTGGATGGAGCATGTCAAACCACCACGTCTTAGGGGAATTACACTATTTCTAAGGCCAATACCATTCAAGCAAAGGCCTACTCTCCCCAATCGACGAAACCTATACTTATGTAATCTAAAGGTTGAATAGACAACCAATCTATCCTATTGGGAATTAAACAAAGATCTAGTGCTCACTCACGGAGAGGGAGTTAAAAGTGGGATCGTGTGTGTGACGAGAAAAAGTCTCGTCAAGAAAGTAGAGAGAGTGCGTGTAGAGAATAATTCTAATCAAGTGCCTAGGTGGAATTGCAAGCGAGTGTGGTTCTTCCTAAAGGGATCATTTCTTCAAAAATGTGCATAAAAATGGCGGAAACAAAAAAGTAAAGTGAAAGGAAGTGGAATAATAAAATAGGAGTGAAAGTGGTGAGAAATAAACGAAAAAAGTGTGGGTCCCTCATCCAAGCTAGGAGTGAAACGTCTCTTCCCTAAGCAAGAACTAAGAATTGTCCTCAATGTGAGAGGAATATGAGATATTTGGGGGGGTAGGAGGGGGAATGAGTGTGATGAAATGGGGACGCTATGTGAGCATTAGGCTCAAGGAAAAATATGGAGTGCATGGGATATCTCCCATAAGCTAAAGTGAAGCAAGGCCCTAAACAAAATATGGAGGTGCATGCAAGGGTATAAACGTGGTGGGGGAAGTACTATCAAGATCGGGGCTAGGATTCTAGGGGTTAAAACGCTATGCGAGCTTCATTACTACAGGAATTTGTTCCTTCTGCTACTTTCGTGGCTCAATTGTTTGCTTTACTCCATGAATGTAATTGGACCCCAGCAACGTAGCTTTTAGCATCCCCTAAAGGTGTTTACCTGTAACCTGCAGTGATTGAGCCATGTCGGCCCAATGAGAAAAAGTATTACGCTCAATGAAATTACTCCAAAGGTAGTCGTCAAAAAGCGTAGGAAATCCTAAATCAAGTTGACGAATACTCCCTGGAGGAAGCTCGCTACTCTCAGGGAATGATATGACCAGATCCTCGTCCTTCTCATTCTCAAGATGGTCAAGTGCTGGCGCAACCAAGCATGCCTCCGATACATGTGTATCAATGTCCTGCAGGAGACACGTGCGTCATAGATATCTGAATCTTGAAAATAATGCAATAAAAATTGAAATTCAGAAACGGAGTGTTCAGGTTTCAAGAAGTCTCTCTAAATGATGTGGTGCTGATGCTCGAGCTCTGGTGGGATGAGGAGTGGCTACGGTGCTAATGGAGAAAGTGAACATGATTCGAACCAGCTGAGATCAATCGTCGCACATGTGGCCGAACTCATGTACTCCTCGAAAGCGTGCACGTGCATTACAGTCTCCTCGATGCTCATGCATGGCTCCAACTCAGGCTCTTCTATTTTGGGCATCTCGCTCTCCCCTTGTAGACATCTAGGAATTCTGATCGGAACTAGGTCAGGAGTCCCTCAATCTCAGCTAATGCCTCATCAAGTTTCACATTCACTGTCGGGACGTAGCTCTGGTGGTGTCACCGGTATGGTATGTACTTACGACATCACCTGCAGGTAGGGAGGCAACTATATCAGGAAACAAAATATTTTACTCAAATAAATTACCTCCCACTGTGCAAGTGGCTGGCGATGTGTTAGGCCAAATACATATCCCCCATCGTAAATGAAGACTCACCTCTGCCATGATGGTAGGATCTCATAGCTGGCTCCTCAGGTTGGCTCTGAACCTACCAAGATTACTCGAGCCATTGGAGCTGACTCAGGAGGAGGTGGACGTGTTCTACCTTCAAATCATGATGTCTCGCTCGTCCTGGATTTCAGCTCCCGATTTCAGCAAATAGTTGGCCAGCACGAGATTCTCCATCATGGATTCAAAGTGTGATTTTTCTCGTGGATGCATATGTGATGGAAGATATGGATGGGAGTGGTTTGGGTAGTGGTTGTAGGGGTAGGGGTTTGGGTCATGGGGATCGGCATAGAATGTGCAAACATCGGTGGCGTGTCCCGAAAGACCGCAACTCCTGCAACTCCTTAAAAAGGTAACATACGGAAAATAATCTTGTGCTCTCATATGAGCATCCTGTTATGTCGAGCTATAAAAATCATTTGAGTACGTCACATCTGGCATCTTGTAACTCCAAATTCACCTGGCTATAAGAAAAATAGAGGAACTAGAAAAAGATCTTCAATAAAAACAAAGAGTAGCAACATGTGGGGGTAAAAAAATTTCTTTTATTCGTTTTTGTTTTTTATGCATAGTCTAACAAATACACAACTAGATCGATATCAAGCCGTTTGCCTCTCCGGCAATGGCACCAAAAACTTGCTTTGGGTTTTAACTACAAGCGCACGACGTTGTTGTAGCTTATGGGTCGAACACAAGGAGGCAATATTTTGAGTACCTGTTAATTGTAGATTTAATTAGCTATGTGAATGAAGACAAAGATGTGATAATTACACTAAAATATGAAATAAAATAAAAGATACCAAGAGCTAACCGTTACCACTAGTGCAAATTAAACATGTGAGTTGATCTAGCTTCTCGAGCCAACGGTTTATAGTGGTAGATGATAGTCGAATCTCAATCCTTGTCCTCTTGACGTCTAGCCGTGAGAGAGGACTCGGAGAATGTGTTGGACCACTATCGAAGCCCCAATGGGTTACCGGCGGCTACGATATGGGTGGTTCTGGTGAGTGTGCCTGGTGGTTCGTCGGCGCCTAGCACTAGATAGTCAACCCTTCTCAACAATGGGTGGTTGAATTAAGCTCACCCAAACCCATTCCTAGACTATAGTCCAATTAAATCTATATTTGGGGCGATCCACCCACATGAATAATCTACACTAGGGTTTAGTTTCACCATACGCACAAAAATCTACTCGCTAAACATCACAATAAACAACAAATAACATGTGGAGAAAAACTTCACAAAGGCAACATGAGGAAATTATGAGCAATGCAATTAAAGAAAAGATAAAGATTCATTACAAGAAAACAGAAATTAAGAGTCTTACAAAACTTGGTAGAACAGCCCCCAAAGGGAAGGAGAACCCCTAAAAACGCAGAAGAAAAAGCTGGATTCCTCTCTCAATCGCACACACATTCTATTTATAGTTTTACAAAAATTTGTGGTCGCACGGTCGTTCCACAAATCGAGACACCGTGTCGCCACCAGAAACTAGGGCTAGATAGCCGTCGCTGCTTCGAGCACGGCCGTGTCAGTCGGTCATCAAGCCTACTTGTGCCTTCAGGCACACGGCTGTGCGACATAGCCTTGTGAGCAGACTTCGTTCTGTCTTGAATTTCAACGCGGCCATGTGATGAAGCCACACGACCATGTCGCTGATGGTACAACCTTCTTCTTGGGCTTATAAGATGACAAGGTTGTGTGTTTGCATACACGGCCGTGTTGCCTGCTCTTTGGCCCTTTTCTTCCTCTTTTGACATCCGATCTTCATCGTTCTTCGTTGTATTCTCTTCATTGCTCCTCACATTGTCATTGTGCAACGTTTTACGTGCTTTTATCTTGAAATGCACAAAACATACCCCGAAAGCGTAAAGTAGACAAGAGTGTGTAAAACGGGCAAAATAGAGAAAGCGGTTAAAATAAACATGGAAAATGAAGGGTGAAAGGGGTGGGAAAACGTATATAAAATATGCCTAACACACCACATCAGCACACCTGATCATAATCGATCTGGTACCACCTATTTTTCATTAATTCATACACACACCTATACAAACACACAAATATATACATATACACATATGTACTTTGTTAATGAATAAAGTAAAGAGCAAGAATGAAACGACTATGTAATTTTCTAGTTATTTTATCTTGACTTAAGAGATTTAGAAGAGAAAAATAGAGGTCACAAAATTTTTAGTATTTGTCAAATTTGCCGAACTTCCATCTTAATTGCCTTTTCATAGTTGAACACTCAAGATTACATTAGACCATTAATTGGTCCATCACGCCTTTGAGCTATCCCACTCCTTAGCTAAAAGGTACAATTATTTCTTTTAATTTTTGAAAATTTTAATATTCCAAAGTGACAAATAAAAGTTTAGTCGCATATACCAAGATGGGCCTTTGGGTCTTGGCTTCTTGAAGTAGATAAGTTGAAGGTTGGCTCTTTCTTACTATCTTGCACACCAAAAATTCAACATGAGCATTAGCAAGATGAATCAGTTGTAGGTAGATGCTGATTTGGCTCCTTCAACACTCAAATTAGGGTTTAGATGAGGTGAAATTATATAATAAAAAAGTAAAAGAGAACTAAGAGAGTCTAAAGATAGGAAAATAGAGCAACTTCCTTTCTTATTATTTCCTATTTATGTGAGAGAAAATTAGGGGTATTTTGTTCATTTTCCTCCTTGGGCATTAAAAATTATAGCTTATGTCTTAGCTACACTTAACTATGGGCTACCCGCGACTTGTTTCATCCTTTCACTACCACACCATCATCCTATATTGGGCAATGCTCTGGTTGCAATGCTAGCTTGGAATGAAACCATTTGTATGAATGCAAATGCCATAAACACAAGTTATGAACCAGATCTACATCTAAGTATGACATGGAATACATGCAAACTAGATGTGAGGGATCTATCTATATATGACTACTAGTCATAACCCGTGCCCGTGGGCACGGTGCATTTAAGATTTTTTTCCGCGAAAACTTTGTCCCCCAAAAAAATATTTCTACAGCCAAAATTTAAAAGAACAACAAATTAGCGTAAAAAAATTTAGAGGCACGACCGCCTTCAGCAAGAAACAATAAATTCGGTGCTCCTTCGGCGCAGAACAACAAATTAGCGTATAAAAATTTAGCGGGCGCCTTCGGCGCGGGCGCCTTCGGCGCGGATAGGTTGGTTAGACCTCTGTTTGACGCCCAAAAAACTCAGCCCACCTATTTGAACGCACATTCCTTGTATTTGTTTTGGGTTTCAATTTTTTTGGGGTAGCCGAAAGCTCAACCGATATAAAGTTCTCTTTTGCATACTTGTAATTTAAGTTGCATATTTTTTGGGTTTAATTTTGTGTGTGTGTTTTGGGTCTCATTTTTTTGGTCATTTTTGAATGAAGAGTATTAAATGCTGATGGTGCCAATTTCAAAAAAGAAAAGCTTTTGTATTCTCCCAACAAATTTTCCCCCAACCCAAAAAATTTTCACCCCAAAACTTGATGTGACATTGCCACATAGGACAAAGTTCAAAAACAGCTCTCAATTGTAATATAGATTGTAGCAATCCCGCAATATTACTCTCGAGAATGGAAGGTATCACTACTTGGATCACCCCATCTAGCCCATTATGTATCTGCCTACATGGATGAACATGCACATTCTTTCTGTCAATAAATTCTTTCTAAACCTATCATTGCTCGATTTGCTGTTTCTACTCCAGTGATTGAGTATGTGACTCTTGGGTTTTGGTGTTGCCTCTTGGGCTCTTGTGCCCAATGATGATGTATGTAGTATATATATATGGAAAGTTAGTCATTGTAACAAGCATAAAGAAATACAAATCATTTTCTTCTTTTCAATTTGACACCGTTGAAGCATGGTTTTGGATGCCTTTACGCTGCATTACCTTTTGTTTATTGTGTCGTTGATCAGGCGTTTATGTTGTGGTGTAGGTAATGGTTAATATGTATAACCGCCAACTTTACAGGCATATCGAGAGGCCCGGATGGAGGCTTGGGTGGACGTGGGGCGGCAAAGATGTGATATGGGATATGAGAGGGGCCGAGGCCACCGAGCAAGGGGACTGCTCTCGGTTCAAAGGCAACATCCCGCATTCCTGCGAGAAGAATCCAGTGGTTGTGGACTTGCTCCCTGGGACTCCCTACACGATGCAGACACAAAATTGCTGCAGGGGAGGCGTGCTATCGTCCATGGCCCAAGACGAAACCAAATACGTCGCTTCCTTCCAAATGAACGTGGGGACCGAAATGAGTGCCGATGACCCGACGACGGCGAAGCCTTCGAACTTCAGCCTTGGCGTTCCCGGATACACGTGCAGCAACATCACCGTCGTCCCACCGACCAAGTTCTCTCCCCCAAACACTCGCCATCAGACCCAAGCTCTAAGTAAGTCTGAGTGATCAGTTTAATTGCAGCATGATTATTATCTCTAAGCAACTCAATTCTCTGGCAAAATAAATGCTGCAGTGACATGGCAAGTTGTGTGTTCCTACTCCCAGTTCAGAGCATCCCTTAAGCCCACCTGCTGCGTTTCTCTATCGACGTTCTATAATGACACCATTGTATCATGTCCTCGCTGTAGCTGCGGCTGTCAAGGCCCACCGGGAAAATCACAATGTGCAAGGCATGCTCCTCAGTTTATTCACTACTTCGTTCCTACAGCTGAATGTTCAGGCCTTACATTGTTCCCTTCTTTCCGTCGTCTCATATATTGCAGCGACGGCGAGGGACCTGATTTTTTGCAGCTGCCTCGTGGCGACGGCAACGAGTCATCGCAACCGGTTGTGGTGTGCACTCAGCATATGTGCCCGATCCGTGTGCACTGGCACTTGAAAGACAGCTACAAACAGTACTGGAGGGTTAAGGTGACGATCACCAACTTCAACATAGTTAAGAACTACAGCGACTGGAATTTGGTGATACAACATCCCAACTTGAGAAGCTTAACGCAACTGTTCAGCTTCAACTACAAGCCACTGGTTCAGTATGGGACTATCAGTGAGTAGTCCTTTCATTGTCTTGATTTATCATATACAAAGAATTGTTTGTGTGCATACGGCATGATCCATACTGTAATTGTCCGACGAGCATGAACTATAGATTCAAATTCGCTTATACCATCAAATAAGCGTTGGATTTTAACTTTGGGATTCGTTTATGCAGATGACACGGGGATGTTCTGGGGGATCAAGCACTACAATGAGATGCTGCTGCAGGAGGGCGAGTATGGTAACGTGCAGTCCGAGATGCTCTTGCACAAGGATCCCGGCGTCTTCACCTTTCAGGGGGGATGGGTCTTCCCCCGGCGCGTGTTGTTCGATGGCCACGAGTGCGTCATGCCGTCCCCCGACGCTTATCCCTCGCTGCCCCCTGGAAGCGCTGCGTCCCCTGCGTCTGCTCGCTCGATGTCCTGGCCATTTGCATCATTGTTTGTGCTCAGCGTGTTGCTCGTCTTATAGGCAAAACCAGGGGGTCTTTTTCATTTTGTTCGGGTCGTTTGGATTCTTTTCGGAATTTCTTTTGGTTTGATTATAGACAAAATTCGCTTAGGACGTCATACTGTTTCTTTTGAATCCTTATTCATCGAAGCGTTAGATGATTGAATAGCCGTGTGATCTGTAAAAATTAGTTGTAAATGAACAAGATTGTATTGCTATGCCTGATTCGTTATTAGTTTCCATGGCATCAATGACATTCCACTGCATCGCTGCTCTGTCATCCTTCGAGAGTACTAATTATCATGATACTAATTATCACTATTATATTGCTAACACAACCCGGCTTGTCGTATCATGATACTAATTAATTATCACTATTATGTCGAAGATAGTGTATTATGTTTTCATATTTCAAGGCAGCAGTTGGACTTCACGTGTCCAAACAAAATAAGTGCACATGGTGTTTACGGGTTTTTTCTCACCACAGAATTGTTGATCGAAGGCTTGACGGTCAACGTGGTCAATGGATCGATAGGGATCCCTTGGTTCTTCCGAGCGAGTGTGTCTTTGATGGTGGGCGCGCGGTTCCCCTCTTCGGCTCGTGAAACGGGCCGCTTGGAGGGTTGAGGGCCTCGGTCAGTGAGGTGCGGAGGGGTAGCCTCGGCGTCTTGACTACGTCGGTCTTCGGTCGGTGGCAGTGCTCGCTAATAGCGGGCGGGCACGTTCCGTGCAGAGGAGTATCCTCAGCGCCTCGGTCCGCTTCTTCCTTGATAAACGAATAAACTCGTCAGGGGGGCCGGACCTTGGTTCCGGCCAAGGCCCATCCGATGCTTAAGTCAGAACGGATCTGAGCAATGCTCGGCGGGATCGGTACGGCTCGAAAGGAGGCCGACACACGTATCCTCGATCCGAGCTTTGGGTGAGGGGAAAATGGGAAAACAAGGTCGGTTAATGGAACACCTCCGTTGTAGGTGTCTAGAATTCGATCCCCTTTCCGGTTGCCCATGTTGTCTCTTTATAGGGTTCGACCCACGATCGCCCTTAATCCACGTCCCCTAACTGCTCCCCACTCACGTCCCTGTGATTAGCCTCTATAAAGGCGCCTGCGTGCGTCGTGGGGGAGTTGATTAATGGGCTCCTTATGGTCATTAAGATGCCGCACTTTCGGGGAAACGGTTATCTCCGGAGAGCGCGAGCTAATCGTGTGTCTTCCGGGCCGGGGCCGGTCCGACTTCGAGTCCTTCCGCGGACCTCGTCGAACGGGCCTAATCCCACTCGTGGGCTTCCCGTTCTTGGCTTGGGCTTGGGCCTCTCATTCTTGGGCTTCTCCAAAATAGTCGTATCAATTGCCCACATTGTCCGAGCCGTTCGGATTCTGCCGGTTCGGTTCAGGCGATGTGACACTTGAGGATTTTGACAGGCGCGTCAATCGAGGCCAATCCATTAAATGGAGGCCATCATGATGCGGCCCGTTTGATCTTCTCTCGGTGCAGGATTCGAAGCACCGTCGGTCTTCAGATGTTGCCACGTGCTCCTCTTCGGACGGTTTTGATTCTGAGATTGCCTTCCAAATAAGGGCGTCGGCCTTCTAAGCTTTGATTCTTTCGCGCCTTTCTTCCTGATTCTGGTCTTGCAAGCTCCTTCTCTCCTTTGTTTATCATCCCTCGGATTCTTTTCAAGGTAACATTCTTCTTCCTTCATTTGCCTCATGGCTACTGACGTCCCCTAGATTTAGCAATATTGGCAATATGATCGGGGATACCAGATTTAAATATTTATAACCGCAAGCATACAGTTGTAGTATGGCTTGGGAGTTGAACTCAGGGAGGCGTGTGTTGTGCGTGTTGTTAAGAAGGAACCGGTTCACCCGATGGGTGAGCTAGCCCGATCAATCGGTAGGTTGAATAGAAATATAGTGGATTTAAGATATAAAAGGAAACCTAGAACTTTGGTTTCCATCCTATCATGTGCCCTCTCTGTTACGAACGATAGATAGGATTACGATTGGATTTTAGGGTTTAGTGGTGAAACGTTGCCTCTAAGAGTGGTACCTAGCGTCACATGGGCCCGATATTCCGGTCGATGCCCAGGTTGATACGCTAGGCTTACCCGGGTTCGGTCGGTGGGCTTTCCCATGTCCATTAACATCGACCGACTCCGGGAGCACTAAGCTCGCAACGATTGCTCCCAACATTTCATCCTGCCGTTTTCACGCGCTAGGATTCAATGTCTACGCTAGGGGTGTAAGCTGTGGCTAGGGGATCAAACGCCAGTTTTATTTCCCCTTGGCCCGACGGTCAAAGGCGGTCTTTCTCCCGTCAGTGACAATAAAACGCCCCGCGTAACCATCTATATTCCTAAATCCTATCGAAATCCTAATCCTATGGTCGTTCCAGGGAGAACCCACAAAGCGGTTTCCACCAATGCCCTAGATTGAAGAACTACTCACAATTCATGGCGAAAATAGCATCACAATAAAATTCAACCGTTGAAATCATGATCAAGCAATAGAAAATAGAAGCTAATAGTATTAAGAACAATGTATCAAAGTTACAAAATGATCAGAACACTTACAAGATAAAAGAAAATTCCAGCCATCACAAATCCCAAAAAGATAGAAAAACAATGGGGATCCGTTTGGGGAAAAACCTAGATCTATATATAGAAAACGAGGCCACCCGATCGGTTGAAGCATCAACCATCGGGTGAGCTGATCGTCGACTTTGGCTTTCGTTCTTCAGAAGCATCAACCAGACGTTGAGCTGGGTGGTTGGCGTCACCGGGTCCTCAAGTGGGAAGTTCGGCTACAGATGAACCGATCGGGTGAGATGTCACCCGATCGGCTGGAATTAAGCTCCAAAAACAGAGAGTTCTGTCAGGTTCACCCGATCGCTGAACCGATCGGGTGAACTGCTCTTAGCTTCTGCTCCTGTCCGGGTCGGAGACGCGTGCACCACCCGATCGGTTGGCTCTGTCCAACCGATCGGTTGGGGGCTGAAACTTGGTTTTCTTCGACGTTTGGCCCCCGGGATCGTGCGTGACTCCTCCCGTTGCTCCGGAGACTCATGATATCTTCTTTGTATGTCCCCAATACTGGAAACTCATGCATTTGTACAAAAACACGGAGAAAGTGAAAAGATACAAAAAACACAAAAGAACGGGTACGGAGTGATGGAAAACAACGAAAAATCACAAAGAAATCGTGCGTGAATATATAAAATATAAACGCATGTCAAAATCCCCCAAGCTGAACCCTTCCTCGTCCTCGAGGAAGATGAGTGAGAGTAGGAGCTTGGAGGGAATAGAGAGAGAGAAACAGAAAGAGAAAACAAAATCCTAGATCGCCCATCAGATCCAACAAAATCAAACACGCCACACTAAGCTAGCAAGCGATAAAACACATCACTAAACCAAGGAATATGAGTCCATACATGTATCGTGGGCCCATGCAGTGAAGCGCGAGTGAGTGTGGTCATGAGCTAGCAGACGGTGTCACTATCTAAATTGTGCAATAAAGCTCCATATATACATACCCATGGAAAGACCCAAATATCGACCCAATTCGAATAAGCAGTGAATAATAGCTCAAGCATGCATGAGAATAGAATAAGAATCGAAATGTATCATGTGTCGAGGACTCGACCGCTAGGAACTAGAAAATCACCACACTATAGCCTAGATGATCGCTAGAAAGTTTCTATGCCAAGTGTGTTCGAAAACGAGGGAGGTTGAGAATGTGTGGAGTAGAACACTCTGTGCAAATTCTCGCCTTCCCTTTATTCACGGTGGAGGAATAATATTCACACGGAAATGTTTTTGGGTTTTGGGTATTTGTATTTTTTGGGGCTTTTGGCTATACAATTTTTTTTTCTTTTTGGATTTTTCTTTTCTCTCTTTTTTGGGCTTTTGGGGTTTTGGGCTATAAATTTATGTACTCTCCCAAGTGGGAGAACGGTACACGACGAGGGGATTTGGACCATGTAAAACAAAAAATAAGTCGAAATCTAAACACTAGGGCAAAAGAAATTTTTTCGCGCAAATCAGAGCGTAAGCTAAATGGGTTATCCTAGTCCTATTGGTAGAGTCCCGACAAATGCGAATTGAAGCGATATATATATATATATATATATATATATATATATATATATATATATATATATATGGAGAATATGCTTTGCATCTTTATTGATATCAGAAAAAAGGTACAAGACTCTCCCAAAGGTGGAAGAAGGATGTGTGTATGGAGAGGTAAGGGTACAAGCACCATTACCACAACCGATACATGACACCTTCTGCTACCCGTAGAGCCAAAGAAGCAACAAAATACAATATACTGAAAACCTAGCCAATAAGCCCCCAGTTAAAAGGGGCAATACCATCTTCTTGCTCCCAACACACATGTCTCAAGGCGATCCTGACATCCTCAGCAATATCTTCGAACAGAGCCGTTTTAATTTGGCTGGTTCCCTCAAAGATTCTCCTGTTTCTTTCTCTCCAGATGTGCCAGACCATTACAGCTAAAGCAGTCTTAGCCAATCTTCCTGAGCTACCTTTGCAATGATTGAGAATAAGGTTCCCGACTCCAACCAAAGAAGATGGTAAATCAGAAACGAATCCCAATTTCAAAAGACTCCTGCAAAGGATGTAGTTAGAATAACTACACTCAAAAAATATATGGGACATATTCTCACAAATATTATCAGAACATAAAACACAGAAGGGTGAAGTGGGCACTCCCCATTGTACGAGCTTGTCCCGGGTAAGAAACTTCCCATGGAAAGCTCGCAATAAAGAAATAGCCATTTTGGGGATGTGCCCCTGAAACCAGACCACCTTATAGAAAGGGAATAAGGGTTTTAAAACCCTGGTCCCAGCCCAAGCATTATAGAGGGATGGAGATTTGGAGATCCAGGCCCAAGAATCATCCCCAGCAGACAGAGTTATATTATTAAGAAGATGCCGCACACCGGAGAGAGAGTTGCTATTAATCCACCCTATGTCCTGCCAGTAACTGTTGACCATGCGATCCTCCTCCCCCGCAGGGACCTCATAGGAGTCATTTAACGCCCCACAGGGGAGCCAATTATCATACCAAAAAAGAGTGGAAGCCCCATTCCTAACAATACGCCGAATGAGTTTTTTTGGAGTAATCACGGCATTGCAAAATGAATTTCCAGGTCCCAGATTGCATAGGGTGGGGTTTAGCCAAAGAGAAACCCATATTACTCAAATACCGCCTCCTCATATAATCAGCCCAAAGACCCCCATGGGTCATCATTCGCCAAGACAATTTAACCCCATGGGCTTTATTCAGATCAGTGAAGCTACGGAGCCCAACACCTCCTTCTTGTTTAGGAACACAAACATCATCCCAGGCCCAGGTATGGTTTTTCCCCCATATAAAACCTCTGCATAAGGTGGTAAGGGAGCGTAAGACAGATTTAGGGATACGATAGGCCTGCATCCAAAAAGCAACCATGCCATATATGACAGTTTTAACAAGCTCAATACGACCAGTTATAGATAATAAAGTCGAAGACCATCCCTGAAGCTTGTTCCTACATCTGTCCATCAGACGACCATACATAGCAGCATTAGGGTATCTGGCAGAGAGAGGTAGACCCAAATACGAGGTCAGGGACCGAACCCTCCTGATGCCCAAGATATCAGCAAGATTGCCCGCCCCCCTGACCCCCTTGCTAAAAATGCCAGCGCTCTTGCTCCAATTAACATCCAGACCAGAGAGATGGTTGAAAGTAACGAGGAGGTTTTTCAGCCCCTTAAAGGACACTTCATTAGCCCGACAAAAGACCAGCAGATCATCAGCAAAAAGAAGATGAGTAATGGCGCCAATTCTTTTCATAGGTTGGATACTCCGCGTGACATTGGCTCTAGCCATTAATAATGAGAAGGCTTCCATAACAATGACAAAGAGATATGGGGAGAGGGGGTCGCCCTGTCTCAACCCTCTATTTGATTGAAACATACCAAAAGGGGAACCATTGATCAGAACAGAGAAGGATGGGGTAGAGACGCATTCACATATCCAGCTGATGAATTTATGTTTAAATCCCATTTGATGAAGCATGAAATAGATAAATTCTCTATTGACGCTGTCGAAGGCTTTCCTCAGATCAAGCTTGAGACATGCCCTAGAGCCCATAGGGTTATTGAAATCCCTAATGTGTTCGTGGGCCAACAAAGCACAGTCAGCTAGTAATCGATCTTGTAAAAAAGCAGCCTGATTAGGAGAAATGAGCTCAGTAACAGCTTTGCAGAGGCGATTGCAAAGGATTTTGCTGATAATTTTGTACAAAACATTACAACATGCAATGGGCCTGTAATCCCCAAGACCAGAAGCATTGATATTTTTTGGAACAAGAGTAAGAAAGGTATGGTTGACCTGGCGATAAAGCTTGCCAGTTTTGAAAAAATTAAGAATAGCCATGGTGACCTCATTCCCAATAGTATCCCAGGAGTTCTGAAAGAAAAAGCCATTGTAACCATCCGGACCAGGGGCCTTATTAACCCCGATTTGAAAAACAGCATTTTTGACTTCTTCAGCCACAACTGACCTTTCAACCCAAATAGCAGCTTCATGAGATAAAACTCTTTTAGTAGTAAGGCGAGGGAAGACTCTCCAGTAAGTATCTTGATTATAAAGATTAGAGAAGAATTCCGGGGCTTCAGTTTTAAGCTTGTCAATGGAGTTATTACAAGAACCGTCAGCAGAAATAAGATGGCTAAGGTTGTTACGACTCTGTCTAGTCCTCATAGCAGTATAGAAGAAGCGAGAATTACGATCCCAAAGACTTAACCAATCTTGCCTACTTTTCTGTTTGAGATTAGATTCCTCAATATCAATGGCTTCAGCCAGCTGGCTAATAAGGGTGCGTTCTTTTATCTGAAGATCCACACAGGAATGGATAAGCTGATTCTGCTGGACAGTAGCAAGCTCAGAACGAAGCTTAGAAACATTATTATCCTCTCTGAATTTTAATCCAAAAATCTTGAGCTTGCCTTTCAAAATTTTAAGTTTATTGACAAGGCGAATCATAGGACAACCAAAGGTTTGCAGACCCCAGCAATCCTTTAAAATTTTAGAGAATTCAGGACTGAGGTGCCAGGAGTTGAAGAATTTGAATGGTTTAGGGCCAGAGCTCCCTAACTGATGGGTATGGATGATAAGGGAGGAGTGGTCACTAGAGCCTCCCTCAACATATTCATAGTAAGAAGCGGGAAGAATATTAATCCAGTAACTATTACAAAAGGATCTATCCAGAGTGGCCATGATACGCCTCTGCCCAATATTGCGATTATTCCAACTCAGAGGGTTGCCAACAGTTTTTAGCTCAATGAGACCACTAGAATTAATACAATCATTGAACTCGTCAACCATGCAACCAGACACCATACGACCCCCAACTTTATCAGAAGAGTATCTGACACAATTAAAATCCCCTCCTAAGATCCAAGGCAGATTTTTATAATTGGAGGCACTGGTGATCAAATTACTCCAGAGGCTTCTACGATCAATATAGGAGTTGGCAGCATAAACTATAGAGATGATAGAGAAAAAACCCGCTGTATTCTCCCCTTTCAAGGATATGTGTTGAGTCGACATATTATCAACGACACAAGTCCAGATATCAGGATCATATAAAATAACAATACGCCCTTTACACTGGATATTGCTATTATTGATGATCAACCACTTCTTCGGAAAACATTTGGTAATCCTTTGACTATTGTTATTGGTAACCTTAGTCTCGATGAGCCCTACGAGAGAGGGCTTATACTTCAAGCAGCGATCTTTAAGCTCACGACGCCTAGCAATACTATTGAGCCCCCTAGTGTTCCAGATGAACAAAGTCATGGCAGGTTGGTAGACGAAGGATGCTCGACATCCCTATTAATCCTAGAGCTCTTTCGGATCCCCTTAATAACAACATTTCCAGATTTGAGTTGGTTGGATTTCTTCTTGCCTTTACTACTAAGCCTTAACTCCTCTTGTTCCGCGAGCCAGACTTCATTTTGAATAGTCATGTTACTAGGCTCGCTATCAGAATCAGCGGTATCAACTGTATTATCAATAAGAGATCCCCCCTACGCGAAGGGGGGTTAGCTATAGCGGGAGAGACAGGCTTCTTACGCCCCGTGATGGGGGACGAAGTCTGCAGAGACGATTTGACAGGAGAGAGGGGCTTGGCGAGCGCCAGCCCAGAGTACCCCGATCCCCCCTCCCCATTTTATTATTTTTGTCCCCTATACACGGGCCTTCAACAGCCCTCAAGCTATCGTACAACAAAACAGCTTTGTCAATAACCGGGCCCTTATCAAGATCCTTCATCTGCTCCGTAGGAGAGCAAGGCTCTTCATTGCTGCATCCGGTGCAAGAGGAAAGCTAGAGCTCAGCTCTTATGGCTCTATCTAAGATCTTGCTGCTGCTACGCTTCAAAGAGTGGTCGCCCTCAGCATCTCCGATGTGGGTATCACTTTGACTTACCCTGAAATCAATAGAACACCCCTCACCCAATGCCCTGTCAAGTCCCCCTTCTCCACAATGCCCGCTGCCACCGCTACTACGCCTCTGGAGATAAACCGAGCTCTCCGGAACAACCGCTGCCCCCCTATCGCTATTACAACCCACTTCATAACTGGTCGCAGCCAGCCTATTTACAACCTTACTGTCATCAACATTAACAGCAGTAGCCCCTAGAGCAAGATCACCCCCCCAAGCATATTGCTGCTGCAGAAACCCCCCCTTAATACTGCTACCCGCCTCATTACAAACCCTCACTCGGTTCCCTATACATCCACGCTCATCACCCACAGGCCCTTGCCCCCTTCGATCATCAACAGATTTACATTCAGTGGGACAATTCTCGACTTCAGAAGCGATCGAATTGCCCAACTCACCACCCGTAACAAGAGTACAAAACATGCCTTCCGCATGACATCCCTCCTTAGTACAATTATCAACCCCGCTCAACACTTCATAGCTCTCGTTACAAACCACTCCTTCATCCATCGAGGGATGATCACCACAATCAATAGCATGAACGTAATCAACCATCCCCCCCAGAAGTAGAGGTAGTGGAAGATAAGATTAAAGGGATCTGGGCACTTACGGAGTTACGCTTGTCCCCCGTATCAGCAGCAGCATTCAGCATATCTCCCCCTCCTCCGATGGTACCACTGGCATCTTCAATTTGCCTGTCGACACAGTTCTTTTCTCCAGCTCTCGTTTGTCCACCCTTAGTCGAGCACTGCTTTATAATATGACCAAAGCAATTGCAATGCGAGCACCTAGGGGGCAATCCTTCATACCAAACTTCCAATTCGATGCATTCTCCATCTTCCACACAGAATGTAACAGTGCGCGGCGGCTCGCTTTCAGCGGAGACTTCAACCAAGCAACGAGCAAACGTCATCTTCTCCATGGAGGCGGTGGCTCTGTCCACACAAATAGGAATCCCCAACACGCTAGTTATAGCATTAAGAATCCTAATGGACCAGAATTTAAGAGGAAGATTAGGGAGAAGGACCCATATAGGAGCAGTAGCTAGCATATCCCGCTCATACGCCAAATCTGGAGCCCACCGTTGGATCACCACCAACCTGCCGTCGAACATCCACGGCCCTCCATACAAGACAGCATCACAATCACCCTTGTCCTTGAAGCGGAAGAGATAGAAGCCATTATCCCTGGAGAAGACAACCATACCTTGCTTTTTCCATGACCTGGTAGCCCAAGCCTTCATTTGACTGAAGAAGGGGACGTCCCCTAAAACATACGCCACCAGGGTGTTATCCCAAGACCTTGCCGCCTCATCAATGGCTTCTTGAGTTAGCATCGCAATCGGGGCTCCATTTTCATCAATGCTCGGGGGAATGTAGGCCATCTCCAGCGAGTCAGCGATCTTCTTCTTGTTTGTACATACTTCAAGCCAAGAAAGCTTCGCAGCAAGAGGATTGATTTTAACCTCGTACGATATATATATATATATATATATATATATATATATATATATATATATATATATATATATATAGGAAAATTTTCAAATGAGAACATTTCGCACCGTGCGAAAATGTTTTTATCTTTTTTTTGAAATTTTTTTTTTCAAAAATTCTTTTTTCCACCCTCATTATATGTTGTTATACCCCCCTCAAAAAATAATGGTTGAGAAATAATGTCATTTGGCCTTCGATCAAGCCATTTCATCAAATTCGCACGTTTTGAGACCGTTAAATTTGTAACGGGTGGATGGGTGCTCTAATGCCCAACGGGTTCACCCATTATTTTCCCTGGGGTATATAATTGTATGGATTAAACATCAAAAAAAGAATTTTTGAAAAAAAAATTTCAAAAAAAAAAAAAAAAAATCTTTTCGCACGGTGCGAAAAGCCTCTTTTTCGCATTTGAAGATCACTCTATATATATATATATATATATATATATATATATATATATATATATATATATATATATATATATATATATATATATATATATATAATGCATAGAGAAGCAGACAGTAGAGGCAAATACTGCATATTCAAAATTGAAGCATGATAGTCTAGGGGTCAACCAAGGACAAGTATATAAATCAGAATCACAAAGTAGAAGCACACCAACTAGCTAGTCACGACACACGACTCACATAAAAGCAAAGTGAACCCACGAAGCATGAAATGCAATGGGGCTCGGCTTCCTAGGGTTAGTGAAAGTGATAATCGTAGCCATGCTAGGTGTGTGTGTAATTTTGAGGCAATTCATCATATGGGGTCATCTCTGGGAGAGGGAAAATAAAAAGAAGAGAAGAAAAAGGAAAACACGATGAAAACGACTAAAAACGACGAAAAAGACACAACTGACGCACAAAGTGCGACTCCCCCCAAGCTGAAACTTGCATTACCCTCAATGCAATAATAGTGAATACAGGAGACAATGATAATGGGGGGAAGTACGCACCGACACAAAAATGTGAAAAACGTGAAAAACACACCAACGAAATAGAAAAATAAAAAGAGGGAAAAAGAAACACACAAAATAAAAGATAGAAAAGCACATCCAAACGACACATATAAACAGGCACAGAACAACGAAATCACACGACAACACACATAAAAATCGATTTCTCCTAAGCTAAACATGACAATGTAGCAATATGATATGATCATGGTGATGCAGAAATATGCTAGGGGGAAGATCGGAAAAGAAAATAAAGAAATCAAAATGCAAGAGAGGAACTGTCCTCGTCCTCCTCCGTAGAAGATCGAGGGGTGTGGGCGGGAGAGGTGATGGGTGTGCGGAGAAATGGGGAGAGGTGTGGAGGAGGTGGATGGATGGGTGCGGTGGTGGTGTGAACAATGGGTGGAGTGGTGGTGATGATGGTAAGTGGGAGAGATACGGTGGCCAATGAAGTGGGTCAGGGAAGTGATCTCGATCGCACCGGTAATTTCTTGCGGCGAGAGTATGCGGTGATGGAAGTGGAGGGTGGTGGTGGTGATGGGTCAGAAATAGTGTGTGGAGATGTAGTGGCGGGAATGGAAGCGGTGGTGGCAGGAGGAGATGATCATCGAGGAGGTGATGGAGGAGGTGAAGGGGGAGGAGTGGGTGGAGGCAGACCATGGATGTGAGTAAGAATGCATAGAATGGCGGACATGTTTCTCTCGAGTGCGAGGAAACGTGGGTGCGAAAAGATAGAAGAGGATGGGTCCGAGGAGGTGGATGTAGAGGCGCCAACGCGCAGAGAAGCTAATTCAGACTCTTAAACGAGACGAGCGGAGGTGGCCCGAAGAAAAGCAGAAGAGGTGTCAGCGACAGTGGTCGTGTCGGCACCGGAGGCAAGGCCTAAGAGGGCCGAAGTGAGAGCCTCAGAAGAAATAGGGACAGAAGCCGGGGTGGCACCACTAGGTCCAGCCCTGGGGTCTCCTCTAGATGCAGGGATGTCCTGCTCGCCTAAGTGGGCGGCAGGGGACGGTGGTCGTGGTGCATCAATGATATGAAACTGAAGATGTAACCCCCCTAAAAACTCTGGGTCAGGAGGGAACGTTCAGTCTGCCCCAAGATGTATAGACATACATCCAGGGTTGGGCAGAATGGTGTAAGGAGCAGGGGATGGCCGTAGTAAAAGGCAAACCGACCGTCGCCACGAGGCTTGATCATATGGGTGTGCCGTAGGACATCAAGATCTAGATAGGTGGATCCTGCGGCGTGTGGCAAATCTCAGGGGATATCAACATTGAACATGGGATGTGAAGCAATGATGGTAATGATGCCCCCGCAGCAATACTTGCCCTTGTCGGCGCGGCTAATATCAAGTAATTTTTGAATAAGCCAAGCGCCGCCGTTAATAGGTATGCGTGGGGCCTCAAAAGCAATCCCGTCAGCACCGCGAATAAAATCAAAAGTCATAGCCTACAGGATAAAAAGGTCAGGGATAGTCACGGTCCCTGACTCATCCATGGGAAAGAAAGTGCTAGATAAGATGTGGTGGGCTAGACGAAATACTGGGTGGATGATCGAGGAGGCCTTGCCCTTGCCTCGAGGATATCGGTCATGGAGGGTGAGGCGACCCTAAAAAATATCGACATCGAAGTCGCGATGATATTCAGAGGGACGGATCCCGTCGCCAAGAATGGGGAAATCGAAAATGTTGTTGATTGTGTTGACATGGGTGCGGATGTTTCGGTTTCGAACACGGAAATCGATAATGGACCCCGCCTTAGTTTTGTGGGACGAAAGGAATTCGAGTGTGAGGTCAGGGTATGATTGGGCATGGGCATTTAGAAAGCTCACCCAACCTAGGTTTGCAAATAAAGACTCGACACTAGAGAAAACTCCGAGATCGATCAGGGTTTGACTATGAGCAAACTTAGTGGCTAGGTGGGACCGTTGGTTGAGTCTATTTTAAAAATCCTTATGTTCAAGACTAAAGAAACGTATCCCCGTGGTCCCATCAGTGGCTCCTTAGGAGGAATGATTGGTTGGGGTGGGGGTTGGGTAGGGGAGGTTGAGGAGCACGTGCATGTGGAGAACATGTAGATTTGTGCCTCTTGTGAGACGGCCCCTCTTCCCTCATGATTCCCTTACCCTTGTCCTTTGCCATGAGTGTGTGGGTGTGATGAAAAATGCAAGATGGTATAAATGCACACAAACAGCAGCAAATTGAGCAAAATTCAAATACTTGGGTAAAGTAAAAAAACTAAGCATATGAACGAGTTTACCCAATATCGAAGTGATTCTTTGCTTGCAAAGGACCTCCCGCAATGCAATGGAGCGATTCGTGAAGCCGCAACACCTCAATTCAACAAGAGGAGAAATTTTCGAAATGGGGGGAAGTTAGGTTTAGGTCTAGGGCGAAATTCTGGGTGAATGAGGATGGAAGAGTGTTAATGATGAGAGAGAGAGAGAGATGGGGGAAGTGAGGGAGATGATTCTGGAGTTGAAGGAGTGAGAGAGATGGCCGGTTGAGAGGGAGGGAAGTCGAAACGACGAGAGGAAGCTGGAGGTCGAGTGAGAAATGAATCGGGTGAAGGGGTATTTATAGGGTTTTAGGCGAACCGATCGGGTGAGATCTCACCCGATCGGTTGGGTTATTTTTTGAAAATTCTTGTTGAAAGTCAGCTACAGGCGAACCGATCGGGTGAGTTTTCACCCGATCGGTTGGCCGCTTCACAATTTTCCCGAGAGCACTGTCGACTTCACCTGGACATCGACATGACCACAGCTTTAGCTCAACCGATCGGTTGATTTAATCCCAAAATTTCCCGAGATCTCTGCTGTTTTCATCCGATCTTCCGCCCGGTCAGCCGCTTTTGCCACCCGATCGATTCACTGATGTTATGATACAGCCATCTTCAGATACGACTCAACCGATCGGTTGATGCATCACCCGATCGGTTGAGGGCAATTTTCTGTAAAAACACAAAATTCTTCTAAGTCTCCCAATGATTATCCCCATAACAGTGTTTATTCACCAAAAATAAGAAAAATAAAAGTAACGACGAAGGTTTAGAACATGGGTTGCCTCCCATGAAGCGCTGTTGTTTAAAGTCATTTGCTCGACTCCCGGTATATAATCTTCAAGGTGGTTGGTGCGGGTGATGCCCAATGATTGGCATCTCATCAGCTTTTAAAGCAGCGATCCTTGTCGGTGGTAGGGGTTACAGGTAGACGCTCTCAACGATCCTCCCACTGGTGGTGTCCGGGGGCTTCTCCCTCACGTTAGCGTCTACCGCCACTCTTCGAAGTATACGGACTTCCTCAGCAGTGAGCACCTTAGGCTTTTTTCCATTGCTCCTCGTCAGAGCAGCCTTCTTGAATCCTGGAGGGGTCGTCTGTGAGATACACACTTCTCCAGCTGCGTCTTCTTCTTTCACCCCAATGTGATCCTCAAGGTCCCCCAAGCTATCGGGGGGATTCCTCGAGAGAACTTCCCAAGCTCCAGCTTCAACTATTCTTTCTTCTTCAGCTTCCAGCACATTGCAATTTTGCTCCTCCTATGGATGCTTCATAGACAAACCCAGATCAAATTCTGCCTTCTGGTCGCCCACATTTAGGGACAGCTTCCACTTCTTCACATCAATGAGCATACCAGCTGTCGCCATGAAGGGCCTCCCGAGGATTATCAGGGTGTGGTTGTCTTCCAGCATGTCCATCACAACAAAATCTACAAGCACGTGCACGCCGCTGACGTTCACCGGTAAGTCGTCCACAATCCTTACCGAGTATTTCACAGACCTGTCTGCAAGTTACAGCGTCATTCCGGTGGGCTCAAGGTCACCCATTCTTATCCTCTTATATAATGACAGAGGCATAAGACTCACGCTCGCACCCAAATCAACGAGCACCCAATTGATCTTCACTTCTCCTATCGAGCATGGGATAGAGAAGCTATCTGGGTCCTTGAGTTTTGGCGGGTTCGCTTGTTGAATCAGAGCGCTGCACTCCGCTGTCAGGACGACTTTGTCTTTCCTCGTACCCTTCGTCACCAAGTCCTTCAGAAATTTAGCATAGGAAGGTATGGTCTCTATAGCCTCTAGGAAGGGGATCTGCAAGCTCAAGTCTTTAACCATATCAAAGAACTTGCCATATTTCTCATCAATCTTCGCCTTGGCAAGTCGTTGGGGAAATGGAACTACGGACTTGAAGACTCTCGAGTCTCCCTCTTCGTTCTTCTTCTTTTCTTCCTCAGAGACTCCCTCCGGAGTCATGGTCTTTAATGACGAAGCTCAGTCGTCATTTGCTTTCACATTTGGTCGCCCATCGACCAATGGAGCCTCGGGTTCTTTAGCTGGCACCCTAGTTGGAATCTGAGTGTCACTTCTCAATACTATCGCAGACACATTTGCATGGTCATGCGTCAATGCCAATGTTTGATACGGCCCCCTAGGATTGACTTCCGGCTGGCCTGGCAATTGGCTCCGCACCCTCTAAAGATTTGCCACTTGTAACCCTAGCTGGGTTACTTGATCTGTCAATGTCTTCTGTCCCATCTGCAACTGCAGGTTTATCTTCTCCTTTTTTGTTATATATTGGGTCAAGAGACTCTCGACCGGAGAGATTACTCGTTGTTGGCCAAATGGTTGCTGCTGTTGTAGCGGGGGCTGCTGATTCCTCTGGGGGTATTGCTAATACATGTGATGGGGCTGTTGTTGCTGCTGATACAACTGCTGCTGCTACCGAGGTGGCTGATACAATTGTTGCTGAGGTTGCGGGGGCTGTTGGTATGGTGCCCTATAGCTCAGGTTCGGGTGGTTCCGTTTATTGGGAGAATATACCGGATTTGAGATAGTCCTTGGTGGATATAGTGCATTACCCATAGGGTTATAGAAAAAAGCACTTGCTTGATCCACCAGTGGTGAGATATCACCACCATCAAAGTTTCCCTGGACTTCAGCTTCCACTGCTGCTACTTGCTGGGTATTGGTCTGTGTAGATAGCAAATCAAATTTGCTGGATAGTTTGTCGACCTCTTCGACTCTGTGCATCCCTCCAGATCTTGGCGTGGCGCACTCATCGCACCACCTCTCATTATTAGATGACATGTTCTCTAGAAAGGTTTCGGCATCTACCTCATTCCTAGACATGAAGGACCGTCCAGCCGCAGCATCCATCGAAGATTTCAGATCATCCCTCAACCCATTGTAAAACAGATTAATGATCTGCAATTTGGGGAGCTCATGGTGAGGGCATCTCTATTGCATCTCCTTATATCTCATCCAAGCCTCGTGCAAGGATTTGTGGCTGGCTTGGGAGAAGGATGAGATCTCGCTCCTCAGCTTCATCGTCTTCCCTGGGGGAAGAACTTGTTCAAGAAGGCGTTGGACAGCTTCTCCCAAGTTGTGAAGGTATTGGGGTCCTTCCCCTTTAGCCATTGTTTGGCTTTATCCCGCAGAGAGAACGGGAATAATCTTAGCCGGATTGCATCAGTCAACACCCTGTTAGGATCGATAAGACACCCTAGAGGGGGGTGAATAGGGTGAATGCGGAATTAAAAATATTTAGACTAGTAAGCACAGGCAATTATATGATTTGCAGAAATAATCACAGGCAGTCAAAAGATATGTAGAAAATAGCAAACAACCAATCACAGATGACACCAAGATGTACCCTGGTTCGGTCGAACCTCGACCTACTCCAGCAACCCCCAAGATCTACTCTTTGATTAATCAGTTTCCCCACACCTACAAGACACTATGATCTCGCAACTCACTTTGCTCCATGCCCAATAGCTCTCTAGACTCGCAACTCCCTTTGCTAAACTGAACTAACCAAACAAGCTAGACCCTGTCTCGATCATATCCAATGCATCGAGAATCCCCCAAACTACAACACGTAGTTTGCACAAAAAGTTTGTAAAAATAAGATTTACAAAGATCAAAGCAACTCTTAAAAGATAAATATGAGTTTAGAAAGATCAGATTGAGATGTCGCGATGTCCTCGTCCTTCTGCGCGTGCACGGCTTCCCAATGGCTCTGGACGTTCGTCGTTTGGATGCTTGTGCAGAAAGTTGTGGCTACACAAACTTTCAGGGTCTGTTTTGCAATTTTCTGAATCTTTAAGATTTTTGTGCAAAAACGGAACACCGGTTCTCCTGTCCTCGGATCTGATTCACATGCACCCAAAAGAGGACCTGTGCACCTGCGTCCTTGATGACACTACAACCCAAAAAAGGAGATGAGAGAATTCTAACAAATAAAAAATAAAACTTTAGGAATTAATTAAAGTGGCTTTCAAAGTCCTCTCTCTGCATCCTTCATTTCGTTTCATATGCTGAACCATCACTTTGGGATCATCTGGTGCGTTGATGGCCCTGAAAAAAAATAAGAGACAATGTTAAACAATGATATGTGAAAAGAATTATTAAAATAGCATTGTGTTCATAAGTTTTTCTCAATCTCTCTTCTTCTTTCTACGTCTTTCATCAAACTCCCCTCTTTCCCCTTCTAATACCAGCCGCATAAAAAATCTGGGAGGTCTCTCTCTCTCTTCCCCCGATTATGAGCCGCCAAATATTATGCAGGACGAGGGATAAAAAATTTTAAGGCCGGCTTCATGATGGTATAAATAGGTGTAGGGTTTGTTTAAGAGAAACCACTTGCCATTCATACTCCCCTTTTTTTTTCTCAGGAGCACTCACGCATGCTTTTCTCAGGAGCACTCACGCATGCTTTTTTTTGTTCTTGTTACAATTTACGATTTTGCCATTCATACTCTTTTCTTTTCTATTAAACATTAACCCTTAATTATCCTGGGAGCACTCATTCGTGAGTGCATGAATTATACAAAATTCTTTTATTTAAAAACACACTTTGAACTTGGCCCTCATTTGATCACATATATATTTATACACTATATATATAAGTATGCACAAACTCTCAATATTGATCCCTCCTTTTGATCAACCTGAAAATACTTAACAAACACATTAAAATATTTCTTTAATATTTGTTATCATCAAACAAGAACTCCTAGACCGTTGTTTCCAATAATCTCCCCCTTTTGATGATGACAAACCACAATTAAGATTTCATCAATAAAAGCTCAAAAACATATAATCGTGAATTGTGTTTGTGAAGTGTAGTCATGCATGCAACGAGATATAATAATTTTAATGCTCCCCCTTTTGACATGCTCCCCCTATTTGGATACTCCATATTAGCGTGCAGCCAATTACTTCAACATCCAAGATGGTGATTCAAATCTTATAAATTTCTCCCCCTTTGTTATCATCAAAAGTCCACAAAATATTATATTTCATATGCATATAGAAAATAAAGCATTATTAAGCATGGCATAGGAATACATTAAGACCATCACGAGTAGTTAATCAATATTCAATAATTTAGAACTTGGATTATAAACATCTTCGTGCTCGTGTGTGATGATTAAAAGTTAAGTTCATAGGGAGTTGTCTTCATGAATTCAACCTTTATATACCAACATTTTCCATATGTATAAATTTCAAAGATTGAGTTCCCCCACTTCATGAAACATGAATTCAAGTTACCAACACCCATATGTGGCCTATAAGGACTTTTAAACGAGGGGTGGCATTGCTTGACGGATAAAACATCAACGCTAATAAATAAGAATTTCATAGCATAAGTTGAATGTCCGTGGGTTGAGACTTAGCCTAGAATTGTATCCATTTTACATACAAGCTCTTTATATATAATTTCACTTTCTTTTCGCAATTATTTTTCTTTTCTTTTTCATGAGCCTCAATTTTTATTCTTGGCTAGTCTCATCATATCCCATCAAGATATAAGCATATAATTATCCACCTTCATACACTTTTAACATATTCATGAAAAGCAATTCCAAATGAATAATAACATTTAATTCGTGAAAGTGTGATAGAAGATGTAAACATCTAGTTTTTCATTATTGAACAAGTCTCAACTAAACATCAAGTCTATTATGCATGCATAGCCAAGAAAATAATACTAGAAATCTACGGGAATATGAATTTCATCAATATTTTCCTTTTAAATCGAACAAAGAAAAGGATATTCAATAAGATCCTCTTTTTATGAATTTTTCTTTTTCAATTTTTTTTTCATTTTTATAAGAGTCTAAACATGCTACAAAAACATAAACTAAAGGAAAAGAAAATCAACCTAAAAGAAATATTAAAAAAAATGAAACACACCAAAAAATCTTATAAAGGTAATTAATACTTTAAAATCAAGCAAGAAATCATACCTTCGCGTCGTCAACGTGGTCAAGGAACTTCATTTAATTTGACATTGAAATCCAAGTTCCTCGTCCAACCATCTTTCCTTCTTAATTGGAAGATGAAATGTGTGGCCTATTCACCAACATAGGTCCACCATCGTTCTTGAATGTGCCCTTTGGAACCCAAACCTGCTTGAACTTTAAGTACTTGTTCATATTCCAACAACAATCAAAGGTGTGCCCATGTTTCCCACAACATATGCATCTTAACACACTTTTACCATTGTTAGAAAAAATAGTATGCACATTTTTCTTTTTAGCACCATTCAAATTTGCATGCATAACATTCTTTCCTTTAGCATCATTCATGTTCTTATGCACAACATTATTAAATCCAAGTCCTTTTCTATTGTTTGCATATACTTGATTATTTAATAACATATTCAATGATTTTTCACTTATAGCAAACTTTTTCATGCAATTTTCCAATTCATGAACTTTGGATTTAAAATAAAGATTCTCATCAACAAGCATTGAACAACGTGAGATAAAAACATCATCTTTCTTTTTCAATTCAACATTCAAAGCATCAACATTAACTTTAAGCTCATCTCTTTCAATTTTAATGTCATCCAATTCCTTTTCAGATTTAGCACAATTATCACAATCAAGTTTCTTTCTTTCATTTGTTAGACCATGCACTTCTTTTTCTAAAGTCACACAATTTTCACAAGATTTTTTCAGCAATTCTTTCTTTTCAGATTTTAATGTTTTGATTTTATCTTCTAAATTTTCAATTTCTTCAGTCAAGTGATCACATAGTCTAGCTAAATCTTTATAAGATAATTCAGGTACCTCATTGCTTGAATCGTCGTCGCTAGAATCTGTGTGTGCCATCAGACATAGATTCATCGCTACATGGCTTTCATCAGCTTCACTATCATCATCCCACGTAGTCACCAAAGACTTCTTCTTTTCTTTTGCTTTCCCCTTCTTTAGCAATGGACATTCTGGTTTAATATGCCCCCGCTTTCTGCAATTGTAGCAAATCACCTCATCATCTGATTCGCCATCATTAGAAGAGGGCTTGCCCTTTTTCTTTTCATCCTTCAGACGTGGGCAATTTGCTTTAATATGTCCAGATTTCCTGCAGTTATGACAGATAATTTCATCATCAGAATCATCAGACATATTTTTAGACTTAGAAGCATTGCGTTTATTTAAAAGAAATTGTCTTCCATGTCTAGTTTTCAGATATTTCTTGAAGCCTTTTACCACCAATGCCACATCATCATCGCTATCATGTGAACTCATTAAGGCGATGGACTTCTTCTTTGGTTCTCCAGCATCTTTAGCATCCCTTTCTTCCCTAGCTTTACGCTCAAGCTCATATGTCATCAAGTTTCCGATGAGCTCTTCCATGCTATATGTGCTAAGATCTTTAGATTCCTGGATCGCAGTAACTTTGGCTTCAAAACTCTTTGGTAGTACACCTAAAATCTTCCTCAACAAATCCTTGGTTGAAAAGACTTTTCCAAGAACTGTGGAGTTGTAGATGAGTGCGCTGAATCTCGTGTACATCTCCTTAATTGTTTCATCATTCGCCATCCTGAAGCTCTCCTACTCATGGTTCAACAAGGTGAGGCGAGTTTCTTTCACCTGCGATGTTCCTTCATGGGTAACCTCCAGAGTATGCCAGATCTCCTTAGCTGTAGAACAATGAGAAATGCGATTATATTCAGTTTTATCCAAGGCACAAATAAAAGCATTCATAGCTTTAGCATTCAAAGTATATAATTTTTTATCATTCTCATCCCACTTGTCCCTAGGCTTAGGAACATCTACTCCCTCAATTTTAACCATAGGAGGTGTAAAACCAAATTCAACTATATCCCAAACAGCATAGTCCACCGAACTTAAATAAATTTTCATGTGAGCTTTCCAATAAGCATAATCAGTTCCATTAAATTTAGGTGGCCTAACTACGGACTACCCCTCAGCAAAAGCACCATCTGAAGTACTCATGGCTGGACAACCTAGGCTCTGATACCACTTTAGGGTATCGCTCTGATATCATTGCAACGCTTTTAAGGCCCATCATCCATGGCACTCTAGACCCGTCACAAGATACCTCAAAAATTTGTTTTACGGCATGCCTCTCGACAATGCCCAACCCATTATAAGATCCCCATCTTATCGGGATTTGGTACGGTAAGAGCGATTACTTCGGGTCAGCTCATAACCCGAGAACCCGTACTCAAGCTCAACAAGCTCTGATGCCACTTGTTAGGATCGATAAGACACCGTAGAGGGGGGTGAATAGGGTGAATGCGGAATTAAAAATATTTAGACTAGTAAGCACAGGCAATTATATGATTTGCAGAAATAATCACAGGCAGTCAAAAGATATGCATAAAATAGCAAACAACCAATCACAGATGACACCAAGATGTACCCTGGTTCGGTCGAACCTCGACCTACTCCAGCAACCCCCAAGATCTACTCTTTGATTAATCAGTTTCCCCACGCCTACAAGACACTATGATCTCGCAACTCAGTTTGCTCCACGCCTAATTGCTCTCTAGACTCGCAACTCCCTTTGCTAAACTGAACTAACCAAACAAGCTAGACCCTGTCTCGATCATATCCAATGCATCGAGAATCCCCCAAACTACAACACGTAGTTTGCACAAAAAGTTTTTAAAAATAAGATTTACAAAGATCAAAGCAACTCTCAAAAGATAAATATGAGTTTAGAAAGCTCAGATTGAGATGTCGCGATGTCCTCGTCCTTCTGCGTGTGCACGGCTTCCCAATGACTTTGTATGTTCGTCGTTTGGATGCTTGTGCAGAAAGTTGTGGCTACACAAACTTTCAGGGTCTGTTTTGCAATTTTCTGAATCTTCGAGATTTTTGTGCAAAAACGGAACACCGGTTCTCCTGTCCTCGGATCTGATTCACATTAACCCAAAAGAGGACCTGTGCACCTGCGTCCTTGATGACACTGCAACCCAAAAAAGGAGATGAGAGAATTCTAACAAATAAAAAATAAAACTTTAGGAATTAATTAAAGTGGCTTTCAAAGTCCTCTCTCTGCATCCTTCATTTCGTTTCATATGCTGAACCATCACTTTGGGATCATCTGGTGCGTTGATGGCCCTGAAAAAAAATAAGAGACAATGTTAAACAATGATATGTGAAAAGAATTATTAAAATAGCATTGTGTTCATAAGTTTTTCTCAATCTCTCTTCTTCTTTCTACGTCTTTCATCAAACTCCCCTCTTTCCCCTTCTAATACCAGCCGCATAAAAAATCTGGGAGGTCTCTCTCTCTCTTCCCCCGATTATAAGCCGCCAAATATTATGCAGGACGAGGGATAAAAAATTTTAAGGCCGGCTTCATGATGGTATAAATAGGTGTAGGGTTTGTTTAAGAGAAACCACTTGCCATTCATACTCCCCTTTTTTTTTCTCAGGAGCACTCATGCATGCTTTTCTCAGGAGCACTCACACATGCTTTTTTTTGTTCTTGTTACAATTTACGATTTTGCCATTCATACTCTTTTCTTTTCGATTAAACATTAACCCTTAATTATCTTGGGAGCACTCATTCGTGAGTGCATGAATTATACAAAATTCTTTTATTTAAAAACACACTTTGAACTTGGCCCTCATTTGATCACATATATATTTATACACTATATATATAAGTATGCACAAACTCTCAATATTGATCCCTCCTTTTGATCAACCTGAAAATACTTAACAAACACATTAAAATATTTCTTTAATATTTGTTATCATCAAACAAGAACTCCTAGACCGTTGTTTCCAACACACCCCGTTGATTCTGAAGGTGTCGCATTTCTCTAAAAATGAATCCAGATGCTCAATCGGGCTCTCCATTGGTGCCCCTGAAAATTGATCTTGTTGGATCCACGTCACTAATGACGGCTTCAGCTCAAAACTTCCGGCCGTAATGGCCGGAGGTTGGATGCTAGATGTGGACCCGATAGACGGCATCGAGTATTCCAGCAGGGACTTCTTGGGAGGAGTATTCTCTCCCATGGTTTCAGCTTCTTCCCTTCTTCTCCTCTCTACGTTCAGATGCCTCACGATGGCGTTAATCTCTGGGTCAAGAGGAATCAAGTCGTCGAGACTTCTTGTATTCCTGCGCATGAAAGATCAAGAAACACCCGTCAAGAATAAAAGTAAACAAAAAATCAAGAATATCAAATAAAAAATAAAAAGTAAAAATGTAGAATGCGGAAATTATCGCGAGGTGAGGATGTGAACTAGTCTCTAGGGTTCACAGGTCCTAAAATAAACAAGCACGTTGCCTCCCCGTCAACGGCGCCATAAAGCTTGACGTCCCCTAGATTTAGCAATATTGGCAATAGGATCGGGTATACCAGATTTAAATATTTATAACCGCAAGCATACAGTTGTAGTGTGGCTTGGGGGTCGAACTCATGGAGGCGTGTGTTGTGCTTGTTGTCAAGAAGGAACCGGTTCACCTGATGGGTGAGCTAGCCCGATCAATCGGTAGGTTGTCACAGAATAGAAATACGGTGGATGTAAGATATAAAAGGAAACATAGGACTTTGGTTTCCACCCTATCATGTGCCCTCTCTATTACGACTGACGGATAGGATTACGATTGAATTTTAGGGTTTAGTGATGAGACGTTGCCTCTAAGAGTGGTACCTAGCGTCTCATAGGCCCGATATTCCGGTCGATGCCCAGGATAATACGCTAGGACTACCTGGGTTTGGTCGGTGGGCATTCCCATGTCCATTAACACCGACTGGCTTTGGGAGCACTAAGCTCGCAACGATTGCTCCCAACATTTCATCCTGCCATTCCCGCGTGCTAGGATTCAATGTCTACGCTAGGGGTGTGAGCTGTGGCTAGGGGATCAAACGCCAGTTTTATTTCTCCTTGGCCCGACAATCAAAGGCGGTCTTTCTCCTGCCAGTGACAATAAAATGCCCCGTGTAACCATCTAAATTCCTAAATCCTATCGAAATCCTAATCCTATGGTTGTTCTAGAGAGAACCCAGAAGGGGTTTCCACCAATGCCCTAGATTGAAGAACTACTCACAATTCATGGCGAAAATAGCATCACAATCAAATTCAACCGTTGAAATCATGATCAAGCAATAGAAAATCAAAGCTAATAGTATTAAGAACAATGTATCAAAGTTACAGAATGATCAGAACACTTACAAGATAAAAAAAATTCCAGCAGTCACAAATCCTAAAAAGACAGAAAAAACAATGGGCATCTGTTTGGGGAAAAACCTAGATCTATATATAGAAAACGAGGCCACCCGATCGGTTGAAGCATCAACCGATCGGGTGAGCTGATCATCGACTTTGGCCTTCGGTCTTTAGAAGCATCAACCGAAAGCTGAGCTGGGCGGTTGGCGTCACCGGGTCGTCAAGTGGGAAGTTCGGCTACAGATGAACCAATCGGGTAAGATGTCACCCGATCGGTTGGAATTAAGCTCCAAAACAGAGAGTTCTGTCGGGTTCACCCGATCGCTGAACCGATCAGGTGAACTGCTTTTAGCTTCTGCTCCTGTCCGGGTCGGATATGCGTGCACCACCTGATTGGTTGGCTCTGTCCAACCGATCGGTTGGGGGCTGAAACTTGGTTTTCTTCGACGTTTGGCCCCCGGGATCGCACGTGACTCCTCTTGTTGCTTCGGGGACTCGTGATATCTTCTTTGTATGTCCCCAATGCTGGAAACTCCTGCATTTGCACAAAACACGGAGAAAGTGAAAAGTTACAAAAACATATAAAAGAACGGGTATGGAGTGACGGAAAACAACGGAAAATCACAAAGAAATCGTGCGAGAATATATAAAATATAAACGCACGTCAGCTACACTTTGGATAGGTGATTCCGCATCTGGGTCAGGGGACACCCCGACGCTCGAGTCTGGCGACCTCCTGCCTTCGAGGCCCGGCGTCCCCTCGGGGATACATCCCGTACATGACAAGGGGAAGGGTTTGCTTTTAGTGGACCCTGTCGGAGATGACGTGGCTCAGGCTGCTGAGAGGTTCGACGTTCCTCCGGCGATCCTTGGTTGCCATCTATGGTCCCCTTCTCGAAGGTTGCGGAGATCTGGGAGAAGTATTTGTACCATCCATATGACGTCCGAATCCCTCTTAGCGACAAGCAGATTTGCTTTCCGCGGAGTAGGGAGGTCGGCGTCTATGTCGAGATGTTCTGCCTGGGACTCCGCTTCCCCCTTCATCCTTTCATCATCTAAGTCATGGAATTCTTGATGGTGGCCTTGTACCAGTTGACCCCGTACTCCATCGCGGTGCTGACCAGGTTCATCATGATCTGCTACGTCCATGGCTTTGAGCCTTCTCTTCCTCTTCTCTTTCACTGCTTCTGGGTCCAGACGGTCGACCAAGGGTCGTGGCAGCACCTCCGGGCCCGTGCGGGGAGGGAGTGTTTGCTCGGTCTACCCCGCTGGGTGGGAGACTGGAGCTCGAGCTATGTTTTTGTTGTTTTCCCTGGGGACGTCGAGATCTTGACAGGTTGGATAGGGTTATGTCAATATGACTTGACGTTGACCCTCTCCGAGGCTGACTAGTCCACTGTCCAGCTTCTATCGTCTCTGCCCCTATAAGAGAGGTCGGTCTGGCCTCTGCTGGACGACCTGCTCCTTAAGACCGTCCTGTGGTCCCCGGTAGGTGATTTTTTCTTTCTTCTTTCCCTCTCGCTCACCTTGATCTTATTTCCTTCTGCAAAGATGGCTGGTCGCGAATTTGCCTGCAATGTCGACGGGCTCATCCGTCGGGGATCGGTCGAAGCCGAGGGAACCCTTCAGGCCAGGCGCCCCGCCGCACAGTTGAGGAGGAGGTGCGTCAGGTCGAGCCTGCAGTGGAAAGGCTGGAGCCTATAGTCGCGGTCACGTCGCTCGTCCCGGCTGTAATGGATCTCCCCGTAGCAGAGGCTATGAGTGCCGAACCTCCCCGTTCCGTCCATGCAGAGGTAGGCAACGAGAGCTCCAGTCTGGCCCCTCGTGTGCCCACGGTCGGCCGCGGCGTGGGTCGTAAGCGTTCCCCACTGAAGTCTGCGGGGCCCATCAAGAGGAAGAGGAGGAGGGAGAGTGGGGAAGTCAACCCTTCTATGGCTCCCGGGGTGTCGGTCGCCTCGGGCAAAACCCTCCCGCTGGCCCTGGTGGCCACCCCTGTTGACTCGGCCGAGCCGTCCTTGGTGGAAGCTGGTGGGGCACTGGTGAGCCTCCCCGCGGGTCCTGAGGTTACGCCCGGGGACTCGGTATTTGTCGACCAAGCCGTGGCCACCCAATTGGCACAGAGCTCCGTCCTCCCGAGGGACCGCTCTCTCCTGGAGAGGGCCTCCTCCGACCGACTATTGGACTCCTTGGTCTGGCAGCTTTAACAAGTTGGTCGCTCTGCTTCTTTCAAACCTACCTCTCGATTCCTCTTAGCGTAACTTTTTCTTCTTTGCAGGCCACTGTGATGGCCATTGAGGCGCAGTGCCGGGCGGCCCAGGCGAAAGGCCTCGAGGAGTCTTTGGCTTGGGAGCTTTTGAGGGACGGGGCGGCCGAGGTGGCCGCCGAAGAGGCCCGCATGGAGGCCCGGTAAATTCGACGTTGGGTGGACGAGCTTGTCTCCGAGGTGCGGGACCTCCAAGGGGCACTGGCCGACGCTCAGAGGTCAGCCCAAGAGGCGGAAGAGGCATTCTGTCGGGAGAGGGGCGATCTCTGGAACGAGCTGGGGGCCCTGCGTCAAACGACCCGATTCATGAGGAGGTGGATAGGGGCTTTGATGGGGTCCTGAGGCCACGGATCGCGGAGGTCCTCAGGGAAGCCTTTGGTTCCTACGAGTACCTCCTGGCCCCCCCCGGATTGTGGGGGTCTTCCGGGACTCCTTCCAGCGGTTCATGGAGCGTGCCTAGGGGTTGCTTCCCCCACCCTTGACAAGTCCTGCAGATCCCCCATGCTCCGAGCAAGGCGAGGTTCCCGAGGACGCTTCCTCCTGTGCCCCAGGACCTTAGGCGGCACTTCTCTATTTTTGTTCCCCCCAGCTTGTAATACCGAACAATTCTTGTGATGTATAAATCTTTTTGTTGGTCCATGTACTTTTCACCACTTTCCTTGTTGTCTAGGCATTCTTTTGGCAGAGCTGCTTCGTAGAGGAAGGAGGCCCTTGGTCTCTTTGATCCTCCGTTGCGTTTGACCTGGTTGGGAAGGCGATCCGCTGACGTCCCTTTATCATTCGTTGCGGGTGTGAGTGGTCCTCGGGATTTTGTGTCCGTCGGCCCGATAGACTGGGGCCTTGGAGGTGTTCTCGACTGACCTGCTGTGGCGTTCCCTTTGTTCGTGATCCTAGGCCGGTCAGGTGATCGCCTTGTGAACTGTGGGCTTGCCATCTGTCTTACAGCCAGCCGAGGGCTCAGCCTGCTGGGGGAATCGCCCCCAGTCCCTCGGCCGACGGGATCATCCGAGCCGCAAGGGGTATTGTCCCAAGGCTTATACCCAACTGATGTTCAGACCCCCTGGGGGAGTTGCCCCAGCCTTACAGTTGATCGAGTCGGCTGGTCTGCAGGGGGAGCTATCCCTCAGCTTATGACCAATCGATGGTCCTGCCTGCTGGGGGAGTTGCCCCCAGCCTTATGGACGGACTCGGTGATCGGCCTGCTGGGGGAGCTGTCCCCAGCCTTACGGTCGATCGGGTCGGTTGGTCAGTGGCGGGAGCTACCCCTCGGCTTATAACCAACCGATGTTCCCGCCTGCTGGGGGAGTTGCCCTAGCCTTACGGACGGTCTCGGTGATCGGCCTACTAGGGGAGCAGCCCCCATCCTTACGGTCGGTCGGGTCGGCTGGTCAACGAGGTGAGCTATCCCTCGGCTTGCGACCAACCAACGTTCCCGCCTGCTGGGGGAGTTACCCCCAGCCTTACGGACGGACTCGGTGATCGGCCTACTGGGGGGTTGCCCCAGCCACACAGTCAATCGTTTTGTTGTTCTCTCCCGGATGATGACTTCCCACCTGTTCTGTAATCGATCACCCAGCCAAATAAAGTGAGAGACAAAGATCTGCACTAACACAGTTCTCTTTCCATTCCTCGAACCCGGGTGTACATTTGGAGGAAAAAAAACGGAGATGGCAAGTGCAAGCTAGTCATGCCCTGGTAAGGCGGTGGCTGGTCGTCCCGTCCGCCATTTGGACCATGTTCACCTTCTTCCCTGATTGCTTGGATGTCCCTTCCCCGGGGGCCGGGGCCGAGTCGTCGGTGAAGTTCTTCAAGTGCCCCGGCTGACCAGCTTCTCTATATCCTTTTTGAGATGCTAGTAGTTGTCAGTGTCATGGACGTTGTCCTTGTGATATTTTCAATATTTCTCCTCGTCTCTTTCGCCTCTCTTCATCCTTGGGGGTGGCCTGCTAATGCGCCCCTCCTTTTGGGCGTGCGCGAGAACGACGTTCGGGGCGGTGTTTAGCTGGGGGTCTCGTGGTTCTTCTCAACGTTGCTTCCCTTTGGCCCTCTTCTCATGCCGATGCTCTTCAGGTCCGCGGCGCTCGCTCTCGTCGCGCTTGGATCCCCGCTTGGTCCCCGCTGGGTGACTCCCGTCATCCATGGCCAGCGCCTCTTCCGTCAGCATGTAGCATTCCACCCGGGCTATGACCCTTGCGAGATCCTTCTAAGGATCATTGTGCAATGATTTCTTTAGGCCCCTATGTCGGAGCCCTTTCTTCAGGGCTGTCTTGACGACCAGCTCGGGATAGCTCTCACGTTCAGTTGTTCCGCGTTGAAGGGACGCATGTAGTGCCTCAGGGTTTCTCCAGAACCCTACACCACATTGAACAGAGTTCTGAGTTCGGTTTTACCTGACGACCAGCCATGAATTGTTTGCAGAACTGCTAGGAGAGGTCCTCGAAGTTGTCAATGGAACGGTTGGGAAGGCTATGGTACCAACTCTTGGCTGCTTTCCGGAGGGTGGAATAAAAACCCCTAGAGATCAGGGTGTCGTCGGCCCATTGGAACGCCACTGATTCACCTACAGCTTGTGCGAGTCCCATCCCGTCTCCCTCGCAGGTCGAGGTGGAAGTGAGGGATCACTCCAGGACGAAGCCCGGCATGGTAAATTGCCATTCCAGGTTGGTTGCTCCATCCCCATGGTCGGTAACCACGGCGGACCGTATGGGCTGGCGGTCCGCTCCCTGTTGGCGGGCCCCTACCCCCATCTCACCGAATGGACGGGTTGCCGATGAGATGTTGAATCGTGGCGACCAACGTCTGGTGGTTGGCGTTGGAATCCTGGGCGAAGAGACGAAGCTGCTCTTGGGTTACCGATCAGGAGTCGCATATCCCGTCGGTGGTGTGGTTGTACTGGTTCTTGGGAGGGATGTAATCACCCTCCTCTTGGATAGGGGCATGTGCCCCGAGCCGTTGCAGACTGGTTCCATTCCGATGGTTTGACGTCAGCTTTGTTTCGGATCCCACAGACGGCACCAGATGTTTACGGGTGTTTTCTCACCACAGGATCATTGACCGAAGACTTGATGGTCAACATGGTCAAGGGATCGGTTGGGATCCCTTGGTTCTTCTGAGACCGAACGGACCACACTCGAGATTGAACGAAGCAGACGTAGACGCTTATATGGGCCACGTGGCAGTCATCGAGAGCGTTCCCGCCTTATCCAACAGTTAAACGATAGGAGCGACGCGGTGATCCAAGAGCCATTCGATCGAGATCCTACGGCCGAGAACTAATCCCGAAGCGAATTCGAATCAGCGGGTGATATACATATCCCGTAGGACACGTGGCATGATCTTCACCGTTGCCCGCTTGATCCAACAGCATCGAGCGACGCAAATACATGCACAGCATAACGGTCGACATGGCGAATCAGGAGACGTTCGATCACACATCCAACGGCTGAGATCAACCCAGACGAATGAAAGCGCTGTGGGGCGACGCGGTCAGATCTTGACTGTCAGATCAAGATCGAATGGTACAAATTAATGTCGAATCGAGTTCGGATCGAAGCAAATGGAGCGGGTGTGATGCGTGGATCTGCTTGGCCACGTGTCGTCACGCCGTCCGATCCCGCCTGGATCGGACGGCAGAGGAGTGCGCCGCTCATGGATATTGGGTTTTAAGCGGGGGTTTTTGAACCCGTTAACACATAAAACCCGCAATCTACTATATATAAGCGTATTCTGGGGTTTTGTTCCGTATTCTTGCGTATTGGGGGCTCTAGGAGCCGTATTTTCGCGTCAAAATTGGAGGCCCTGGAGACAGAGGCCAGAGCTATCATCTGAAAGAGATTTGGGGCTATTTGGAGAGAATTGGTGACATTTTTCCTATCTTTAGTCTTGTATTTCACGTATTTGGTTTGTATTTGGAGTATTATTCACGTATTTTGAGATTTTGATGATGTATTTGTCTATGAATACTGAATATATTCTCTTCAGGCGTGGTTAATCTTCATATGTGTTGGTGTTGATGTAGTTAGGGTGTTGTAATCATTGATTTCAATATATTTTCGCCCGATTTGTATGTTGATCGCTCCTTATTTTACCCCTTTTTTCTGCATGATTGTATGTCATTTCGATCGTCCCTATTGCATTTTTCACAATTATTTAACGATATCACGTTGCTTTTCACTATTTCTTATTTTTGTCGGATTTCAGGAAATATGGAGCGATCTAGAGCATAAATGAGATCAAGGGACTTTCGTGCACGCTGGAGCACCGCCTGTAACCCTATCGAGGATCCAGCAGCGCTAGATGATGAGCGGAAGAAGAAGAAGTTCGATAGAATCGACGAGGAGGCAAGGAGGAGAAGATAGGACTCAAAAACAGCTCACTCGGCTGAGTGAAGGAACGTACTCGGCCGAGTACAATGGATACAAGAGCACCTGGAGTCAAAGTCCACTCGGGCGAGTGAAGGATCTCACTCGGCCGAGTGAAGAAGTCCACTCGTCCGAGTATGACAGAGTTTTCCAAAGGGGATCTCAGCCGACTCTCTGAAGTTTGGAGAAGATCAGCAGAAGACTCACTCGGCTGAGTGAGAAAGCCCACTCGACCGAGTATACAACTCCACTCGGCCAAGTGGCACAGAGTGACAGACCCCCCAAAACCCCCAATACCTCTGTTTTTTTGGGTCTGTCACTCGGCCGAGTGGCATGCTCTACTCGGCCGAGTGGCGCAATCTACCTGTATCGCGAATTAGGGTTCTGGGCTGCGCCAGGGGCAGATCTGTCAGGATTTTATGGCTGACTTTGGCTTGTATTTAAGCTAGTTTTCTTCCTAGTTTTAGGGGGCCAAAAATTAGCTTTGAGCATTATTCTAATTGTAATTCCCAGCTGGAGATTGAAGATTGGAAATTTGGTTTGTTCTTTCTATCGAAATTTATTGTTTTTGTGAATTGTTTTCTCTCAACCATGAATTGCTATATGTTTTTATTTGTTTATTTTGTGATTGCCATGATTAATTGCGAGTAGTTACACCATTCTAGGGCATGGGGATGAACCTCATGGATCCGATTTTAGAATTGTGATGAACGAATTAATGTGTTGCTAGGATTGATAGACGGTTGGGTTATGATTGATTTACTATGAGTAGCTAGGAATTTCCATTGATTGGGGTTTTCAAGAGATTGGATTTCAATCGATGGGAAGGCCTAGATATTCGATTTAGGTTTATAATCGAGATTCTCTAGACTTGGTTTGCAAGAAATTGGACCAAAGCTAGGATTTTCATTATAAATCTATACTCATATTCGTTTGTAAGAGATTGGACAAATACGAACTATCGTAACCTAGATCGTAACTCGAGTTTGCACGAGAGTGGGCTCGAGGTGCGATTGAACGATGATGTCGATCTTCATGCTATCGGCTTAGGTTAGGGTTTACACGAGAGTGGGCCCTAATCTAGGTTGCTATAGACCGGCAATAGTGCGAGAGCGTGAGTGTGGTTCTCTATTCAGTTACAACTAGTTCACCTCAATTCAAGCCTTGCAACATTGAGATTCACGATTCACAGAGATAAATAACGATCCGTAGTGGGGATTCCCTGGCCCTAGACGCCTTTATTATATAGAATTCAAATTGTTAATTGAACGACTGTGACAATATTATCGAAACCATTCCATTCTACCACCAATAGCTAGGTGATTAAAACAGAGTACCATCATTTGTCCTCCTCGTGTTCGATACCTGCTCGCCACTACCCCGTGCGCTTGCGGTAAGACTACAGTTGTTTTCTGGGTGTATATCCAGGCGCGATCAAGTTTTTGACGCCGTTGCCGGGGACGCAATGGTATTTTATTTTCTTTACTTAGCTATTTCTTTTTATTTTATTATTTCCACTCTTTTATTCCTCTATTGTACTAACAATTCTATCTAGACTCTCTTTTTCTGTGCATGTACACGAGATCGAAGGCACCCCAAGAAGACATATTATTCGATCTTGAAATCGAGCGTATGGCATAGAGGCTTAGAGCTGAAAGGAGATTTGTTATAGAGGAAAATCAAATGGCCACGCCAGAAACACCAGAGGAGCTAGCGCAGCGTATAGCTAGGCTTGTCTCCATCTGAGATAGGCTACGGCCCAAGACCACGTCTACCACCTCTTCTATAGCCATACCGGAGTTGGCGACCGACAAGAACTTTGAGCTGAAGACGACTTGTAGTGTTATGCAACAAGACCCATTCTATGGGAACTCACAAGAAAACCCGCACTACCATCTGCAATCGTTCTTAGCTAAATGCGCCACTTTCTAGATGCCTGGCGTGCTGGCTGGCGCTATTCGCCTTTGCCTATTCCCGTTTACTCTTCGAGATAATGTATTGTATTGGTTGAGGACACAAGTTGAGGGGATCTTCACCACTTGGGATGAGCTGGCAAGCACATTTGTCAACAAGTTCTATCTGCCAACCAAGACTATTAAGATACGAAGCGCACTGATGTCCTTCAAGCAAGGCCCTCAAGAAACTTTATATGAGGCGTGAGAGCGTTTCAAGGATCTCCAACACCAATGCCCCCACCATAGTATTGAGCCATGGGAGCTTGTGCATAGCATCTATAATGGATTGCAACCGAGCACAAAGTAAATAATTGATGCAACCGCCAATGGAGCTATCTTGTCAAAGACACCGGATGACGCTACGGCCTTACTTGAGGAGATGGACTCGAATAACCAGCAGTGGTCCGACGAAAGGGGAAATTCTTCGTCATCCTTGAAGCCGCAAGTATCTATAAAGCAAAGGCAGTGGCAGAGCTATCTACAAAATTTGATTCTCTTCACAAAGTCGTAGAGAGATTGGAAAAGTTGGTTAGTGAACCACATGGAGCTCCCACCGTGTCTACACAGGGAGGAAGCATGCGCGACTGGCAGGATCAAGTCCATGTTATGTTTGTTGGAGGGGAGCCAGGAGACGGAGCTTTGGAGCAAGCTCAGTATGTTGCGGGTAGTACCGGTTATTGGGTGAACCCGGCTACAAGGGGTCACCTAGGATTTCATTTGCCAACAATGATGGAGCCTTAAATCCACCGCCGAAATAATCACAAGCCCGGCCTCCACAATAACCAAAGTATTAACAAAGGAGACCCCAACAACAAAACTACTCACCGAGGCAACAAGCGGGCCCTATAGACCTCGGGATACAATCAAGGATGGAGGGCACCCAATCCACCGCAAGCACCGCCAAGGTCAGACCACGAAGCAAGGGTTGAAGAGTTCATAGCCGAACAAAATAAGTTTAATGCAAAATTGACGGACCAACAAAATTCCCTCAACACCGTCATGGCACAGTTATCAGAGCAACTCACATTGCTCAATAAGACCAATCAACAAATGCCGGCTCAACCGGAACAAAACCCACGAAGCAACATAGGTCACATCAATGCGGTTGTGGTAGTGACTATAAGAGGCGGGAAGGACACTACTCCCTCCATGATTCAAGCTAAGGAGCCGAAGAAAGAAATTTCGGTTGATGATGAACCAAGCAATGCAGAGGAAGACCCAAAGGAGCCGAGCGACGGTGAAAAATCTGATGTAGAGAAGCCACGAGACGAGCGAGCTTATATGCCACCAGTACCATGCCCACAACGGCAAAGGCGAGGATTGAGAAAAGGCTCGTCAAATTTCTGGAGTATTTGCGAGGTGTGAGCTTGAACATCCCATTCTTGGATGCACTCATTGAAATCCCGTCCTATGCAAAGTTTCTAAAGGATTTGATCGCGGGAAAGAAGCGAAAAGAAAGGTTCATGCTCGCCAAGCAAAGTACGTGGTTTACTAGAAAGGAGAAAGTGCCGAACAAGTTCAAAGATCTCGGTAGTTTTTGAATTCCTTGCACGCTTGGAGGAGTCCCACTTCAGAAACCTTTAGTAGATTTGGGAGCAAGTGTGAGCATCATGCTCCTCACGATGTTCAAGAAATTGAATACCGGAACCGACCTCAAGGCACGGACATGAAAATACAACTCGCCGATGGGCGAATCACTCGGCCAGTGGGGATTGCCGAAAACATACCACTACAAGTACCGGGTGGACTCTGCTTGCCATGCAACTTCGTGGTGATGGATATCAAGGAGGAAGGTGATACGTCGCTGATACTTGGCCGCCCTTTCTTAGCCATTGCCAGAGTGATTGTAGATGTGA
This sequence comes from Scilla litardierei, assembly GCA_030789695.1. Lineage (NCBI taxonomy): Eukaryota > Viridiplantae > Streptophyta > Magnoliopsida > Asparagales > Asparagaceae > Scilla > Scilla litardierei. Next base: position 131,925,767 of record CM061138.1, on the reverse strand, counting down.
GGGAAGGAACCTTGTCCTTGAATGTTGTCAATATCGAAGTTGAGCTCCACATTCCAAAGGAAATAAAGCATATGCCTTGGCCAGAGGACGTGGATTACGTGGACCTCCTCGACGAGCTGATTGACGATGCATTGCCACTTGCTATTGGGGCCAAGCACGATAACAGCCTCGAAGGGGGCCAACTTACTAAAGAAGGCGAAATGATGGTAGACCCGCCGGACCCTCTTACGGATGAAGAGAAAGACGACGCTGATGTCGTCAAGATTAGAGAGCTATGCAAGCTCTCTACTGCAAAGCACATGAAGAAAGCTCAATCGGACAACAAATCTTCGCTGCCGGCCAAGAAGAATGATGTCAAAAGCTCAAGCTTGGGGGACTCACCCCCCACTACTACCCATGATGAAAGGGAGCCGAGGAACTCCGAAGGAAATCAACAACTGAACCCAAGCCAAGCGGCCTTCCCAGCAAGTTTGACGTGTGCATCTCACATGCGCCAAACATCGAGCTTTAATCTCGAATCTTAAGGGGTCGAGCTCAAAACCTTAAAACAAGCGCTTGTCGGGAGGCAACCCGACGGTTCTATCTCATTTTTAGTTGAATTTTTTTTATTTTTGTTTTAGATCTTTATTAGTGTTTAGAGTCAAGTGTCGAAGAAAAACCTGACAACGGGCAACATTTTTCATTTCAGGAGAAGTAGAATCGGAGACCATATAAATGGAGGACGAAGAAACTGACGGGGGAAAGAAAATCAGAAAGTGGAGCAAAAACAGAGAGTTGGAGCTGAAAACAGCAGCCCACTCGGTCGAGTGAAGACCCTACTCGGCCGAGTAGGGTACTGATCAGGGAAGTTTCGGAAAAACCCCTCTCTGTTAATTACATGCCATTCGGCTGAGTGACTTTGTCACTCGACCGAGTGAACTAGACACTTTCAGCACTTGAAAAGCTCTGAGTGGCCTAGCCACTCAGCCGAGTGACTCTTGTCTACTCGGCTGAGTGATAGTTCTACTCGGCCGAGTCAGAACATACACGAAAATTTTTAAAATTTTATAAATTGAGGCCACTTGGCCGTGAGGTCACCGCCACTCGGCTGAGTCACTTATCCTATATAACTCAGCGCTCACGGCCCCAAATCTAAAATCCCCAAATTCTTAAATTTGGCTGCCCAAGCTTTCCCAATAACTCGAGCAATCCGATCCCTCGCCCGAGCGGCCCCCACCCACGACCGAGTGGCGCGACCCCATGTCGCACTCGTCGACGTCCGGTCGTCGTCGTCGCCTCTTCCCTTACCGTCGATCATCCCCTATCAGCCCTAAGTTCTCCCTTTCTCCCAATCTCCATTTTGTAAGCCCTATTCCGCTCCGAATTGAAATTAAACTATATTAACACATATTTCTCTTGATTTTCCCCTAAATTTATTGATATTCATTGTTATTCAATCAATTTTGTGTTTCAGGATAGCTTGGGAGAGAATCAGGGGCAGATTCAGAGCTACTCAGGGGAGGCGTTTCTTTGCTCATATCGCTTGCTTGGAATCATGTCGTATTCGGGTATATTCTTTCCTTTTTATTAGCACTTCGCATTGGTTGGCACGTCGCACAACATTACCATGCCCCCACGCATTAGGTCGCGTTTGCGGGCGCCCGCCTCCAAGTGGAGGAGGACTAGCAAGCCTGGCTCTTCCTCCGCTAGAGCTGACTCCCTGTCGCCTAGCCCGCCACCACCTATACTTCCGCATCCTACCGCATGCATTCCATCCCCACCGGCACAACCCATCCCAGCTTTCGATTTGATGGGGATCACTTTTCGAGACGACGCACACCGCCTCAGATTTGAAAGAATCTCCCATCGATCGATTGTCCCCTCTAGGTTTGCACACATTGCAGATTTAGAGCGCCTAGGGATATTCGAGAGCCTACTCCAGTTGTATGACAACGTGGTGTGGCGTGATTTTCTGTCGGTGTCAGTGGACACCTACGTCCGACCGACACTCGAGGTCCTGAGTTCTATCCCAGGGGGTTGAACGTTTCGTCTGATGGATCGTGAGTGCGAGATTACTCTCGATATGCTCCGAGCCTTTTTCTAGTGGCCCCCTGTCCCAGACCCCGACCGTGCTTTTAGTCCCACGCACATCGCCCCACCATCATTTGATACACATGCTTTCTGGATGTTGATTACGGGTTCCCCACTAACCTTTGACTGTAGCCGGGCCAAGGCCTCCTCTATCGTCCACCAATACCTCCGCATTGCTTAGCGCCTTATGGCGACCACATTTCTCATGAGATATGAGCCTGGGACGATGTCTACGCCTGATCTTTATATGCTCTATGTGATGACTAGAGCGAGAGTCTTTGAGGGCGAAACGGACGTCTCAGTCCCCGCCGTTCAGATCGATATAGCTAGATGGTATCTAGATCGCATTGTTTCTTCTGCCACCGCCAGGACGGCAATTTATTGCGGCGGTCTGATTACCTTGCTAGCTCCTTAGTGCGGGTTTGAGCTCCCAGCTGGTTTGCTTCGACCCACGGGCCCCACCTCCCTTTCCATAGATGTCATGGCCTGTATGAGGATGTTGTGTACTCACGGTCAGCACCACCAGGTTTGGCTGCATGGTCCTTTTGGTACAGATTATATGGTGCTTCCAAGCCCCGCTCGGATGCACATTTGACCTGTATGAGGGGTGTGGAGACCAGAGATGGACCTCCTCATCCCAGCTGTGTACGTGCCGAGGGTGCTCAGCAGGAGCCCCTCCTCCCCCCTCTGGCCCCGGAGATTCCGATCCTTCAGCTTGCACCTGATTTGTTCCTTGCTCCTGGCACCTCTACCCACACTTCTGTCTGTAGCGGGAGCACCCTTGCTGAGTCCACCACCACCACCTCCTCCTCCTCCTCCATGCAGCTGACCACTGGCCCCATTTCTTCTGTGAGTTTTGAGAGCGCCACCACCACTGTTTTTGAGAGAGGCGAGCCTTCCTTTATTTCGACAGTTGAGACCCTATCGTCACCAGATTTCTTGACCCCTGGGGAGTCATTTTCTATTGCTTTCACAACCTCCCCAGTCATCGACACTTTCGTCTCTGCTGCTGCTATTTTCATCGAGAGCGTCGTGACGTCTGTCCTCATTTCTATGTCAGCGACCTCTCCACCCTTCTCGCCCACTTTCACCACTTCTGATTCTGACGATGCTCACACTTCTGAAAGCATCCCTGCGTCTCAGCCTCCCACAGAGGCTGAGCGTCTTTTAGCGAGCACAACACCACACCCTCACCCAATAGTGGCCCCACTTGTCTACGGTGGCCGTGTGCCGCAACCTCAACCCCCACCTGTTCGACCCTCTCTCCCCGCCCCTGACACCCTCGTTCAGCACCTGCGTGCTTTAGAGGGGGCCGTTAGTGGGCTCAGAGGAGATTTTTGGGCTCTTGTCGCCACCATTAGCCCTGTGCAGTTTCGCATCGCTCTATTCCCTTGTATTCAGGTTACCCTGAACCAGATTCTTGCGCGCCTGCCACAGTCTCCACCTGTCGCTGTCCATCCCATTTCACAGCAGCCTTCACCACTACCACCTTTCCCACCACAGGGAGGTGCTGGCGATCCACCACCTGCTTAGGCACACACTTGATGCCTCTCATATTTTTGTCGCTGCTGTGATTGATATTATCTTTTCTACCGATTTTGCGCCCCATCTACCCACACATCCTGGTCACTTTTTGCTCAGATTTGTCTATATCATCCTGGGAGAGAGGAGGTATTTCTGGGACCGTTATATTGCACCACCTTGATCTTTGCACTCATCACTTGCATTTCCATCCCATTTTCTTTAATTTTCATCCTTTATCATGCATGCATCCTCACCCCCTACCCATATCATACGATCAGGTCTCTGAAATGCCCCCACCTTTATGTAACTCTACGGGAAAAAGCCTAGACGATTTCTCCTTGTGCCACACTTAGCACATTGAGGACACTGTGCAGTTTAGCTTGGGGGAGTGAGTGTCTCATGCACTTTTCGTTTTCTTCATTTTTATCTCATTCTTTCCTCCTTTCTTTATTTTCCACTTATTTTCACCCACTTTTTCATATTTTTCCTCAGGCATCACGTTTTCTTATTTTTGTGTGGGCTGCATATGTAAAGTAGTACTTATTTTTTCTTTATCCTTTTTCTTTTATTTTTTATTTTTTTCTAGAGATGAATTTTCTGTGATAACGATGACTTGGAGTTAGCATACTTTTATATGCATATTCTCTTGCCATGCCATCGTTTTTATTTCAGATATCATATGCTATATGTTGCCATGCATTCGAGAATATTAACCTGCATCTTTATATATGATTTTGAATGAAATTCTACCATTAGCTGAGTCTGAATATTTATATTGTATATTTTTCATAGAAAACACACCAAGCTTCATGCATTGATTGCCTAAATTTGGAGTACCGCTTTGTTATCTGCTATCACTTCTGTTTGCATGGAATAGTACGCTCAACTTCCCGGTTGATTGAATGTATGCCTTTTTGATATAACTGGATTAGTTTACTTTCTGAATTCAAATTGAGTAGATTACATTACCCTGCTGAAAGTTGTCGTGCACATTCAAAAGAGTGAACTGAGCGTTCCATATTTTTCTTTCTCCACATATCTTGAACATCATTGCTATACTTAAAATCATTGGTGAATCTCCCCTTGGCAAATCTTACATTGGCGTCTTCCCCTTGCTATAAAATCCACGCTCCAACACCCTAAAATCAAAAATAAAAAATACATGCATATATCTCTATCTTTGATTCGGGATTGTTATTGTGTATATGAGTTTCAAAAGGAAAAAAAGAAAAAAAGAAAAGAGAAAAGGAGAAAAGAAAAAGAAAAAAGAGTCCATATGTATATACACGATCCCATTTCTTTCTTTCTTTCTTTCTTCCCTCTTTTATTTCCCTCGGAGCTTCAAAAAAGGGAAAATTCGTATTGTTCTATTTGATGCCACCACGCTTATAGATAAGCTTGGGGGCGGGGATCCAATGATGTGTGAGAGAGTGACCACTTGTCTATGCATGATGACCAAAGCCAGGTAATTTATTATACTCAGGGAGATTACTTGGAGTATTACGAAGTCCACGAATTGAAATTTGGCATGCATTTCATGAATACCATTTCTTTCTATTCTTATTGCTCCATAATGTGTAATGCCTCTTATACTCCAAGTAAAAAAGCGATCAATTGAACAGTGTGCAATCTATGATTATGTATATTACTTTGGATGCCTCAGACGACGCTAATTCTAGAATTATTTCATGTTTCATATCGTTTTGATAATCTTGGTTTCTATATCGAATGCATTTATATATGATCAAGATATCGAGATAAAAATCTTTGGCATGTTTTTTATTCATCGTGCGCTATTTGAGTAAGCAGCTCCACGTCCTGAGAAAATGATCTAGCACCTCCCTCTTTGTTTTCTATTCTATCTTCTCCTACCTTTTTTTTCCTTATTTTTACCCATCGAGTTCGCCTTTTTACTCATCTCCCTCGAGGACGAGTAAGAGGTAGGCTTGGGGGATTTTGATCGCTCCTTATTTTACACCTTTTTTCTGCATGATTGCATGTCATTTCGATCACCCATATTGCATTTTTCACGATTATTCGACGATATCGCGTTGCTTTTCACTATTTCTTGTTTTTGTCGGATTTCAGGAAATATGGAGCAATCTAGAGCATAAATGAGATCAAGGGACTTTCGTGCACACTGGAGCACCGTCTGTAACCTTATCGAGGAGCCAGCAGTGCTAGATGATGAGAGGAAGAAGAAGTTCTATAGAATCGACGAGGAGGCGAGAAGGAGAAGATAGGACTCAGAAACAGCTCACTCTACCGAGTGAAGGAACGTACTCGGCCGAATACAAGGATACAAGAGCACCTTGAGTCAAAGTCCACTCGGGCGAGTGAAGGATCTCACTCGGCCGAGTGAAGAAGTCCACTCGCCCGAGTACGACAGAGTTTTCCAAAGGGGATCTCAGCCGACTCTCTGAAGTTTGGAGAAGATCAGCAGAAGACTCACTCGGCCGAGTGAGACAGCCCACTCGACCGAGTATGGAACTCCACTCGGCCGAGTGGTGCAGAGTGACAGACCCCCAAAACCCCCAATATCTCTGTTTTTCTTTGGGTCCGTCACTCGGCCAATTGACATGTTCTACTCGGTCGAGTGGCGCAGTCTGCCTGTATCGCGAATTAGGGTCCTGGGATGCGTCAGGGGCAGATCTGTCCGGATTTTCTGACTGACTTTGGCTTGTATTTAAGCTAGTTTTCTTCCCAGTTTTATGTGGGACCAGAAATTAGATTTGAGCATTATTCTAATTGTAATTCCCAGCTGGAGACTGAAGATTGGAAATTTGGTTTGTTCTTTCTAATGAAATTTCTTCTTTTTGTGAATTGTTTTCTCTCAACCATAAACTGCTATATGTTTTTATTCGTTTATTTTGTGATTGCCATGATTAATTGCGAGTAGTTCCTTCGTTCTAGGGCATGGGGATGAACCCTTTGGATCCGATTTTAGAATTGTGTTGAGCGAATTAATGTGTTGCTAGGATTGATAGACGGTTGGGTTATGGTTGATTTACTACGAGTAGCTAGGAATTTCCATTGATTGGGGTTTGCAAGAGATTAGATTTCAATCGATGGGAAGGCTTAGTTATTTGATTTAGGTTTATAATCGAGATTCTCTAGACTTGGTTTGCATGAAATTGGACAAATCTAGGATTTTTATTATAAATCTATACTCATATTCGTTTGCAAGAGATTGGATGAATACGAACTATCATAACCTAGATCGTAACTCGAGTTTGCACGAGAGTGGGCTCGAGGTGTGATTGGACGATGATGTCGATCTTCATGCTAGCGGCTTAGGTTAGGGTTTGTACGAGAGTGGACCTTAATCTAGGTTTCTATAGACCGGTAATAGCGCGATAGCGTGAGCTTGGTTCTCTATTCAGTTACGACTAGTTCACCTCAATTCAAGCCTTGCAACATTGAGATTCACGATTCACAAAGATAAATAACGATCCGTAGTGGGGATTCCCTGGCCCTAGAAGCCTTTATTATAAAGAATTCAAATTGTTAATTGAACGATTGTGACAATATTCTCGAAACCATTCCATTCTACCACCAATAGCTAGGTGATTAAAACAGAGTACTGTCATTTGTCCTCCTCGTGTTCGATACCCGCTTGCCACTACACTGTGCGCTTGCGGTAAGACTACAGTTATTTTCCGGGTGTATATCCGGGCGCGATCACATGTTATAATCGCGTATTTTGTCGATTTCTATATATATCTTGTTTGGGTATGTTATACGGAGACGTGGGCATGCTTGAATCAAATATGACCTTTGCATACTTATTCGTGATGCGATCTGAGAGGATGCATCATGGCCCAAGAGGGCATTTGTGTTTATTTTCCTAATGAAATCGACGTTATACGTGATTATCTTTTCGGCACTATTTCATGCTCTTTATCGCCATACTTTCTGACGCTCTCGTGCCCTAGCCGAACGAAACGTTGAGTTATAGAAAAGATATTAATAATCATTGATTGCACACACCATAACGAAATCATTACCAACACATATCCATATTAGTACCCCCAAAATCGAATTCACCGTAATTATTGTAGGATTTCTTTTATTATTTTAAACTCTTGATACCATATCTTTAAACTTAGTAGGTGGTTGGTTATTATCGTTTTAGTACTCTTTACAAACTGAAGTTCGTGGTTTTGCAGGTCAATTGTCCCGTGGATTAGATACCTGGACTCACCGGGATTATTACTTTTTCAATCTTCTGCACTTTGGGAGTATCACTCGAAGCTCGAGCAAGCTTACCGAGCTGCCCCTCCCTCTATTGATCCCTGACCTTTCCAACAATCTGAGCCAAAGATGAAACCAATACCCAGGCCTCGTCCGTCTGAGCTCGAGATTAGTGGTAATCTTCTGGCAGCTCAAGCTTGGGGGTAAATTTTCGGCGACTGTTTGAGCTCAAGCTCAGGCGTAACAGCTCCTGGCATCCGTCCAAGCTCAAGGACTACAGAAAGCTGATCTGTAGCCTCCAAGTTTGGCATTGATCTTTGGAGCTATGTTCGCTAGGAACTGTGAGCTCAGTTTAATGAGATTCGAATATAAGCAGCATTGGCTCAAATGACCCGACACTATCATCGGGTAATTCATTGTACCACTCATCCGTTGCTTTTTTTAACGTGGTGTGGAAAGCCCGACAGAGGTAGGGCTCGTCAGGTCCGTGTAGCTTCATCACACTTTGGTATATAGAGATGTGCTCCCATGGATCACCAATACCATTGTACAGCTGCAAAGGTGGAATTTTGAACTTGGAGAGCCGTGGGGCAGACGTGATGTTCTCCTTCAAAGGAGTACGCCTACTTGGAGGGAGAATAAGCGAAACTTGATCCTCCTCACGATGTTTAGGAGAAGCACTAGAAGATTGGATGGGGCTTCCTTCCCGCTCCTTTCTTTTCAGACCAGTCATGGGCCTGGTGGGGCTGAGGATGTGGTCTCTCACTTGCTCTATGCCGATGCAAGTGACTCGACCGTTGTTTGAGGGCCCCTGTCCCATCGCTCGTTCAGACGAGTGGTTGTTGTTACCAAGCTCTGCTTTCCTTTGGGATGTAGGAGTGGTATTAAACTACAGGTTGACTTGTTGCTCTAAACCTTGCTCTCCAATCCTCATGCTTCTTGGCGTAGACCGCCCCCTATTGGCACTTGCATTGGATCGGGGGGTGGTGGTGGTTGCTGGTCGGCCCCGGATATACACCCGAAGAACGATTGTAGTTTTATTGCAAGCGCACGGTCTAGTGACGAGCGGGTATCGAACACAAGGAGGTGGTGTTGGCTCCAATCTATCCTAGGTTGGTTTGACTACGAATGTTTTATTGGTGGAGATGGTTATGGAATGAAATAATGGAAATGGTGGTGGATGTCGGTGTCGGTGATAAAGAAGTCGGATAAAGTATCGATTCAAGTTTAATACAATAAAAGAGTCTAGAGCAAGGGAATCCCCACTATGGATCGTCATACATCAGTGTAAATAGTGAATCTTGATATTACTAGGCTTGTGTTGGGGTGAACTAGTCGTAACTGAATAGAGAACCAAGCTCACGCTCTCGCGCTATTGCCGGTCTATAACAACCTAGGATATGACCCAATCTCTTACAAACCCTAGCCTAAGCCACTAGCATTAGGATCGACATCATCGCTCAATCGCCCCTCGAGCCCACTCTCGTGCAAACTCGAGTTATGATCTAGGTTGTGATAGTTCGTATTCGTCCAATCTATTACAAACGAATATGGGTATAGATTTATAATAAAAATCCTAGCTTTGGTCCAATCTCTTGCAAATCAAGTCTAGTGGATCTCGATTATAAACCTAAATCGAATATCTAGGCCTTCCCATCGATTAGAATCCAATCTCTTGCAAATCCCAATCGATGGAAATCCCTAGCTATCCGTAATAAATCGATCACAACCTAAACTCCTAGCAATTCTAGCAACAAAGAGATTAATTCATCACAAATCTGAAATTAGATCCATAGGGTTCATCCACATGCCCTAGAACAACAAATCTACTCAAGCATAGCAATAACGATATGAGAATCAATAAAAATCATTGCTTGCATACAAAAAGATAGAAAAACAAAGATTCAAATAACAAGAACAAAATACTTAGCTTTGATGAAGATCTTCAATCCAAATACAAGCTTTTAGATCCAAGAGGGGCCTAGGGCATGGCTTAACCTCTAAAAAGTCTCTAAGAAAACAAATGGGAACTCCCCTCTAATGACGGCTACAACCCTCTTATATAGCCCCCCAAAACCCTAGCAAATAACCCAAGAAAACCCCTCAAATTCGTGCCCAAAAACAGCCCTAACCGCAACTTAAAATCTGGGCCCGCCGCCACTCGGGCCGAGTGGCAATCTGACTCGGCCGAGTGGAAATTCCAGCACTGTAGCGTCAACTTGCAGAAATTCTCCAGATTTCATCCGACCTCCGATTGGCGTGTTTTTGGCGACGTTGGAACCATCATGAAGTCTACTATCTATAAAAAATATGAGAAAAAATACTTTGATTGCTAGAATGATAGAAGATTTCAAAATAGTGGAAGGCTGTCTGAAAATCTGGGCGTGTGTGTCATCAGCGTCACTCGGCCGAGTGGGATTCTTCACTCGGTCGAGTGGACTTCTCTACTCGGCCGAGTGACAGACCCTGTAGAAAAACAGTAACTTCGATGTCCTCAGGGGTCTGTCTCTGGGGGTGGCTCGGCCGAGTAGCTTTCATCATTCGGCCGAGTGGTAATGTGTACTCGGCCGAGTAGGCCATCGACGGGTCTCTGGGAATCGCAGTAGATTCGGCCTCTTCTCTGGAAAATTTCCCTGACGTACTCGGACGAGTGAGCTTCCTCACTCGGCCGAGTAGGACTTTGTCATTCGGCCGAGTATACGTTGAAAAACATTGTGCACGTATCTGTTCTGGTCGGCCGAGTGGGCTTTCTTGCTCGGCCGAGTGTGTGCTTCACTCGGCCGAGTGGCATGCTGTAAATACCCAATCTTCTCCGTTTCTCCTCCTCGTCACTCCTATAAAGTTCCTTCTTCTTCCACTCATCCTCCATCGCCGATAAGTCTGCAAATGAGCCGTGGGCGACACTCCAAAGTGGGTGCAAATCCTCTTGATCTCAAAATCGCTCCAAATCGCTCCATATCTCCTGAAATACGACAAAAACAAGAAATAGTGAAAAGCATCGCAATATTGTCGAATAATCGTGAAAACCGCGATATGGGCGATCAAAATGGCATGCAAACATGCAGAAAAAAGGTGTAAAATATGGAGCGATCAAAATCCCCCAAGCTTACCTCTTACTCGTCCTCGAGGAAGATAAGTAGAGAGACGAACTCAGGAGATGAAAACAAAGAAAATGAAATGAAAAAGAAAGAACACGAGGTGGAAGGGGTCGCTAGATTATTCTCTCAGATTTCAAGCCATAAGCTACACATCACGATAACTTGGAAAATACGAATCACATGCTATAAGGATTTCATATCTTACTTAGACATGATACTTGCAAGCTTTTAAGAATAACAAAAGAGACTCTCTAAATTCATACAATCAATTCATATCCACATCACGCATTTCATAGAATTTAATATACAAATGTTGGCGATGCATTTTTCAATCAAAAGTTATAAATGAATCATATAAGATACACACCAAGCAGCGATAGAGAATAGAATAAGAGTCATGGCATTCACATATTTATTTCAAATCATGAAAAATCTCCATATCTAATATATTTTGCAAAGTCTAAGCATTATCGAATATTCTCATTCATGCACGTCTCCACTCTAATGTCATACTCACTCATATGGTCAAATGAATTCACCCCCCAAGCTTAGCTTGAGGCATCACATCTAAAGGAATATGATAGTGGAAAATGGGATTTTTGCCTTGGTTTTCCCAAATATTTTGTGGCTCCAATAATGAGATTGAGAAATATCTTTCTTTTTCTTTTTTTTGAACATTTTGTTTCTCATTTTTCTTCTAGGATTTTTGTAGGAGCAATTTGATTAGTATTTTTGATTTTTGGCTCCTTTTGGCTTTTTGGACTTTTGGAGCAACCTTTTTCTTTTGTAGGGATTTTTGGGAAATAGATGCGATATAAGTAGCTTTAGGAGGTGAACTCAAGTGACATGTAGATAATAAAAAGATATATGTGGAGAAAGAAATAATGTAGCACTCGGTTCACTCTAAGATGTGCACGAACGGTTCAATAAAATAATACTTCAACTAAAACTCATATGTAAGCATGGATATTCTCAATCATTTCAATAAATAATGAAGTCAAGCAGTAAAGTTTACAACCATATCAGGCATGCAACAGAAGGTGAATAAGACAATAAAACTGATGCTTCAGATATACTAATGATGCGTGAATCTTGGTGCATTTCCAACAAAAGCATACTAAACACTAATCCATACATTCAGTTTCAATTAATATCCTGCATTCATGTTGAGGAATCATCAAAAGAATATATAAGCAAGCACATGGATAGCAAGACTATGGAATACTCAAAGTAGCATGGGAAGGAATAATAAGCATCGTGATGGTTGGTAAAGCAATAGAGATATCATCATACAAAACTCATTTAGCGGAAGAAGAGAAAGGAAAATAAAGAAATAAAAAAAATAAAAGAGAGGAAAGAAAGGAAAAACAAGCACACAACATAATGCAAGAACACACATAAAAGGAAAATAAGATGGAAAATTCAAAAAGATGATGCAAAATTTTGAAAAATTCTTAAAAACCCCTAAAAATAAAGTAAAAGTGCAACTAGATGGCATGGAAATGCACTCCCCCAAGCTTAAACTTCACATTGTCCTCAATGTGATCATAAAATGAAAAATATGAGGAACAACGATAATAATAAGGGGGGTGAATGAAAAAATGATGAAATGAATGACATGAAATCCTAATGCAACTACATGCACATACAATGATGCATAAGAGCGCATTCCCCCAAGCTTATACCAAACAATCCTATTCAAATGACTTCATCAAAAATGTCATGTCTTTGCTAAGCGGGATCAAGTCAAACGAATAAGAAAGTAAGGTTTCACTTGAAAGAAATGCTCGATGGTGGTGAGCAAAAGGATGTGGCATATCAAAATATGAAGAGGGCAATATATATAATGGGTTTGGGGTGTAAAAAATTTTGTTACCGTCATATGAGGTGATATTTATTCAATCAAATCTATACGGTCCTCTCGCTGTCGAGAGGATTCATGTTTATTTAAAGCATAAAATACTACACTACTGGATTGATATCACCTATAGTAAAAGGCGGATCCAATATTTTTGCTGGTGCAGGCAACTGCTCCAACTTCTCTTTTCGTCGCTCTGCCAGGTGCATGCGTCCACGAACACCAACGAACTCCAGCAATGCATCCTCCAGCATTCCCACAAGGACTCCACCTGTACCCTGCAGAGAATAGGAAGCATCAGTTCGCGGCAAAAAATTCACCCTCATAATAAAAGCATCCCAAAGAGGATCGTCTATAGAAATATATGGAATAAATAATGGTGGACGATACTTCCCTGGAAATAATCCAATATCCTCCTGTTATGTGATAGCTGTCTCCATGGTATCCTCTCTCAGCTGCTCAGGTAACTCTGCTCCCGAATCAATTGAACTACCGCTCTCTTCTTGTTCGCACCTGCCAACAAAGGATAAGTCAGTGTATAAACAGGTGTCACAAAAGGATTCATCAAGTATACTTCCCTGAACGTGGGTATCCCAAGGTAGCTCTTCTCGAGCGTTGATCTCTTCGGTTCATGTTTAGATGACTTCATTCATTTTCGGCTGAGAGACTCTGTCAACTTCCAGATACAGCTTATCATTTCTAATATCGACCCTAATGCTGCCTTTTATTGTTCCTTCTGGGGAGAGTTGATCAATGATGTAGGTGGCGAATAGTTGTTCAAGGTGGTCCTTTACATTGATGGCAATAGGTCCCGTGGTTTGAACTTCATCCACGAGTTCCTCCAGTAGGGATGCAAAAGTTTCATCGTGTTGCAGGTCAGAGTATGTACTCATCATTGTGCTTTCCGAATAACCTGATCAACAAAGATAAATACCTGAAGAAAAATATCAGTGGCACAAGAGAATATAGAAATGATAATAATGGTGGCAAGGGTGAAAATTTCTTTTTGTTAGTTTTTTTTTCTTCGTGGTCTAATTAACCTAATTGTGACAAATTGGCACCCAACGGGAAACACCTCCCCGGCAACGATGCCAAAAACTTGGTCTGCCCCGGATATACACCCGAAGAACGATTGTAGTTTTACCGCAAGCGCACGGTCTAGTGGCGAGCGGGTATCGAACACGAGGAGGTGGTGTTGGCTCCAATCTATCCTAGGTTGGTTTGACTACGAATGTTTTATTGGTGGAGATGGTTATGGAATGAAATAATGGAAATGGTGGTGGATGTCGGTGTCGGTGATAAAGAAGTTGGATAAAGTATCGATTCAAATTTAATACAATAAAAGAGTCTAGAGCAAGGGAATCCCCACTATGGATCGTTATACATCATTGTAAATAGTGAATCTTGATATTACTAGGCTTGTGTTGGGATGAACTAGTCGTAACTGAATAGAGAACCAAGCTCACGCTCTCGCGCTATTGCCGGTCTATAACAACCTAGGATATGGCCCAATCTCTTACAAACCCTAGCCTAAGCCACTAGCATTAGGATCGACATCATCGCTCAATCGCCCCTCGAGCCCACTCTCGTGCAAACTCGAGTTATGATCTAGGTTGTGATAGTTCGTATTCGTCCAATCTATTACAAACGAATATGGGTATAGATTTATAATAAAAATCCTAGCTTTGGTCCAATCTCTTGCAAATCAAGTCTAGTGGATCTCGATTATAAACCTAAATCGAATATCTAGGCCTTCCCATCGATTAGAATCCAATCTCTTGCAAATCCCAATCGATGGAAATCCCTAGCTATCCGTAATAAATCGATCACAACCTAAACTCCTAGAAATTCTAGCAACAAAGAGATTAATTCATCACAAATCTGAAATTAGATCCATAGGGTTCATCCACATGCCCTAGAACAACAAATCTACTCAAGCATAGCAATAACGATATGAGAATCAATAAAAATCATTGCTTGCATACAAAAAGATAGAAAAACAAAGATTCAAATAACAAGAACAAAATACTTAGCTTTGATGAAGATCTTCAATCCAAATACAAGCTTTTAGATCCAAGAGGGGCCTAGGGCATGGCCTAACCTCTAAAAAGTCTCTAAGAAAACATATGGGAACTCCCCTCTAATGACGGCTACAACCCTCTTATATAGCCCCCCCAAAACCCTAGCAAATAACCCAAGAAAACCCCTCAAATTCGTGCCCAAAAACAGCCCTAACCTCAACTTAAAATCTGGGCCCGCCGCCACTCGGGCTGAGTGGCAATCTGACTCGGCCGAGTGGAAATTCCAGCACTGCAGCGTCAACTTGCAGAAATTCTCCAGATTTCATCCGACCTCCGATTGGCGCGTTTTTGGCGACGTTGGAACCATCATGAAGTCTAATATCTATAAAAAATATGAGAAAAATACTTTGATTGCTAGAATGATAGCAGATTTCAAAATAGTGGAAGGCTGTCTGAAAATCTGGGCGTGTGTGTCATCGGCGTCACTCGGCCGAGTGGGATTCTTCACTCGGTCGAGTGGACTTCTCTACTCGGCCGAGTGAAAGACCTTGTAGAAAAACAGTAACTTTGAGGTCCTCAGGGGTCTGTCTCTGGGGGTGGCTCGGCCGAGTAGCTTTCATCATTCGGCCGAGTGGTAATGTGTACTCGGCCGAGTAGGCCATCGACGGGTCTCTGGGAATCGCAGTAGATTCAGCCTCTTCTCTGGAAAATTTCCCTGACGTACTCGGACGAGTGAGCTTCCTCACTCGTCCGAGTAGGACTTTGTCATTCGGCCAAGTATACGTTGAAAAACATTATGCACGTATCTGTTCTGGTCGGCCGAGTGGGCTTTCTTGCTCGGCCGAGTGGCATGCTGTAAATACCCAATCTTCTCCGTTTCTCCTCCTCGTCGCTCCTATGAAGTTCCTTCTTCTTCCACTCATCCTCCATCACCGATAAGTCTGCAAATGAGCCGTGGGCGACACTCCAAAGTGGGTGCAAATCCTCTTGATCTCAAAATCGCTCCAAATCGCTCCATATCTCCTGAAATACGACAAAAACAAGAAATAGTGAAAAGCATCGGAATATTGTCGAATAATCGTGAAAACCGCGATATGGGCGATCAAAATGGCATGCAAACATGCAGAAAAAAGGTGTAAAATATGGAGCGATCAAAATCCCCCAAGCTTACCTCTTACTCGTCCTCGAGGAAGATAAGTAGAAAGACGAACTCAGGAGATGAAAACAAAGAAAATGAAATGAAAAAGAAAGAACACGAGGTGGAAGGGGTCGCTAGATTATTCTCTCAGATTTCAAGCCATAAGCTACACATCACGATAACTTGGAAAATACGAATCACATGCTATAAGGATTTCATATCTTACTTAGACATGATACTTGCAAGCTTTTAAGAATAACAAAAGGGACTCTCTAAATTCATACAATCAATTCATATCCACATCACGCATTTCATAGAATTTAATATACAAATGTTGGCGATGCATTTTTCAATCAAAAGTTATAAATGAAGCATATAAGATACACACCAAGCATGCGATAGAGAATAGAATAAGAGTCATGGCATTCACATATTTATTTCAAATCATGAAAAATCTCCATATCTAATATATTTTGCAAAGTCTAAGCATTATCGAATATTCCCATTCATGCACGTCTCCACTCTAATGTCATACTCACTCATATGGTCAAATGAATTCACCCCCCAAGCTTAGCTTGAGGCATCACATCTAAAGGAATTGATAGTGGAAAATGGGATTTTTGCCCTTGGTTTTCCCAAATATTTTGTGGCTCCAATAATGAGATAGAGAAATATCTTTCTTTTACTTTTTTTTGAACATTTTGTTTCTCATATTTCTTCTAGGATTTTTGTAAGAGCAATTTGATTAGTATTTTTGATTTTTGGCTCCTTTTGGCTTTTTGGACTTTTTGGAGCAACCTTTTTCTTTTGTAGGGATTTTTGGGAAATAGATGCGATATAAGTAGCTTTAGGAGGTGAACTCAAGTGACATGTAGAGAATAAAAAGATATATGTGGAGAAAGAAATAATGTAGCACTCGGTTCACTCTAAGATGTGCACAAACGTTTCAATGAAATAACACTTCAACTAAAACTCATATGTAAGCATGGATATTCTCAATCATTTCAATAAATAGTGAAGTCAAGCAGTAAAGTTTACAACCATATCAGGCATGCAACAGAAGGTGAATAAGACAATAAAACTGATGCTTCAGATATACTAATGATGCGTGAATCTTGGTGCATTTCCAACAAAAGCATACTAAACACTAATCCATACATTCAGTTTCAATTAATATCCTGCATTCATGTTGAGGAATCATCAAAAAAATATTTAAGCAAGCACATGGATAGCAAGACTATGGAATACTCAAAGTAGCATGGCAAGGAATAATAAGCATCGTGATGGTTGGTAAAGCAATAGAGATATCATCATACAAAACTCATTTAGCAGAAGAAGAGAAAGGAAAATAAAGAAATAAACAAAATAAAAGAAAGGAAAGAAAGGAAAAACAAGCACACAACATGATGCATGAGCACACATAAAAGTAAAATAAGATGGAAAATTCAAAAAGATGATGCAAAAATTTGAAAAATTCTAAAAACCCCCTAAAAAATAAAGTAAAAGTGCAATTAGATGGCATGGAAATGCACTCCCCCAAGCTTAAACTTCACATTGTCCTCAATGTGATCATAAAAGGAAAAATATGAGGAACAACGATAATAATAAGGGGGGTGAATGAAAAAAATGATGAAATGAATGACATGAAATCCTAATGCAACTACATGCACATACAATGATGCATAAGAGCGCATTCCCCCAAGCTTATACCAAACAATCCTATTCAAATGACTTCATCAAAAATGTCATGTCTTTGCTAAGCGGGATCAAGTCAAACGAATAAGAAAGTAAGGTTTCACTTGAAAGAAATGCTCGATGGTGGTGAGCAAAAGGATGTGGCATATCAAAATATGAAGA
Source organism: Scilla litardierei (assembly GCA_030789695.1). Taxonomy (NCBI): domain Eukaryota; kingdom Viridiplantae; phylum Streptophyta; class Magnoliopsida; order Asparagales; family Asparagaceae; genus Scilla; species Scilla litardierei. Next base: position 131,908,007 of record CM061138.1, on the reverse strand, counting down.
GGGCAATATATATAATGGGTTTGGGGTGTAAAAAATTTTGTTACCGTCATATGAGGTGATATTTATTCAATCAAATCTATACGGTCCTCTCGCTGTCGAGAGGATTCATGTTTATTTAAAGCATAAAATACTACACTACTGGATTGATATCACCTATAGTAAAAGGCGGATCCAATATTTTTGCTGGTGCAGGCAACTGCTCCAACTTCTCTTTTCGTGGCTCTGCCAGGTGCATGCGTCCACGAACACCAACGAACTCCAGCAATGCATCCTCCAGCATTCCCACAAGGACTCCACCTGTACCCTGCAAAGAATAGGATGCATCAGTTCGCGGCAAAAACTTCACCCTCATAATAAAAGCATCCCAAAGAGGATCGTCTATAGAAATATATGGAATAAATATTGGTGGACGATACTTCACTGGAAATAATCCAATATCCTCCTGTGCTGTGATAGCTGTCTCCATGGTATCCTCTCTCAGCTGCTCAGGTAACTCTGCTCCCGAATCAATTGAACTACCGCTCTCCTCTTGTTCGCACCTACCATCAAAGGATAAGTCAGTGTATAAACAGGTGTCACAAAAGGATTCATCAAGTATACTTCCCTGAACGTGGGTATCCCAAGGTAGCTCTTCTCGAGCGTTGATCTCTTCGGTGCATGTTTCGATGACTTCATTCATTTTCGGCTGAGAGACTCTGTCAACTTCCAGATACAGCTTATCATTTCTAATATCGACCCTAATGCTGCCTTTGATTGTTCCTTCTGGGGAGAGTTGATCAATGATGTAGGTGGCGAATAGTTGTTCAAGGTGATCATCTACAATGATGGTAATAGGTCCCGTGGTTTGAACTTCATCCACGAGTTCCTCCAGTAGGGATGCAAAAGTTTCATCGTGTTGCAGGTCAGAGTCTGTACTCATCATTGTGCTTTCCGAATAACCTGATCAACAAAGACAAATACCTGAAGAAAAATATCAGTGGCACAAGGGAATATAGAAATGATAATAATGGTGGCAAGGGTGAAAATTTCTTTTTGTTAATTTTTTTTCTTCGTGGTCTAATCAACCTAATTGTGACAAATTGGCACCCAATGGGAATCACCTCCCCGGCAACGGTGCCAAAAACTTGGTCGGCCCCGGATATACACCCGGAGAACGATTGTAGTTTTACCGCAAGCGCACGGTCTAGTGGCGAGTGGGTATCGAACACGAGGAGGTGGTGTTGGCTCTAATCTATCCTAGGTTGGTTTGACTACGAATGTTTTATTGGTGGAGATGGTTATGGAATGAAATAATGGAAATGGTGGTGGATGTCGGTGTCGGTGATAAAGAAGTCGGATAAAGTATCGATTCAAATTTAATACAATAAAAGAGTCTAGAGCAAGGGAATCCCCACTATGGATCGTCATACATCATTGTAAATAGTGAATCTCAATATTACTAGGTTTGTGTTGGGGTGAACTAGTCGTAACTGAATAGAGAACCAAGCTCACGCTCTCTCGCTATTGCCGGTCTATAGCAACATAGGATAGGGCCCAATCTCTTGCAAACCCTAGCCTAAGCCACTAGCATTAGGATCGACATCATCGCTCAATCGCCCCTTGAGCCCACTCTCGTGCAAACTCGAGTTATGATCTAGGTTGTGATAGTTCGTATTCGTCCAATCTATTGCAAACGAATATGGGTATAGATTTATAATAAAAATCCTAGATTTGGTCCAATTTCTTGCAAATCAAGTCTAGTAGATCTCGATTATGAACCTAAATCGAATATCTAGGCCTTCCCATCGATTAGAATCCAATCTCTTGCAAACTCCAATCGATGGAAATCCCTAGCTATCTGTAATAAATCGATCACAACCTAAACTCCTAGCAATTCTAGCAACAAAGAGATTAATTCATCACAAATCTGAAATTAGATCCATAGGGTTTATCTACATGCCCTAGAACAACAAATCTACTCAAGCATAGCAATAACGATATGAGAATCAATAAAAATCATTGCTTGCATACAAAAGATAGAAAAAGAAAGATTCAAATAACAAGAACAAAATACTTAGCTTTGATGAAGATCTTCAATCCAAATACAAGCTTTTAGATCCAAGAGGGGCCTAGGGCATGGCCTAACCTCTAAAAAGTCTCTAAGAAAACATATGGGAACTCCCCTCTAATGACGGCTACAACCCTCTTATATAGCCCCCCAAAACCCTTGCAAATAACCCAAGAAAACCCCTCAAATTCGTGCCCAAAACAGCCCTAACTGCAACTTAAAATCTGGGCCCGCCGCCACTCGGGCCGAGTGGCAATCTGACTCGGCCGAGTGGAAATTCCAGCACAGCAGCGTCAACTTGCAGAAATTCTCCAGATTTCATCCGACCTCCGATTGGCCCATTCTTGGCGAAGTTGGAACCATCATGAAGTCTACTATCTATAAAAAATATGAGAAAAATACTTTGATTGCTAGAATGATAGCAGATTTCAAAATAGTGGAAGGATGTCTGAAAATCTGGACATGTGTGTCATCGGCGTCACTCGGCCGAGTGGGATTCTTCACTCGGTCGAGTGGACTTCTCTACTCGGCTGAGTGACAGACCCTGTAGAAAAACAGTAACTTCGATGTCCTCAGGGGTCTGTCTCCGGGGGTGGCTCGGCCGAGTAGCTTTCATCATTCGGCCGAGTGGTAATGTGTACTCGGCCGAGTAGGCCATCGACGGGTCTCTGGGAATCGCAGTAGATTCGGCCTATTCTCTGGAAAATTTCCCTGACGTACTCGGACGAGTGAGCTTCCTCACTCGGCCGAGTAGGACTTTGTCATTCGGCCAAGTATACGCTGAAAAACATTGTGCATGTATCTGTTCTGGTCGGCCGAGTGGGCTTTCTTGCTCGGCCGAGTGTGTGCTTCACTCGGCCGAGTGCCATGCTGTAAATGCCCAATCTTCTCCGTTTCTCCTCCTCATCGCTCCTATGAAGTTCCTTCTTCTTCCACTCATCCTCCATCACCGATAAGTCTGCAAATGAGCCGTGGGCGACACTCCAAATTGGGTGCAAATCCTCTTGATCTCAAAATCGCTCCAAATCGCTCCATATCTCCTGAAATACGACCAAAACAAGAAATAGTGAAAAGCATCGCAATATTGTCGAATAATCGTGAAAAATGCAATATGGGCGATCAAAATGGCAAGCAAACATGCAGACAAAGGGTGTAAAATATGGAGCGATCAGTTGCACCTTGGCCTCTTGTATATGTTGTTGAATACTCCGTTGGATGGTGTCAGTCAATGCAGTGATAATGTCTTTGACCGACTGAGTGAATGTGTCGAATTGTTCTTGAGTGAATGACGTCCCCTAGATTTAGCAATAGTGGCAATAGGATTGGGGATACCAGATTTAAATATTTATAACCGCAAGCACACGGTGTTGTAGTGTGGCTTGGGGGTCGAACTCAGGGAGGCGTGTGTTGTGCTTGTTGTCAGGTAGGAACCGGTTCACCCGATGGGTGAGCTAGCCCGAACAATCGGTAGGTTGTCACGAAATAGAAATACGGTGGATGTAAGATATAAAAGGGAACCTAGGACTTCGGTTTCCACCCAATCATGTGCCCTCTCTATTACGACCGACGGATAGGATTATGATTGGATTTTAGGGTTTAGTGGTGAGACGTTGCCTCTAAGAGTGGTACCTAGCATCCCATGAGCCCGATATTCTGGTCGATGCCCAGGGTTTAGGGTATATTTGTTGGACAATCTTATATTATTATCGATATCCCGATAATTGCAGTTACAGAGTGAGACCTGCATGGGCCACCACTAAAACCTGTCACGCCCCGCTTCCCTAAAATGGAGATGAGACGTGAGAAGGTCCGCTCAGACGTGGAGCTGTGAAGATGCACGCCTGCTAAGCGTCAATTTAGTATAAGCAGGTCCCTGTAAACGCAAACGGAACAACAACAATAATAATAATAAAATGAGACGGATATGAAATACCAATCTCAAAGTTCGTCCACAACAATTCAACATCACCGAAAAAGCCACCAGGCTAACAGGAAAGAGTCTAAAGGCCCAGAACAAGGCCAAACAAAAGACAAACACAAACAGAGTATCAAACTAGGTGCCACACACCGACAACCTAAGCAATCTAACAACACCAAATATAGACACTAAGACTGATCTCCAGTGTCTACGAAGTCCTCGATCAACGCGGGTTCTGACTCAGCGTCAGCGAACACCGCGTCCTCAGCAAGTATCTCAGGCTCGGGCTCTAACATGTGTCACCCAAAAGAGAAAAGGGGCACATATTAGCAAGTCGAAATACTTGTGCAAGGAAACTGAAAGAAAGGTAAACTAACAACCTAGCAGTTAAAGTATGGTGCATGGCAAGTAAAGTAAGGTGGTAACAAGTAAAGTAAAGTACAAGTAGCAAGTAACAAGTGGTAGGTGTGACAAGTATTGTCAAGTAACAAGTACAAGTACAAGGGATCACCCACACATGGATGCCCTATTGCCCACAGGCTGTAGTCATGTACAAGGGATCACTCAGAGAGTGCCCTATTGCCCGCAGGCTGTATTGAGCTCGTCTTCTGGACCACGAGCCAGAATTGTAATTGGCCTAGGGTTGTGCCCGCAAAACAGGTGCCTAGCCGGTACAAATAGTACAAGTATGTAGCGAAGCTACGCAATCACGATGAGTGTTCAAGCATGCAATGCCATGAGCAGATATTCACGTACCGTTAATTGAAATTAAACGTGACATGCAAAATGCAATGTCATGAACATATTCACGTACTGTTAATTTAAATTAAACATGGCAGTTAAAATGCAATAGCAGTTAAGGATGCATGGATGACATGAACAGTTAATACGCGTACCGTTAAGGGAAAGTAAACGTGACATACAAGCATGATGAAGGTGACGGACCAAGCTTCGTTGTCAAGCTAGGTCAATGGCGTCCAGACGGCTATCCTTTCACCGTCTAGTCTCTTTTACGCTAAAGCAAGGTAATGGCCTAAGACATGGCCCAAATCAAGAGATGCAAGTTTCACTTGCCTGATACCGGGATTGACGAGCAACGAAGATCGTCACACAAGCTAACTACGGAATAGATCACTGTTATAGCAAAACAATTATTAGAACGACGATTCTAAATCGATTTCTTAATAGAATCCTAATTGTCTAATAATCTATTTTATTAGGGTTTCACAATGTCAATGTGGGTTATGCTAAAACTAAAGAATCGAGTATTACCGTGAAGAAGCGGAGGAACGATGCCGAGCAACCAAGGCAACGGAAGAACGATCTGGCTCAGATCTGGAAATGAGGGAAAAATCTGGAGAAATAGGTTTGGATTTGGATTTTGGGGGTTTGATGAAAGTTTGAGGAAGATGAGAGGTAGAATGTGTTAAGTGAGGGTTTGGATGATGGATTTTGGGCTTGGGATGAAGGAATAAGGGTTTGAGGTAGTAGGGGGCTCAATGGGGGAGAAATTAGGGTTTTAGGTGATGAGGAAGAAGAAGAAAACGTTTGGAGGGGTATTTATAGAGTTTGGTGGCGGCTAGGGCAAAACTAGGGTTTCATGTACTGTTTAGTCGGTCAAAGAGCAACCACTGACCGACTAGTTTGGGAACTAGTCGGTCAGTTTACCAATGCAGACCGACTAAGTGTAAACAGTAACCCCAGACGAAAACCTGAACTAAGAGTTAGTCGGTCAAAGAACGACTACTGACCGACTAGTTTGACATCTAGTCGGTCGATGAACGTTCTTAGACCGACTAAGAGTAAACAGTAACTAGTGTCAAAAATAATTAAAGAGTTAGTCGGTCAAAGAACAACTACTGACCGACTAGTTTGACATCTAGTCGGTCGATGGACGTTCTTAGACCGACTAAAAGTGAACAGTAACTGGTACCAAAAATAGTTAATGAGTTAGTCGGTTAAATAAGCATTGCCGACCGACTAGTTTGCAACCTAGTCAGTCAACCAACGTTCTTAGACCGACTAACGATAAACAGTAACTCCTGAACATTTATCAAAGCCCACTAGTCGGTTCAAGAAGGTTTTCCGACCGACTGGATCGTCATCTAGTCGGTCGGTGCCCCTTCTTACACCGGATAATGTGCACTGAAAGTTCCGAAATGGAGCGCGGAGCTCCGGGATGGTTTCCTAAGTCTCCTAGGCTCGTTCTAACTCTAAGATATCGACGTTATGAAGCCCCTCACGAATGACTTACTTCAAACACGCCGACCGACGGAAGAATCAAGAGAATCACGACGAAACGAACGAAAATGAAAACTACGGAGACGGAAATGGAAATCACAATCAAGGAGAAGCAACCAAATATATATATGTATATAATAAAATCCATATATGAAAACCAATCGTTACATCCTCCCCAACTTAAGAAAAATTCCGTCCTCGGAATTCCCAACACTCACGTGTCCGGGAACAAAAGTGGGTAGCGCTCTCGCATCTCATCTTCTCTCTCCCAAGTAGACTCTCCCGGCAAACCGTGCCGCCACATCACTCTAACAAGATCGACGACCTTGTTCCGAAGTGACTTCTGACGCCTGTCCAGAATCTGCACTGGATGCTGGTCATACGTCAAATCTGGGTAAACGGCGATCTCCGAGAAATCCACAGCATGAGATGGATCGCTGATGTATCGACGAAGCTGCGACACATGGAAAACATCGTGAACTCCTTCCAAAGATGGCGGCAAGGCTAAGCGGTAAGCTACCTCACCAACCCTCTCCAGAATATCAAACGGTCCAATGTATCGCGGGCTCAACTTCCCTTGCTTCCCAAAACGAATCACTCCACGATTCGGGGAAATCCTCAGAAACACATGATCCCCAGGTTGAAACTCCAAATGACGGTGTTTAGCATCCGCCCAATGCTTAAAACGGTCCTGAGCAATCCTCAACCTCTCCCGAATGTTCCTGACAACCTCCACAGCCTCCACAATCATCTCAGGCCCCAACAGCTCCCGATCGCCAACGTCATCCCAACTCAATGGTGATCGACATTTTCTCCCATACAAAGCGGCGAAAGGCGCCATGCCAATAGACGCCTGGTAGCTGTTGTTGTAAGAGAACTCCACCAAGTGTAGATGGTCCTCCCACGAACCCTTGAAATCCAACATGCACGCTCTCAGCATGTCTTCCAAAATCTGAATCGTCCTCTCGGATTGGCCATCCGTCTGCGGATGGTACGCTGTGCTGAAACTCAGACGCGTACCCAAACTCTTCTGCAAACTCTGCCAGAACTGAGATGTGAACATCATGTCTCTGTCCGACACGATACTCACGGGGACCCCATGAAGTCGCACGATCTCCTGCACGATTCACGTTACATCACTATCTAAGCTAGGAAAAGGAAACAGAAAATGAGAGTAAAAGAATTTACCTCCATGTATCTCATCGCTAGCGCCTCAGTGGACTGTTCTACTCGGAATGGAACAAAGTGCGTGGATTTGGTCAATCGGTCTACGATCACCCAAATCGCGTCGTTCTGCTTCGGACTCCAAGGTAGTCCAGTCACGAAGTCCATAGTGATGTGTTGCCACTTCCACTCCGGAATTGGAAGCGATTGCAGTAACCTGGCCGTACACTGATGCTCCGCCTTCACTTGCTGGCAAACCAAACACTTGGCCACACTCCGTGCCACACTCCTCTTCATGCGGTGCCACCAAAAGTTCAGACGAAGATCCTTGTACATCTTGGTCCCACCAGGATGTACAGAATACGGTGAACTGTGTGCCTCCACTAACAACTCCTCTCTGATATCCCCAGCAGGCACACACAACCTGGCTCCATACCTCAACGAGCCATCTTCATGAACCAAAAAGTCAGTCCGCAGACCGGCTTCAACCTGTTCTCGAATCCTCACCAGCTTCGGATCTCCGGCCTGACTCGCCTTAATCCGATCCACAAGCGTCGACTGTATCTGCATACACATCAACAAGGAATCCTCCCCAGGAAGAACAATCTCCACTCTAGACTCGCAAAAATCCTGCTGCAATCTCCACTGCGAAGTCAACATCATCACCGCGGGAAGCCTACTCAAAGCATCTGGAACCACATTCACCTTGCCAGGGTGATACTGCAGATCAATCTCATAATCCGCCATGAGCTCCAACCATCGACGCTGTCGCATGTTGAGCTCCTTCTGGGTGAAAATATACTTCAAGCTTTTGTGATCGGTGAAGATTTTCACTTTCTCACTCAGCAAGAAGTGTCTCCAAATCTTAAGAGCAAACACAACAGCAGCCAACTCCAAATCATGCGTCGGGTAATTCTTCTCATGAACCTTGAGCTGACGAGAAGCGTAAGCTACAACATGTCCATACTGATGCAAAACACAACCAAGACCCTTGCCAGAAGCATCGCAAAAGATCTCGAATCCTCCACTGCGATCAGGCACAGCAAGAACAGGGGCAGTCGTCAGCCTCTCCCTCAGAACACCAAAGGCATCCTCACAATCACCCGACCAAACAAAAGCAACATCCTTCCGTGTCAACCTGGTCATCGGCTCCGCAATACGGGAAAAGTCCTTAATGTAGCGCCGATAATATCCCGCTAAACCAAGGAAACTCCGAATCTCAGACGCAGACGACGGAACAGGCCACTCCCTGATGGCCCTAATCTTCTCGGGATCCACTGAAATACCACCTCCAGTCACCACATGCCCGAGAAAAGCAACTCTGTCTATCCAAAACTCGCACTTCGAAAACTTAGCATTCAACCGATGCTTCCTCAAAATCTCCAACACCGTCCTCAAGTGCGAGGCATGCTCTTCCTCCGACTTCGAATAGATCAGAATGTCGTCAATAAAGATAACGACAAACTTATTTAAAAAGTCGTAGAAAATCAGGTTCATCAGATTCATGAAAACTGCGGGTGCGTTAGTTACGCCGAAAGGCATAACCACAAACTCATAGTGTCCATACTTCGTCTTGAAAGCCGTCTTCGGCACATCATCCTTCTTCACCTTCAACTGATGGTAACCACTCCTCAAATCCAACTTAGAAAACACCCTTGATCCTCCCAGCTGATCAAAGTTATCATCGATGTGAGGCAATGGGTATTTGTTCTTAATGGTCACCGCATTCAGCTCCCGATAGTCCACGCACATGCGACGCAAACCATCCTTCTTCTTCACCAACAACACCGGTGATCCCCACGGAGACACACTAGGGTTGATGTAACCCTTCTGCATAAGCTCATCCAACTGCCTATGCAACTCCTCCAACTCTGCTGGCGCCATACGATATGGTGCCTTTGAAATGGGTTGCGCTCCTGGAATAAGATCAATAGAAAATTCCAAAGCCCGATTAGGTGGCAATCCAGACATCTCCTCGGGGAAGACGTCATCAAAATCTCGCACCACAGCTGGCCTCTCCAACTCCATCTGCATAGCCACAACCTCCACCGGTCTGGTCTGAAATCTGACCGGACCCAGCGAACTGCTACCTCGACTGAACTCAAATACTGGATGTCCGGGAATCTCGAACACCACCTTCTTCCTCCGACAGTCAATCGTAGCATAGAAGCTCGCAAGCCAATCCATCCCAAGGACCGCATCGTAGTTGATGATGTCGTGGACAATGAAATCAGCACAAAGCTCACGTCCACAAACCACCAACGGGCAAGAATTGCACCCACGATGCACCGAGACCACACCGTTCCCTGTGACGATATTCCAACTCTTAGGAAGAGAGGACGTCGACAAGGAATGCTTCTCCACGAAGCTCCGGGCCAAAATGCACATCGACGCACCTGAGTCAAAGAGGACTCGTGCAGGAAATGTGCAAACCAAAACCACACCTAGCAAACAGTCTAACAATCAAATCCTATTCTAGCAACAAACATGAGCAAGCAACCAACATAATCAACAATCAAACTAACTAAGGAAGAAAAATAGCTAGAATGAGCATTACCTGTAATAACCTCGTCCACGGCCATGCTCTCCTCCTCAGTCATCAGAAAGGCCTACCCTCTCGGTGGAACAGCCTGCCGAAAGGCCTGTCTCTGTGGAACAAGGGGCGCTCCATGTCCAACGGACACAGGGGCTCTCTGCTGCAATGGCTGAGCAGCAATAGGAGCCCGCCAAGGCTGCTTCGACTTGGGACACTCCCTGATGGTATGGGTAGGATCTCCGCAGACAATACACTGCCCCAGGAACCTCCTACACTGATCCCTGAGGTGCCCGGTCTTGCCGCAAAAATGGCAAGTCTTCAGAATAGGCCCTCCTGGCCTCTTGAACTGAACAGGCTGAACAGGCCTGAATCCAGGTCTAACCGCAGCACGGATCGGCTCCACAGGCCTCTTCCCAGCTCCTGAAACATGTCCCTTCCTCTGGTTCAAATTCAACTCCTGCCGCCTCGCAGCAACCAGGACCTTCTGGTATGTCTCCAGGTCAGAAGAGGTCACAAAGCTCTGAAGCTCCAAGGCAAGTCACTGAAAGAATCGCTGAGCTTCTCATCGGCATCTTGCACCATCTTCGGTGCAAACCGACTGAGCCTCGTGAACTCCTGGTGGTACTGATCCACCGACAAGCTCCCCTGCTTTAGATCTATGAAGCGCTGCAGCATCACCTGCCTAGCAGCCTTCGGAAAGAATTCTCCATCAAATCTGGACTTAAAGGTAGCCCAAACTATCGGCTCCACCAGCATCTTCTCTTCAGCATCCCACCAGTTTCTGGCATTGTCCTTCAGCTTCCTCTTAGCCAAATCATCCCATCCAGCCGGGTTAATCTTCGCCATCGCCAGGTTATCCTCAATGTTCCTCATCCACTCGTTCGCAGCCAAAGGACCTTCAGAACCATCAAAATATGCGGGACCCAGCTCCCGAAATTGCTTCGCTCCCGGCTCGGATCGAGGGGCATCCGGAAGTGCCCGGGCAGCTCGAGCAAGTGGAGCATTCTGGACTTGCAGGAGCACGCCCTGCTGCACTTGCATCATCTGGAGCATCATCCGCATCATCTCTCCATTGGTGGGTTCCCGCTCAGGCTCCTCGTCATGAGGGGGCGCACCACTACCTACACCACGGGTGAATCGCCTTCCTGCCATCTAGTGACACAGAAAACGAAGCAGATTAGACTCATAGCTTAGGGCTCGGATGTGGAATTTATTTGTTGGACAATCTTATATTATTATCGTTATCCCGATAATTGCAGTTACAGAGTGAGACCTGCATGGGCCACCACTAAAACCTGTCACGCCCCGCTTCCCTAAAATGGAGACGAGACGTGAGAAGGTCCGCTCAGACGTGGAGCTGTGAAGCTGCACGCCTGATAAGCGTCAATTTAGTATAAGCTGGTCCCTGTAAACGCAAACGGAACAACAACAATAATAATAGTAAAACGAGACGGATATGAAATACCAATCTCAAAGTTCGTCCACAACAATTCAACATCACAGAAAAAGCCACCAGGCTAACAGGAAAGAGTCTAAAGGCCCAGAACAAGGCCAAACAAAAGACAAACACAAACAGAGTATCAAACTAGGTGCCACGCACCGACAACCTAAGCAATCTAACAACACCAAATATAGACACTAATACTGATCTCCAGTGTCTACGAAGTCCTCGATCAACGCGGGTTCTGACTCAGCGTCAGCGAACACCGCGTCCTCAGCAAGTATCTCAGGCTCGGGCTCTAACATGTGTCACCCAAAAGAGAAAAGGGGCACATGTCAGCAAGTCGAAATACTTGTGCAAGGAAACTGAAAGAAAGGTAAACTAACAACCTAGCAGTTAAAGTATGGTGCATGGCAAGTAAAGTAAGGTGGTAACAAGTAAAGTAAAGTACAAGTAGCAAGTAACAAGTGGTAGGTGTGACAAGTATTGTCAAGTAACAAGTACAAGTACAAGGGATCACCCACACATGGATGCCCTATTGCTCGCAGGCTGTAATCATGTACAAGGGATCACTCAGAGAGTGCCCTATTGCCCACAGGCTGTATTGAGCTCGTCTTCTGGACCACGAGCCAGAATTGTAATTGGCCTAGGGTTGTGCCCGCAAAACGGGTGCCTAGCCGATACAAATAGTACAAGTATGTAGCGAAGCTATGCAATCACGATGAGTGTTCAAGCATGCAATGACATGAGCAGATATTCGTGTACCGTTAATTGAAATTAAACGTGACAGGCAAAATGCAATGTCATGAACATATTCGCGTACCGTTAATTTAAATTAAACATGGCAGTTAAAATGCAATAGCAGTTAAGGATGCATGGATGACATGAACAGTTAATACGCGTACCGTTAAGGGAAAGTAAACGTGACATACAAGCATGATGAAGGTGACGGACCAAGCTTCATTGTCAAGCTAGGTCAATGGTATCCAGACGGCTATCCTTTCACCGTCTAGTCTCTTTTACGCTAAAGCAAGGTAATGGCCTAAGACATGGCCCAAATCAAGAGATGCAAGTTTCACTTGCCTGATACCGGGATTGACGAGCAACGAAGATCGTCACACAAGCTAACTACGGAATAGATCACTGTTATAGCAAAACAATTATTAGAACGACGATTCTAAATCGATTTCTTAATAGAATCCTAATTGTCTAATAATCCATTTTATTAGGGTTTCACAATGTCAATGTGGGTTATGCTAAAACTAAAGAATCGAGTATAACCATGAAGAAGCGGAGGAACGATGCCGAGCAACCACGGCAACGGAAGAACGATCCGGCTCAGATCTGGTAATGACGGAAAAATCTGGAGAAATAGGTTTGGATTTGGATTTTGGGGGTTTGGTGAATGTTTGAGGAAGATGAGAGGTAGAATGTGTTAAGTGAGGGTTTGGATGATGGATTTTGGGCTTGGGATGAAGGAATAAGGGTTTGAGGTAGTAGGGGGCTCAATGGGGGAGAAATTAGGGTTTGAGGTGATGAGGAAGAAGAAGAAAACGTTTGGAGGGGTATTTATAGAGTTTGGTGGCGGCTAGGGCAAAACTAGGGTTTCATGTATTGTTTAGTCGGTCAAAGAGCAACCACTGACCGACTAGTTTGGAAACTAGTCGGTTGGTTGACCAACGCAGACCGACTAAGTGTAAACAGTAACCCCAGAGGAAAACCTGAACTAAGAGTTAGTCGGTCAAAGAACGACTACTGACCGACTAGTTTGACATCTAGTCGGTCGATGAACGTTCTTAGACCGACTAAGAGTAAACAGTAACTAGTGTCAAAAATAATTGAAGAGTTAGTCGGTCAAAGAACAACTACTGACCGACTAGTTTGACATCTAGTCGGTCGATGGACGTTCTTAGACCGACTAAAAGTGAACAGTAACTGGTACCAAAAATAGTTAATGAGTTAGTCGGTTAAAGAAGCATTGCCGACCGACTAGTTTGCAACCTAGTCGGTCAACCAACGTTCTTAGACGGACTAACGATAAACAATAACTCCTGAACATTTATCAAAGCCCACTAGTCGGTTCAAGAAGGTTTTCCGACCGACTGGATCGTCATCTAGTCGGTCGGTGCCCCTTCTTACACCGGCTAATGTGCACTGAAAGTTCTGAAATGGAGCGCGGAGCTCCGGGATGGTTTCCTAAGTCTCCTAGGCTCGTTCTAACTCTAAGATATCGACGTTATGAAGCCCGTCACGAATGACTTACTTCAAACACGCCGACCGACGGAAGAATCTAGAGAATCACGACGAAACGAACGAAAATGAAAACTACGGAGACGGAAATGGAAATCACAATCAAGGAGAAGCAACCAAATATATATATATATATATATATATATATATATATATATAATAAAATCCATACATGAAAACCAGTCGTTATAGGAGGGGATCTTTACTACATGGGATGAGTTGGCGAGTACCTTTGTTGATAAATTCTACCCACCATCCAAGACAGTGAAGATAAGGAGCGCACTCATGTCCTTCAAGCAAGGACCACAAGAGACTCTATACGAGGCATGGGAGCGCTTCAAAGATCTCCAACATCAATACCCCCATCACAGCATTGAAACATGTGAGCTAGTACATAGCTTTTATAATGGACTCCAACCGGGCACCAAGCAAATCATAGATGCAACCGCCAATGGAGCCATTCTATCCAAGTCACCGGATGAAGCTACGGCCCTACTAGAGGAGATGACCTCTAATAACCAATAATGGGCGACGAGCGAGGACATTCTACATCCTCATTGAAGCCGACAAGCATATACGAGGCCAAGGCCGTAGCGGAGCTTTCTACGAAGTTTGACTCTCTCCACAAGGTCGTGGAGAGATTGGAGAAGTTGATTACCGAGCCGCATGGAACTCCCGCCACATCTACACCGGGAGGTAATATGAGTGATTGGCAAGCCCAATCTCAAGCTATGTTCGTTGGAGGAGAGCACGGAGAGGGTGCTATAGAGCAAATCCAATATGTTGCGGGGAACACCGGTTATTGGGCCAACCCGGCCACGAGGAATCATCCGGGCGTCTCGTATGCTAATAATGACGGAGCTTTAAACCTGCCGCCGCCGCAACAACCTCAAGCTCGGCCTCCACCTCCACAACCTCAATATCAACCGAGAGGGCCACCATAATAAAGCTACCCGCCTAAGCAACAAGATGGACCACATAGGTGGCCGGGTTATAATCAAGGGTGGAGAGCTCCAAACCCACCACAAGAACCACCGAGATCGGATCATGAAGCTAGGGTAGAAGAATTTATGGTGGAGCAAAAGAAGATAAACGCTAGATTGATTGCATAACAAGACTCTCTCAATACCGTAGTGGCTCAACTAGCGGATCAACTTATGTTGCTAAATAAAAATACTCAACAATTGCCGGCTCAACCGGAGCCAAATCCACGGGGGAATACTGACGTCCCCCGGTTTTTAACTCATAAGAGTGCAGTTGGATAGGGGATACCCGATTTAAAATATTTGTACCGCAAGCGCACAGTGTTGTAGTGTTGCTTGGGGATCGAACACAGGGAGGCGTGGTTGTGCTTGTTTCTAAGAGGAACCAATTCACCCTACGGGTGAGCTAGCCCGAATCGATCGATGGTTTTTCACGAAATGTAAATACAGAGGATAAACAATATAAAGGGAAACCTAGGACTTCGGTTTCCACCCTATCATGTGTTCTCACTATTACGACCGGCAGATAGGAATACGATCGGGATTAGGGTTTAGCGGTGAGACATTGCCTCTAAGAGTGATACCAACTTCCCATGGGCCCGATATTCCGGTCGGTGCCCAAGATGATACGCCGGACTACTCGGGTTCGGTCAGCGGGCATTCCCATGTCCATTAACACTGACCGACTCTGGGAGCACTAAGTTCGCAACGATAACTCCCAACATCTCGTCCTGTCGCTCCCGCGTGCTAGGATTCGATGTCTACGCTAAGGGCGTGAGCTGTGGCTAGGGAGTCAACCGCCAAGTTTATTCCCCCTTGGCCCTACGGTCAAAGGCGGTCTTTTTCCCTCCGATGACAATGAAACACCCCGCGTAACCTCCAAATTCCTAATCCATATCGATTTCCTAGTCCTATGGATACATTAGAGAGAACCCACGAAGGGGTTTCCACCAAAATCCCAGATTTGGGGACTACTCACACATTATAGCTAAAAAGCAATCTAAATGAAAATCAACCGTAAAAATCATGATCAGGAAATTGAAACACGGTAGTAGCAATGATATTAAGACTATATTAAAGTTTGACAAAGATCAGAGAACTTACAGATAACAATAAAATTCCAGCCGTCACAAATGGAGAAAAAGACAGAAAAATACACAAAGCTTCGTTTTCTGAAAACCTAGGCAACTATATATAGAAAACGAATTCATCCGATCGATTGAAGTATCAACCGATCGGGTGAGCTACTTGATTCTTCGGCTGCAGTCTTCAGAAACTTCAACTGGACGCTTGGAACGATCGGGTGAAGCAAGCGGGTCGTCGTTTGAGGAGATGCAGTCATCAGGTGAACCGATCGGTTGAGAATTCAACCGATCAGTTGGAAAAATGCCCCAAAAGACAGATATTTCAGATGATTTGGCACGGTCAGTGAGCCGTCGGGTGAGCTCACCGGGTCGTCGTTTGGGAGAATCGGCTCCAGATGAACCGATTGGGTGAGGTATCACCCGATCGGTTGGAATTCAGCTCCAAATTCCTGAGAACTCTGTTGTTTCCAACCAGTCGTCGAACCGGTCGGTTGGGCTGCACTTCGCTTCAGCTTGCTTCCGGGTCGGATACGCGTGCACCACCCGATCGGTTGGCTGTGTCCAACCGATCGAGTGGGGGCTAAAAATGGCAATCTTCGTCGTTTGGCCCCATGGATCACGCGTGACTCCTCCCGTTGCTCCGGGGACTCATGATATCTTCCTTGTATGTCCCCTACACTAGCGATCTCCTGCAAATAAACAAAAACACCAAAAAGTGAAAGAAAACTAAAAATCCCAAGAAAATGGGCACGAGACGACGGAAAAAACGGAAAAACACAAAGAAGACGTGCGTGAATATATAAAATATACACACACGTCAAAATCCCCTAAGCTGAACCATTCCTCGTCCTCCAGGAAGACGAGTGAGAGTAGGAGCTCGGAGGGAGAAAATAGAGAGAAAGAGAGAAAAAGAGAAATCAAAATCCCAAATCGCCAGTCAGGGCCAACAAAATCAAAAACGTCACACCTAGCAAGCAAGCGACAAATCACAACACTAAACCAAAGAAATATGAGTCCAAACAAGTGTCGTGGGCCCACGCGATGAAGCGCAAGTGAGTGTGGTCGTGTGCTAGCAGACGGTGTTACTATCTACAATGTGCAATAGAGCTCCATATACACATATCCAAGAAAAGACCCAAATATCGATTCGATTTGAAATAAGCGGTGAATATATAGCTCAAGCATGCATGAGAACAGAGTGAGAATCGAAAACGTATCAAGCGTCAGGGACTCCACAACTAGGGACTAGGAAATCACCACACTATCACCTAGATAATCGCTAGAAAGTCCCTATTCCAAGTGTTTTCGAAAACGATGGGGGCTGAGATGATGTGGAGAAGAACACTCAGTGCAAATTCTCGCCTTCCATTTATTCTCGGTTGGTAGCAAAATATTCACACAGGAATTTTTTTGGGTTTTGGATATATGTATTTTTTTGGATTTTTGGCTCTACATATATATATTTTTTTCCTTTTCTCTTTTCTCTTTTCTTCTCTTTTTGGGTTTTCTTTTGTCTCCTTTTTTTGGATTTTTGGATTTTTGGGTATATACATGTGTGTACTCTCCCAAGTGGGAGAACGTTACACGACGAGGGGATTTGCACCAAGTAAAATAAAAAAGAAATCTGATTCTAGACACTTGAGCAAGGGAGATTGTCTTCGCTAATCAGAGCATAGGCTAAATTGGTTATCCTAATCCTAACTGTGGAATCCCGACACATGCAAAATGAAGTATATGATATAAATATAGCATGCATATAGAAGCAGACAGGAGAAGCAAATACCGCATATTCAAATCGAAGCATGATAATCTAGGGGGTCATTCCAGGACAGGTATATAAATCAAAATCATAAAGTAGAAGCACACTGTAAGATAGACACGACACACGACTCACATAAAGGCAAAATGGATCCACGATGCATGAAATGCAAGAGGACTCAGCTTCCTAGGGTTAGTGAATGTGATTATCGAAGCCATGCTAGGTGTGTGTGTGTGTGTGTGTGTGTGTGTGTGTGATTTTGTGGCAATTCATCATTTGGGATCATCTCTAGGAAAGAGAGAGGATAAAAAGATGAGAAGGAAAAACGAAAAACACGGTGAAAACGACTCAAAAACGAAGAAAAAGACACAAATGACGCACGAAGTGCGACTCCCCCAAACTGAAACTTGCATTGCCCTCAATGCAATAAAAGTGAATACGGGAGGGCAATGAAAATGGGGGGAATATGCACCGACACGAAGAGAATAAAAACGAGAAAAACACACATATGACACTGAAAAATAAAGAAAAAGAAGAAAAAAGAAATATGGAAGATAAAAGATAGAAAATCACACCACACGACATATATAGACAAGCACACCACACAGAAAAACACTACAAAACACACAAAAGTCGATTTCCCCCAAGCTGGACATGATAAAGCTAGTAATATGATATGCTTATGACGATGCAGAAATATGCAAGGGGAAGATCGGAAAAGCGAAAGAAATCAAAAAGCAGGAGAGGAATCGTCCTCGTCCTCCTCAGTAGAAGATGGAGGGGTGCGGAGGGGAGAGGTGGGGGTGTGCGAAGAAGTGGGGAGAAGGGTGCAGGATGTGTGTGGATGGGTGTGGAAGTGTGGACGATGGGTGGTGTGGTGGTGATGATGGTGAGTGGAAGGGAAATGGCGACCAGAGCGGTGGTAGATGGGGTAGATACGGCGGTAGATACGGTGGTAAATGGGGTAGATACGACGACGGTAGAGGGAGGTGGGGGAAGTGATCACGAACACACCTGCAATTTCTTACTGCGCACGTATGGGGTGACGAAAGTGTAGGGTGGTGGATCTGTGGGAACGATGGCGGTGGTCGTGAGTGGAGGTGAAGTGGCAGGAACGGAAACAGTGGTGGCGAGAGGGGATGGTCACCTACGGGTTGATGGATGTGGTGAAGAATGTGAGGGAGGAGGTGATGAATGTGATGGTGGGGTGAAGGCGGTGGTGTAGGCGGAGGTGGTCCGTGAACGTGAGTGAGAATGCGGAGGATGGCGGCCACGTTCCTCTCAAGTGCGAGGAAATGTGGGTGAGAGACTATCGAAGAGGATGGGTCTGAGGGTGCAGAGGATGAAGCACGAGCATGCAGTGAAGCTAGCTCGGCCTTGAGAGCGAGGCGAGCGGAGGCGGCACGGCGAACGGAAGAAGTAAAGGCAGGACGGGAAGTGGAAATGGTGCCGGCAGCAGTTGGCATGCCGGCACCAGAGGCTAGGCCTAAGAAGGCCAGAGTCAGAGCCTCAGAAGTGATAAGACCAGAAGCCAGGGTGGTATGACTGGGGCCAACCCCGGTGTAACGGCCGCTTTCCGACCGTTCGTATTTTCTACGTGCACGTACCTTTCGTGCGCGTATTTTATTTGACTCTTTCTTGTTTTCGGTATATACGATGTGATATTCCGTTGTGACCGTATGGAGTGTAGAATTTTATGGTAATTTTTGGGAACGTCTTTCACGGCTCGTTTCCACACGAAACCACTTTGAATGATGGGGGCGTTTTAGTCATTTTGACTCGAAACGCCGTTTCCAATTTTACGTAAATTCTTGGTAGGCTTTACACATGATCGGACACCGTAGCCCCGTACTTCTCGTCTCCATGATCGTCCTGGTATTTTCAGATTATTTTTCCGATGCCCGTAGCGAGAATTATCCCCTAATCAATTTTCCTTCCTTAATTAACCTTTGACTTTTTCACATTCAGATTAATTAGTATCCTAATCAAATCCCCCATTTCTCTCTAACGTAAGAGGGAATCATGCATCAGCCTCTAATGTCACCCTCCTTTATCTCAAACTCCACTCCTTCTATCCCTATCTCTCTCTCCCAATTAACCAAAATCCCAAAGCCAAATAGCAAACTTCATCTCTTTTTAACAACATCCAACCTCAAACCCTATTTCTCACGCATGAACCCATTGAGCCGCCTCCTTGCTTCTCCTCCAGCCATCGACGGCCGCCCCTAGCCTCCCACCACCGGCCACCACCTTCTCATCCTCCTTCTCCTCCATCTCCACCTCTCCAAGACATCAAAAACTCCATGAAAACCACACAAAACACAGCCCAGGCCAGAACTGCGCCCCGCCGGAAAACACCTCCGGCCGGCCACCTCCGGCCACCCCCTCCGGCGACCACCACCCCTGATCAACTCCTCTCTGACCCCCAAGCATCTCCACCTCCCCTTACCCTCTTCCCTCGTCTCTATCTCCCTAAAAACGCTTTCAAACACAACCCAAACGACAGTTTTACAGATCTGCGCCACCGCCGGAAAAAATCACGCCCACCGGCCATCCGGCCACCTACGATGACCACCCTACTGCCATTGGATTCCTATCGAAACCACCTACCAACTGCAATTTTTCTCACGCTCATAGCCCATCTGTAGCTCCCGGAATCCTTGTCGGAACACGTCGTATCCGCTGTTTTTCACAGATCTGGAAGCTGAACTTCGCCGCCCACGCAGGGCCACCTCCGACCACCCCCGGTGACAAATCCACTGCCGTTGGCTTCTTCTTGAAGTCCTTTACCCACTGCAAATTCCTGTTTCTGTTGTCCGTCTCTGAAATTTCACTGAGACGCGCGACAACGGACGTGGCGTGAATCTGTCCTCCCCGGCTTCTCACGGCCGCCCACCGCCGTGCGCTCACGCCGTCGGCCATCCACTTGGCCGAGCATCTTCCTTTGGTCCCACTTCATCTACCTACAGCCTCGTTGGACTCTGAGAGTTCACGTGCGTTGCCGCACACACGTACTTTTAGCCGACGTCGCCGTTATCGTGAAGAACCGTTGCGCTACTCGCAACGGGAAGGAGATCGATGTTTAGCTCGCTGATTTCACGTCATCGCCCCGCTGTCCAGAGGTACCTCGCTGTGCTACCCACGGCCGAGGAGTTCCAGACGACGTCGACGTTTCGCCGTTCAGACCCGACTTCCGCTCGTTGGACGACATTACGAGGTTAGTTTCCCTAACGAGTAGTAAAACCCACACCGTAGAAAAACTGAACCCTAAACTAAAACTGGACAACGATAATTAAATTTACTTTTTCGCATCAGTAAAATGTTGTCAGTATAGAAAATCGACCATCGGACAATTTTCTGTGCATATAGGGTAGTGGTCGATTTAGGCTGAACAAGAACACCAAATTGTGACTTTGACAAATAGGGTAGTCCCGATAACCTAGAAACGAACTTAAATAGGAATTTCTAAAATCGCGACCTGACACCGTCGCCGTGACTGTTTCAGACGGACTACCGTGGACGCGACGACTGGACGAGACGCCCCTGACAGATGACACCCTCGCCACCGCAGGCAAGTGTACTCACTTGCGTCTTTGACCGTGCTTTGGTCTTAAATTGTTAGAACTGTTAGACTGTGAGTGTATAGAATCGGATGTGAAATGATAGCGTCCGGGTCGCCCTGACGACTTAGACTTGACGACGAAGTCTAAGCTCGACAAACAACAACTTTTGACACCGTAGGGCTATCTTGTGTGTGCGTGCGTGTGGACACCCTAGAATAACAATTCCTTATACTTTTCATGTCATGTCCCTGTTACACAAAAAGCCTGCGGGCATTTCGGATGCTCTCCATGCGAAAGTGATCCCCGTGACTGTTATACAAAAAGCCTGCGGGCGTTTCGGATGCTTTCCCTAGCGGAAGTGATCCCCGTGATACAAAAAGCCTTCGGGCGTTTCGGATGCTTTCCCTAGCGGAAGTGATCCCCGTGATACAAAAAGCCTTCGGGTGTTTCAGATGCTTTCCCCCGCGGAAGTGATCCCTGTTGCACAAAAAGCCTTCGGGCGTTTCGGATGTTTCCCTAGCGGAAATGATCCCTGTAAATCTTGTCCTGAGTTCCTGGGGTTTGGGGTTGGGTTGAGCGTGCGCACGGCAAGAGGGTCTGATCCCCCTCGAACCGTAAGGCGTGAACCCTTTTCGTGTCTCACTTGTCTTGTCTTGTCTTGTCTTGTCCCGTCACGTCCCGACTTGTCTTGACACCTGTAGGTTAGTCCCGTAGTTGGTAGCACACGCTACGACTACTACTTGCTACGCTTTACTTTCCTGCTGCGTTACTTCCTGTTGTGTTACTCAGTTATAACCACAGCATACTAATCAACCAGTAAACTGTGTGTAATAGAACCTCAGCATGCTAATCAACCAGTAAACCGTTGTTTAAAGTTCGGTGCACTTACAGTAAAGTCTAACCCTTCTTGTAGACTTTACCTGACGTACATTTCCTTTCTCTTGGGTGTTGTACGTCAGGTGTTCAGCCAGAGATCGTGGACGAGGCAGACTCACTGGAGTACGAAGAGCCGAGGACGTCGACCCAGAGTACGTGCCTGACGAGGACCAGACCTTGAGGTCTTTTTAGTCGTCACTCTCAGAGGTTACTACTTTTAGTTTGCTTTTAGATAGTTCGTTTCCATGCTTAGGCTTCTTTTTAGACTTGTACTCGTTGGATATTATATCTCTAATTTAATGAATGCAACTTCCTTTCTGTACTTTCTGTTGTTTCGAACTTTATTAATGCAAGAACCTGAAACTTTAAAAATGGTACCCCTACAGACGCTTATTGGGTCCAAGCTTCTCAGCTCTGGCCTAAGCGGGGCTTAGTCACGCTTCGCCTCCGTCCATTTTGGGAAGCGGGGCGTGACATGTTTTAGTGGTGGCCCATGCAGGTCATGCAAAAGTTCGGAACAATAAGAGTACCGCATTCATTTAATATCCATGTACAAGTCTAAATTAGGTTTTTCCAGTCTTAGATAGTAGGAAGACTTAGGTAGACGTCCCAATTTGACAGTCTGACGCCTTAGTTAGGAATTAGACATCCTCGTCCTAGGATACCTTAGTAGCCACTTGACTCTGACCAAATTAGATTTCTAGAGTCCTTCTTTTAGTTTAGTCGCTCGCCCAGCTCCATTGACTTCGAGCCCAGCAGAACGTAACCTCGATTCTCTTCGGAACTTTCCCCCTAGATCCTGATTGTAGTTTAGCTCGTTAGGAAATCTTAGCGCCGAGCTCTCCTGATCTTCAGACGACCCGATAATTAGAATCCCCGACTTCTAGCGTCTCCCTGATCATTACCCTTTTCGTGATATCGACCGTAGAGGTTCCATCGTAGCTTCGTGAATCGTATCCTAAGATTATCCATCATGCGATCTTTTCCTTTCTTCCAATTCAAGTAATCGTTCCTGACGAGTGTCGTTGATCCTTCGAGTCTTTTCCCTTGCCAAGTCTGATGCCTCTAAAAGTATTTTTGAAATTCCTATTAAGTTTTTCGCTCAGCTTAACTTCTTTGAAAACCCCAATGTTATATATTTCAAAATTCTTGTTTTTCGGTTGAGTTAAAATTCTTTCACTAATCTTGAAACCTCCCTGGTTGTAAAATTATTTTACTATCTTGTACCTATTTTCAAATCGGCATCTTTCGTGTTTCAGTTTTTTTTAAACCTTGTTATCAAATTCTATAATCCAATATATATATATATAACTTTTCCAAACTACAAAATTTTTATTGCTAATCACTTACCGCACGTACTTTTAAAATATTTTCTAAACCAGAGGGAACTCCAATTATTATTTA
This sequence comes from Scilla litardierei, assembly GCA_030789695.1. NCBI lineage: Eukaryota > Viridiplantae > Streptophyta > Magnoliopsida > Asparagales > Asparagaceae > Scilla > Scilla litardierei. The sequence goes on along the minus strand of CM061138.1, from coordinate 131,884,740 downwards.
ATTATTATTGTTATATCAGTTCTATGTTCTTCGTGACCACATTTCAAAATCTTTGTGTAAACTTATTTTCATTTGTAAAATAATCACTTCTCACCCTACCTTTCTTTCCTTCGTCTCACTCTTTCCCAGAATTGTAATTTACTACATCTGCCCACTTTTCTACGTATTTTTTTAATAAGTATAAAAGTATATGATACCATATTTTACACGTAATTCTTCTTCCATCTATTTAATTATTTTGAGAAATATTTTTGTTCCATCCAACCAACTATCTCCTTATCCCGCGCCTTATTTGAACTCTTTCCTTCCGATTCATTTCGTTACACTCCTGGCTTCTGTTTTTCCTTAGGTTGTGTAGACATTAGTCCTTGTAGTTGTCTATGTTATCTCCGGTTTAGGAGAAGGCCCTTTTGGTAGGTGATGTCGTTGTGGTGCATGAGTATAGGTAGAGTGCGTAGACCTGTATGAGTGTATGTTATTTAGGATCCCGATGATTGCCTTTTGTGTCTTGAATGTGTACTCAGTGTTAACCATGATATGATTGAAGTTGTCTGAATGAGGGTATTCATACGTATATGAATAGGGTCATAGCAGACAATTTCCTTAGACGTAGTTTTCGCGATTATAGAATAGCTTAACTTTGACTGAATGTGATTGTATCAAAACTTCGTTTTCTTTTAAACAAACCCCTTTAAAGTTTTTGAAATTAGCTCACAAGATCACAAATCAATTATCTTCCTCGTCCATTACCACGACTCCACACGTTTTTCTAAATGTTTTAAATGTGTCACTGGTTTTAAGTTTCCCTTTTCTCTTCTTTTTCTCTCCATTTAGAAATGTTATGTTTTGGTTGTTATAGTTTTGGGACTAGCCATTATTGTTGTAGGACTTGTTTGCAGGTAGGCTCAGGGAGAGATGAGATTTGTTATAGAAATGATTGACCGATTTTGGAACAATAGGATATTGGAATAGATTTCTTTCGGATGGAAAGAATGGGCTGTCCAAGACTTATTTCTAAAACCGAAGTGTGGCGAACTCGATGGAGAATTCTGGTTGAATGAGATTATATGCGTGAAGATGAGAACTAATCAGATTTGAGGCTTAGACGAATGGTAGATATGGATGACTACAGAGTATGGTGGGAGTTAGGGTGATCTTGAGATTGAGTAGAGCTTTTATTAGCATCGAGACTTGATTGTTGAGTTGACGTGAGAAGACATTGGGGGTAACACGACGTGTTGAGATAAATGGATGGTTAGGTTGTCGGATTTAATATTGGTTGAAAATAATTATAATAAGTAGGAGGGATGTGATTTTGATAGTTTGATTATTTGGCGGATAGACTTATGGGAAGATATGACAAGGAATATATTGAGCATACTGCGATTGTTGATTTGCGAAAGGTATGATGAGATAGACAAATGTTCGTCTTGGATTGGTGATCGACTAGAACATAAGTTTAGCAATTGATTAATATTGGGAAGAGAATTAGAAATTTAAAGATGTTATTGAGCGATGATGTTTAGTGGAGAGGTATGGTATGAGAAGATGATTATTATTCTTTTATGAGAACTTGGAGTTGGAAATTTCAACAGCAGTGATGGGTCTATAGCTAAGTATCAGGAGGTGAGTTTAGTCGTGGCATTATCCAGTGAAAAGAAGGATTATGACGGATTATTTGAGGAATGCTGTTAAAAGTATAGGACTAGAGACCATTGTGTGGAGGATGTGAGTTATAGGCTTAAGTATTTATAGATTTTATAATTAGTCTTAGTATTAGTGATTCCGAGGGCGGAATCATTTCTAAGGTGGGTAGAATGTAACGGCCGCTTTCCGACCGTTCGTATTTTCTACGTGCACGTACCTTTCGTGCGCGTATTTTATTTGACTCTTTCTTGTTTTCGATATATACGATGTGATATGCCGTTGTGACCGTATGGAAGTGTAGAATTTTATGGTAATTTTTGGGAACGTCTTTCACTGCTCGTTTCCACGCGAAACCACTTTGAATGATGGGGGCGTTTTAGTCATTTTGACACGAAACGCCGTTTCCAATTTTACGTAAATTCTTGGTAGGCTTTACATACAATCGGACACCGTAGCCCCGTACTTCTCGTCTCCACGATCGTCCCGGTATTTTCAGATTATTTTTCCGATGCCCGTAGCGAGAATTATCCCCTAATCAATTTTCCTTCCTTAATTAACCTTTGACTTTTTCACATTCAGATTAATTAGTATCCTAATCAAATCCCCCATTTCTCTCTAACGTAAGAGGGAATCATGCATCAGCCTCTAATGTCACCCTCCTTTATCTCAAACTCCACTCCTTCTATCCCTATCTCTCTCTCCCAATTAACCAAAATCCCAAAGCCAAATAGCAAACTTCATCTCTTTTTAACAACATCCAACCTCAAACCCTATTTCTCACGCATGAACCCATTGAGCCGCCTCCTTGCTTCTCCTCCAGCCGCCGCCGACCGCCCCTAGCCTCCCACCACCGGTCACCACCTTCTCCTCCTCCTTCTCCTCCATCTCCACCTCTCCAAGACATCAAAAACTCCATGAAAACCACACAAAACACAGCCCAGGCCAGAACTGCGCCCCGTCGGAAAACACCTCCGGACGGCCACCTCCGGCCACCCCCTCCGGAGACCACCACCCCCGATCAACTCCTCTCTGACCCCCAAGCATCTCCACCTCCCCTTACCCTCTTCCCTCGTCTCTATCTCCCTCAAAACGCTTTCAAACACAACCCAAACGACAGTTTTACAGATCTGCGCCACCGCCGGAAAAACTCACGCCCACCGGCCATCCGGCCACCTACGACGACCACCCTACTGCCGTTGGATTCCTATCGAAACCACCTACCAACTGCAATTTTTCTCATGCTCATAGACCATCTGTAGCTCCCGAAATCCTCGTCGGAACACGTCACATCCGCTGTTTTTCACAGATCTGGAAGCTGAACTTCGCCGCCCGCGCACGGCCACCTCCGACCACCCCCGGTGACAACTCCACTGCCGTTGGCTTCTTCTTGAAGTCCTTTACCCACTGCAAATTCCTGTTTCTGCTGTCCGTCTCTGAAATTTCACTGAGACGTGCGACAACAGACGTGGCGTGAATCTGTCCTCCCCGGCTTCTCACGGCCGCCCACCGCCGTGCGCTCACGCCGTCGGCCATCCACCGGGCCGAGCATCTTCCTTTGGTCCCACTTCATCTACCTATAGCCCCGTTGGACTCTGGGAGTTCACGTGCATTGCCGCACGCACGTACTTTTAGCCGACGTCGCCGTTATCGTGAAGAACCGTTGCGCTACTCGCAACGGGAAGGAGATCGCTGTTTAGCTCGCTGATTTCACGTCATCACCCCGCTGTCCAGAGGTACCTCGCTGTGCTACCCACAGCCGAGGAGTTCCAGACGACGTCAACGTTTCGCCGTTCAGACCCGACTTCCGCTCATTGGACGACATTACGAGGTTAGTTTCCCTAACGAATAGTAAAACTCACACCGTAGCAAAACTGAACCCTAAACTAAAACTAGACAACTACAATTAAATTTACTTTTTCGCATCAGTGAAATGTTGTCGCTATAGAAAATCGACCATCGGACAATTTTCTGTGCATATAGGGTAGTGGTCGATTTAGGCTGAACAAGAACACCAAATTGTGACTTTGACAAATAGGGTAGTCCCGATAACCTAGAAACGAACTTAAATAGGAATTTCTAAAATCGCGACCTGACACCGTCGCTGTGACTGTTTCAGACGGACTACCGTGGACGCGATGACTAGACGAGACGCCCCTGACAAACGACACCCTCACCACCGCAGGCAAGTGTACTCACTTGCGTTTTTGACCGTGCTTTGGTCTTAAATTGTTAGAACTGTTAGACTGTGAGTGTATAGAATTGGATGTGAAATGATAGCGTCCGGGTCGCCCTGACGACTTAGACTTGACGACGAAGTCTAAGCTCGACAAACAACAACTTTTGACACCGTAGGGGTATCTTGTGTGTGCGTGCGTGTGGACACCCTAGAATAACAATTCCTTACACTTGTCATGTCATGTCCCTGTTACACAAAAAGCCTGCGGGCATTTCGGATGCTCTCCATGCGAAAGTGATCCCCGTGACTGTTATACAAAAAGCCTGCGGGCGTTTCGGATGCTTTCCCTAGCGGAAGTAATCCCCGTGATACAAAAAGCCTTCGGGCGTTTCGGATGCTTTCCCTAGCTGAAGTGATCCCCGTGATACAAAAAGCCTTCGGGCGTTTCGGATGCTTTCCCCCGCGGAAGTGATCCCTGTTGCATAAAAAGCCTTCGGGCGTTTCGGATGTTTCCCTAGCGGAAATGATCCCTGTAAATCTTGTCCTGAGTTCCTGGGGTTTGGGGTTGGGTTGAGCGTGCGCACGGCAAGAGGGTCTGATCCCCCTCGAACTGTAAGGTGTGAACCCTTTTCGTGTCTCACTTGTCTTGTCTTGTCTTGTCTTGTCCCGTCCCGTCCCGACTTGTCTTGACACCTGTAGGTTAGTCCCGTAGTTGGTAGCACACGCTACGACTACTACTTGCTACGCTTTACTTTCCTGCTGCGTTACTTCCTGTTGTGTTACTCAGTTATAACCACAACATGCTAATCAACCAGTAAACTGTGTGTAATAGAACCTCAGCATGCTAATCAACCAGTAAACTGTTGTTTAAAGTTCGGTGCACTTGCAGTAAAGTCTAACCCTTCTTGTAGACTTTACCTGACGTACATTTCCTTTCTCTTGGGTGCTGTACGTCAGGTGTTCAGCCAGAGATCGTGGACGAGGCAGACTCACTGGAGTACGAGGAGCCGAGGACGTCGACCCAGAGTACGTGCCTGACGAGGACCAGACCTTGAGGTCTTTTTAGTCGTCACTCTCAGAGGTTACTACTTTTAGTTTTCTTTTAGATAGTTCGTTTCCATGCTTAGGCTTCTTTTTAGACTTGTACTCGTTGGATATTATATCTCTAATTTAATGAATGCAACTTCCTTTCTGTACTTTCTGTTGTTTCGAACTTTATTAATGCAAGAACCTGAAACTTTAAAAATGGTACCCCTACAGACGCTTATTGGGTCCGAGCTTCTCAGCTCTGGCCTAAGCGGGCCTTAGTCACGATTCACCTTCGTCCATTTTGGGAACCGGGGCGTGACACCCGGAGTCTCACCGGGACGCAGGGATATCCTGACGCTTAAGTGGGCGGCAGAGGAAGGTGGTCTGGGTACGCCCTGGGGAAGGAATGGAAGACGTAACCCCCCCCCCCCGAAACTCTGGATTGGGAGGGAATGTCCAATCTGCCACTAGAACGATAGTCATACGGGCGGGGTTGGGCTGAATGGTATAGGGAGCAGGGGGTGTCCGTAGCAAAAAGTGAAATGACCTTCAGGGCGGGGCTTAATCATGGGCATATGCCGTAAGACATCAAGATCTATATGTGAGGGTCCTGGGGCAGAAGGGAAATCTCGGGGGATGACGAAATTATACTGGGAATATGAGACTATGATAGTAATGAGGCCCCCGCAACAAAACTTGCCTTTGCCGGCATGGCTAATGTCAAGCAATTTGTGGATAAGCCAATCGCCAGCATGAATGGGAATGCGAGGGGCCTCAAAGGCGATCTCGTCGTCACCATAAATGAAATCAAATGTCATAGCCCACAAAATGAAAAGATCAGGGATAGTCACCGTTCCAGACTCATCCCTGGGGAAGAATGTGCAAGATATGATTCAGTGGACCAGACGGAATACGGGGTGAATGATGGAGGAGGCCTTGGCCTTACCTCGAGGATAGTGATCATGTAGGGTAAGGCGAAACCAAAATTGATCGACGTCGAAATCAGGGTGGTATCCAGATTGACGGATAGCGTCGTCCCCAAGAATGGGGAATCCAAAATGTGATTGATAGTATCCAGGTGGGTGTGGACGGTTTTGTTTCGGACCCGAAAAACGACGATTGATCCCGACTCACACTTAAGGTAAGATAGAAATTCTAGTGTGAGAGCGGGGTAGGAGGGTGCGTGGGCGTTAAAGAAAGCTAACCATCCTAAGTTAGCAAAGAGGGTCTCGACTTCAGAGAAAACTCCGAGATCGATAAGAGATTGTGCGTGTGCAAATTTGGTGGAGAGGTGTCCCCGTGCATCGAGTCTATGATAAAAATCTTTTTGTTCTTGACTCAAAAAAAGTTAGCCACGCGGGCCCAACATTGGGTCCTCAGGCGGGATGATAGGTAGGGGTGGGGGCTGTGTAGGCTGTGTAGGAGGAGGGCGTGAGTATGGTGGATGTGTGGTCTTCCGTCTCTTACGAGATGGCGCCTCCTCCCGCATGATACCCTTACCCTTATCTTTATCCCGGGCCATGGTAGTGTGTGATGCAAGTGTATGCACGATATGATGGATGCACACAAGCGATGGAAATTGAGCAAAATAGTAATACTAGGGCAAAATTGAAAATGGTGCTAAGGAGCGAAGTTACCCAGTAGAGAAGACAATCCTTGCTCGTAGATCAACCAACGCAGTGCAATTGATGGGAGTGTGAATCCGCGGCACGTCTCTTCAACAATTTTTCGAAATTGGGGGGAGTTGAGTGAAAATTAGGGTTTGGATGGGGTTAAATGGAAGAGGGAAAGAGAGAAATCGATGGAGAGAAGGAAGGAGAGAGTGGAGAGATCGATTGAGGGACTGTGGGGGTCAGTTAAGGGGAGGAATATGGCCGGTTGGGAGAGAAGAAGTCGAAACGGCGAAGAGGTAGTCGAAGTCGGGTGAAGAAAATGAGTCGGGCGAATCGGGGGGGGGGGGGGGGGGTATTTATAGGGTTTTGGGTTTTCACCCGATCGGTTGGTTATTATTTCGAAAAATTTGTTGAAAAGAGGCTACATGCAAACTGATCGGTTGAGTTTTCAACCGATCAATTGGCCGCTTCACGAATTTCCTGAGAGTTCTGCGCAGCTCACCTGGTCAGTCACACGACCACTGCTTCTTTCAACCGGTCGGTTGATAAAATCCTCAAATTTCCCGAGACTTCTGCCGTTCTCACACGATCTGTCACCCGGTCTCAGTTTGTTTCACCCGACCAGTTTGCTGGAGAACAGATACAGGCCATTGTCTGATACGTCCCACCCGATCAGTTGAGGGATCAACCGATCGGTTGGGGGCTTGTTTCCTGCAAAAGTTCACAAATGGCCTAAGTCCCTCGATGAAAGTTCCTGTTGCTGAATTTATTCAAAAAAATAAGAGAAACTACCGCTGAGTTATATCCCTTCCCGGCCCCATCGAGAAATAGAACTAACTAATCCTAAGGCAAAGGGTCGAGAAACTCTAAACCTAAAAATAATCCTTAAAACAAAGGAGAGATTTTAGAACATGGGTTTCCTCCCATGAAGCGCTTTTGTTTAACGTCGTTTGCTCAACGCCCGGTAGATGATTTTCAAGGAGGACGGGAGTGATGCTCAATGTTTAGCATTCCTTCAGATGTTGGAGCGGCTGCCTTTGGTGTCGTCGGCGGTGATAAGTAGACTTGCTCGACAATCCTCCCTTCGTTGATGGTATCCGGGGGCTTCTCCCTCAGATTGGCGTCGACCACCACTTTTCTTAAGATTTGGATCTCATCACCGGTAAGCTCCATGGGCTCTTTCCCTTTTCTCCTTGTCGGAGGAGCTTTTTGGAATCCGGGAGGGGTCGTATGTGAGACACCCGCTTCCCGAGCAACTTCTTCCTTCTTCAAACCGACATGTTCTTCAAGATCCCCCAAACTGTCGGGGGGATTCCTTGAGAGAATTTCCCAGGCCCCAGCTTCCACAGCTCTTTCTTCCTCATTGTCCAGCATATTGCAACCAGGTTCATCCGGGGGTGCTTCATAGATAACCCCAAGTCAAACTCGACCTTTTCGTCGCCAACATTAAGGGATAACTTCCCTTTCTTCACGTCTATCAGCACGCCAGCGGTGGCCATGAAGGGCCGTCCAAGGATGATGGGCGTATGAGTGTCTTCGGGCATATCCATCACCACGAAGTCTACCAGAACATGTACTCCACTGACGTTAACAGGCAGGTCGTCTACAATTCCTACCGGGTATTTGACCGATCTATCGGCTAATTGAAGTGTCATATCTGTGGGCTCCAGTTCTCCCATCCCTATCCTCCTATATAGTGACAGGGGCATTAAACTGATGCTCGCTCACAAGTCCACGAGCGACCGATGGATCTTTACTTCCCCAATCGAACAAGGAATGGAAAAGCTTCCCAGGTCTTTTAGCTTGGGCGGATTCGCTCGCTGAATGAGAGCACTACATTCCGCCGTGAGAACGACCTTTTCCTTTCTGGAACCCCTCTTCACCAAATCCTTTAAAAATTTCGCATAGGAGGGAATTGTCTCTATGGCTTCCAGGAAAGGGATCTGCAAGCTCAGATCCTTGACCATAGCGAAGAACTTGCCGTATTTTTCGTCAATTTTAGCTCGGGCAAGTCGTTGTGGAAAAGGCACAACGGGCTTGAATACTCTAAGGTTCTCCTCCCGTCCTTCTTCTTCTCTTCTTCAGGGACTACCTCTGGAGTCGAATTCTTTGGTGACGAAGCTCTGTTATCATTCGATTTTTCAATTGGTCGTCCACCGACCAACGGAGCTTCCGGTTCATTAGCGGGCACTCTTATAGGAATTTGTGTCCCGCTTCTCAAGACGATAGCGAACACATTCGCATATTCATGTGTTAGTGCCAAAGTCTGATTTGCCCCCCTTGGATTCACTTCCGGTTGACCCGGCAATTGGTTTTGCGCCCTTTGAAGGTTCGTCACTTGCAACCCCAGCTGGGTTACTTGGTCAGTGAGGGCCCTCTGCCCCATCTCCAGCTTTAAATTGATCTTCTCCTGGTTTGTGATATACTGAGTCAAGAGGGACTCAACCGGGGAGATGACTCGCTGCTGGCCATATGGCGGCTGCTGCTGCTGCATGGACTGCTAATTCCTGGGGGGATACTGTTGGTACATTTGTGGGGGTTGCTACTGTTGCTGATACTATTGCTGTTGTTGCATAGGCGGCTGATATACTTGTTTCTGTGGCTGCTGCATGTGCTGTTGATAGGGTGCCCGGTAACTCAGATTTGGGTGGTTCCGGTTATTGGGAGAATAAACTGGATTGGAGATAGTCTGCGGTGGATACGGCGCATTACCCGTAGGGTTGAAGAAAAGTGCGCTAGCTTGATCCACCGGTGGTGAAATGTCACCACCCTCGAAGTCTCCCAGGACTTCCGCTTCCACCACTGATACTTATTGGGTGCCGGCACCACCAACTCCTACTATGAGCGCTGAGATCTGGGTCGATAGCAAATAAAATTTTCTAGACAACTTGTCGACGCCTCGACTCTATGAATGCCTCCAGATCTGGGTGTTGCACGCTCATCGCACCACCGCTCATTGTTTGATGCCATGTTTTCTAAAATTTTGCTGGCATCTTCTTCACTTCTAGACATGAAGGACCCCCCAGCCGCGGCGTCCATCGAATATTTTAGGTCGTCCCTCAATCCATTATAGAACAGATTTATAATCTGCCACTTTAGAAGTTCATGATGAGGGCATCTCCGCTGCATCTCTTTGTATCTCGTCCAAGCTTCATGGAGGGACTCGTGGCTGGCCTGAGAGAAGGAGGAGATCTCACTCCTCAGCTTCATTGTCTTCCCCGAAGGGAAGAACTTAGTCAAGAAAGCATTTGAGAGCTTCTCCCCAGTGTTGAAGGTGTTCGGGTCCTTTCCCCTAAGCCATTACTTAGCTTTATCCCGCAGAGAGAAGGGGAATAGCTTCAGACGGATTACTTAAGTGGTGACACCATTAATCCTGAATGTGTCACAATTCTCGAGAAAGGAGTCCGGATGTTCAATATGGCTCTCCATGGGTGCCCCAGAGAATTGATCCTGCTAGATCCACGTTACTAATGACGGCTTGAGCTCGAAACTCTGTGCCGTAATAGCCGGAGGTCGGATGGAGGAGGTGGACCCGATGGATGGCATCGAGTACTCCAGCAGGGACTTATGCGGTGGGGTATTCTCCCACATGGCTTCAGACTCTTCTCTTCTTCTCTTCTCTGCGGCCAGACGCCTCAGGGTGGCGTTGATCTCTGGGTCAACAGGAATCAAGTCGTCGAGACTCCACGTATTCCTGTGCATAAAAAATCACAACACCCCATGAAGCAAGTATGGGATAGAAACAGATAAAACCAGAAAAAATAAAAATAGAAAATAAAAATGAAAATGAAGAATGCGAAAACTATCGTGAGGTAGGGATATGAACTAGACTCAAGGGTTTGAAGGTCCTAAAATTAACAAGCACGTTGCCTCCCCAGCAACAGCGCCATAAAGCTTGACGTCCCCCCGGTTTTTAACTCATAAGAGTGCAGTTGGATAGGGAATACCAGATTTAAAATATTTGTACCGCAAGTGCACAGTGTTGTAGTGTGGCTTGGGGTCGAACATAGAGAGGCATGGTTGTGCTTGTTTCTAAGAGGAACCAATCCACCCTACGGGTGAGCTAGCCCGAATCGGTCGATGGTTTGTTACAGAATGTAAATACGGAGGATAAACAATATAAGGGGAAACATAGGACTTCGGTTTCCACCCTATCATGTGTTCTCACTATTACGACCGGCGGATAGGAATACGATCGGGATTAAGGTTTAGCGGTGAGACGTTGCCTCTAAGAGTGATACCGGCATCCCATGGGCCCGATATTTCGGTCGGTGCCCAGGATGATACGCCGGACTACCTGGGTTCAGTCAGTGGGCATTCCCATGTCCATTAACACTGACCGACTTCTGGAGCACTAAGCTCGCAATGATAACTCCCAAAATCCCGTCCTGTCGCTCCCGTGTGCTAGGATTCGATGTCTACGCTAAGGGCGTGAGCTGTGGCTAGGGAGTCAACTGCCAAGTTTATTCCCCCTTGGCCCTACGGTCAAAGGCGGTCTTTTTCCCACCAATGACAATGAAACACCCCGCGTAACCTCCAAATTCCTAATCCATATTGATTTCCTAGTCCTATGGACGCATTAGGGAGAACCCACAAAGGGGTTTCCACCAAAATCCCAGATTTGGGAACTACTCACACATTTTAGCTAAAAAGCAATCTAAATGAAAATCAACCGTAAAAATCATGATCAGACAATTGAAACACGGTAGTAGCAATGCTATTAAGACTATATTAAAGTTTGACAAAGATCAGAGAACTTATAGATAACAATAAAATTCCAGCCGTCACAAATGGAGAAAAAGACAGAAAAATACACAAAGCTTCGTTTTCTGAAAGCCTAGGCAACTATATATAGAAGCCGAATTCACCCGATCGGTTGAAGTATCAACCGATCGGATGAGCTGCTTGATTCCTCGGCTGCGGTCTTCAGAAACTTCAACCGGATGCTTGGAACGATCGGGTGAAGCAAGCGGGTCGTCGTTTGAAGAGATGCGGTCATCAGGTGAACCGATCGGTTGAGAATTCAACCGATCGGTTGTAAAAATGCCCTAAAAGACAGAGACTTCAGATGATTTGGCACGGTCAGCGAGCCGTCGGGTGAGCTCTCCGGGTCATCGTTTGGGAGAATCAGCTCCAGATGAACCGATCGGGTGAGGTATCACCCGATCGGTTGGAATTCAGCTCCAAATTCCCGAGAACTCTGTTGTGTTCAACCGGTCGTCGAACCGGTCGGTTGGGCTGTAATTCACTTCAGCTTGTGTCCGGGTCGGATACACGTGCATCACCCGATCGGTTGGCTGTGTCCAACCGATCGGGTGGGGGCTAAAAATGGCAATCTTCATCGTTTGGTCCCCTGGATCATGCGTGACTCCTCCTGTTGCTCCGGGAACTCATGATATCTTCGTTATATGTCCCCTACACTGGCGATCTCATGCAATACACAAAAACACCAAAAAGTGAAAGAAAACTAAAAATCCCAAGAAAATGGGCCCGAGACGACGGAAAACAACGGAAAAACACAAAGAAGACATGCGTGAATATATAAAATATACACACACGTCAAATACCGGCCTCATCAATGCGGTAGTGGCGGTTACTACTAGAGGCGGGAAGGACACTACTCCCACCATGGTCCAAACCAAGGAGCCAGTGGAAGAAGTTTTGAATGACGAAGAGCCGGCTATTGAGAAGGAGAGCCAAAAAGAGCCACAAGGAGGTGGAAATTCTGAAATTAAGAAGCCAAATGAGGAGCGCACCTACATGCCACCGGTGTCCTTTCCGCAAAGGTTGGCAAGGGCTAAGATTGAGAAGCGACTTGCCAAATTCCTTGAGTACTTGCGAGGAGTAAGCCTTAATATACTTTTCTTGGATGCTATCGTAGAGATCCCGTCATATGCCAAGTTCTTGAAGGACTTAATTTCGGAAAAGAAAAGAAAGGAGAAGATAATGCTTACCGAGCAAGGAACTTGGTTCACCCGAAAGGAGAAGGAGCCGACAAAATTCAAAGATCCCGGAAGCTTCCACATCCCATGCACACTTGGAGGAGTCCCACTACAAAAGGCTTTGGTAGACTTGGTTGCAAGTGTGAGCCTAATGCCCCTAAGCATGTTTAACAGATTGAATACGTGGACCGACTTGAAACCAACGGATATGAGAATACAAATTGTGGATGGTCGGGTTACTAGGCCGGTGGGAATTGTGGAGAACATACTGCTTTAAGTTCCGGGAGGAATATGCTTGCCGTGTGACTTTGTCATTATGGACATCAAGGAGGAGGGCGATACATCACTTATACTCGGACGCCCCTTCTTAGCCACCGCCGGCGTGATAGTCGACGTGAGAGGGTACTTTATCTTTGAATGTCGGAAACATCTAGGTTGAGTTCCATATCCCTAAAGTGATGAAGCATATGCCCTACCAAGAGGATATCGACTATGTGGACCTCCTCGATGAGGTAATCGATGAAGCCATACCGCATTCTATTGGAGCCCTACATGATGACGGCCTTGAAGAAGGCCAATCTTCAAGTGGTGAAGGAAAGTTGGAGGATCCTCCGGAGAGCTCTACGGTTGATGACAAAGATGACGCTGATGTCACGAGAATAAGGGAGCTATGCAAACTCTCCACGGCCAACAAATTGAAGAAAGCTCCGCCAAATAAGAAAGCATCATCGCCGGTGAAGAAAAAGATTGGTACAAGCTCAAGCTTGGGGGACGTATCCCCCAACACTACCCATGATGAGGGGAAGCCGAGGAATGCCCATGAGCATCAACAACCAAATCCAAGTGGCCTTCCTGGCAAATTTGATGGGCGCATCTCGTATGTGCCAAATATCACGCACTAAACGAAAATCATAAGGGGTCAAGCTCAAGACCTTAAACGAGCGCTTGTCGGGAGGCAACCCAACGGTTTTATATTGATTTTAGTCGAATTATATTTTTTTAAATTTTTCTTAGTACTTAGAGTCTAGAGTCAATAAAAATCGTGACAACGGGCTTTATTTTTCATGACAGGAGATGGAGAACGAGAAATCATTCATATGGAGGATGACCATGGAAAGGGAGAGCACTCCAGGAACATGCTCAGGCCTTAGGAAGAGGAAGAAACTGTGGGGACGAGAAAAACAGAGAATGGCGCAAAACAGAGAGCAGAGGCTGAAAACGGCTAGCCACTCGGCCGAATGAACTTCTCATTCGGCCGAGTGAAGACTCTACTCGGCCAAGTAGAGTACTAATCAGGGAAGATCCTACATACCCACTCTCTATTATTTTCTGTGATTTACAGCACTATTTCCACTCGACCAAATGACTATATTACTCAGCAGAGTGAATCTGATACCCTACATGCTTCAAAAATCGCTGAGTGGCCTTGCCACTCGGCCGAGTGGAACTAGTCCATTTGGCCGAATGGTAAAAGCTACTCGGCCGAGTCGTAAGTATTGGGAGAATTTGAAAATTTTTTAACGTCGAGCCATTCGACCGAGTGAACACGTCACTCGGCCGAGTGACCCAACTATATAATGCCCAGCGGGCGCTGCGCGAATCCCAAAGCGCCAAAATTCCCAAATTTTTCCCACAGCGCCCGAGCTCTTCATCTCCCCTTCACCGAATTAGCTCTCTCCTCACCCGAGCCGTCCCCCACCGCCGCCGTCGCCGACCTCCCAGTCGGTCGCCGACGTCGCCCCGCCGTCGGTCACCACCGGCGCCGCCGCCCCTTCGCCGTTGTCCCCCATTTCACCCAAATTTTCATTTTCTCCTCTATTTCTCCAATCTGTATGCCCCTACACCCCAAATTCGAAATTAAATCCTATATTTATCTATTACCTCCAATCTTCCCCATGTATTTTGATTATCATTCGCTGATTTGGTTGTTTGTGTTTCAGGTTAGCTTGAGGGAGCTTGGGAGAGAGACAGGACGCTCCAGAGCTTCACGGAGGAGGTGATTTCTTTGCACGCTTCACTTTTTACTCTCGCGGCGTGCTCAGGTATTCTCATTCCATTATTTTAGCGCGTCGCATTTTCATTTGGGTGGGCACGTCTCGCGGCACACATGCCGCCACGCCTTAGGCCACGTACTCGGGAGCCCGCTTCAAGTGGAAGAAGTCAGGTGATCCTGGCTCCTCTTCCGCTAGGGTAGACTCTCCGCCACCTAGCCCACCACCACCTACATAGCTGCCTCCTACCGCACCCATTCCACCACCAGCACAGCCTGCCCCCGCGTTCGATGCGATGGAGATCACGTTCAGAAATGACGCTCAGCACGCCAGATTTGAGCGTATCTCCCATCGCTCAATCGTACCCACTAGGTTCGTGCACCTAACTGACCTTGAGCGCCTAGGGGTCCTAGAGGGGCTACTCCAGTTGTATGACAACGTGGGGTGGCATGATTTCTTGTCGGTGTCGGCGGACGCTTACATCCGCCCGCCACTAGAGGTCCTTAGTTCTATTGATCGGACTCCTAGAGGATGCTCCTTTCGCCTGATGGATCAGGAGTGCGAGGTCACTTTTGACATGCTCAGAGCATTCTTCCAATGGCCCCCTGTCCTGGACCCAGACCGTGCTTACAGTCCCATACACATCACACCCTCGTCATTTGACACCCACGCTTTTTAGACACGGATCACAGGATCACCCCTTGCCTTTGACCCTAGTCGGGCCAAGGCCTCTGTCGTCCTCCACCCGTGCCTCCGCATTGCACAGCGCCTTATGGCGACCACTTTTATTGCGAGGTACGAGCCCGGGACGTTGTCGACGCCAGAGCTCTACATGCTCTACGCGATGACACGTTCTAGGGTCTGTCATGGAGGCGACGTTTTGGTCCCTGCCATAGAGATTGATATCACCAGTTGGTACATCGACCGCATCATTATTTCTGTCGGTGCTCGGACGCCTATCTGTTGCGGCGGTCTGATTACCCTCTTGGCCCTTTTGTGCAGAGTTAACCTCCCAGCTGGCTGCTGAGACCCCCGGGCCCCACCTCACTCTCCATAGATGTCATGGCCCAGATGAGGATGATGCATCCTCATGGTCAGTGCCACTGGGTGTGGCTGTACGGTTCCCACGATGTCGATTACATGATTCTCCTGAGCCCTGCTCGGACACATATTTGTAACGGCCTGTTTCCATATATATGTATCTCGTATGTATTCGATTAGTATAGTGATTTATTTGAGTATTAATGTACGAGTTTGTTTGGTATTATTATTTTCATAGTTCGAGAACGCAACTTAGCGACCGCGATAATATCTCCTTTAAGTTGGTTGGTGTTGATTGTAGAGGTAGGATCATAATGATCCGATTATCCTGATCAGATGATTCCTCAAATCTCATCTTAATCAAAACTAGACCAGATCTAAATATCTTAACGTATATCGATTTTCTAATCCAAATCTTAATATGTTTCATAAATCGTTCAAATCTTAACCCAAGTGACCTAACAAATCCTAACAATTGATTCTATCTGATCTCCAAATCTTAACTCTAAATATCTTAAACAACAATATGCACCAACTCTATATCATAATAATAAGTTGATCACATCGAACTCCCCTAACCCAATCTTAATCGGGTTAATCTACTCAATTTTCCAAAATCAAATATCTTGACGAATCATTCAAACCATATCTAAATCCTAATCTTAATATTAATATTTTTGCTAAATTTTAATGCAGACTCTAACTAACCCCTAATATTTTATTACATTCATACCTTCATACAGTAGTGCTCCTTGTACTTTCAAGAGTTGTATGTTGATTTGTTTATAATGAAGAATGGATGGGTATTATGATTATTCTTGTACAGCCACTACCACGTTCCCTACCTATCCCCCTACCCCATATATGGGTCTCATCACCCACTTCCTCTATTATCCTAACTAACTCCTTCTTTACAAACAAACGAAATCTGTTCTTTAACAAAAAGGGGAAACAAATCCTTTTTATTTTCGTTTCTCTTTGCTGTGTAACTGACCCCCCCACCATTTTCCCAGGCCCCCACGTGGAACCACCCCATTTCCTTGTCCCCAGTCACCGTTCATGCGGATACTTGGCCATAAAATCTCATGCACGGGATCAAACCCCCCCCCCCCCCCCCCCCCCCCCCCCGTTCGTGCAACCGCTCTCCACGTCCCTTCTTCTCTTCCTCTACTCCTTCTTCTTGATCCCCGTCGAGTCCCAAACCCCTTCATTCTCCAGCGCCCTCAGCCTTACCACAAGCCAAACACCCCGCCGACTTGCCTCTCTCCGGCCCTTTCCGGCTCTCAACCCCACCACCAGTCGGCCGTCGCTGTCCGTTCATTCGCCACGTCCCTCACCTGGAAGCCATGCGACCAGCAAGCTCCCCTCTGCATGGCAGCACCCCAACTTCGCCTCAACCCACCAGAACCTCCGCTTGCCACTGCCGCCACCCTGTCCTTCACAACTCCGCCATCTTCACCCAAAAGCTCCAGCGATCTTCCCCTGCCCCTCCCCTGTTTCACCTCTCTGGTGACTCACACTCGCAGCGACCCGCCTTCCGACCACCCGCAAAACCCTCATCCGCTTCATCGTAGCACAAACCGCTCAGGCCGCCAACCCCGAACACCCACCGATCATCATCCCCTGTCTCACCAAAACAGAGGAGCCACCGCCTCGTCCTTGCTCCCTTCGACTCCGCCCGCACCCAGCCCCTCAGTCCGAACCCATCAGCGCCCCACAACCCTGAATGCCTCAGGCAACACTCAGCCCGCCCCGAAGCCCGAGTGCCCTCCCCTGTCTTGTCTCCCTTCCCCTGTTCGGAACAGAGGATCCAGCCCTCGCCGCCTCTGGGCATCGGTGACACCACGGACCCACGCAACCTCCCCCGATCTCCTCCCCCACCTCGCAAACCCACGGCCCGCATCCCGCCATCGCCGACCCCTTGTTCCACACCTTCACCACAACCGCCGCTGCTCAGCCTGTGATCTCTGCCCCGCAACGCCACTCAGGCCCGCCACCCGATCTGACCCCCTCACCAGCGATCCCTCGCCACAACCTCCCGCCCGTACCCAGCTCCTCTCAACACCGCCCGGCTACACCTCCTCCCCTCCGAACAGCCCTCGTCACATTATCTCCTGACGATCTCCACCCTCGCAGCCCCTCCTCCGATGACCTAGGAGCCCACACAACCCCGAAGGCCGCGCCGTCCTCCCCCTCTCGTTGCCCACGCCGTCGAATTCGCCCGAAGACCCGCCGCCACCACCGGATCGGATCCCCTCAGCCGATCACCTCGTGCATCCGCCACCCCTTGCCCTGCAGATCCACCGAGAGCCGCGCTGACCGCCTCTTCCCAAACGCCGAGCCAAGCCCTGATGCCTTGATTTCTTCTGCAAAGGAAGGGAGCAAGGAAAATTAGAGGCAGAAGAAAGAGGGGTTAGCAGGATGAAGTGAAGGAGTAGGTAAGTATTCATTAAAGTATTAGTAAATTTGGTCCATATAATTATATCCACTAGATATATCTATTACCTATTATTTCTTGTAGAGAGGGTTATAGACTTTGTATCAAATAATTTATGCATTGTTTTATGTAGTTATATTTCTCGGAAATAGGCTTCTTCCTGTTTCCGAATGTGGTTAAATTTATATTGGTTAAATTAATATGATGTAGTTATAACAGTTGGAACCTTAGTTGAATTAATATGATGTAGTTAAATTTATATTATGTTAGCCTATATAAATCTGTGCCTCAGCCTTGTTAATGCATATAAGTTAATAAGTATAAGTCGTAGTTTATTACGTATAACCTCGTATAGTTTAGTGCTAAGATAATTAATTAGTCATTACTCCTTAGTTAATACCATAAACGTGATGACGCAGATACCCGCATCTCTCACTACAATCACTCCGACACCAGGATCCCCAAGTCAGGCAAGTGTACATCTTTACATTTTATAATTGTTACAGTTAAATTATTTAAAATGGGATGTGTGATATGCAAGTGTGCAATTTACAGTTTTTAAATATCGTCACCTCATGAATTGCTAATATTGCTCTATTCCACGTTGCACGCTCTGCTTTTACACTATTGATTGAATGGTTATTGATGAAATGTGTATCATGGAAAATATTGACGGAACGAAATGCTTGAACTCGTGAAATTGTAAATTCGTGCGCCCAAGAGGCGAAATAGTGAAATCGTGATGTCATGTGAGTTGACAAGCTCGTGCTTGTAATACGACTAGGCTGGCTCGTGTTCCGGCAAACTTTCGGGTGGGGTTAGGGTTGAGCGGCCACTGGGCGTATGAAGGGTACTCTCCTCAAGAGCACCACCCGCACGCGGTGGGTTAGCGTCAATCATGGTAAGCCCCGTGAGAGGAACGACCTTCTCATCACGACCTAAAGGCGAGAACCCTAGATTAGATGTGAGCTCTTGACATGGAAATTACAACGCTAACTTTGGTCTCTTGGAAAATTTTCATGCTAATGAACTCAGAGAAAAACCTTACTTTAGTTCCTTGCACACACACTTGCCATGTTTACTGCTGTACACACACACTTACCATGATTATTGCTGTACACACCCACTAATGCCATGCTTATTGCTATACGCACACACTTACCATGCTTATTGCTGTACGTACACACTTGCCATGCTTACTGTTGTACACACACACTTATCATGCTTATTGCTGTACGCACACACTTGCCATGTTTATTGCTGTACACACACTTGCCATGCTTTAATTATTGTAAATTCTAAATGCTGTGACTCATATTGCCTTGAAATCATTTTCGAAAACCTTGCCAAGGGTTAATTATCTTAACCTTTTAAAATCTTGCCGAGCGACCCTCGCTGACGTATATTTCCTTGTCTTATGAAATATACGTCAGGTATTAGATAGATTTGCTGAGGAGTTGCTTAGAGACTGAGCAGGTTGATCAGGAGTGCCTGGCCACGAAGTTCCTTCACTGAGGATGCGATGTGCCATCGCATCATCTTTGTACATTGTTGTCTCTTTCAAATTTGTATGGGCGTTGACCCTCTCCTTTTTGATTTCCTACATTGTTGTATTCATTTTTGAGACGTGAGATTGTAATAAAATAATTATCTGTGTTGTTTAAGTCACATGCAAGAACCTGCAGGATGTTACCACACAGACGCGTAATGTGCTTAAACCAAGGAGGAGAGAAAAGAAAAAGTACATCCTTCTTGCTTTAAGCACATGCGGACCTTCGTCGCGTCCTCGCTCCCAAGTACAATGGGAAGCGGGGCGTGACAATATTGGACCAACGGGCGGGGAGTGGATTCCAGCGATGGATCTCCGCATCCCCGCCGCATACGTGCTAGAGCCTAAGGGTGCTCAGTAGGAGCCCCTCCTTCCACCACTTGACCTCGTGATCCCTCATCCTGTGCCTGCTTCGTCTGCACCTCCCGACGCTTCTGCCCACACTTCTGTCAGTTTCGGGAGCACTTTAGTTGAGTCCACCCACACCACCACCACCACTGTGCCCATGTCAATAGATCCCATTTCTACTGCTAGCCCCGAGCGTCCCCCCACCATAGTTAAGTGCGGCGAGCCTTCTTTTGCTTCTGCAGTGAAGACCCTTTCCTCATTTTTGTTCTCGACAACTGGGGAGTTATTTTCTGCACCCATAACGACCTCTCCAGTCATCGACCTCACTGTCTCCACCGTCGATGTATACTCCGAGAGTGTCGTGACGTCTGTCCCCACGTCTGTATCACTGACCTCTTCGCCCGCCTCGTCGCTTGCCACCACTACTTTTTCTGCTGCTGATCCTTCCTCTTCGACCATTCCCGTGTCTGAGCCTCCCACAGAGGCTGAGCGACACTTAGTGAGCACAGCACCACCTCACCACCCCACTGTCGCACCCATCCTTTACAGTAGTCGAGCAAGACAGCCCCGCTCTTCACTTGTTCGTCCTGATCGACCCTCTGCTCCACCTCCCCCCGACACCCTAGTTCAGCACCTCCGTGCTTTTAAGGGGACAGTGAGTGGACTTAGAGCAGATTTTCGGGCTCCCTCCGCTATTGTTAGTGTTGTCCAGACCCGCGTCGCTTTGCTTCCTGGTATTCAGACTTGCCTGAACCAGATTCTTGAGCGTTTGCCTCAGCCACCCACCCCCACCCAGCAGCCTCCACGACCACCACCTCCGCCATAGGACGGTGCTGGTGCACCCCCAACCACTTAGGCACATACTGGATGCCTTTGATATTTTTGTTGTTGTTACGCTGGATGTTCTGAGCCTCCTGATTTTGCGCCCCTCCTCTACATACTTTTTGTTCATATCTGTCTATATCTTTTTGGGAGTGAGGGAGTACTTTTGCGGACACTTATCTGGCACTATTTTGATCTCTGCATGCATCACTTGCATTCCCATTGCATTTTTTATTTTTATTTTTATTTTTATTTTTATTTTATCATTATGCATGCATCCTCACCCGCCCCACCCACTTTTTTGCCTCTTGGTGTGCCACACTTTGCACATTGAGGACACTGTGTACTTTAGCTTGGGGGAGTGAGTTCTCATGCATCTTTTTATTTTTGTCGCCTTTTATTTTCTTTTTCCCACATTTCTTCGTTTTTCTACTTATTTTTACCCACTTTTTCAATTTTTTCCATGCATCACTTTTCTTACTTTTTGTGTGTGATGTATATGTACAGTAGTTTTTATTCTCTTTTATCCTTATTTCTTTTATCCTTTTTTGCTAGAGATGAATTTTCTGTGATGATGATGACGTGGTATTAGCTTATCTCTATAGGCATATTATCTTGTCATGCCATAGTTTTTATTTCAGATCTCATATGCTATGTCTTGCTTTGCATTTGAGATAGTAACCCGCACTTTCATGTATGTATATGGATGAAATTCTTTTATTAGCTGAGTCTGATGATTTTTACCGTATACTCTTCATAGAAAACACACCAAGCTTCACGCATTAATTGCTTATATCTGGAGTACTGCTTTCTTTTCTTATATCACTTCTTATTGCATGAAAATTGTACGCTACACTTTCAGGTTGATTGAATGTATGCTAGGATGATATAACTGGATTAGTTTACTTTCTGTGATTAAACTGAGTAGATTACATTACTCTGCTGAAAGTTGTCATGCACATTCTATAGAGTGAACCGAGTGTTACATATATTTCTTTCTCCACATATCTTGGGCATTATTTCTATACTTAAAATCATTGGTGAATCTCCCTTTAGCGATTCTTATATTGGCATTTTTCCCCCGCTACGAAAATCTATGCTCCAATCCCCCAAAATCAAAAATAAAAAATACATGTTTATCTTTCTATCTTTTGATTTGGGATCACAGTTATATATATGATTGAAAAAAAAGAAGGAAAAAAATAAAAAAAGAAAAAAGAAAAAAAGAAAAGAAAAGAGAAAAGAAGTTCATATATGATCCCATCTCATACTCTTTCTCTCTTTCTTCCCTCTTTTATTTTTTTTGGAGCTTCAAAAATGGGGAATAAGCTTATTGATTTATCTTATGCCACCACGCTTATAGATAAGCTTGGGGGAGATGATCCAATGATGTGTGAGAGAGTGACTACTTGATTATGCACGACAACCTAAACTAGGTAATTTTCTATACTCGGTGAGATTACTAAAAGTTTTTATCCAGGAATTGAAACTTAGCATGCATCTCATGAAAACCACACCTTTCTATTCTTATTAATCCATATTGTATGATATCTCTTATACTCCAAATAGAAAGCATTCAATTGAAAAGTGTGTGGTCTATGATTATGTATGCCGCTTTAGATGCTTCGGACGATGTTAATTCTAGAATGATTCCATATTTCATACTATTTTGATATTCTTGGGTTTCTATTTTGAATGCATACATATGATTATAATATCGAGATAAAAGTCTTTGGCATGTGCTTTATATTCGCCGTGTGCTATGTGAGTAAGCAAAACCCACGTCCTGAGAAAATAATCTAGCACCTTCCTCTTTGTTTTCCTTCATTTCTTCTATCTCTTTCATTTTTCCTTTTCTTTATTTTTTTCCGTCGGGTTCGCCTTTGCTTGTCTTCCTCGAGGACGAGTAAGAGGTAAGCTTGGGGGATTTTGATCACTCCATATTTTACACCTTTTTCTGCATGTTTTCAAGACGTTTTGATCGCCCATATTGCGTTTTTCATGATTATTCGACGATATTGCGATGCTTTTCACTATTTCTTCTTTTTGTCGTATTTCAGGAAATATGAAGTGATTTGGAGCGAAAATGAGATCAAAGGAGTTTCACGCACTTTGAGTGTTGCCCACGGCTTATTTGAGGACTTATCAGCGATGGAGGATGAGCGAAAGAAGAAGGAATTTGATAGGAGCGACGAGGAAGCGAAAAGGAGAAGAAATGAGCTCAGGAGCACCTCACTCGGCCGAACAAGACTGGTCATTCGGCCGAGTGAAGGATCACACTCGCCCGAGTAGAACGGATACGCACCGAAGATTTCAGACGTTTACTCGGCCGAGTAAGGAATTCCATTCGGCCGAGTAAGAAAGTTCACTCGTCCGAGTCAGTCAGGGAATTCAGAGAGAAAAGAGCCAAAGTTACTGGAAAATTTAAGGAAGCTCACTCGGCCGAGCATGATTGCTACTTGGCCGAATGAAGAAGACTGCTCAGTCGAGCCACCCCGAGAGATGGACCCCTGAAAACCCCGAAGTTACTGTAATTTTACAGGGTTTGTCACTCAGGCGAGTGACAAGGGTCACTCGGCGGAGTGACCCTCTCCGCCTGCTGCTAGGAATGCGAATTCTGGGCTGCGCAGGTGCAGTTTTGTCACGATTTTTTGGACGATTTGGCTTGTATTTAAACCTTGTTTTTACCCTAGTTTTAGAAGAGACTTGAATTATTTTTTAGAGAGTTCTTTTAGGTTTTTGACGGCTATTCTTTGGAGAAATCTCGGCTGGAGATCATTGGCTACGTCATTGGTTTGTTCTTTCTTGTTAAAAACTCAATTTTTATGAATTGTTTCTTATTTGCAATGAATTGTGCCATAATTATTATTGTTATTTATGAGATTTTCATGATGATTAGTGAGTAGTTCCGTCGTTCTAGGGTGTAGGGATGAACCCTATGGACCCGATCTTTTGAATTGTGATGAATTTATGGATTTGTTGCTAGAATTGATAATGGTTAGGTTGTGATTGATATATTATGAGTAGCTAGGAATTCATATCGATTGGGATTTGCAAGAGATTGGATCCTAATTGATAGGAAGGCCTAGATATTCGATTTAGATTAATAATTGAATTCTCTAGATTTGGTTTGCAAGAGATTGGACCAAAGCTAGGATTTTTTAATTATGAGACTATATTAATATTCGTTTGCAAGAGATTGGAAAAAGACGAATTATCATAACCTAGATCGTAGCTCGAGTTTGTACAAGAGTGGTCTCGAGATGCGATCGGACAATGATGTCGATCTTCACGCTAGCGGCTTAGGTTAGGGTTTGCACGAGAGTGGGCCCTAATCTAGGTTGCTATAGACCGGCAATAGCACAAGAGCGTGAGCTTGGTTCTACATTAAGTTGCGACTAGTTCATGTATATTCAAACTTAGCAACAATGAAATCTACGATTCACAAGGATGAGAGACGGTCTGTAGTGGGGATTTCCTATCCCTAGACGCTTTATTATATTGATATTTCTTGTTATTGAACGATCGTGATGATTACACCAAAATTACTCTTATTCTCTTGATAGCTAGGTAATTAAAGTGAGATACTGTCAATTGTCCTCCCTGTGTTCGATACCCGCTCGCCACTACACCGTGCGCTTGCGGTAAAACTGCAAGTCGTTTTTCGGGTGTATATCCGGACGCGATCATCCGGGTAGGATACGCGTGCACCAACCGATCGGTTGGCTCTGTCCAACCGATCGGTTGGGGGCTAAAACTTGGTTTTCTTCGACATTTGGCCCTCTAGATCGTGCATGACTCCTCCCGTTGCTCCGGGGACTCATGATATCTTCTGTGTATGTCCCCAACGCTGGAAACTCCTGCATTTGCACAAAAACATGGAGAAAGTGAAAAGATAAAAAACACAAAAGAACAGATATGAAACGATGGAAAACGACGGAAAATCACGAAGAAGACGTGCGTGAATATATAAAATTTAAACGCACGTCAATGAATAAGAGTATGCTTGGTACCTTCGACGAAGATTCAGAATCTTCTTCTTCGTCATATGCATCCTAGATCGAGGATCGGTCCAGTGTCGTCGGGTCCAGTCGACATGGCTTGACGATTGCCTTGAGATGTTGGCTGATGTGATTTCCCATAGATGACGCCAACTATTGACAACTGTGTTCCTCTCAACAGTAATCGAGGCTGACGTGGACTCCTTCGATGAGG
Organism: Scilla litardierei; assembly: GCA_030789695.1. NCBI lineage: Eukaryota > Viridiplantae > Streptophyta > Magnoliopsida > Asparagales > Asparagaceae > Scilla > Scilla litardierei. The sequence continues at coordinate 131,859,930 of CM061138.1, read as the reverse complement.
TGGAACCTCGTCAGCTGTTGATGTGGGACCCTTGGTTGGAAGAACCAAGGTCGAGGAATGATGTGCTTCAAGCATCAGGCTGGAGCTCAACCAATCTCACGATCGAATATAATGACTATTCGACCTTGCCGCTGGGTTGTGCCTCGAACAACCTGCACCACTGATAGTCATTAGGACGATCGGATCTGGGTTCCAACCCAAATCTCCTCTGATGCTTAAGTTAGTCACTACTTAAGAGAGGCTCAGGGCTGTCAAGATCGACCCAAGGGTGATCGTCCTGATACAATCATCTCAAGTTTTTTAGAGGAAGAAATATTAGAGTGGAAAGAGAGAATCAGTCTATCAGAGTACTTAGTATTCTGTACCTATGGATCTGCCTTCTCCGTTTTTCCTTATTTATAGATAGCAGTGTCTCCTTAGTGATGTTGGGGAATAACGGGCCCCCAATTATAGTGGCACGTTCATTCCTCATAAGTAGGACATAACCGATGCACATTCCTCCCGGCATTTATGAACCCATAATCAACCGCCTCCTCAAGCTACAGAAGTTCAACAGGCAAACAGAGTGCAAGTTTTGACCAGGCTAACGGTTGGCCTTCTGTGTGCGCTTGATGTGCATAGTAGGTCTAGAAGCTATTTCTGTAAGCTTCATGTTCGAGTGACAATATTTCCCCTTCCTCGAGAATCGGCCCAAGGATTTAACAATGGCCCCCATCACTTGGACTCAAACATTCATCTGTTGAGGCCAAGTGATGTGATACCTCATTTATGGGGCACAACAATCGAGTTAGGAACATTTGAGTTTAAGCGCCAAAAGCCCACATTCCATTGATTTGGGCATTGCGTCCATTCAGAATTCAAAATACGGGTGTGTTTGGATCATCGACATATGTCCCATGATGATGAGATTAGCTTAGATCATCATTAGGTGTTCCTTTACCTTGATAAGGAAATTAGGGGAGGAAAGCTTTATCGTCTCAAGCTTTCTGAATCGAATTTCATATTCTGAGCTTTTAGACATGGCTTCCTCTTCTTCCCTTCGTGCCTCTACTAGAACCTTGACCTCTGCCCCTCTAATGGGAAAGTCATCGTGCCAGATATAGTCTCCGGTCAAGCTTCTCGAGTGGCGGTTGATCAGATTACTAGTTTTCAAATGAAATAGGTAATGTGTGATTACCATATTCGGCTGCCATGGGCGGAGGAGAGGATCCACTCCCCTGGTAACTGCGAAGTTGGGGTTTATGTAAAAGCTTTTCATCTTGGGCTTCGATTTTCCATGTACCCCTTTATTCTATGTGTGTTGTGCATATTAGGGCTTTCTCTTTGTCAATTAATGCCAAATGATATGGGTATCTTAGTCAACTTCATCGCACTATGCATGTCGAATGGTATTGAACCATCCATGGGATTGCTCAATTACTTTTTCAGAGTACCCCCTCCCCTGTCCTCGAGTTGGTTCATGATCATCGCTCGTCGAGACTAGAAACTGTTTAAGGATCTTCCCAGATCAAACCCGAAATGGAAAGAGCAGTTCATATTTTAGTATTCGCATGTGAGGCAAGTTTCATCACTTAATGGGGGAATCCCGAGCTTGCAATGAATGAAGATAAAGCCCTTTCGAAAGAAAAAGAGAAGGTTGTTGTTCTTCTGTTCTGGTTGTATGTGGAGAGTAGATCCATGAAGAGGCTTTTGTCTGATGAGATGTTGCTCATGATCGTGTGGGCGAAAGGTCGAATCCTTTGTCTTCCCTCACCTGGTTTTCAACTTCATGAAATTTCTACCTTCATTGTAGGTATGATTGGACAAGAGTTCCAGGCTGATCCAGGCATGCGGGAGGTGCTCGAGGCTTCCATTCAAGAAGCTGAAAAGAATTCCCCCCCCCCCTCTTCAGACGAGTCTTTTGGAGAATGAATCAATCGAAGTTACTGAGGGCCTATCCCCGATGGTTCAGGAAGTTCCCCGGTCACCCAACCACTAAAGAGGAAAAAGAAGCAACTCAAGGTTGAAGTTGAGAAGATCGAGACCAATAAAAAGAAACCAAGAAGAAAGCTTATTGTTGTGAATTCAGACTCGTCTGAGTCGAACTTCACCATTATTCTGACAACGACTCCTGAACAAATTCAAGCTCCCCCCAAGAGATAGCTTTGGGGAATCACCTTTATCCCAAGGATCGTTTCTTCGTAAGGATTCCTAGCCCATTGGAGGTTTATTTCCCCAAGAGTCACTGGTCGAGGATATCCCTTCAGAGTTTTGGTCGATCCTTTTAGAGGATAGATCACCTCAAGCTCCAGTTTGAATGCTCTAAGATAGAGCTTTTTTGGCCTAAATTCCTAGTAAAAAAGGATGAATCGGCTCTATTGAGTTGTGGGACCGCTTCTTGACTTGCCAAGAATTTGACCCTTCCTCGAGTCAAGGTCGTCCTAGAGAGGATTGACAACGAGAAGTTAACCACCTTCACAATCCAAAGAGTTCTCCAGGTAAAAATTATCCATATTCACTTTTTGTTTGGGACCAAGCGTCGGAGCTAATGCTCTTGCCTGCCTACAGGCCCTTTTGGCTACTACAAAGTTACATCGCCGTTCATTGGCAGTGGCCAATTATGAAGCCACCTTGGCCAATAAAGTGAAGTATGCGGAATCTGCCAAGAGAGCTATTAACAGGCAAATACAATGGCCACACCTTGGTGGTTCGCCCTCATAAACAGCCTTAACAGACAATGTAGTTCCATCAACGAGCTCAACCACGATGCTATGGGGTAGGGGGCCGGTAGTCTTTATCTCGACTAAACAACGGCCATAGGAGAGCTGCTTCATGTTTGTCGTGGCATGATCCAAACACATAAGGCTCCCAATAACGCATGTTATAATATTAAGGATGTCGATCGTCGACATCTCAAGTGGGAGGTTAGGAAATTGGACCCAAACCAGGACCGCTGACAGGATGTCACGGTCATAGCCAAGCTTGGCGCTCCATCTTTGCAAAACTACAAGCCTCTCGTTAAAGAGCCAAGGGCCCCCATGAAGCACTGTATCACCTCTTCTGCGTTGTCGAAGCAAAAGAAGAAAAACCCATTGTCACGTGAGTAACTTTGCATTCCATGCTTCAGCTTCCATACTCTCATAGTCCATTCTCTGAGTTGGCATAATATATGAGATCACCAATGACGTAGCCAACCAGGGTTTTGCTCCATTTCCCCACCACTGCAGATAGAAGGGATTCCAGCAAAGGAGCAAAGTGAAGTAGGCGGAATCCACCAAGAGAGCTATTAAACAGGAAAATAAAATGGCCACACCTTGGTAGTTCGCCCTCATAAACAGCCTCAACAGACAATGTAGTTCCATCATCGAGCTCCACCATGATGCTATAGGGTAGGGGGCCGATAGTCTTTATCTCGACTAAATAGCAGCCATAGGAGAGCCACTCCATGTTTGTTGTGGCACGATCCAAACACATAGGGGTCCTGTTAAGGCCAAAATTGATCGAGACAGTTGTCAAGCTGACGTAGACTCGAGACGCTGAGTCGAAGCCTCGTCAGCAGTTGGAGTGGGACCCTTGGTTAGAGGAACCAGTGTCAGAAGATGGTAGTTGGAGCTGGTGTGAAGTTAGATCAATCTACGAGCGATCGTTACGTCGATCGTTCGAGGTTGGAAAGCTCGACGTCAACCTTCGGCATTGGACGATGACCGTCGATCTGCACCACAGGGACTCGTTAGGGGGTCGAATCTGGGTTCCGACACAAATCCCCTCCGATGCTTAAGTTGGTATAGAACTTAAGGAAGAGTGTAACGACCCGCTCTCGGGGGCCCGTTACTTATTTGGTTTATTCGCAGGTTCCGCAGTTTACCAGTGAAATCAGCATAGCCACAACTCAGAGATGCATCACAATACTCAAACCAGCGTACAGACGTTATTACAGTCCAAATTAAAGTACAACAACAACCAGCACTCTCTCTCACAAATACATAAAGGAAGTACTGAAATGAAATGCAGAAAAGAAAATGCACAGTACAACACACACACCAACAAAATAGTAAAAACTCTGCAGCTTCTGGGTCAATGTAGGCTCCACGAACTCTGGGGCAATCTCTTCGATCAGGTCTCCGTCTGCCGGTGCCATAAATGGAACCGAAGGTAAGTCACAACAATTCTAGCGATAGAAAAAGAGGAGTGCAAAAATATGGAGCAGTCTATAGTAAACAAGTGCGGAAAGTAAAGTAGGGACAGACAAGCATGCAAGTGCGATAGGTAAAGTACATCTGTCAAGCATACAAGGGTGACAAGTAAAGTAAAGGTGACCGAGAAATGACAATAGCAATAATGAGAGAAATTGTGCTTAGCCTAGTTTGTGACTTATAACGGGAAGTACAGTGAGCAACCAAGAGGCCAACTCTTGCCGCGGGTGCTACCCGGGCGAACCAATTCTCTGAGTACTGTGCAATAAACTGTGATCTGTGATCTGTGATGGTTGTCACCGGCACTGTTATGGGTTGCTAGAACCCGCACGGTGACAACAAAGTCTGGACTAGTCGCTCCCGCACTTCCGTAATTATAAGTTACCCCAAAACCCAGTGTCTGTGCAGGTTACCGTACTTTGCAATTTTACCAGTCATTTACTGTTCTTACATTTCCAATTACAATCTTTCTGTCAAGCAATATCAATAATCTGTTCAGGTCAATAACTGTTCCGAGACTAGGTGTCAAGTCCTATGTTCATACGAGTACACTATCTATATTTCTAAGGGTAGAATTTACTGTGACTTACATCTTCGAGGTGGTGGTAGTGATCCGAGACTGGATCTAGTGTCGATGCACGAGATTTGCTACCTGCAAACACAAGAGATAACTAGTTAGAGGATACCCTATTTTCTTATTTATTTTTCTTAATGTGTTCGTATTTTTATTATAGCTTAAAACGGGTTAAAACACTTGATAATAGTTTTTAGCTGGGCTAGATATGAGGAAAATAATTTTATCAAGAAAGAAAATATTTTTCTAAAGCTCGTATGTATTTTTAGGAATTATTGAAAATTTTAAAACGATTTTTAGAAGTTAAACTTAATTAAAACTAATTTTCTAAATTATAAACTAATTATTTTAATGTTCAACAATTTATTTAAAAATATATACTTGTCAGAATATTTCATGTGATATGTCAGAATATTCAGCATAACTAGTAGTTTTATAGACAATTGTATTACACCTACTTTCAGGTAAAATCCGGAAGAAATAATTGATTAGGGTGAATCAGATAGCTTTAAAAATTTATTACGGGAGATATACTTGCCTGATTCCAACGAAACCAGTGCCTACGTGTTCGTGACGAAGGCACGGATCTTCTGGTGGTATCCGTTCATTATTCTGATACTTATGTCAAGAAATCACTATTCATATATTACCTATAAACTTATATAACAATATTATATTAATATTATAACCCTTATACGTGAGCAGCATGTAACCCTTATGCGTGAGCTGCTGCTGCTTATTCTTTTTTTTTTCCATTCGGTGCTGCGCAGGGGAGCTCGTCAAAGGGTGGTTGATGCTTCCAAGTCGGCGCGGCGGTCGGGTCGTACGGGTGGCGGAGTTGCGGTGGATCCGAGGCCGGGGGTGCGGATTGGAGGCGGGCACGGGCGGATCGCGGCGGCGAGGACCCAAGGCGGCTTCGGGGGTGGCGGCCTGAGAACGGCGTAGGCGATCAAGGCGGGGGCGGGTGCGGCGATTGGCTTCTCGAAGGCGGTGAGGCGCTTCGACTTCCGGCGGCGTCCTTGGGAGGAGGGGGCGATGGATCTAGGGTGGCGGAGGCGGTAGGCGACACGGGCGGAGCTGTTCGAGGCGGTGGAGGGGGGTGTTCGACGGCGGATCTTCGGCGCAGGTCGTTGGTGAGCTCGCGGAGGGGCCTCGGGTCGCTGGAGGCGGAGGCGGCGTACGGGAGGGTGTGGGGCTTACAGTGGTGACGGCGGCGTACGGAGCGCCGTGGGCGCCGTAGGCCGTGGGTTCGACGGCGGTCGGAGGGTCGAGCCCAGGCGAGAGAGAGAGAGACGGGAATGGGTTTGTTGGTCGAAGGTGAGAGCCCGGTTTCAAATTTTGAGGGAATAGGCCTGGGCTTGGTTTTCTCTTCGTTTGTGAAGGGAGAATGGGTTCATTCCTTTTGCAAAAGGGAAGAGATGGTTAGACTGTGTGCTGTGAGTGAAGAAGCCTGGGGAGAGGGTAAGATTTTATAGGCTTAGTTATAATACGAAATGAAGATAATATAATAATAATAATAACGACAACAACAACTATGGTGTTAAAGGAACCATATCCTGGTGTCGGATCTGACCTATAAAATGGGTTGGTTAATGAGGGTGGTTAGGAAAATAATTAGGGGTAAATGTAACTAGTTAAAAGTAACTTAGTAATTGTAGAAAAGTAATTGGCGATTTGTAATTAGTGAAAACCGGAGGAATACAAGCCCGTTTTCACAAACGATTCCGAAAAATTACGAAAACATACCCACGAAATCGTATCGACGCGAGGATCGCGAATACAAGATCCATTCTGGGATTTGAGCTACGAAATTACTAGTTTTAAGCCAAATCATTTAGTAAGCGTGTCTGTGGGTTCTAGGCTGAAATGATATCAGAAAATTACGAAATTAATGTGGGAGGCCCTAAATTATCATAGAATGCTATTGCAGGAGTTTGAAAACGTTTTGAAAATATTTGAATAGAAATTAAATTCGTCGAATCAAAACGGTAATTTTGGAAGATGAATTTTAACAGGAATGTTTTGGGCATTTGCGGAAATCTGAAATTACTGAAATATCTTATCATTAGTCTAGTGCTTTAAAATATTTTTATAAGAATTTTTGAAATCAGTTTTGTTAGAAAATTCTTGACTGACATTAATAAAGTAAAAATTTTAAAATACAAAAAAAAATACGTGAAGTGAAGTGTTGAAAATTTCCGGTCGTTACATTCTACCCTCCTTAAAATAATTCCGTCCTCGGAATTCAGAAGATCGGCAATCGCCTAAGCAATTCAAACGATCGACCGGAAGGTTTGACGAACGACCACGACATAGGAAAATAAGTTGTTAATAGCATGAAATAAAACGTGATATCACATCATTAAGAAAACAAAAGAAGAATACATGAATACATACTATTACCATAGTTTCCGTAACTAGTCTCAAGTAGAAATAGGCTCAGATAGAAGAAGAAGATGAGTTCAAGAAAGATGCAGAAGTAGCGGCACCAGCTTACACGTCTAGATTTGGTTTGCCTCAATTTCTTTAGCACCATCCTCCAATACTTATGAGCATCGTTCTGATCGGCTTCTGCCGAGGAACACGAACTTTGGATGATTGGCTATATCGATTTCTACCCTCCTTTGACGACAGTCAATGGTGGCATGAAATAATCTCAACCAGTCCATCCCAAGAAGTCGGCAAAGAGATCTCGTCTACAAATCACAACAGAACATTGGAGGCATCCGCTAGCTACCGGTAGTGAACCGACAGCGGTCTCGACCTTCCAACGGGAGTCAGAGGTTCAACAGTGATAGCATGTGTTTGAACGAAACGACTGGCCAAGAAGCAATGTGTAGCTCCTGAGTCGAACAGTGTGAGGGCAGGTTTACCGGCTATTAAGACGGTACCTACCGTGATGAGAATCAAGTCTAAGCTTACGATTTCTAGATATTAGAGTATGTAGCTTAGTGAAAAATCACATACCTGTGATTACTTGGCTCGTAGCTTCGGCTTCTTCCACTGTCATGGTATAAGCTTGGCGTCTCTGGGGCGCCTGTCATCGAGTCTGCTGGCACACTTGCTGCTGAGGAGGGATTGATTGACGTTGCTGGGCAGATGGTGGTGGTCGCTTCCATTGTGGAACTCGAACTTCTGATGGTCAAAAATTCGAACGCTACTCTCCGTAGCCGGAGTTCAAGCGTAGAAAGATTCTAAGAAGGTCAATCGAAAGGTCATCAAGCTAAAAGAAGGGTGATAGTGGAGAAAATCGATGACGTCACACAATCATGATTCACGTCCTTGCGGTCCAGCGGACACGGTCAGGGAAGTGACTAAGCTAGGATCACTTATGCCCAGTCTAGCCAGGTCGATCCACAGACTTTAGCCAAGCACCTTGACCGGTATCATGGTCCATTGAAGGAAGATTATCATTCATACGAGTGCCACCGATACAAAAGATTTATTAATAACTAATTAATCCTATCAAAATTTAGGTTTTGTTAATGGCTTTTATTAAGGCCAGACAGGTCAGCTCCATTGGGGCTCTCCGAGATGTTCACGTCCATCTTTCGAGTGTCAAACCTGCATTCAAGAAAAATGTCAGCTTAGTCGAGTATCGTATATGACACATCCTGGTTTCACTATACTGTTCACGAGGTATTTTGCACGGACCTGCGTGGGCCGCCAAACCTGTAACGACCCGCTCTCGGGGGCCCGTTACTTATTTGGTTTATTCGCAGGTTCCGCAGTTTACCAGTGAAATCAGCATAGCCACAACTCAGAGATGCATCACAATACTCAAACCAGCGTACAGACGTTATTACAGTCCAAATTAAAGTACAACAACAACCAGCACTCTCTCTCACAAATACATAAAGGAAGTACTGAAAGGAAATGCAGAAAAGAAAATGCACAGTACAACACACACACCAACAAAATAGTAAAAACTCTGCAGCTTCTGGGTCAATGTAGGCTCCACGAACTCTGGGGCAATCTCTTCGATCAGGTCTCCGTCTGCCGGTGCCATAAATGGAACCGAAGGTAAGTCACAACAATTCTAGCGATAGAAAAAGAGGAGTGCAAAAATATGGAGCAGTCTATAGTAAACAAGTGCGGAAAGTAAAGTAGGGACAGACAAGCATGCAAGTGCGATAGGTAAAGTACATCTGTCAAGCATACAAGGGTGACAAGTAAAGTAAAGGTGACCGAGAAATGACAATAGCAATAATGAGAGAAATTGTGCTTAGCCTAGTTTGTGACTTATAACGGGAAGTACAGTGAGCAACCAAGAGGCCAACTCTTGCCGCGGGTGCTACCCGGGCGAACCAATTCTCTGAGTACTGTGCAATAAACTGTGATCTGTGATCTGTGATGGTTGTCACCGGCACTGTTATGGGTTGCTAGAACCCGCACGGTGACAACAAAGTCTGGACTAGTCGCTCCCGCACTTCCGTAATTATAAGTTACCCCAAAACCCAGTGTCTGTGCAGGTTACCGTACTTTGCAATTTTACCAGTCATTTACTGTTCTTACATTTCCAATTACAATCTTTCTGTCAAGCAATATCAATAATCTGTTCAGGTCAATAACTGTTCCGAGACTAGGTGTCAAGTCCTATGTTCATACGAGTACACTATCTATATTTCTAAGGGTAGAATTTACTGTGACTTACATCTTCGAGGTGGTGGTAGTGATCCGAGACTGGATCTAGTGTCGATGCACGAGATTTGCTACCTGCAAACACAAGAGATAACTAGTTAGAGGATACCCTATTTTCTTATTTATTTTTCTTAATGTGTTCGTATTTTTATTATAGCTTAAAACGGGTTAAAACACTTGATAATAGTTTTTAGCTGGGCTAGATATGAGGAAAATAATTTTATCAAGAAAGAAAATATTTTTCTAAAGCTCGTATGTATTTTTAGGAATTATTGAAAATTTTAAAACGATTTTTAGAAGTTAAACTTAATTAAAACTAATTTTCTAAATTATAAACTAATTATTTTAATGTTCAACAATTTATTTAAAAATATATACTTGTCAGAATATTTCATGTGATATGTCAGAATATTCAGCATAACTAGTAGTTTTATAGACAATTGTATTACACCTACTTTCAGGTAAAATCCGGAAGAAATAATTGATTAGGGTGAATCAGATAGCTTTAAAAATTTATTACGGGAGATATACTTGCCTGATTCCAACGAAACCAGTGCCTACGTGTTCGTGACGAAGGCACGGATCTTCTGGTGGTATCCGTTCATTATTCTGATACTTATGTCAAGAAATCACTATTCATATATTACCTATAAACTTATATAACAATATTATATTAATATTATAACCCTTATACGTGAGCAGCATGTAACCCTTATGCGTGAGCTGCTGCTGCTTATTCTTTTTTTTTTCCATTCGGTGCTGCGCAGGGGAGCTCGTCAAAGGGTGGTTGATGCTTCCAAGTCGGCGCGGCGGTCGGGTCGTACGGGTGGCGGAGTTGCGGTGGATCCGAGGCCGGGGGTGCGGATTGGAGGCGGGCACGGGCGGATCGCGGCGGCGAGGACCCAAGGCGGCTTCGGGGGTGGCGGCCTGAGAACGGCGTAGGCGATCAAGGCGGGGGCGGGTGCGGCGATTGGCTTCTCGAAGGCGGTGAGGCGCTTCGACTTCCGGCGGCGTCCTTGGGAGGAGGGGGCGATGGATCTAGGGTGGCGGAGGCGGTAGGCGACACGGGCGGAGCTGTTCGAGGCGGTGGAGGGGGGTGTTCGACGGCGGATCTTCGGCGCAGGTCGTTGGTGAGCTCGCGGAGGGGCCTCGGGTCGCTGGAGGCGGAGGCGGCGTACGGGAGGGTGTGGGGCTTACAGTGGTGACGGCGGCGTACGGAGCGCCGTGGGCGCCGTAGGCCGTGGGTTCGACGGCGGTCGGAGGGTCGAGCCCAGGCGAGAGAGAGAGAGACGGGAATGGGTTTGTTGGTCGAAGGTGAGAGCCCGGTTTCAAATTTTGAGGGAATAGGCCTGGGCTTGGTTTTCTCTTCGTTTGTGAAGGGAGAATGGGTTCATTCCTTTTGCAAAAGGGAAGAGATGGTTAGACTGTGTGCTGTGAGTGAAGAAGCCTGGGGAGAGGGTAAGATTTTATAGGCTTAGTTATAATACGAAATGAAGATAATATAATAATAATAATAACGACAACAACAACTATGGTGTTAAAGGAACCATATCCTGGTGTCGGATCTGACCTATAAAATGGGTTGGTTAATGAGGGTGGTTAGGAAAATAATTAGGGGTAAATGTAACTAGTTAAAAGTAACTTAGTAATTGTAGAAAAGTAATTGGCGATTTGTAATTAGTGAAAACCGGAGGAATACAAGCCCGTTTTCACAAACGATTCCGAAAAATTACGAAAACATACCCACGAAATCGTATCGACGCGAGGATCGCGAATACAAGATCCATTCTGGGATTTGAGCTACGAAATTACTAGTTTTAAGCCAAATCATTTAGTAAGCGTGTCTGTGGGTTCTAGGCTGAAATGATATCAGAAAATTACGAAATTAATGTGGGAGGCCCTAAATTATCATAGAATGCTATTGCAGGAGTTTGAAAACGTTTTGAAAATATTTGAATAGAAATTAAATTCGTCGAATCAAAACGGTAATTTTGGAAGATGAATTTTAACAGGAATGTTTTGGGCATTTGCGGAAATCTGAAATTACTGAAATATCTTATCATTAGTCTAGTGCTTTAAAATATTTTTATAAGAATTTTTGAAATCAGTTTTGTTAGAAAATTCTTGACTGACATTAATAAAGTAAAAATTTTAAAATACAAAAAAAAATACGTGAAGTGAAGTGTTGAAAATTTCCGGTCGTTACAAAGAGAGGGAGCTTGGTGCAGCTGAGATTGACCCACGAAGGTTTGTCTCAAGACTGGCATCACAAGCTCGAATCTAAGAAAAGTAAGCTGACAAGATAGAGTTCTATGTCTTAGACCTCATACCTCGGAGATGGGAACCCCTTTACCTTCGTTTATCGATCTATTTATAGGTAATTCCCCCTTGATGATGTATAACCATCCCTCATTGATTGGGGCACGATCTTCGCTGGGATTCGAGTTAACTGTTGCCCATTTACTCTCCCCATTAACTTTCCCCTGAATGTCAACGCCGGCCTAACGGTCAAATGACCCATTCGTCTGACTCAGCTGTACCCCACTAAGAGCACAGTGGGTATTGGGTCGCGGATGCTAAACGGGTCGGGTATGCAGATACTCCAGTTGGATTTGTACATGGGCACTAACAATGGCCCACATCATTCATACCTCAGAAATTGTGCTGACTGAGACCGAATGATGAGTAATCTCCTTAAATGTGCATGGTTTTTGAAATATCTGATTTGATTTGTGCTGCCAAAACCCTTTCGCCTTTGGAGCAATCTCCGACGTTTCTCGTGGCTGGCCTTGGATACGTGCCATGCATCGGATGTCAGTCGATTGGATTTCTTCATGTAAAATAAAGAAGTTAGAAAATAGTAGAGAGCTCCCTGCTTCATCTTCCTTTTTGTTTCGTAAGCTTTCTTCTAGCAGCGCCTCCCCGGAGATCGCATGTTTCAATTTTAAGGTATCATCCTTCTTCGACTCTGATCTTTTTTAGGTTCGTCAGGTATGTTTGCTTCGGTCGTATTCAAGGAACTGACCCACAATGAGCTTGAGGCACGCCTCCACCACCACCCCCCCCCCCCCCCCCCCCCGGATGCATGGAAGTTCCTGGGAAGGAAACATGAATTTAGGTTGAGCCAAGCCTCCCCATTTGTCGAAGGGATCGGAGTTCGAAGTGGAGTCATCTTAGATATGGCCCCTAGGTTTTCCCTCGATCTGACTGCCGAGGTGTGGCGAGGTTGCTTCTATGATCCTTTTAGTGTTAGAGTGCCCAATCCGAATGAGAGAGTGTGTTTTCCACGAAAAAGTGAGGTTGGGTTGTATCTCAAAGATTTTCGCTTAGGACTCTGATTCCCTCTTCACCCCTTCATCATGGAAGTCATGTGCTCTTCGGAGCTTTCCCACCTGCTCCTCAGGCTTTCCCACCTTTAGTTGGCTTCATCGAGTTGTGCGAGATTTGTGAAGTCCGTTCGACCCTTGGGCTATTCAGGTATTTCTTTAGGATAATAACCGACCCTCATCGAACATGGTACCATATCGCTGCCCACCTGGGCACAAGGCTCATATACGACCTTCCAATTTTTGACCCTGGGTGGAAGGATGCCTTCGTGTTCATCGTCCTTCCTGATCTGGGCCGTTGCTCAACAGTTGGAGCTCTCTGAATCCTAAGCTTGCAGTGGAGTCTCGGTTGTTCTTGGAGGAGATCAGAGCCAGGTTGTCGCCGGGTGAAGCCGAGGCAATGAATTCTCTCTTGAGTCGACCGAGAAAAGAAAGGTCGATTTAGTATTTGTTGGATGATCATATGCTAAAGATCCTTCTATGGAGCCCGGGTAATGTATCTTGAATTTATGTCTTTATCTCCGCCACTCACGATAATTATGTTCGATGTCTGCAAATATGACCAACAGAAACCGACGCAGTGGTAAGCCCAATTTAGACTGAGTCTGGAGGGAACATCAAAAGAATAAGAGGACGGTCGAAAAGTCGGGTGCCCGCACCAAATGGTCGAGAGAACGTGTCGATAGATCCAGCTCTCGGTCTCCTCTCCACACCCACCATAGCTTTTCTTCCAACGGGGAAGAGACTAAGCAGTCATCCAGGCCTTCTTCCTGAGCCTCTTCGAGGGAGACTTCCAGCCAGGCTCCCGTGTGGCCCTATGTGCCCCTGGCTTCCGTCGTGGTCGCAGAGCCACAAGAGGTGGTCGATGTCGAGCTACCGATGTTATTGACCCGACTGAAGCAGATGGCCAGACAAGGGAGATGCCCTCCCACAGGGAGGAGGAGTCTCCAAAAAGGAGGCGAGTGGAGGAGGAGGATCCCATGGGGAAAGGTAAGGGGTCGCTCCTCTCGAGTCTTCGGAGGTGGTGGAGACCCATTCAGTGTCTCAGACCTCCATGACGCCCCTTCTGGATCAGTGGCCTTGGGGTGACATCATGTCGCCTGCTCCTTTGGTCCAGGTCCTTGGGGAGTTCGATCAAGCGTTACTGCTCAATCGTCTCTTGTCTCGATCCTCAAGACCGGTCCAAGGTGAGATTCATCTACCTCCCTTTGCCATTAGAAAGGGAGAGTCAGCCTTGAGGGACTTCGGGACGACTGCTAGGTTGGTGGAGAACTCGATTCTCCTCAAGGATCTGGAGTTCCTGTAGAGGTTGGACCTCGAAAGGATAGCCAACTTCTTCGTGGGGAGCAGATACCAGGTATATCACCCGAGCCTTTCTTTATCGTCGTCCAAGTCAGTCGTTATTTTTGACTAACCCTCGTTTTTTGTAGAAGTCTGTTCTCAGGGCTGTGCTACACCGCCAAGATGCTGACTTCATCGACGGAGGTCGACGGGTGGCAGACGTAGAGCACAAAGCGCTCAGCCTCGAGGCAAGGCTAAAGGAGGCAGATGATACCTTGGGGAAAGCTCTCGCAGATAAGGCGGCGATCAAGTGGGAGGCTTCGGAGGCTAAGGATAGCCTGTCGTTGCTATCGAACCTCTACAAACCTGTCGAGCTTCAGTGGCAGTTGGAGAGGTCCCAACTCGAGGAGGAGCTCGATGCCTACAAGAAGGAGACGATCGAGCTTCGGGCCAAAGGTTGTGACTCTGAGAGGTGGGCAAAAGCTTGCAAGGTGGAGATGGCCGAGCTTCAAGCCAAAATCACATGGCTTAAGGTGGCCGCTGTGAAGGATAAGACCAAGCTTACGTCGAAGCTCGCAAAGGCGATGGAGGCTTTTACCAGTGCCTTGCTGTTAGGAAGTGCTCCATCTCCCTCTTAGGCCGACGAGCCTTTTGTTTTGTATTTCTTGTAATTTTCTTTTATTCGAATGAATGAAGAAACTTTTTGCGACATTTCTTCTTTACGTGAATATCTGCGTGTGTATAGCAACCTAACTTTAAATTTCATAGAAATCTTTAAGCAAGTTTTGTCGCGGATAGGGTAGGCGTATTCAATCAATGAATGTAACCTTTTAAACCATAAATCATGTTTCTTTGGGTAGAGAGGGCGAACCTCTTTCGATAGGTGCACTAAAGTCGTCCAGTGACGAGGAGCAAGTCCACTTCGACTTACGGTCGAAGAGTGTCGGGGATCGCTCAGTGGCGAGGGGTGATCCCTCGGCTTACGATGGAGGACATGGGTCGTTCAGTGGAGAAGGTCGAGGCCTCTTCGACTTATGGCCGACGAGGGCCGTTCGGTGGTGAGGGGCGAGGCCCCTTCGACTTACGGCCGATGAGGGTCGTTCAGTGGCGAGGGGCGAGGCATCTTTGAATTACAGCCGACGAGGGTCATTCGACAGCGAGGGGTGAGGCCACTTCGACTTATAGCCGATGAGGGTCGTTCGGTGGCGAGGGGCGAGGCCTCTTCGAATTACAGCTGACAAGGATCGTTCAGTGGTGAGGGGTAAGGCCCCTTCGACTTACAATCAAAGAGGGTCGTTCGGTGGCGAGGGGCCAGGCCCCTTCGACTTACGGCCAACGAGGGTCGTTCGGTGGCGAGGGGCGAGGCCTCTTCGACTTACGGCCACCGAGGGTCGTTTAGCCCGATGTCAAAGAGTGATCTACTTTGTATTCGTAATGAACATGCATAGGATAAAAGATGGAGATGAACTTTGATTATTTTACCCCGTTTGTAAAATCATTGATAATACTTCCATAGGTGCTCAGCATTCCAAGGATGAGGAAGTTCTCTATCATCCAAAGTTGCGAGTCGGTAGGTGGCAGGACCGAGTACTTCGATCACTGTGTCGGGCCATTCCCACTTCACAGTGAGTTTCCCCCGTTTGAGAATCTCAGGAGTGAAAGTGGCTTTACGCAGCACCAAGTCACCTACACGGAAGCTGTGTTCGCGAATTTTGAGTTGAAATAGCGGGGCATGCATCTTTTTTGTTCGATGTCGGTCGCTAAAGCCCATTCATAGACCTCATCCACCAGTTGTAGGTTGAGCTCAAGGCCTTCTAAGTTTATTTCTTCATCGTGGTATTGGAGACGAAGCGGTCGTTCATTGACTTTTACTGGGACGACGGCTTCGCATCTGTCGGCCAACATGAACTGTGTTTCACCCGTCGAGGTTTTGTGGGGCGTTCTGTATGACCATAGTATGCCGGGGATTTCGCTCGGCCAATTTCCTTTAAGCCCGGTCATTCTCTTCTGCAGGGGACCGAGGATACTTTTGTTGGTTGCCTCTGCCAAACTGTTCGACTGGGGATGGACGACGGAGGCGAAGTGCAACTTGATCTTTAGCTCTGAGCAGAAGTCTCTGAAGCCGGCACCATCAAACTGTGTCCCATTGTCTGTCACTATGGATTATGGAATGCCAAAACAACAGACGATGGACTTCCAGACGAAGCTTCAAGCTTCCTTCCAGGTGATTCAGGATAGAGGTTCCACTACGATCCACTTTGTGAAGTAGTCGATCGCCACTATTAAGTATCTCCATTGCCCACTCGCTGGCTTGAATGGTCCAAGGAGGTATAGTCCCCACTTGGTGAAAGGAACTGACTGATGATGGGGATCAGATCAGCCGGTAAGGACGAGCTGACCTACGAAAATGTTTGGCAAGTCGAGCACCATCGAACGTATTCGATGGCATCTTTGAACATTGTTGGCCAAAGATACCCTTGTCTCACGGCCTTCAAGGCTATGGATTTTCCTTTGCGGTGGTTTCTGCAATCGTCCTCGTGGATCTCCTGGATCACGTAGTGCGCTTCCTACGGGGCTAAGCATTTAAGATAGGGAAAGATGTCATACCTGGTCCATCGTCTTTTATATAATGAACCATCTAGCAGGACAAATTGGTATGCCTTCTGTTCTATCTTTCGTGCTTACACTGGGTTGGTCAGCTTCTCCCATGTGTTTTGGTAACGGATTATCCGGTCCATCCACGTGACCTCTTGATCGAGGCTTAGCCGTTCCTGTGACAGCTCGCTGGGATGGAGTAGACGTTGTACATACACGGTCCGACTGAATCCTGTGGGGGAGGAGGATGCAAGCTTCGACAAGGCGTCAACTCGATGATTCTTTGACCTTGGCACCTGATGAACTTCTACAAGTGCGAATTTGGTGAGCTCTACTTTAGCGACTTGCAAGTAACTCTGCATTGAGTCGTTACGGGCTTCGAATGTCCCGTTCAGTTGGTGGACAACGAGACTAGAGTCACTGAGTAGTTAGACCACTCTCGCCCCTAGGGCTCGAGCCAGTCGGAGTCCGTTGATGGCCGCTTCATATTCCACACCATTATTAGTGGTTTGGAAATCGAAGCAGAGGGCGTATTTGAATATATCGGCCACTGATGTTTGGACGATTATTCCGACGCCGCTTGCAGCTTGTATAGCCGAACAGTCGACTTGCACGATCCAGGTTCTCTCGTCTTCAATTGCGTCTTTCGCTCTATTTGGTGGATTAATGCTTGGTGGGAACGAGGGGGTAGCCTCGGGTGGTATGCTAGTTGCATATACCTCTTCCCATGGGCCATCGTTGTTGGTGAGCTCGACGATAAAGTCGACGCGAGCCTGCCATTTGATGGCGGTCCTTGATTTAAACCGGAAATCGAATTCGCTTAGTTCGACCCCCCATTTTGTCACTCTTCATGAACGATCGAGCCTCTTCAGGGTCTGCTCTAAGGGGGTGTCGATGAGGACCAGGATGGTGTACACTTGGAAATACGGTCGCAGCCTCCTTGCGGATTGGACTAGTACGAAAGCCATCTTTTCGATCCTCGAGCAGTTGATCTCTGTACCTCAGAGAACATGACTAACGTATTAGATGGGCAGTTATACCCCTGCGTCTTCTTTGATGAGTGTCGAACTTACTGACTCCTCGGTGGTGGCTAGATAAATGATGAGCTGATCATCTTTATCTGGCTTGGTCGGGAGTGGTGAGGTGCGAAGGTACACCTTCAACTCGGAGAAGGCTTTTTTGCAGTACGTATCCCACTCGATGACTTTCATGCCGCTTGATGCAGAGGCTATCGCCTTTCACAATACCTTGAAGAATGGCAATGGCTTCTCGGTTGACTTAGACAAGAACGTCCCAAGGCTGCTATCCTTCCATTCAGCCTTTAGAGCTCTCTGAGGGTCGAAGGCTCCTTCATCGTGATGATGGCAGTGATATTATCAGGGTTGGCCTCGATCCCTCGATTCGTCAGCATAAAATCGAGGAACTTCCCCAACTGAACCCCAAAGGTACATTTGGCAGGGTTCAGCCGAAGGTTGTATCGTCGGATCTGTGCAAATATCTCCCAGAGGTCCGCGACATGATATGTTGGCTTGTTCAACTTGACCAACATGTCTTCAATGTAGACTTCTAGGTTTCGGCCTATTTAAGCCTCGAAGATGTCGTTCATCATGCGTTGGTTCTGGCCCCTGTATTTTTCAAACCAAATGGCATTTTGGTGTAACAGAAAATACCTCGATCAGTGATGAAAGAAGTTTTCTTCTCATCCTTGGGTGCCATCTGAATCTGGTTATATCCTGAGAAGGCATCCATGAAGCTGAGAAGTTCGTAGCCCAAAGCACGGTCGACCAGATGGTCGATTCGTGGCAGGAGGTAGTATCCTTCGGGCATGCTTTGTTGAGGTCAGTGAAGTCGATGCACATTTGCCATTTGCCATTTGCCTTCTTGACCATCATAACATTTGAGATCCATTCAGGGTATTTAACTTTTCGAATGAAGCCATCTTCTAGAAGTCGATCCACTTCTTCGATCACAGCGTTCATATTTTCACCTCCCATGTTTCTCTTCTTTTGCTTCATGGGTCTAGAGGTCGGGTCGACCTCCAGCTTGTGAGATGCTACCTCGGGGTCAATGTCGGGCATATCCTTTGGGGTCCAGGCAAAGATGTCGGCATGCTCTCTTAGGAGGGTGATTAACTGTTCTTTTAGGTCATAAGGGAGTAGCGACCCAACATAGACGGTTTTTCCCTCCTCTTTGGAGACTCGGATGTTCTCTGTTTCTTCAACTGTGGCAGGCAATCGATCTTCGATCTATAGGCCGACTTGATCTGCCTACTCGATCCTCCTCAGGGCGGTGGACATCGTGTAACACGATCGCGCCTGTTTCTGATTCCTGATTGCTTTTTCGACTCCATCGGGGGTCTGAAATTTGATCATCTGATGGAAGGTTGAGACCACCGCTTCTATGGCGTTCAGTAGTGGTCTCCCGATGCTCCCGTTATACACAGAGTTGATCTTCACCACCATGAAACTGGTTAGGCGAGTGATTTGTTGAGGATACATACCGAGGGTCACCGGTAAGGTAATGTTGCCCGCTATCGGGGTGGAATGTCTGGTGAATCCCACCAGGGGTCTCGTACAAGGCATCAACCCCATGGACAAAATTTTCATCCTCTCCAACGTAGTGAAGAAGAGTATGGCACACGAGCTACTGGTGTCAACAAGCAATCTTTTTACGGTGATCTCTTTGATGATGGCCGTGACGACGATGGCATCATCGTGAGGTAGTTCCACACCTTCTAGATCCTCATTCGAGAAGAAGATAGGTGGTGTAGAATCTCTGTGACGCTTTCGTCCCACAGATACTGTCATCAACCTTCCAGCATAGGAGCTTTGAAGAGAGGTTGATAACTCCGGGTGCGGGGCACCTCCCGTTATCATGTTGATGAGTCCGACGCTGGGAGGTCTCGTGGCAACCTCGGAGGATGTGGATGGGCGGGTCGACATGGTCGAGTAGTTTGTTGATCGGGATGTCGACTCGTGGTTTTTCATAAACGGCGCCAAACTTTTAAGGCCAAAATTGACCGAGACAATTGTCAATCTGATGTAGACTCATGACACTGAGTCGGAGCTCGTCAACAGTTGGAGTGGGACCCTTGTTGGAGGAACCAGGGTCAGACGATGGTAGTTGGAGCTGGTGCGATGTTAAATCGATCTACGAGCGATGGTTACGTCGATCATTCAAGGTTGGGAAGCTCGACATCGACCTTTGGCGTTGGACGATGACTGTCCATCTGCACCATAGGGACTCGTTAGGGGGGGGTCGGATCTGGGTTTCGACCCAAATCCTCTCTGATGCTTAAGTTAGTGTGGAACTTAAGGAAGAGAGGGAGCTTGGTACAGCTGTAACGGCCGGTACCCACTATTAGTTAGACGGCGGTGCGTATAGCAAATTCGGGTATTTGATTGGTTTTGTTGCTTTGTGTGTGAATCGATAGGGCTGTAGCACTTGGTTGCGTCTATAGAAAGCCAACCCCCGACGTGTGCCCAACTTACAATTACCGTCGCATTAGGACCCCGTATCCTTTATACGCGTTACGTGCACGTAGCCTTATCCGTGCACGTATTTGTTTTAGACCTTATTCGTGTTTGAACACTTTGGTGTGATATGCCGTTGTGACCCTCTCTGAGAGTATTAAAATTGTGGTGTTAATTGGGAACGTCATTTCACGGGTCGTTCTCCCACAATTTGATCTTATTTGAAGAGACGTCACGATTTTCACTTTTGTCGTTAGACCTTTTTATTTTTAATTTCGTGTCATGACGTCGAAACTGTGATCCGTCTTCTCTGTCTTCTTTCTCTCGTCGCCCCGGTCACCCCAGTATTTATTCCACAATTTTTGGGCTTCGTTTGACCCACTTTCGCTTTTTGGCCTAACCCATTGTATTTTTAGCCCTAAGTTTCATCTAGAGTAATTTCCCTAATAATAATCATTAATAATAATACCATCCTTATGTTGACTTAGCCAGCCCATTCACTAGCCAGGCCGCACACATGAGGGAGTGAGAGACTGGTTCTAAAGTTTTTGTTAAAAAGGAAATAGAAACATTTTTTTAAATAACCCTAACTCATCTGCTCTACCCCACGTGACCAGCCATACCTTATTAAATTGCCCTAGGGTACTACTTTAATAACCTAGCCTATCTCTTCTTTTTCAGCAACCACAAACAACCCGCCGCCATCTCCATTCTTTCGCACGCAACAACAGAGAACCCCCCCTTTCGACCTTACCCTTCGACTCCGAGCACCCACATCTTTTCCTCTCCCCCACGGCGGCCTGTTCTCCCTTCGACCTCTCCTCGCCGGAGATGACGCATCTCTGCCTATACTCGCCTAGGTGAGCATGCGGCAGCACGCATCAGCGCCCCTGCGCTGCTCGAGTCACGGAGGCACCATCGCGTCGCGCTGACCTCCGACGCATCTCCGGCCATCCCTCATGGCCGCCGGCAACTCTCCTTCCCCATCTTCCGACGAACACCCCGCAAGCACAAGCAGATCTCCCTTGTAAACGCCAGCCACGGCTCCTCTCGACACGCTCTCCCTCCTCCTTACGCATCTCCACCTCGCACGAATAGCAGCCTTCATCGATGATCCGAGCTCTTTCTCCATCATCATGGCTTCCTTCATCACTCCGACCTCCCTCCTCGAATTCCCATCTGCAACCATCAAGCTGTAAGTCCCTAGTTTTTAATGATACTATTACTCAATGCTAAGTACATGAGCATATGTATAGGGTTTGTGCACTGGGTATATCATGAACCTTTGACTGAGGAGTAAATCTGTAAGTTGACATTTCATGTTAAGGGGGTGTACCTTATATGTTGTGCATTGGATACTCAGTATTATATATAAGTGCACTAGTCTATATCAGTACAGGATACCATAGGACGATACAACGTGCTGGTAGGTTAAATTATATGTAGGACCAGTGGACCCTCTTATTTAGAATACAACTTGCTAGCATCCAGTGCTATGGTATTATATAGGCGTATACTAGCATTTTGATTCCAACAGTATATCATTTGTTAATGTTACTTATTAGATGGTAACTTGTTGTTTATTATTATAAATTAGTATATATATGTATGACATGTAGGTTAGTTAAGTTGATACCGTATGTCGTATAAACGGTATATGTATAACAGTAATAGATGCTAGACTAATTAGTATTTCTATTTGGTAAGTTGATGTTTAGTTTTTGTCGCAGATATATGCGTATTCTTCACGACCCGTTATCTTTCCCGGGCTCACGCCGTACCTTTCGCCCTACCAGAATCCAACCCCTGACGTCACTACTCGACGTCAGTGTAGCTCTCGCGTCGTGTTAAGGTAAGTCTCCCTCCGTAGGAACCCACATCGCATGTTAACAAGATAAAAATTGTAATTTGGTTGTGTTGGTTAACTCACTAATTCAAGATAATGAATACGGGACTGTAGGCTGGGCGTTGATTGAACACATTAAGAGTATCTGGACTCAGGGATCTGTGACTTGCAGCACGACTCATTTCAGGCAAGTGAAACTTGCCAACTCTTGTGTAGGGCCATGTTTTTAGGCCTCTTCCTTGTTTTTAGCGTAAAAGAGACTAGTCAGTGAAATGATAGCTGGCTAGACGCCTGTTTGATCTAGTTTGACAACGAAACTAGATCCGTCACCTAAATTGATCTAGCTTGACAACGACGCTAGATCCAACTCTTTAAACTTGTTAATCATGCATACTAAACTGTCGCGTTTACTTTCCTTATCTGTACGCACTTTTAACTGCCATGCATTGCATCGTACATATCATCCAAATTGATTGTTGCATCGTAGCACACGCTACAAAATACTTGTACAATCCGTGTTTCCGTGTTTCCGGCTAGGTGCACCCCTATGCCATACTTGTTAAAAAACCTTCCTGGCTCGTGATCCAGAAGCGAGCATTCCGTGTTCGGGGGTAAGGCCATGGCTCGATACACGTGGAGGGGTAGGGATAAACGGTCGCCTGAGCTTAGGAGTGGCCTGATCAGCCACTCTAGCCAGAAGGCGGAATCTCTGTGCACGAGGTGCTTACTTTACTTGTCTTGTACTAGTGAGTGTTACTTGTAAAACTTGTCATCCATGCCATGTTTAAATGCCATGCTCGTACTTTACTTTACTTTACTTACCTTACTTGTTGTAACGGCTGGTTTTTGTATGATAAATATTATTTATATCTAAATGAAATTGTTCGTCTTCTTTCTTTACTTCTCCGCGCTCGCATCTTAGTATAGGATCACTCTTGGAACTCATTAGGATCATCCCGAAGCTTCCCGCTTCACTTTGGCGACTTCCTGTGCAAGTTAGCCGGTTCACGTTGAGGAGCCGACCGACTAGATGTTCATCTAGTCGGTCAACAACTCCTCATGGACCGACTAGTTCTTGTCAGGCTTTTTCCCTTGAGTTACTGTTTGCGCTTAGTCGGTCTAAGTTCAACCGCCGACCGACTAGTTTTCGAACTAGTCGGTCAACACTTTTTCACAGACCGACTAAGTACATAGATCATTTTTCGCATCAGGTTACTGTTTACCCGTTAGTCGGTCAAAGAACGAAAACCGACCGACTAGTTGACGAACTAGTCGGTTAAGTATCCTTCTCTGACCGACTAATCTTCAAAATATCTTGTTGATCATTTTCACCCTTTAGTCGGTCTATGAACACTGGCCGACCGACTAGGTTGCAAACTAGTCGGTCGACGAGCCTTCACAGACCGACTAACTCTATAATTTTTTTCAACAACCCTGTTCACGGTTTGGGTTTTAGTCGGTCACAGTTGTATGACCGACCGACTAGTTTCCAAACTAGTCGGTCCACCGCCCTTCTCTGACCGACTAGTTGACCCCGAAACCCTAATTTCTGTGCTAGCCGCCGTTTCGTTTTCTTATTTAAACGGGGCTTTCTCTTTCATTTATCCAGATTATTTTCAGTCTCCCTCTTCCCCAATCATACTCCCATACCTCCCACGTCCCCCCTTGCTCCTTCCTCCATCCTTGCGCCTTCCATCTTCCCAAAAAGCTCTTCCTCTTCTCTCTTTTCCTTTTTCTTTTGCTCTAGCACGGAGTTCTCGTCTCAGATCCAGCAGCAACTACGCCGAGAGACGCTGAAATCTTCACCACCACCAGCGATCAACATTCCTCGCTGCGCTACCCGCGGCCTAGGGATTTCCGGACGGCGCAAAGCTTCCATCTTTCCAGATTCGACACCGGATCTTCGTGCAAACGTCAATTTCAGGTTAGTGCCCTAAATTCGTAGTAACCCACACCATAGGTGATCAAACCCTAATTAAAATCAGCAGCCTAATCAAACTAAATTTATTTTCCGCTGATCTTTAAAACGTTGTACAAACCGTAGAAATCGACGAATGGACATTATGCATGTACACATAGGATAGATCGTCGATTAGGTTAATTATATTAAAAATGTGATTTTTAATTAAATAGGATAGACCCGATAATCTAGACACTACCCTAATAGGGATTAACGAATCTTGATCTGACACCGTCGCCGTGTCACGATTTTCAGACCTTTTACCCCCGACGAAACGATTGGACGAGGCGTACCAGGGAGACGACGCGCTCGCCACCGCAGGCAAGTGTATCACTTGCGTTCTTGGCCATGTTTAGGCCTTCATCTTGCTAGGATTGTTAATTTAGAAACTTGAGAACCGGACGTGAAATGATAGCGTCCGGGACGCCCTTGATGGCTCAGATTTGACAACGAAATCTGAGTCCAACAACAACAATTTCTGACATCATAGGATTGACATGCGTGTGCATGAGTTGTGGACACCCTAGTATAACCTTTCCTGTTTTGTCGTGTCTTGTTCCTTTCCGTCTGCACAGCCCGCTGGGCAATAGGGCACTCGCCAAGCCAGAGCGAGTGATCCCTTGTACTAGATCACAGCCCGATGGGCAATTGGGCACCTGTCAAGCTAGAGCAGGTGATCCCATGTACCTATACACAGCTCAGGGAGCAATTGGGCACTTGTCAAGCTAGAGCAAGTGATCCCATGTCTTGTCACGATTTTTGGGGTTATGGGGTAGGGTTGAGCGTGCAAGCGACAAAAGGGATTGATCCCCCTCGAACCGATCAGGCGTGAACCCTTTCGTGTCTTGTCTTGTCGTGTCTGGCTTCCCGTGTTCCGTCTTGTCTTGACACCTGTAGGCTAGTCCCGTAGTCCATAGCACTCGCTGTGACTACCACTTGTCTTGTTTACTTGTCTGTTGTGTTTTCTTTCTGTTGTAAGAACCTCAGCATGTTAATCAACCAGTAAAATGTTGTAAGTAATTGGTACACTTGTAGTTTGGTCTAATCTTTCCTTGTAGACCTTACCTGACGTACAGTTCCTTCTTCTGGTGCTGTACGTCAGGGATTGAGCCAGAGTACGTGGAGGAGACTGACTTGCCGGCCGACGTGGAGCCAGAGAGCGTCGATCCCGAGTACGACCCTGAGGAGGATCAGAGCTAGAGGCTGTTGGTAGTAGTTTCCAGAGGCGACATTATTCTTGTTGGGTGCGTAGCACTTTTTATGTTTCTTGTTTAGGTTGGGTGCTTGCACCATTAGATTTACTTTTCTGCTGTTGTAGCCCTTCGGGCATTGAGACTTGGTACTTTGATATGTTGGAATAAAATTTGTGATGTTCTTTCCTTCTTGTACTTTTATTGTTCTGTACTAACATGCAGGGACCTGTACCTTCGTCTTGGTACCACACAGACGCTTATTGGGTCGGGGCTCCTCAGCTCTGGCCTAAGCGGGCCTCGTTACTCTCCGCCTCCGCTGTTTTGGGAAGCGGGGCGTGACATGGTTTTAGTGGTGGCCCATGCAGGTCCACGTCCCATCTTTCTGCAAGTACAGAACAGTAAGAGTAAGGACATTCACTTTTGATATTCAAACATTGTACGAGTCTAACCTTCGTCTCTCTGTCAATAGGATGGCCGGACGACGCGTTACCCAATCGGGGAACTTAGGCGATGGAGTCTCGGAGGACCAGGGCGGAGAGTTCCGTCAATTTCTGGGTGTGATGAGGGAGATGCTGGATGTTCAGCATCAGCTGGTTCAGCAGTCTCAGCGTGCTGCCCAGGCACCACCTGTTGCCCCACCTCCACCTCCGCCTGCTCCGCGAGCTGCTCCAGGAGTGAAGCAGTTCAACGAGCTGCAGCCGAAGACCTTCTCTGGGAAGGAAGGACCTCTGGGTGCCGATGAGTGGATCCAGAGCACTGAGGAGAAGTTGGTTGCTGCGAAAATTCCTGATGATACCCGTGTGGAGATAGCAAAGATGCAACTGACGGAGAATGCGAGGAACTGGTGGCGTATCGAGGAGAGGCGTCTTGAGAAGCCAGTGGGATGGAAGACCTTCAGGTCTATGTTCAAGGATAAGTATTTCACCAAGTCTGCTAGGAGGGAGTTGCTGGGCAAGTTTATAGACCTGAAGCAGGAAAATATGACCGTCGAGGAGTATGAAGCCGAGTTTGAGATGCTGAGTCGTTTTGCCCCACACATGGTGAAGAAGGAGGAGAAGCGAGCTGATCGTTTTCGTCAGGGACTGCGTCCGAAGATTCAGGCTTCGATGTCTTCGGCGAGTTTCTCGACTATGAGGGAGGTGCTTGATGCTGCGAAGAATCATGAGCTCATAGCTCTTTTGCCTGACCCTCCAGCTGATAAGGGGAAGCGTCCTATGGAGCAGTACCGGCCACCTGCCAGGCCGGCGATGAGGCCAATTCAGACAGTACCATTCAAGAGGCCTGGAGCACCAGTGCAGCAGCAGAGCAAGGGTCCGTGCCATTTCTGCGGCAAGCCTGGTCATGTTCAGACCAACTGTCGGAGGAAGCTGGGTCTGTGCCTACTTTGTGGAGATGCTTCGCATGCTGCGAAGGACTGTCCTAGAGCTCGCACTACTGTTGTTGGAGCGCCAGCCCCGTTGCAGATGAGGGCACCTGCTCCGGTTCAGAGAGGGCCTGCAGTTCGTGGACCACCCTTGGTGCCACAGAGGCAGATGTACCAGCGAGCAGTGCAGCCTCCGCGGCCGGCTTATACTATGACTGCTGTGGAGACCGAGGAGCTGGATGGAGTGATTGCAGGTAACATCTTGACCTAGTCTTTTCTTTTCATAATTATATTTTATTGCTAGTCTTGTTGGTGTGTTTGTTTGTCTGATTGTTAGAGTAGTGCTTGACCTTGAACCCCTGTTTTCTTAGGCACCATTCTTGTGTTTTCTCACCCCGCTTTGGCTTTGTTTGACTCTGGTGCATCTATGTGCATCTTATCCCGGAGGTTTATAACAAAGCACTCCATTCCTACCCATACACTTTCTAAGTGTTGGGACATCACTACTGGGAACGGAATAGTGACGGTGAATCTGGGATGCCGGTCGATTCCTTTAGTGGTTAGCGGACATGAGCTATATGCAAATTTCATCGTCCACGATCTACCACATTTCGATGTCGTCCTCGACATCGATTGGTTGGGAGATTTCCGCGCATCGATCGATTGTCATAGCAAGAGAGTGGTTTTCCGAAGTCCAGGTCATCCGGAGTTCGAATTCCGAAGCCGAGACGAGTCGCTTGGGCCCATTAGATTTCGGGCCCAACCGGAGGTGCCGGTGATGGCAGCGTTGCAGATGGGGATGGAGATTGACCGACCAGCGGTTGTCAGAGACTTTGACGACGTCTTTCCGGAGGATATCTCAGGTCTGCCACCCGACAGAGCTTTGGAGTTCGGTATCGATCTGATGCCGGGTGCGCAGCCGATATCGAAGGCGCCGTATCGGATGGCTCCTGCAGAGCTTGAGGAGCTGCGGAAACAGTTGGATGAGTTGTTGCAGAAGGGATTCATCCACCCTAGTGTGTCACCATGGGGTGCACCTGTTTTGCTTGTGAAGAAAAAGGATGGGTCCCGCAGGATGTGCGTGGACTATCGAGGATTGAATGCTGTCACCATGAAGAATAAGTATCCGCTGCCGCGCATCGACGACATATTTGATCAGCTGGGTGGTTCGAGAGTCTTCTCAAAGTTGGATTTGAGGAGCGGATACCACCAGTTGAAAGTTAAGAAGGATGACGTCCCGAAGACAGCTTTCCGGACGAAGTACGGGCACTATGAGTTCGTGGTCATGCCGTTTGGCGTGACCAATGCGCCGGCTGTGTTCATGAATTTGATGAATTTAATATTCTACGACTTCCTGGATAAGTTTGTCGTTATTTTCATTGACGACATCCTTATTTACTCGAAGTCTGAGGAGGAGCACAGCTGTCATCTGAGGACAGTGCTGGAGACGCTGAGGCGACACAAATTGTATGCCAAGTATAGCAAGTGCGAATTCTGGCTAGACAGAGTCATGTTCCTGGGACACGTGGTGTCTGGTGATGGCATATCTGTGGATCCGGAGAAGGTCAGAGCAGTCAGGGATTGGCCGACCCCGCAGTTAGCATCCGACATCAGGAGTTTTCTTGGCCTAGCAGGCTATTATCGGCGGTTCATTAAAGATTTCTCGAGGATTGCGGAGCCGATGACGAAGCTGACGAGGAAGGAGGAGGAGTTTCTTTGGTCTGATGCTTGTGAGGAGGCTTTCAGTATCTTGAAGGCAAGGTTGACCACGGCACCAGTTTTGACGGTACCGGATCGGAGCGGAGGTTTTGAAGTTTATTGTGATGCCTCAGGGAAGGGCCTGGGATGCGTTTTGCATCAGCATGGCCACGTGGTCGCGTATGCTTCTCGTCAATTGAGGACTCATGAGAAGAATTACCCGACGCACGATCTGGAGTTAGCAGCAGTGATTTTCGCACTGAAGATTTGGAGGCATTTCTTGCTGGGTGAATGTGTGAAGATTTTTACAGATCATAAGAGCTTGAAGTACATATTCACGCAGAAGGAGCTCAACATGCGTCAGAGACGATGGTTGGAGCTCATGGCGGACTACGAGATAGATTTACAGTATCATCCGGGGAAGGTGAACGTTGTGCCGGACACTTTGAGTAGACTTCCCGCGGCTATGGTGTATACTGCTGACTGGAGGATTCAGCAGGAGCTGAGGGAGATGGATTTGGAGGTTGTCCTACCTGGTGTGATTCATGCATTCATGAATTTACAGATTCAGTCCACGATCGTGGATCGGATCAAGGCAGCACAGGCAGGGGATCCGAAGTTGCAGAGGATCAGGAGGCAGGTTGAAGCTGGGCTGCGTGCGGAATTCGTGATTCATGAGGATGGTTCACTGCGGTACGGCAGCAGACTCTGTGTACCTGCAGGTGATGTTCGCGAGGAACTGTTGAGTGAGGCTCATAGCTCTCCTTATTCTATACATCCTGGTGGCACCAAGATGTATAAGGACCTCAGGCAGAATTACTGGTGGATTGGCATGAAGAGGAGTGTGGCATGGAGCGTTGCCAAGTGTTTGATATGTCAGCAGGTGAAGGCCGAGCACCATCGTACTGCTGGGTTGCTGCAACCGCTTCCTATTCCGGCGTGGAAGTGGCAACATATTACGATGGATTTCGTGACTGGTTTACCTCGGACCCCGAAACAGAACGACGCAGTCTGGGTGATCGTAGATCGGTTGACTAAGTCTGCGCATTTCATTCCTTTCCGAGTGGGCCAGTCTACAGAAGCTTTGGCGAGGAAGTATCTAGAGGTAGAATTCCTTCTTTTACCTCTTTTTGATTTTTCCTCCTTGATTAGTTGTGACGTAGGCCATGTACGTGCAGGAGATTGTACGCTTACACGGGGTCCCCGTGAGCATTGTGTCTGACAGAGATACGAGGTTCACGTCTCAGTTCTGGAGAAGTCTGCATGAGCATTTGGGTACGAGTCTGAGTTTCAGCACGGCGTACCACCCGCAGACCGACGGCCAGTCCGAGAGGACTATTCAGATTCTGGAGGATATGCTGCGAGCTTGCACACTCGATTGGAAGGGATCTTGGGAGGATCATCTCCATTTGGTGGAGTTTTCTTATAACAACAGCTACCAGGCGAGCATTGGCATGGCGCCGTTTGCTGCCTTATATGGGAGGAAATGTCGATCGCCACTGAGCTGGGATGACGTTAGAGATCGGGAGCTGTTGGGTCCAGAGATGATTGTTGAAGCTGTGGATGTCGTGAGAGACATCAGGGAGAAGCTCAGAGTTGCGCAGGATCGCTTTAAGCATTGGGCGGATGCCAAGAGGAGACCTTTAGAGTTTCAACCTGGAGAGCACGTCTTCCTGAAGATTTCTCCGAACCACGGAGTTATCCGTTTTGGGAAGAAGGGAAAGCTGAGTCCGAGGTTTATTGGGCCATTTGATGTGCTAGAGCGTGTGGGAGCAGTGGCCTACCGCCTTGCTCTACCACCATCC
The DNA here is from genome assembly GCA_030789695.1 of Scilla litardierei. Taxonomy (NCBI): domain Eukaryota; kingdom Viridiplantae; phylum Streptophyta; class Magnoliopsida; order Asparagales; family Asparagaceae; genus Scilla; species Scilla litardierei. The sequence goes on along the minus strand of CM061138.1, from coordinate 131,830,003 downwards.
TTGGTGGGAGTTCACGACGTTTTCCATGTATCTCAGTTACGTCGGTACGTCAGTGATCCGTCGCACACGGTGGATTTCTCGGAGATCACGGTCCGTCTGGACCTGACCTATGACCAGCAGCCGGTGCAGATTTTGGACCGTCGACAGAAGCAGTTGAGAAACAAGGTAGTCGACCTGGTGAGAGTGATGTGGCATCACAGATCGCCTGGAGAGTCCACATGGGAGAGAGAGGATGAGATGAGAGAGCGTTACCCTCACCTATTCTGAAAGAAATTCCGAGGGCGGAATTTTCTTAAGGTGGGTAGGATGTAACGGCTGGTTTTTGTATGATAAATATTATTTATATCTAAATGAAATTGTTCGTCTTCTTTCTTTACTTCTCCGCGCTCGCATCTTAGTATAGGATCACTCTTGGAACTCATTAGGATCATCCCGAAGCTTCCCGCTTCACTTTGGCGACTTCCTGTGCAAGTTAGCCGGTTCACGTTGAGGAGCCGACTGACTAGATGTTCATCTAGTCGGTCAACAACTCCTCATGGACCGACTAGTTCTTGTCAGGCTTTTTCCCTTGAGTTACTGTTTGCGCTTAGTCGGTCTAAGTTCAACCGCCGACCGACTAGTTTTCGAACTAGTCGGTCAACACTTTTTCGCAGACCGACTAAGTACATAGATCATTTTTCGCATCAGGTTACTGTTTACCCGTTAGTCGGTCAAAGAACGAAAACCGACCGACTAGTTGACGAACTAGTCGGTTAAGTATCCTTCTCTGACCGACTAATCTTCAAAATATCTTGTTGATCATTTTCACCCTTTAGTCGGTCTATGAACACTGGCCGACCGACTAGGTTGCAAACTAGTCGGTCGACGAGCCTTCACAGACCGACTAACTCTATAATTTTTTTCAACAACCCTGTTCACGGTTTGGGTTTTAGTCGGTCACAGTTGTATGACCGACCGACTAGTTTCCAAACTAGTCGGTCGACCGCCCTTCTCTGACCGACTAGTTGACCCCGAAACCCTAATTTCTGTGCTAGCCGCCGTTTCGTTTTCTTATTTAAACGGGGCTTTCTCTTTCATTTCTCCAGATTATTTTCAGTCTCCCTCTTCCCCAATCATACTCCCCTACCTCCCACGTCCCCCCTTGCTCCTTCCTCCATCCTTGCGCCTTCCATCTTCCCCAAAAGCTCTTCCTCTTCTCTCTTTTCCTTTTTCTTTTGCCCTAGCACGGAGTTCTCCTCTCAGATCTAGCAGCAACTACGCCGAGAGACGCTAAAATCTTCACCACCACCGGCGATCAACATTCCTCGCTGCGCTACCCGCGGCCTAGGGATTTCCGGACGGCGCAAAGCTTCCATCTTTCCAGATTCGACGCCGGATCTTCGTGCAAACGTCAATTTCAGGTTAGTGCCCTAAATTCGTAGTAACCCACACCATAGGTGATCAAACCCTAATTAAAATCAGCAACCTAATCAAACTAAATTTATTTTCCGCTGATCTTTAAAACGTTGTACAAACCGTAGAAATCGACGAATGGACATTATGCATGTACACATAGGATAGATCGTCGATTAGGTTAATTATATTAAAAATGTGATTTTTAATTAAATAGGATAGACCCGATAATCTAGACACTACCCTAATAGGGATTAACGAATCTTGATCTGACACCGTCGCCGTGTCACGATTTTCAGACCTTTTACCCCCGACGAAACGATTGGACGAGGCGTACCAGGGAGACGACGCGCTCGCCACCGCAGGCAAGTGTATCACTTGCGTTCTTGGCCATGTTTAGGCCTTCATCTTGCTAGGATTGTTAATTTAGAAACTTGAGAACCGGACGTGAAATGATAGCGTCCGGGACGCCCTTGATGGCTCAGATTTGACAACGAAATCTGAGTCCAACAACAACAATTTCTGACATCATAGGATTGACATGCGTGTGCATGAGTTGTGGACACCCTAGTATAACCTTTCCTGTTTTGTCGTGTCTTGTTCCTTTCCGTCTGCATAGCCCGCTGGGCAATAGGGCACTCGCCAAGCCAGAGCGAGTGATCCCTTGTACTAGATCACAGCCCGATGGGCAATTGGGCACCTGTCAAGCTAGAGCAGGTGATCCCATGTACCTATACACAGCTCAGGGAGCAATTGGGCACTTGTCAAGCTAGAGCAAGTGATCCTATGTCTTGTCACGATTCTTGGGGTTATGGGGTAGGGTTGAGCGTGCAAGCGGCAAAAGGGATTGATCCCCCTCGAACCGATCAGGCGTGAACCCTTTCGTGTCTTGTCTTGTCGTGTCTGGCTTCCCGTGTTCCGTCTTGTCTTGACACATGTAGGCTAGTCCCGTAGTCCATAGCACTCGCTGTGACTACCACTTGTCTTGTTTACTTGTCTGTTGTGTTTTCTTTCTGTTGTAAGAACCTCAGCATGTTAATCAACCAGTAAAATGTTGTAAGTAATTGGTACACTTGTAGTTTGGTCTAATCTTTCCTTGTAGACCTTACCTGACGTACAGTTGACGTGCGTTTATATTTCATATATTTACGCACGTTTTCTTCCGTGTTTTTCCCGTATTTTGTCGCCGTCTTTTATTCGTTTTCGCGTGTTTTCTTGTTTTCTTTCACTTTTCTTTGTTTATCCGTGTTTGCAGTAGATTGACCGTGTATGGGACATAAAACGATGATATCATGAGTCCCCGGAGCAACGGGAGGGGTCACGCGTGATCCAGGGGGTCAAACGACCAAGATTGCCACTTTTCAGCCCCCACCCGATCGGTTGGACACAGCCAACCGATCGGGTGATGCACGCGTGCACAACCCGGACTGAAGTTGGAGCAAAGTGCAAAGTCAACCGACCGTTTCGTCGACCGGTTCATCCCAACAAAGTTCTCGGGAAGTTGGAGCTTAATTCCAACCGATCGGGTGATATCTCACCCGATCGGTTCATCTGAAGCTGAAGTTTCCCAAACGACGACCCGGTCATGCCACCCGTTCTCCTCAGCGACCGGTTGAAGCTCCCGAAGCCCGACGGCCAAAGCAACAAGCGGCTCACCCGATCGGTTGATGTTTCAACCGATCGGGTGGCCTTTTCTTCCGCTTTCGCGCACCGCTGCTCATTCATTGAAGATCTGCTACCATTCCAGAAGGATTTTGGGTGATCTCTTATTTTTCTACCGTCGGCATCGTCGTTAGCTTTCCAACGATAGGTCGCATGCCCAAATCCGATTTTTCTAGATTTTTCTGGAATTTTCTAAGCGCAGCTATGTGCTGAAACTGGCTGCAGTCTGGAATTTCACTTCAACCGATCGGTTGACTTGTCAACCGACCGGGTGAGATCTGTTTCTGCGTATCTGAGCTCTCTGTTTGTTCCACCCGATCGGGTGAGGGGGTGGGCCTTTTTTGACAGTTTTGAACCCGACCCAAGAGGGTTTTTGAGGGGTTTATAAATAGGGTTTTGGGGCACGATGGAGGGGAGTTCTTCCTCAGTTTTTCTAGGGCTTTTTGCCCCTTTTTCTTGTAAGTTTAGATTAGATTAGATTAGCTTTTATATTGCAATAAATCTTGTATTGGATTGAAGATTCAAACTCAAGATAAGTATTTCTTTCTCTTGTTCTCCATTTTTTGTGTTGTATTTCTTTTGCTTCATGATGAATGTTTGTGTGTGTTTTGTGTTGTTTGTTTATATGTTTTTCATCATGGAGTAGTATTGATGAACCCTAATACGGGTTAGGGTAGGATTGTTGCTTGGGAATTTACATTAGACTTGGTTGCATGGCACGTGTTCGATGAAATGTGTCAATGGGGATTTCTAGCAATCTGGGTCCAATTCGTACGGCAACACACTAGATGTGTTGGGGATTGGGGTCCGGTTCTTGTCCTGTCAAGATCCGCTTCGATGTATTGCTAGAAATCACATTTGACCTATTTGGCCATTAGGGTTACGCGGGGGTGTTTCATTGTCATCGGCGGGAAAAAGACCGCCTTTGACCGTCGGGCCGAGGGGGAATAAACTTGGCGGTTGACTCCCTAGCCATAGCTCACGCCCCCAGCGTAGACATCGAGTCCTCGCGCGCAGGAGCGGCTTGGACGAAGTGTTGGGAGATATCATTGTGGCCTTAATGCTCCCGGTTGCGGAAGGTGTTTATGGACACGGGAGTGCCCACCGTCCGGAACCGGGTAGGCCTAGCGGGCTTGGCACCGACCGGAATATCGGGCCATGGACGCTAGGTACCACCTTTTGGGGCAATGTCTCACCCTGGATCAAGTCAAATGCCAAGTGTCATGAGTGCTCTAGCCCGTGTTAGCGGGGATTCATTTCGTGTCTTTTTCATCTCTTTCTTTTATTTCTACATTCCACCCATATCATCCGCGTAGCTAGCACGCGACCTAGGCGAGGCTAGTAGCCACTCAAGCCATCCACCTCCCTGTGTTCGATATACCCGCACCCTACACTAACCATGCACTTGCGGTAAAACGACACCGCGCCCAAACCGTAAACGGGGCGCCGGTCAACAATTCCTTCTTCTGGTGCTGTACGTCAGGGATTGAGCCAGAGTACGTGGAGGAGACTGACTTGCCGGCCGACGTGGAGCCAGAGAGCGTCGATCCCGAGTACGACCCTGAGGAGGATCAGAGCTAGAGGCTGTTGGTAGTAGTTTCCAGAGGCGACATTATTCTTGTTGGGTGCGTAGCACCTTTTATGTTTCTTGTTTAGGTTGGGTGCTTGCACCATTAGATTTACTTTTCTGCTGTTGTAGCCCTTCGGGCGTTGAGACTTGGTACTTTGATATGTTGGAATAAAATTTGTGATGTTCTTTCCTTCTTGTACTTTTATTGTTCTGTACTAACATGCAGGGACATGTACCTTCGTCTTGGTACCACACAGACGCTTATTGGGTCGGGGCTCCTCAGCTCTGGCCTAAGCGGGCCTCGTCACGCTCCGCCTCCGCTGTTTTGGGAAGCGGGGCGTGACACTTGTTGCACTCATTCTTTAAACTGCCATGTCATTGCATTCATGCTAGAACTGCTAGGTTGCTTTACCTATTTTCAGTTTCCTTGCACAAGTCTCTTGTAGATTTGCTGACATGTGCCCCTTGCTCTTTTGGGTGTCACATGTTAGACCCTGAGCCAGAGACCGTTGCTGAGTACGTGATGTTTTGCTGACGCTGAGCCTGAGTCCATGTCTGCCCAGGTGGAGTTTTGTGGACACCGATGACCATTCTTTGAGTCCTTGCTGAGCTTTCTTTTGTTTTAGGTTTCGTTGTTAGTTGTCGGTGCGTGGCACCTTTGTTTTGTACGTTGTACTTTTGTTGGCCATGTTTGGGCCTTTAGACTCTCTTTTATTTGAGCCTGGTGGATTTTCTGCGATGTTGAAATTTATTATATGGATATTCTGAGATATAGCTCTTGTCTCCTTTCGTTATTATTATCTTTGTTTCGTTTCGCGTTGCAAGGACCTGCAGTTTAAATTTGATTGACGCTTATCGGACTTGCAGCTTTGTAGCTTCAAGTCTGAGCGGACCGTCTCACGTTTCGCCTCCACGTTTTTGGGAAGCGGGGCATGACAGGTTTTGTTGGTGGCCCATGCAGGTCCCGTCTTGCAATTGCGAATTAACGGAATAACGATAATAACGGAATGTCCATTAAATAAATTGCAACATCTGAGTCATAAGCCTTGAGTCTAGTCAATTTTCTATGTCACTAGGTGGTAAGAAGACTTAGCTAGACGTCTGTGTTTGCTAGATCGAGACCCTGATTGTTAGTTAGAATCCCTTTAGCAATTGATTTAATCGTCGTAGGAGTTACCTTAGTGGTTCTTGTCTAACTCTGACCATAGTAGACTTCTAGAATTCCTTTAGTCATTCGCTTGGGTTCATCGATTTCGGACCAAGCTGAACGTGTTTCATTACCGTCTAGCTCCTTAGAAAGTCGTAGCGCCTAGTTTCTTAATCTTTAGTTGGTAGACTGTAGTAATTTCCCGTAGGTTTTCCTGAGTCATATCCTAGGCGTGTCTATGTTTCGATCATGCGACCAATTCCTTGCCTCGATTCCCATGACCACCACATTTCGATAATCGTTGATCTTTCGAAGGACCCCTTCACAAAGCTTAATTTCTTTTAAAGTTATTTTTTCGATTTCCCTTATTAAAAGTTTTCGCTAAAGTTTAAATTTTGTTTTAAACCCACTACGTATATATTTAAATTTCTCACTTTTCGATTGAGTCATAATTCATTGTAGATTTCGGAGTCTTTTGGTTGTAATTTTAATTACTAACTCGTAATTATTTTCTAATCTATATTTTTCACATTTCGATTTAAAAACTATATTACTATTTTGAAAATTTTGATATATCATCTCTTCCTAAACTACGAAATTCATTTTAGCCATTTACCATACCTACGTTAGAATATCTTCCAAGATAAATAGAACTTCACTTATTTTATATATCAACCCTAGGTACGTCGTACCCATAATTTAAAATCTTTGTATGAAACCGTTTCTGTTGGCAAATCCTGGTTTCATTAAAAGTAGTTTCGATATTATTTATTTTAAATTCTCCCCAGTTTAAACACTTTGAAAGCATTTAACATGAGCTTAAATTTTCTACATTTCAGTTAATCAAATTTCATTCTTTGAATTTCGATATTTTTGTCGAAATTATTAAATTTCTGATGTATTATATTTTGTAAACTACGTCCTTAATGTTTGTGAAAATGTTCTAATCTTCCTTATAATGATTTTCAATAAGCTAATAAATTATTTTTCTTATTACGTAAATACGACTCAAACTCATTTCGAACAACTCATTTTATCACCCACCAATATTTCCTACGCATATGAGAACTCCAATCTTTGAGGTATGACCGGTTTTGTACTCTTCGTTTTTACTCTATAACTGTTACACACCAATCTTCTGTACCCTATAAGAGCATCATTGCATCTTTCTTTCCACCTAAACGTTCACAAGTATACCCCTGATTCACCTAACTAAACTGTCCCCTTATCTTTGCCCTATCGAAATTCGTGCTTTTCGATCTTCTTTCGTTACACTTTTGGTTACGGTTTCCTTTCTTTACAGTTTTCGTCCTTGCCCGTGCCAACCTTAGAGTAGTAGTGGGCCCATTGGTATAGTTGTGATGTCGTTGTAGTGCATATAATTACATGGTATTTATGAAGTTGTAAGTGTGTTAGTATTTATAGATAGGTGTGAGGATAGCTTTACCACTCTAGGGGCGTCTACGTATATAAGAATCGGTGTTGGAATATCTAGTGGGGTGTATGTAGTTAGAGATGCTCAATAATGGTTGAAATAATATGTTGGTAAAATTGTGTATATATTTTGTGTAATGATACTAGGGTACCAATGGTTGAATGTACCTACCTATTATATGACCTATATGTTAGTACGTGCGAGTATGTGCTTGTACATAGATACGTATTGTGCTTAGACGTAAGTAGTTATGTTTTGTTGCATGAGTATATATGTGATATACATATGGTAGTAGGCTATGGTGTGAATATATATGTTACGTGTGTGTGACCATACGATGTATGCGTATGTATTAGGGAGTGTATTATAATTAAACGTATGTTGATGTCTGTATTATTATTATGGTATATAGAGTGATTGAACTACGTGAGTATTACCTGACTAAATATTAAGCGTGATTGGCTTATGATATGTATATGGTTATATTGGTAGACATATAAATATTGGAGTGGTATTTGTATAGGTATGAATGCCGTGTTACGTATATAGAATATTCTGATATGTGTATTGAGTCACACTCAAGCCTGAGTGGGTATACTCTAAGTATATTATTATGTACTAGTCATAACCCGTGCCCATAGGGCACGGTTCATTTAAGATATTACCCCCTCAAAAATCTGAGTTTCCCCCAAAATTAAAGCACAATAACTGCTATGTAATTTCCTCAAAAATTATTGTTACCCAAAATCGTTTGTGTTACCCAAATGCTACAGGCAAAGTCCTACATAGTTTAACAATTTTGTGTCATTTGTTCATGTCATGTGTCATGTGCGTGCAGTTTAACTCTTCCTTTGTCTGGCCATGTAAATCACACAACAAAAATGAACAACATGGGGGATTTTGGTTAGGATTTTGCAAACTGGACAGCATTTTGCAAGCAATTTTTCACAAAATCAAACACTTGTTAACAATTCTAAATGGCCAGGAAAAATCCAACATAGGTTAACAATTGTTAACTCTTGCTTTGTTTTGTGTCATTTAGAAATTATGTGTTATGCATATCATACAATTCTGTTTTATGTTAACTCCTAGAAATTGTAGGGATGTTAACTTAAAACAAAACAACATTGCTTTGTTTTGTATTACTATACAATTTTGTGTTTTGATACAATTTTGCAGTGATGTTATAATACAATTGTTAACTCTAAACAATCGTTTGTTTACCCAAAATCCAACATATGCAAAATCCTATATAGGTTAACAATCCAACATATGTATTAATATGCAAATGTATTGATACTATTAAATTGGCTCTGAGAAGTAGCATTAAGTTCAACACATGGAAATTTACCCCCACAACATATCCCATACATAATTAGCACCATCTAATTTAGAAGCAAGCTGCATATAGGAAGAATAAATGGAAATTAGTATAATAGAGCAATTTGATTAAACCCAACAGAACACAGAATAGTAAACAAACCCACCCACACACCCACAAAGATTACCATCTCATCCAGAAAGAAAGAAAATAAATAAGCATACAAACAACATAGAAATGCAATGAATAGATGTAATTTGATTCGATCAACATAAAACACTGTATAGGGTTAGTTAGCAAGACAAAACCACAAATATGACCTTTTACCCATAAGCACGAAGTTCAAAGAAAGCATCAAAGAAAGATGATAATTAACAATAAATTAATGACCTTTATTAAACCTACAAAACAACAAAGTACAATTCAGAAAGAAAATTCCACCAACAAAAAGGCAAAACCCCCCCAACAAAATCTTCTGCATTCTTTTACATTTATGACGCCTCATATCTCATCTTCTTTTTCCTTCTACATAATTTAATATTATTGCTATGTCTTCTCTTTTCTTTCTTTCAGCACCATGTTCTATTTCTCATCTGCAAGCGGCAGAGCTAAAATCATAAGAAAATCTCATGATCAAAATTATACTGTGATAGTTAATTTGTACGTGGATTTTGCAAGTGCCGTAGCTAAAATCGTACTGGCATAACATGTATGTGGATTTTGTATGTATAATTACATCAAAATCTTAATAACATAATTGGACTGAGAACATGAAGTGATGGGTGTATAACAGGGTAGATTGCATTTAGAGCAGTTAAGCCATATATGTCTACATGTCGTATTCCCCATTATACATTATTACCCTTATCAACCCTCCAAAGTTTTAATAAATATATATAAATAAATCAAATTTCCACAGATCTGACATTTTTTTTGAATTCTACGTCAGTGAACCCAGCTGGCGGGTTAGATACGGGTCGCAAAGTGCATCTTAAAGTGCAGTAAATCGAAACAATCAAATAAACAAATGAAAAAAAATCATGAAAGAAAATTCTCGGTCAATGGTCAACAAAAATATGCAAACTCGCTGTCGCGCTACTGACTCACAACATGCATCAGGCCAAAGCACTGGATTAGGGTGTGAAAGTGCCATCATTTCCTGAACGATTGCCGCGGAGCCACCATCTTGGAATCGGATGACGCACTCCCTTCATCTATAAAAAGGACTCGAACTCTATGCCTTCTCTGCACCACCAATTCCTCCAGTTTCAAAGCACCGGGACATCGTCAGATAAAATCGGATCATCCTCTAACATGAATACTACCATGGAATCAGGGACATGGAAACTAACGTTATTTCAGATGCAGATAGACCAGCCACCCTGTCGTAAGGAGAAGTGTCCTGTATACTATCGAAAAGGACCTTGCAATGGAATAAGAAACAAACAATAATTCTAAATAAGCCCTAAATCTCTATGCCAAGGTAAATTTGCATATCAACATAGCGCTTCTAAATCACACCGTTGTGCTTTAGACCTCATTAAAAGTATAATAACAAATATTAAAGGGGAAAACTAAGCTTTATATTTCCTGGAGCATGTGGACATATATTAGATATTAATGGTGAATACCTGAATCAATTGTTTTCTTGCAAACAGTGATATGAAACATCAGCTACCAACATTAACATAAAATACTTATTTCGTTAGTATGCATTTAATAGTGACAGGAGAGGTAGGACCAAATGAAAATAACATCAAAGATGAATAGAATTGTCTTCTTAAGGTAAATAAGTTCTTTACAAAAATATAACAATTTATAGACATGAAATAAAGAAAATAAAATAAAGATGTGGTACCGCTCAATGAAATCTTTATAATTTTCTGAAAAATCTTCTCCAAGTCTGTCGAATGGTTGGCTAATCACAATCTTGTAGCTACAAAGACTATTTATGGAGTTTGGAGTCTGCATCACAGAGCCAGCATCAATAATAAAATTAAAATATGTGGAATAAGAAAGAAGAAAACATGAATAACATAGATGCGGGTCTAAAGAAATAGAAATTTGTGTACTTCTGCAAACCTAGATGTGGAATAAGATAGATGCGGGTCTAAAGAAATAAGGCAAATTTTAAGGGATGTACTTATGCAAACCTGCTTCTTCAGTCTTTCAAATTTGTGTCTTCAGAAAGTAGAGAAACCCTCGTAAACAACATGAAGTTGATTACAAATCAACAAAGAGAAGAAACAGAAATCACCAGATCTCGCAAACCACCGGGACATCGATCTAGCAAACCTGCGAGAAACAGAAATGCTCTCTAAAATTGGGTGTAGAAAGAGAGAGATCATCACCACCGAAGTATTTCATTTCCACTTATCAAGAGCACTAATGGCCACAGAAATTTCATGAACAGAGTATTTCATGTCTCCATCAAAGGCCAACTCTGATGTGCAACATAACTTAAGAGCACTTCATGAACAGAGGATGGAGTTCACAGAAGCCTCAACCAACCAACGAAATCAGAAACAAAATACGTTCACAGAAGCATTTCATCAAATAGCTAATGTGCAAAACAAATACGTTCATCAAACATCCTTTGATGGAGACAGTGTCAATGAGAAAACAAAATACGTCCAAGCATTTCATCAAGAGCTTGCCCTTGGCATTGCATCAAACAGAAACAAAATACGTTCACAGAAGCTCTGCCCTTGGCGAAATTTCTCACAAAAACCAACCAAATTGAGACAGTGTCAATGAGAAGCTCTGCCCTTGGCGAGCTTAGGATAAATTGACCGTGACTTATTTGCTGAAAAGGGCCAGAGCTTGGATCTTACCTCTTACCTCTTGGCGAGAAGCTCTGTCGTGCTTGAGGGAAGGCGTACCCTCTTGCTTTCGTGAAGCTCTTCCCTGCGAGATGGTGATGCGAGACGAATGAACAGCCGCCTTTGGATTTGCGAGATGAATTCCGTTCAAGAGCTTGCCTTGCGAGATGGATTTGCGATGAATTGACGCCACCTAACAGCGTAATGCTTCCCTAGACGACGCTTGAGCTTCCCTAGAGACGCCTGGGAGAGCAAGAGACGTCCAATTTCCAAAGCGCGCTGTCAGTTTAATAATCATGTGCACTCTTTTTACCCACGAAAAAAGTTGGACCCACAAAAATTTAATCCTAACCGTTCATCATCCAAGATTAAATCATGGCCGTCTTTTATCAACCAGTTTGTCCTAGTCAGCTTGTCCTAGTCAGCCCTAGGATTCAAAAATCGCTGTCAAATGTATAATAGATGTCTGTAGTTTGAATATAGCAATGTTTGATGTATGTATAGTGATAGGAGTGTTTGTGCCTGGTTGTGTTACGCACATGATAGTGGGTCGCTACACCAGTATATAGTTATAGGTGTTGGCCTTGTGGTATAGTTAATTACTAAGGACTTGCTTGTGAGAACTTATGTGTGCTAGCTAAACTAGGTGCGTAGATGTGCTAAGTATATAGTGGTATGATTGGTATATAAGAATGAAATGTTAGCGTGTATGGGTGTACACCATGCACGGGTAAGTATGTGTTTAGTTATGGGTATTGGTGACTATGGTATGTGTGGCGTGACGTGAATATAGTTATAGGACCGTATGTGGTGAGAATATATGGTGAAATGTTTTGCATGCATATGAATGACTATGTATTGTGAAATTATAGTAGCGGTGAATGTATATTAGATATAGTAAAACTTGATTTAATAATGGTATGGTGTGACTATTTGAGTTGATGTGTCTGGTATTTGATGTATACTAGGAGATAGTAGGGAGTAGTATACCCATGTTTGATTTGTGCATAAGTAGTTATCTATACGTAGAGCAATGATTATATTTGCTAGTATGAGACTATTTCTATGTGAGTATCTGAACTATTGTTTGTTGCTAGGTAAGTAGTGGTTATATAAGGGATGTATGCTTATATATATGATTGAAATGCGTGTATGAATTTGGCTGACTATAATGGGTATAAGTGTGTAATGTGCATGAATAGATACAGGTTAGTAGAGTTATTGTTTGACTATCTAGTGCATATATAAGCACTTGTAATAGCTATTCACGGGTTTAATTATAATGTGTCATGATTGGGGTAGTTACTAGAGCGACTAGATATGTTAGAAAGTCCGAGGACGGACTTTATTCTAAGGTGTGTAGAATGTAACGGCCGGTACCCACTATTCGTTAGACGGCGGTGCGTATAGCAAATTCGGGTATTTGATTGGTTTTGTTGCTTTGTGTGTGAATCGATAGGGCCGTAGCACTTGGTTGCGTCCATAGAAAGCCAACCCCCGACGTGTGCCCAACTTAGAATTATCGTCGCATTAGGACCACGTATCCTTTATACGCATTACGTGCACGTAGCCTTATCCGTGCACGTATTTGTTTTAGACCTTATTCGTGTTTGAACACTTTGGTGTGATATGCCGATGTGACCCTCTCTGAGAGTATTAAAATTGTGGTGTTAATTGGGATCGTCATTTCACGGGTCGTTCTCCCACAATTTGATCTCATTTGAAGAGACGTCACGATTTTCACTTTTGTCGTTAGACCTTTTTATTTTTAATTTCGTGTCACGACGTCGAAACTGTGATCCGTCTTCTCTGTCTTCTTTATCTCGTCGCCCCGGTCACCCCAGTATTTATTCCACAATTTTTGGGCTTCATTTAACCCACTTTCGCTTTTTGGCCCAACCCATTGTATTTTTAGCCCTAAGTTTCATCTAGAGTAATTTCCCTAATAATAATCATTAATAATAATACCATCCCTATGTTGACTTAGCCAGCTCATTCACTAGCTAGGCCGCACACATGAGGGAGTGAGAGACTGGTTCTAAAGTTTTTGTTAAAAAGGAAATAGAAACATTTTTTTTAAATAACCCTAACTCATCTGCTCTACCCCACGTGACCAGCCATACCTTATTAAATTGCCCTAGGGTACTACTTTAATAACCTAGCATATCTCTTCTTTTTCAGCAACCACAAACAACCCGCCGCCATCTCCATTCTTTCACACGCAACAACAGAGAACCCCCCTTTCGACCTTACCCTTCGACTCCGAGCACCCACATCTTTTCCTCTCCCCCACGGCGGCCTGTTCTCCCTTCGACCTCTCCTCGCCGGAGATGACGCATCTCTGCATGTACTCGCCTAGGTGAGCATTCGACAGCACGCATCAGCGCCCCTGCGCTGCTCGAGTCACGGAGGCACCACCGCGTCGCGCTGACCCCCGACGCATCTCCGGCCATCCCTCATGGCCGCCGGCCACTCTCCTTCCCCATCTTCCGACGAACACCCCGCAAGCACAAGCAGATCTCCCTTGCAAACGCCAGCCACGGCTCCTCTCGACATGCTCTCCCTCCTCCTTGCGCATCTCCACCTCGCACGAACAGCAGCCTTCATCGATGATCCGAGCTCTTTCTCCATCATCATGGCTTCCTTCATCACTCCGACCTCCCTCCTCGAATTCCCATCTGCAACCATCAAGCTGTAAGTCCCTAGTTTTTAATGATACTATTACTCAATGCTAAGTACATGAGCATAGGTATAGGGTTTGTGCACTGGGTATATCATGAACCTTTGAATGAGGAGTAAATCTGTAAGTTGACATTTCATGTTAAGGGGGTGTACCTTATATGTTGTGCATTGGCTACTCAGTATTATATATAAGTGCACTAGTCTATATCAGTACAGGATACCATAGGACGATACAACGTGCTGGTAGGTTAAATTATATGTAGGACCAGTGGACCCTCTTATTTAGAATACAACTTGCTAGCATCCAGTGCTATGGTATTATATAGGCGTATACTAGCATTTTGATTCCAACAGTATATCATTTGTTAATGTTACTTATTAGATGGAAACTTGTTGTTTATTATTATAAATTAGTATATATATGTATGACATGTAGGTTAGTTAAGTTGATACCGTATGTCGTATAAACGGTATATGTATAACAGTAATAGATGCTAGACTAATTAGTATTTCTATTTGGTAAGTTGATGTTTAGTTTTTGTCGCAGATATATGCGTATTCTTCACGACCCGTTATCTTTCCCGGGCTCACGCCGTACCTTTCGCCCTACCAGAATCCAACCCCTGAAGTCACTACCCGACGTCAGTGTAGCTCTCGCGTCGTGTTAAGGTAAGTCTCCCTCCGTAGGAACCCACATCGCATGTTAACAAGATAAAAAATTGTAATTTGGTTGTGTTGGTTAACTCACTAATTCAAGATAATGAATACGGGACTGTAGGCTGGGCGTTGATTGAACACATTAGGAGTATCTGGACTCAGGGATCTGTGACTTGCAGCACGACTCATTTCAGGCAAGTGAAACTTGCCAACTCTTGTGTAGGGCCATGTTTTTAGGCCTCTTCCTTGTTTTTAGCGTAAAAGAGACTAGTCAGTGAAATGATAGCTGGCTAGACGCCTGTTTGATCTAGTTTGACAACGAAACTAGATCCGTCACCTAAATTGATCTAGCTTGACAACGACGCTAGATCCAACTCTTTAAACTTGTTAATCATGCATACTAAACTGTCGCGTTTACTTTCCTTATCTGTACGCACTTTTAACTGACATGCATTGCATCGTACATGTCATCTAAATTGATTGTTTCATCTTAGCACACGCTACAAAATACTTGTACAATCCGTGTTTCCGTGTTTCCGGCTAGGTGCACCCCTATGCCATACTTGTTAAAAAAACTTCCTGGCTCGTGATCCAGAAGCGAGCATTCCGTGTTCGGGGGTAAGGCACTGGCTCGATACACGTGGAGGGGTAGGGATAAACAGTCACCTGAGCTTAGGAGTGGCCTAATCAGCCACTCTAGCCAGAAGGCGGAATCTCTGTGCACGAGGTGCTTACTTTACTTGTCTTGTACTAGTGAGTGTTACTTGTAAAACTTGTCATCCATGCCATGTTTAAATGCCATGCTCGTACTTTACTTTACTTTACTTACCTTACTTGTTGCACTCATTCTTTAAACTGCCATGTCATTGCATTCATGCTAGAACTGCTAGGTTGCTTTACCTACTTTCAGTTTCCTTGCACAAGTCTCTTGTAGACTTGCTGACATGTGCCCCTTGCTCTTTTGGGTGTCACATGTTAGACCCTGAGCCAGAGACCGTTGCTGAGTACGTGATGTTTTGCTGACGCTGAGCCTGAGTCCATGTCTGCCCAAGAGGAGTTTTGTGGACACCGGTGACCATTCTTTGAGTCCTTGCTGAGCTTTCTTTTGTTTTAGGTTTCGTTGTTAGTTGTCGGTGCGTGGCACCTTTGTTTTGTATGTTTTACTTTTGTTGGCCATGTTTGGGCCTTTAGACTCTCTTTTATTTGAGCCTGGTGGCTTTTCTGCGATGTTGAAATTTATTATATGGATATTCTGAGATATAGCTCTTGTCTCCTTTCGTTATTATTATCTTTGTTTCGTTTCGTGTTGCAAGGACCTGCAGTTTAAATTTGATTGACGCTTATCGGACTTGCAGCTTTGTAGCTTCAAGTCTGAGCAGACCTTCTCACACTTCGCCTCCACGTTTTTGGGAAGCGGGGCATGACAACAGCTGAGATCGACCCACAGAGGTTCGTCTCAAGACTGGCGGTGCAAGCTTGAATATAGGAAAAATTAGCTGAGAAGATAGAGTTCTATTTCTTAGATCTGGTACCTCGGAGATGGGAACCCCTTTACCTTTGTTCATCGGTCTATTTATAGGTAATTCCCCCTTGATGATGTGTAACAGTCCCTCATTGATTAGGGCATAATCTTCTCCGGGATTCGAGTTAACGGCTGCCCATTTACTCGGTCCCATTAACTTTCTCCTGAATGTCGGTGCCAGCCTAATGGTCGAATGACCCATTCGCCTGACTCAGCTGTACCCCGCTAAGAGCGCGGTGGGTATTGGGTCGCGGATGCTAAACAGGTCAGGTATGCGGATACTCTAGTTAGATTCGTACCCGGTCACTAACATGTCCCAATAATGCTTGCTATGATATTAAGGATGTCGATCGTCCACATCTCAAGTGGGAGGTTAGGAAATCGGACCTAACTCATGACCACCGACAGGATGTCAGTTCATAGCCAAGCTTGGCGCTCCATCATTGCAAAACTACAAGCCTCCCGCTAAAGAGCCAAGGGCCCACATGAAGCACAGCATCACACTCTTCTGCGCTGTCGAAGTGAAAGAAGAAAACCCCATTGTCACTTGAGTAAATTTGCATTCCATGCTTCAGCTTGCATAGTCTCGTAGTCCATGCTCTGAGTTGGCCATAATATGGGAGATCACCAAGGACGTAGCCAACTGGGGTTTTGCTCCATTTCCCACCGCCGCATATAGAAGGGATTCCGGCACACGAGCAACGAAGGTGCCATCCGGGCATGAAGTTGGGGGATATATTGCATCTGTAATGATTCAGCGTTTTTGAGCCTACTAGAGCAAATGTCATCACACGAGAGTTTCCCTACATTTTGGTTTATCTTGATGGTGTTGGGGGGTCCACAGGCATTTTGTCGAACACCCTCCCTATGCTAGGTGTCGTAGCATTAGGTTGATCTAGCCTTGGCTGAGGAGGGCGGCCTCCCCCTCCTCTAGGCAGAGGAGGATGACCCAATCACTGCCGAGGGCGATCCCCCTTCTTCTTCTGTGCTTCCATCCCCACCCCGCTCGCCTCCCCACTTGTAGAGGAGGAGCCCGAGTTCCCTTTGTGAGACCACCCGCCATCCAGCCTCCTCTCTGTGATTAGGGATGACCATCGCATCCAGTTTCGTCGAGGTTAACGTCCCCACAGCCGTCATGTTGCTCCCTGGCCGTCAGAGCTGGTCTCCGAGTTGCCTCCAAGTGTGATGTCTTCCCTCATGCACTTTGGGTGAGATTATATATATGGATATGTTCCTATGTTGTCAACACATGAAATTTTCCTGTGCTGATAGCGTTTTGGGGCATTAATAGTATTTTTTTCAAATTTTTTTGCAATATGTCCTACAACTTGTTAGCTACCTCCCCGCCAATTTTCAAGTCAATACAGCACTGTTTGTGCCTCCATCCATCCGCTTCAAAAAGATAGCTTAAGTTCTCAAACTGTCGGCACAATCTTTTTAAAATGCATTGATGGAGGCTCAAAAAATGTTGGATTGACTTGAAAATTGGTCGAGAGATAGCCAACAAGTTGTAGAACACATAGCAAAAAACATATTCAAAAAAATACTTTTTAATGCCCCAAAGTGATAACAGCTCTGTTCTCGTGATGTCTGCACACCTCCATATTGCTTTGTGTGTGTACATTAGTCATAACACGTGCCTGCAGGCACGGTTCATTTAAGATTTTCTTCCGCGAAATCTTTATTCCCCAAAAAAATATTTCCACAGCCAAAATTGCATGGAACAACAAATTAGCGCAAAAATATTTAGCGGCACGGGTGCCTTCGGCGCCGAAAAAACAAATTAACATTAAAAAATTTAGCGGGTGCGCCTTTTGCGCGGGAAATTATTCTCATCTTGATGTGCATTGAAGAAACTCCAAAACTTTCCACAAAATCAAAGTTTAAAATGCATAGCCTTCCATATAAATCCAAGGGAACTTAAAACACCCTCTGGTTAACAAAGATATTATTCTTTTTTTAAAAAAAGTACAAAGGAACATCACAATTCGCCAAGCAAGAAGTTCATCTAATCGCACTATGTAAGAGCTGCCATTTTTGGTAGCAATTAATGTGTTCCCTTGTGGGTGGTCAATTTTCAAGTCTGGTTTCAAGGAAGTTCAAGTTTCAAGTCTGTTTCAAGCAATTAAATGCAAGCTTTCTCGATTTACCCAACAGAGAGGGTCAGCTGCGTTTTGGGGATTGGACGCTATGCATTTAAAACTTTCTCCCCTCAAAACTTTCCCACATGTAGAGCTGTTGACGAACAGAACGTTCGACGAACTACTCGTGAACAAGCCCGGTACGTGTTCGTTTACGTTCGTTCGGGAAGCTTAATGAACAAGCTTGAACAGATTTTTAGAGCTCGGTTAGTAAACGAACAGAGCTTGAACATAACTGTGTTCGTTCATTTATGTTCATGAACAAGCTCGTTAAGTGTTCGTGAACAAGCTCGTTAAGTGTTCGTGAACAAGCTCGTTAAGTGATGTTCGTGAACAAGCTCGTTAAGTGTTTGTGAACAAGCTCGTTAAGTGATGTTCGTGAACAAGCTCGTTAAGTGTTCGTGAACAAGCTCGTTAAGTGATGTTCGTGAACAAGCTCGTTAAGTGTCCGTGAACAAAGGGCATGAGTGAATTAAAATTAAAATTAAGTACTCACATCCTCAAATTGAATTAAACACCTCCACCTCTTCAACTTCCCAGCTTCCCACTCCTAGAATCCCAGCTCTATTTTCGCTTCATTTTATTTCTCAGGGGAAATGTGACTATGAAGTAAACAAAGGTTTTGTGCAGAAATAATTTGATTCTTTGCACTTCTTATTGAGCAGTTCCTGCATTCACTTGTCAAAATATAAGCACCAGCTGTTTACATAAACAGTGCATGCGAATTGCGATGCGAACATTTATGTTCAGGTTAAAATATAATATGTAAATATTAATTTGAATTCTGAAATTAAGTCAATGTGCCAGCGGAATTACCGACGTGGTGACGTTTTGCTGAGCGGTCTGGCAGGTACAAATCCGCCAAATTATTGGGCTTGACTCTTGACTCTTGAGTGACAGTGTGACACACGTGGCCTTCATAAAAAAATAAAATTAAAATGAAATGAAACTGAACAGCCGTGACTGTGAGCCGTTAGTTACAGGCAACCCTCAATATTCATTTATTTGTTCAATTGTTTGGGAAATGAAGAGTCAGACTTGGCTCTTGGTGCATGAGGAGTCAAATTGTTGTTTGGAGAGTAGTTACTATTTCATATTCCCAGAGAATACAACTCTCTAAAAAAACACTTCGTTTCCCAGAAATTAATTTCTAGACCCTTAAGGTGATCTCTTAAAAAACAGTACATACTCCAATTGAAGGGTTTGTTTTTCCTTAAGGTGATCTCTTAAAAAACAGTAAATACTCCAAACGAAGTGTTTTTTTTTTAATTTTTGTTTGTTGTTTGGTGATCCACTGATCTATGAGACTAATGATCTGTCTCTGTCTCACACTGCAGCCTTCAGCCTTCATCCGCAGATTCTGCACACTGCTCGCAATGTTTCTTTTCAAGTCAACTGTTCCAATCATACTTAAGGTGATTTCCTGAATTTGTTCCTTTAATATTTCCGTTATTTAACTTTGCGATGAAGTATTTTAAAAGAAAGCATGGATATTTTTCCTCAGTTGTGTGCATGCCTGCATGTTTGCTTACTGATATTAATATTATGATATATGCATTTCTTTACTTCCATTGGGTTGCAACTTGCATGACTGTGTAATTTTACCTGGGATAATTTGTTGCAAAAGATCCGAACTCAAGGGTGTAATTTTAACTCGAACATTCTAAGGAGAACGTAAAAGTCATCATCAGTGCAAATGGGCAAAAAGGAAGAACCAAATGCAAATTACATTGTATTCCAGGGATTGGAGAAGATCTTTAAGCATGATCAACCATTTGATCCATTTGCTGCCGCCAGAA
Source organism: Scilla litardierei (assembly GCA_030789695.1). Classification (NCBI taxonomy): domain Eukaryota; kingdom Viridiplantae; phylum Streptophyta; class Magnoliopsida; order Asparagales; family Asparagaceae; genus Scilla; species Scilla litardierei. The sequence goes on along the minus strand of CM061138.1, from coordinate 131,809,853 downwards.
AAATTAATTTAAAAAAGAAAAGAAAGAAAAATTTAAAACAAAATAAAATAAACTAGCTTGCACTCAGCCCAAGCCTCTCAAAGCTCACCACACTCACTGTTTTATACAGACAAGCACACGAATGAGCACATAAAAATTGGATCAATGGGACAACCATGAAAAATTGCATTGCCTCACACTCCCAGATCTCGTTCTCCATCTACAGTGCCCCACGATTACATCTCAACCCTTCTATATAGATTGGAAGAATATAAATTACAAAAACAAGTTATGTCATAATCATAGTCAAGCAAATCCCGGCTCATTTGCAAGCCACTTCCACACTTTAAGCTCCCATGTTCCGACAATGTCATCAGTTGTGTGCACGCCTGCATGTTTGCTTGCTGATATATGCATTTCTTTACTTCCCTTGGGTTGCATGACTGTGTAATTTTACATGTGATAATTTTGCTGCAAAAGATCCGAAGGGTCAAGGGTGTAATTTAACATGACTTATTTTTCATGCAGTAAATTTGAAGCTGAGAATGAAATTGTGGACTTTGGAGGAACTGCATCCATACAATTTTCTCCAGAATTTAAAGAGTTAAAATTTGTGAAAGCAAGCTGCTTGCTGGTAGGTAATCTATTTGAATTTAGTAGATGTTATCAAAATTTGATGTTGATTATTTTTGAGGTTTGATGATATTTTTGACATGTTGTTCAAATAAGAATCAGATATTAAGGTTAAAGTAACAATTTTACATCATGTCCTTTATGTATTTTACTACAGACATGTCTTGTTCTTCTCAAGAGCTTCAAACAATTAATTCTGAACCATCTATTCCTATGGATAATGTTGAGGAAACAAGAGATGTGGCAATACTTTCTCCCCAGGAGGAGGATGAAGCTGAATTGGGAAATTGTGCAAAGAAGCAGAGAAGGAAAACATCATCAGTTTGGGCTGAATTTACCTTAGTTGATGCCGGTGATGGTACTCAAAAGGTTCAATGCAACCATTGCAAATTGAAGATGGTGAAACAAAAGGATGGCACTACAACTCAATATAAGAGGCATTTAAATGGATGTGCAAGAAGGAAGTTAGATTTACAAGGGCAATCCAATTTGTTCATACAGCCTTTAACACACACCAATAGTACAAGTGCTATTCAAGCTTGGAGGTATGATCATGAAAGGATACGTGAGATTCTTTCTCACATGATTATGGTTCATGAGTTGCCTTTTTCATTCGCGGAGTATAATCTCTTCACATTGTTGATGAAGGCAGCAAACCCTCTTTATGAAAGGATCACTCGGAATAGAGCAACTGCTGATTGTTGGAAAAGTTATGAGACAGAGAAGAAGAGGTTAAAGGAACTACTTTCTAAAGTGGACCATATCAGCATCACAACTGATTTGTGGAAATCGGGTCAAAAAATCCAATATATGGTGGTCATAACTCATTTTATAGATAACGCTTGGAAGCTGCAAAAAAGGGTTTTAAATTTCGTTGATGTGCCCCCTCCTCATTCTGGATATGCCATTTCTGATGCATTGTACAAGTGCTTTAAAGAATGGGAGATTGAAGGAAAAGTGTGCACCATTAGTGTGGACAAGGCAAGCTACAATGATACGGCTATAAGGCTATTGAAAGAAAGCATCAGCTTGCATAAAAAGCTTCCTTTGAATGGGAAGTTATTCCATGTTCAGTGTTGTGCTCACATATTGAATCTTTTGGTGCAAGATGGTTTTTCTCAAATTGAGTCAGTAATAGAGAATGTAAGAGAATCTGTGAAGCACATCACAGCATCTGCAACTCGTCTATCAACTTTTAGTGATATTGCAAAGCAATTTCAGTTGCCCAAAAAGAAGCTGATTTTGGATTGTGTGACGCGATGGAATGCAACATATGCAATGTTGTCATGTGCATTGGAGTTTAAGCAAGTATTTCCACATTATCTTGAAAGAGATACAAGCTATCATAACTACATGCTTCCAAATGATGAAGAATGGAAGAAAGTTGAGGAAGTATTATATATTTTGGAACCTTTCAATGCAACCACCACCCTCATATCAGGTAATACATTTTCTAAATTTAACTTTAATTAAGTAGAAATTTTTGCTAGCTCTTGTTTGATGTAAGTAGCTATTATCTGATGTTTTCTCTTATTATTTTTAGGTTCTGAATATCCAACATCCAATTTATTTCTTGCCGAGCTTTGGAATATTAAAGAAATTTTGAATGAGAAGTCTAAAAGTAGAGAACCTTGGATGAAAGCAATGGTTAGTAAAATGGAAGCCAAATTTGACAAATATTGGGGTGAATGCAATTTGTTGATATCTATTGCTTCCTTCTTAGATCCTAGGCATAAGATGGAATTGATTCAATTAGCTTACACAGTTATGTATTCTCAAGATGGTGCTAGGGTGCATACGAAGACTTTGCAGGATACCTTATATGAGCTTTATCAAGAATATGTGGATGCTTATACGGCAACAAATATGGGCCAATCTATGGAAAATGATGTATCTACTAATACCACTGGTGTTGTTAATAATAATGAAATTGGGAAGGGAATGACAGGGATGTCAAGGTTTTAAAAGCATTTGAAAGGCAAAGTCTTAACGTATCAAGCTGAAAAGTGCAAAATTGATACATATATGGAGGAGGGCTTGTTTGATTGCAAGGATAACTATCTTGACTTTGATGTCATAGAGTGGTGGAAAGCAAATAGTCTTAAGTATAGAATTTTATCAAAAATGGCTTCTGATATCTTGTCCATTCCCATAACAACAGTAGCTTCTGAATCAACTTTCAGCGCTGGGGGTAGGGTTATCGATACTTATCGATCATCTTTGGGAACTAACACAGTGCAAATGCTTCTTTGTGGTAGTGACTGGTATAGAAACTTTTATAGTCTTAGAGGGAATTCAAAGGTAAATATTTTTAATGTTGTCTAATTTTTACATTTTGGAAACTTTGGCTTGTTTCTTTTTTAATATTTATCTCGGCCTTGTTTCTTTTATAATATTTATCTCTCATGTAGCCTAAACCGGAAGTTATGGAGTTTGATTTAACTTGAAGAACTTTATTCTCAAACCAGCTTTGGAGTTTGGACATGGTTGTAATACTCTCTAAAACTTAATCTTTTTATTACACTTATTTTACTTCCATTTTAATATCTATAGTTTTAGTACATGATAAACACCTTTAAAACTTAATTCTTGCTAGTGGAACACAATGAAGAGACCTAATATTGTATCAATTTTCTGAAACAGTCACAAACATTCAAACACAAGGCATGCGCAAAGACAAGCATTTGTTCCCATCTCAAGGTGAACATAGTATTCATACAAGAAAAATCATGTGGTCTATACATTGTAACATTGATTGTGGATTGTAGGAATATTGAGTTCTTGCATTGTATAAATTTAGACAAATACTATATTTGTTACTATGCTTGGAAATTGTAATGGATGCTTGTAATGAGATTTATGGAGCTACTATGTTAGATTGTTTGTTTTTGTCCTGCAAATCCTTTTATTTAATTGATTTAGTCATTGGCAGTTATGGTTAAATATTTTTATTCCTGATTAAAAAATTGACATGACATTGTTCGTTTGTTTGTTTGAAAATCTGTTCATGAACAAGATTGATCGTGTGTTCATGAACATGTGACATTGTTCGTTCGTTTGTTTGAAAATCTGTTCATGAACAAGATTGATCGTGTGTTCACGAACATGTGACATTGTTCGTTCGTTTGTTTGAAAATATGTTCATGAACAAGATTGATTGTGTGTTCGTGAACATGTTCGGGAACATGTTCATGGACAAGCTCGATAAGTCTTGTTAATGAACAGAACGTTCGTTCGGTAAGCTCGGTTTACGTTCGTTTACGTTCGTTTATGTTCGTTTGGTAAGCTTAACAAACAAGCTTGAACATGTTTTTAGAGCTCGTTTAGTAAACGAACAGAGCTTGAACATGGATTTTGTTCATGAAAAAAACCAAACACATCGTTCAAACTCGTTCAAGCTCGTTCGTCAACAGCCCTACCCACATGTAACGACCCGCTCCCGGGGGCCCGTTACTTTTTTGATATTTGCGCAGGTCCTGCAGGTTACCAGTAAATTCAAAATAGCCACGATGCAGAGATGTACAAAAATACTCAAATAGTGTCCAATTATTACAATCTATACTGTACAAGATGTCCCAACATATATACATAAAAGAAGAAAAGTACACAAGTGAAAATATCTCTGGAAGCTGCGGTCGAATTCTGGCGCTATTAGCTCAAGAGCATCCACCTTCATATGTACGTCGTCTGCGGTGCCACGGAGATGGAACTGTAGGTAAGTCACAACAATTCTAAATATAGAAAAGAAGCAGTGCACATGTATGACAAAAATAACTACGTAGAAGCATGTCAGAGTGAAAAGTAAAGTACTGAGTAACAACTGTACACAACTGAGTAGTAAAAGCAAACTGAACTGAAAGGAGAGAACAACTGTACTGTGTAAAGCAGGCTAGGTAAGTGAAATATACTATTGTTGTAGCTAAAAGTATGACAGGTAAAGTACTGGTGACTGTACAAGTGTAGTAAGTGACGTGCATGGAAAGTGTAAAGTAAAGGTGACTGTAGTGCTTAAAGTAAAAGTGACTGTGCAAAAGTAACTATACTACGTGACTCAAGTCGGAGAGTACAATATGTGACCATCGAGTTCATCTCTTGCCTGGGCGCGACCCAGACGAATGCCGAAAACACAGGCAGCTAGACAAGATGCTGACACGGGCAGCATATTTTTGTTTGCCGAAACACAGGCAGCTAGACATGATTGCCGAAAACCCAGGCAGCTAGACATGTAGATTGAACTCCAGTCACTCCCGCACTCTCTCAAACTATGAGTTACCCCAAAACCCCAGTGAAGTGTCACGTGTTCTATGTATATGTTTATACGGGATGTTCCACAAGATGTTTTATGAGATGTTCCACCAGATCTTCCACAAGATATTACACAACAAGTTTCACAAGATGTTCCATGCGGTGTATCACATGTTAGTCAACCCAAGTCCACTGGTTGACTTTCTCATTGAAAACCAGAGGGTGGTAACTCATTCCAAAGCTGACTGTGCCAAAACGAACTGAGGATAAAGACAAGTCCAACATTCGGGGTGTCTAGTATTGTTTAGCACACAATTTACCCAAGTTGATGATTGTGTGCTTCAACCAAAGTTGAAAAATTGGCAAAGTAATCTTTTGTTGATTACTTTCCTATTAGATTAGGTTTCTAGTTCGGTTCAAGTCAATAGCCGTTCTAAGGCTATATGTGAAGTCCTAAGCTCATACGGATACACTTATCTAATTTTCTAATTTTAGAATTAGTCGTGACTTACAGATTTCGAGATCGACGTAGCAAGTTGAAATGGAATCTAATGCTTCCACGGAAGCTGCTGCACAAGAATTTGTACCTGCAAATCACAAGAACAATCGGTTACAGAACACATATTTTCTACCTATTTAACTTGATCGTTTCGATTTTTAAACGGATTGAAACGTTACCGAAAAACGTTCTAAATTTTTCTATAGACTAGATATGATGAAAATAATTTTACTGTAGGAGAAAATATTTTTCTGAAGCATGTTGTAATTTTTATAATTTGTAAAAGCTCAAAAATAATTTAAAACTAATTAAAAATGGGAAAACAATTTTTCGTTATATTCTTCAAAGATTTCTCTAGGACAAACCATACGTCGGAATTCTTCCAACAAATAGTCAAAACGACCGTATTAACTAGTACTCTAGCATATATTTTTCTCGTGTACTAGTGTACTTAAAAATAAAAAGTTCTGAATTTTTAAATGAAAATAACGTATTTAAAATTTAGGCTTAAAAATTAACTAAGCGTCCGATTGAGATGAAACTAGTGCCATTGGGTCCAGAATGTCATTTCTGATTTTCTGGGACTGGCCTTACATTTTTCTGATCTCTATATTATTTATTATGAATTAAAAACCAATAAACCCTTTTAATAATTAATTAAAATTCCGTATTTATACGAAATACGTTTTCGTATTTACAAAAATACGGTTTCGTATTTTAACTTACGCTCGCTCCGTCGTTAGCGTGCATGGGCTCTCCGAGTGTCGAACGGTGAACAGGGCTGGGCTCCGTTGGAGGCGACGCTCGTGGCGGTGGAGCGACGACGGCGTGTCGGCGTCGGGGTTGCTGCAGGTGGTCACCGGTGGAGCGACGATCTTCGGTGGACGGAGCAGCGAGCGTAGGGACAGCGGGCTGGGCGTTTTTGGGGGTGTGGTGTCGACGGAGATGGCAGAGCGCGAGGAGGAGAAGGCGGGGCACAAGCTGAGGGGGAGGCGCTTCGCAGGGATCTCGGAGCAGTTCGGAAACTGTGATGGCTCATCGGAGCGGCGTCTGCTGACGTCGTGGGGGTGGTGAGGCAGCAAGACGACGACGACGGGGGCTTGGGGATGTCGAAGCGGGGAGCTGCTCGGGCATTCGATGTCGGAGGAGGGGGCTTCGAGCTTGGGTCACCGGAGCTCGGTGTCCGGAGGTAGCGGGAGGCAGACGGGGTCGCTTCGTCGGAGTAGCAGTGTCAGGGCTTTGGCTTCGCAGGCGGGACAGAGCAGGGAATGGGGGAGAGAGGTTGGGAGTTGATCACGGCGGCGGCGGGGTGCTCCGGAGCGTGGCGGTGGGAAGCTTCGTGGGCTCGCCGGAGCAAAGCGGATGCGTGGATGTTGGGGGTGAAGCTCGAAGAGGAGAGGCGAGCTTGGGAGGCGGCCTCGTCGGAGTTGGAAGGCGAGGGTGGAGCTCGGTGGAGGGATGGTGAAGTCGAGGGCAGGGGCGTTGCTCCGAGCTGCTGGGGGTTCGGACGGAGCTCGGAGGGCCTCGACGTGGTTGTAGCATGGTCGGAGGGGGTCGGAGCACGGCAGCGCTGCGCCGGAGGAGAGGGCGGGCGGAGAGCGTGGGTAGAGGGGGTTTTGAACGAGGTCGAGCGGGCTGGCGGTGTGGAGCATCGGAGGGGCGAGTTGCCATCGCCTGGAGGCGGGTCGAGCACGACGGATGCGGGCGAGTTTCGAGAGGCGGCGTGGGGGTGCAGCTGTCGGAGGGTGAAGGCGTTCGTGGGGCTCTCCGAGCGGCTGAGGCGGAGAGAGGGCGGCGGTTTGTGCTCGGGGCATTCGAGGGCACTGCATGGTGGGGTTACGACGGGAGTGAAGGGATTGAGCCTTCGAATGAAGGCGGGCCTGGGGGATGTGTGGGTTTCGGGTTTCGCCTTGAGAGCTGAGAGATAGAGAGCGGGGGGTGTGTGTGTAAAGATGTGAGGGGGAGAGATGAAGTCGAGAGAGAGAGTTTGAGAGGGTGAGCGTGGGTTGGGGCTGAGCGAAAATGAGAGGGGGATTGCCTGTGGATTATTAGCTGAGGGAAGATGGGTTTATATAAGTAATTAAATTAATAATTAATTTGTGTTAGTCAAGGGTAATTAATAATTAGGTGGGTTAATAAATGATTTTAGGTGACTATTTTGTTGGGATTTCATAATCCCATGTTCACTTTCCTGTTCTATTCCATATGATTTTGATGTGACAACTATTATTATTGCTACTCACTCTATCTATGCAGATGTGCAGTTTTCTAATATATCCACGCTTGGACAATAATCACTTGATATGGAACCCTGCACAAAGGCATTTCAAATACTCACATGAAGCTCATCATATATATCTACGGAAATCTACGGACTGATGTATTTTTTTATATTTATAGATTTCAGAGCCTTGAATATGAAATCCATCTAAGTCCTAGGTTCCTAATAACATATCCTAAACATCCCTTTTCAGAAAAGTCAAAATTCACGTTTTTCTGTCCTGGTCGACTAAGACATTCATTAGTCGACTAAAAACTTTTTCTTCGAATTTTGACCTGAAAATATCTGAGTAGTCTTCAGTCAACGTCAGAAAGTTACCGTTAAAATTTCAGTCAAAAATTCCAAGTTTGACTTTTAGTCGACTAAGACTTTCTTTAGTCGACTAATGAAATTTTGTGTCCGTTTTTTTCTGAAACTTTCCAGACCGTTTGTGAACGGTAGGAAACTCCTTTTCCCCCCATTTTCCCTCAGAATAACTGTCCAAAAATACTATAAATAAGTGGGCATACCCTCTCATTTCCACACACAACTTTCTTCTCTCTTTCTTACTAGAATTGTTGATTCTAAGCAATCTTGCCTTAGTTGCTCTTTTCTTATTTGCAAGAAGAAATCCATAGATTTCTCTCTTCTTATAAGAACGGAAGAACTTCAAGATTCTTAATCATAGATCTTTTGGAAATTGAAGTTTTCTTCCTTGGAGCAATTTTGATCTTTTTCAACATCAATTTAGAAAGTTGTTTGTGTTCATAATTGAAGAAGATATCGATTGATCTCTCTCTTCTTTTATGAACCAGAGAACTTCAAGTATTGTTCTTCATTTCATATCTTATATATCTTGAAGTCTCTTTTAAAACACCATCCTTGAATTTCATTCTAAATTCATAACAAGGCTATAGGTGTTTTTCTATTTCTTATTTAACAGGTTTTGAATCTCTTTTGAGATTGTACAAAGTTTGGGACACGGGGAGTGTCGCCATTTTTGTAAGTTGGTGCTTGCGGGGCAAGTGGTTATAGTGGATTGAAAATCTCTATGGGGTAGAGGACTAGAGTAGGATCACAAGGATCTGAACCAGGATAAATCTCTGTGTTTGCGATTGATTTAATTTTCCGCACTTGTCATTTTATTTTCATTGCCATCTTTGCAAATATTACTAACATCTTATTTGCAACATTTTTTAATATACACTATTCACCCCCCCCCCCCCCCTCTAGTGTATTTGATCCTTACAGGCTAGAATTACATTTGGTATCAAAGCAAGGCTAAGATGGCAGCAAGTTCCTCTACATCAAACATGAACGCCGTTCCACACAACTACAATCAACATCCTGAAGGGCACTCTCAAACTCGTCCTCCTCTATTTGATGGTTCAAACTACTCATATTGGAAAATACGAATGGAGATTCATCTCCAAAGTATGCATTATAAGATTTGGGACATCGTAGAGACAGGATATACAAAGCCTACAACACCTGTTGCTGATTGGACCACCAACGACAAAACTGCAAAGACCAACAACTCAAAGGCCATGAATGCTTTATTCTGTGCCATGGATAAACATGAGTTTAATCGAGTATCTCAGGCCAAAAGTGCTAAAGAGATTTGGCATATACTCGAGGTAACTCATGAAGGAACCAATAAAGTGAAGGAAACCAAGATTGCCTCTTTGGTTCATAAGTATGAGTTGTTCAAAATGCAAGACAAAGAGACGATTGGAGAAATGAACACCAGGTTCACTAACATTATTAATTCTCTTACTGCTCTTGGAAAAGTTTACTCTTCTCATGATCAGGTACGCAAGATTCTTAAAGTACTCTCCCCAGAATGGCGTCCAAAGATCACTGCTATTGAGGAAGCCAATGATCTTTCCACCTTATCAATGGAAGATTTAATTGGTAACCTAATGGCACATGAAGTTACATTGCAAGATGCAAAAGAAGAATCAAATCAGAAGAAGAAAGTACTCGCCTTCAACACAATATCTGATAATGAAGATTCAGATGATGACATGGCATTCTTTGCAAAGAACTTCAGAAAGTTCTTCCAAAAAGGTAAGTATAATAATAAGTTTAAAAATACTGATTCTTCTCTTTGCTTTAATTGTAATAAGCCAGGACATATGAAGAAAGATTGTCCACTTCTCAAAGCAAAGTTCAAACCTTCCAACAACGATCAATCCAGAAGAGAAAGGAGGTTTGATAAGATGAAGAAAGCATTTGCAGCAACTTGGGATGAATCTTCAGATGAAGAAGATGACAATAATGAAAATGCTAATATGTGTTTTATGGCACAAGATGAAGAAGAAGAGGTAAGTTCCTTTAATAATGAAGAATTATGAGAAGCATTAAAAGATCTTTATTCTCGTTTCAAAAAGTTGAATAATCAACATAAATCTTTGAAACAGAATAATGATACTCTCCTTATTAAATATCATGAATTATCTTCTTCTAAGAACACTACACCAAATTCCATACATATTGAGAATACATCTTCTCAAGTTTTGGATCTTAGTAAAGAGAATGAAATTCTCAAAACTAAGAATGTTGAATTGCATACACAAATATCTGAAATGAATAAAAATATTTCATCACTAAAGATGAAATACGATAAGATGTCTTCCAATATTGATAAATAACAAAACAACTGTCTAACAAAAGTAAAACACACGAAGACACTAGGACTGGTCCCCAGTGTCCACGTACTCCCCGTCAAACACAAGCTCGGGCTCGGCGTCAGCAAACACCTCGTCCTCAACGAGGTACTCGGGCTCAGGATCTAACATGTGTCACCCAAAAGAGTAAAGGGGCACATGTCAGCAAGTCTGAAAGACTTGGGCAAGGAAACTGAAAGTGAGGCATCTAGCAACCTAGCAGTTATAGTATTAAGTAATGACATGGCAGTTAAGCATGATGCAACAGTTTAAAAAGAGAAGCAAGCATGCACAATGTAGCAAAAGCTACCAAATCACTAATCACTTATCATTTAACACTTATCACTTATCACTTATCACTTATCACTTAGTGCATAGAGAGTCCACCTGCTGGCCAGCTCGTGGCTCAGGCCGCTTATCTCTACCACTATTAATCACTTGTCACTAGTAAACGCTTAGTACATAGAGAGTCCACCTGCTGGCCAGCTCGTGGCTCAGGCCGCTTATCTCTATCACTATTAATCACTTGTGCACTAGAGAGTCCACCTGCTGGCCGGAGTGGCGGATCAGGCCAACTCAGGGCTCAGGCCGCTTATCTCTTACCCCACCCATATGTGTCGAGCGTTGGGATTTCCAACTCACTAAGCTCGCTTCTGGAACACGAGCCAGGAATATAATATAGTAGCGTGTGCTACGCAATCACGATGAACAATCACTATACAATGACATAAACAGATATTTGCGTACCGTTAATTTAAATTAAACGTGACAGGCAAAATGCAATGACATGAACATATTCGCGTACCGTTAATTGAAAGTAAACATGACATGGTAATTGTGCAACATGCTAAAAGTCGGAATTAGCTTCGTTGTCAAGCTAATTCCCCAATTTGCGCCTAGGCGAGTATCATTTCGTCGCCTAGCCTCTTTTACGCCTACAACGAGCAAATGGCCTAAAACATGGCCTAAACCCTAAGTGGCAAGTTTCACTTGCCTAGCACCGGGGATCGACGATCACTTCGTCACTCGGATGCTATCTACGAGGAAATCGCTGTTTTGGGGGAACAATCAACAAATACATGAAATAAATTAGGGTTTTCATAAAATTATAAATAAGATATGAAAACAACGGTAGAACGATTTCTTACTGAGAGAAGACGGAAGGAACACTCCGGGGAACCCTAGGATCAAATCTGGAGAAGATTGGAGAAGTTTGGGGAAACTAGGGTTTTCGGGGATTTGGGGATTTGATGGATTTCGGTGAGATTTTTGGGGAAGATGAGAGGTAGATGGGGTAGATGGATGGTTTGGATGATGGATTTAGGGCTTGGAATGAAGCAATGGAGCTTGGAGGAAGGTGGGGGATCAATGGGGGCGATTTTAGGGTTTAGGGTCGAATTGGAGGGGAAGAAAACGTTTGGGTTGGGTATTTATAGGCTAGGCTGGCGGCTGCCCAGAAATTAGGGTTTTAACACAGACTAGTCGGTCAAAGAACAACCACTGACCGACTAGTTTGGCAACTAGTCGGTCGGATTCGACCAACGCAGACCGACTAAGTGTAAACAGTAACTCCTGAACGAAAATATGATTTAGAGTTAGTCGGTCCATGAACAAATACTGACCGACTAGTTTGGCATCTAGTCGGTCGATGAACGTTCTTAGACCGACTAAGAGTAAAACAGTAACTGATACAAAAATAAGATGATGAGTTAGTCGGTTCAAGAAGCATCGCCGACCGACTAGTTTGCAACCTAGTCGGTCAACCAACGTTCTTAGACCCGACTAACGATAAACAGTAGCTTCCTCAGAAAATTAGAAAGCTCACTAGTCGGTCCAAGAAGGATTGCCGACCGACTGGATCGTCATCTAGTCGGTCGGCTGGCCCTTCTTACACCGGCTAATGAGCACAGAAAAGTTCCGATACGGAGCGCGAGGCCCCGTGATCGAATCCTAAGACTCCCTAGGCTTGATCTAATAGTTAGATATGACCGTTATGAAGCCCGTCACAAACGACGTACTTCGAAATCGACGATCCTAAGGAAGAATCGAGAAAATACGACGAATCGATCGAAAATGAAAGTTACGGAGACGAAAACCACACAAGAGGAGAAAACCCACCAAAAACATATATTATATTATAATAAAATCCAGATACATGAAAAGCAGTCGTTACAATAAGATGTCATCCAATGTTAATAAATTTAACAAAGGAAAGACAAATCTCGATGATTTGCTTAAAATTCAATTTCCAGCAAATCATAGACAAGGATTGGGATATTCTCATAAGGATGCACCCAAGTCTTGTATCACTTCTTCCTCTTGTGTAAAAACAACTTTTGTTAAACCACAAAAGAAGAATCACACATTCATTTACACGAAGAAAGTAAACACTTTTACTTCTTCTACACAAAGAAATGTTACTAACATTTCAAAAACAATTCCTAGGAAACCTACTACAATTTGTATATGGGTTCCTAAAGATTCTTGCTTAAAAGATAGGAATAATTATATTTCTACTTACATGCATTCTATTGTTCATTCCAATGATTATATTAGAAAGCCAAATTCCACTTGGGTTTGGCTTCCAAAGATCTAATCTCATGGACCCTCATTCAAAGGGTACCAATGTTTAATGTTTTATCTTTCAGGTACCCAAAAAGGAAAGATGGATTTTGGACAGTGGATGTTCAAAACATATGACGGGAAATATCAACTTGCTTTCTAACATTATATATAAAGATGGAGGCACCGTTACCTTTGGTGACAACAAAAAAGGCAAAATCATAGGCACTGGAACAGTTGGTAATGCAAATCAGCCTATCATTGAGAATGTTCACCTGGTTGACGGTTTGAAACATAACTTACTTTCTATTAGTCAATTATGCGATAAAAATTACAAAGTAGTTTTTGAACAAAATGATTGCATCATTTACAGTTCTGATATGTCATCCGTTTTATTCCGTGGTAAGCGTAAGAATAACATTTATATCTTATGCATGTCTATTACTACTCTCAATCATTGTTTAATGATTACTTCTAATGAAACATTACTTTGGCATAAACGTTTTGGACACACAAATTTCAAAAATCTTGCACATATTTCAAAACACAATTTAGTAAATGGAATGCCAAATATTTCTTTCAAACACAAATATTTTTGTGATGCTTGTCAACAAGGAAAAATGCATAAATCTTCTTTTAAATCAAAGGGTATTATCTCAACAAAGAGACCATTAGAACTTCTACACCTAGATTTGTTTGGTCCTTCAAGAGTAGCCTCTTTGAATAGAAGTAGATATGCATTTGTCATTGTTGATGATTATTCTAGATATACTTGGGTTATATTCTTACAAAATAAGAATGATGCTTTTGAAGAATTTTCAATATTTTGTAAAAAGATACAAAAGATCAAATCCTCTAACATTGTCACTATTCGTAGTGATCATGGGGGAGAATTTGAAAATGATTCTTTTACTAAGTTTTGTAATGAAAATGGCATTACACACAATTTTTCTTTTCCTCGTACCCCTCAACAAAATGGAGTAGTTGAAAGGAAAAATAGAACTTTACAAGAATGTGCTAGAACAATGCTTTGTGATAGTAATCTACCAAAATATTTTTGAGCAGAAGCTGTTGCAACTGCTTGCTACATTATGAATAAAGTTCTTATAAGGCCATTGCTTAATAAAACTTGTTTTGAATTATTTTTTAATCGCATTCCCCGTGTATCTTATTTCAAAGTGTTTGGATGTAAATGTTTCATTCTCAATACTAAAGATGCATTAGATAAATTTGATTCAAAATCTGATGAAGGTATTTTTGTTGGATACTCAACACGTAGCAAAGCCTACAGAGTATTTAACAAAAGAACTTCAACAGTTGAAGAATCTTTACATGTCACATTTGATGAAAACCCTTCATCTAATTCTCCCATCATCATTGATGATGAAGAGAACATATTACCTTTATCTAATTTTTTAGATAATATTAATCTTGATGAAATTGATGCTACTAAACCCTCTGTTGAGTCTGTTTCAGATAATGCAGATCTTCCTAAGGCATTTGCACAAGTTCCAAACCATCCATCAGAATTGATCATTGGAGATATTACAGATGGAGTAAGAACTCGACGTCAAATAGAACAAATGGCACATTGTGCTTTCCTCTCATCCATTGAACCAAAGAACATCAATGAAGCATGCAAAGACAGTTCTTGGATCATTGCTATGCAGGAAGAACTCAATCAATTTCAGAGAAATGATGTTTGGGAATTAGTTCCCAGACCAACAGATCATTCAATTATTGGTACCAAGTGGGTATTCAAAAATAAATTGGATGAATCTGGTCAGGTAATTAGAAACAAGGCACGATTGGTTGCACAAGGTTATAATCAAGAAGAAGGTATTGATTATGATGAAACCTATGCACCAGTTGCTCGTCTTGAATCTATTAGGATGCTTTTATCATTTGCATGCTTTAAAGATTTTAAACTATTTCAAATGGATGTCAAAAGTGCTTTTTTAAATGGTTTTCTTAAGGAGGAAGTTTATGTTGAACAACCTCCTGGTTTTATTCATGAAAATTTAGAAAATCATGTTTTTAAATTAAAGAAAGCTTTATATGGTCTTAAACAAGCACCTCGTGCTTGGTATGAAAGACTTAAAAGTTATCTTTTAAATTCTGGTTATTCTACTGGTAAAATTGATTCAACTTTGTTTATTAAAAATATAAAATCTGACATCATTATCATTCAAATATATGTTGACGATATTATTTTTGGTTCTACTAATGAAACTCTTTGTTTAGAATTTTCTAAGATCATGCAGAAGGAATTTGAAATGAGTCATATGGGCGAACTCAACTACTTCCTTGGACTTCAAATCAAACAAATGAAGGAAGGTATCTTCATCCATCAATCAAAGTATTCCAAAGAACTCATCAAGCGTTTTGGTTTAGCGACTTCTGCTGATAAACATACTCCAATGAGTACATCTACATCACTAGACAAAGATTTAAATGGTAAGAGTGTTGATCAACGTCTTTACAGATGTATGATTGGCTCTTTACTTTATCTAACTGCTAGTAGACCAGATATTATGTTTTCAGTATGCTGGTGTGCACGTTTTCAGGCAGATCCTAAGATGTCACATCTTACTGCCGTAAAACGAATTATTAGATATGTTAAACACACGTCTGATTATGGTTTAGTTTATCCTAAATCAAGCACATTTGATTTATTATCTTATAGTGACGCAGATTTTGCTGGTTGCAAATCAGACCGAAAAAGTACCAGTGGTACATGTCATTTTCTTGGACATGCTTTGGTTTCATGGTTTAGCAAAAAGCAAAATTCTGTTTCATTATCTACCACAGAGGCAGAATATATTGCCGCTGGGTTAGCATGTGCACAAATATTATGGATGAAACAAACTATCTCAGATTATGGTATTGAGTGTTTCACATGTCCTATAATGTGTGATAACACTAGTGCAATTAATTTGTCTAAAAATCCAGTTCATCATTCACGAACTAAGCATATAGATGTCCGTCATCACTTTTTAGATGATCATGTACAAAAAGGGGATATAGTTTTGAAATTCATTTCCACTGAACATCAGATTGCCGATATCTTAACTAAGCCTTTGAAAGAAGAATCTTTCATTAAACTTAGACGAGATTTGGGCATTATCAGTGAATCTGAATTTATCATATGATGTTTTCCAATTTTAGTGAATTTCTGGAATTTCCTTATAATTTTTTGATAATAAATTTTCTTAGTCGACTAACGTTTTGTTTAATCGACTAATATATCCAGATTTTTTTGTGTTAGTTAACATTCGGTTTGTCTTTTCTACTATGAGATTTAATTTCAAAAAAAATTAAATTTTTTTTACTTACCATGCCCTGACATAAGGCTCTTTGGCTTCTTGTTGGGCGCCTCTCTTGTCTTGGAAACCAAAAAATTACCTTCATAATATCATCTTGGAATTGGTTTTTACAATTTTCTTTCCCAATGCATTCTAGGCCACTTGTCTCTTTATCATTCGGTCACACCTTTGCCTCGAATCCAGCACTTGTCTCTTCTCTTGGTTTAAGACATTGTCATCATGATGCCTAGAATACCGCACACTCACCTTGGAACTCTCATTTTTTTTATTATTTGTCTTCTTGGAAGGTGTACTTCAACAACTCTATTTAAGAGTTTGACCAACTTTATTAAAAGTTTCTTACTTTGGCCTACCCACTACCGTCCTTTCATCTCTTATTATTAATTGTTTTCAAATTTTTTTATTATTATTTATTATTTTTTTAATATCCGAACGGTTGCGCACTAGATTTTATTTCAGTTGCCTTAGTCGACTAACCAAACTCTTAGCCGACT
Source organism: Scilla litardierei (assembly GCA_030789695.1). Taxonomy (NCBI): domain Eukaryota; kingdom Viridiplantae; phylum Streptophyta; class Magnoliopsida; order Asparagales; family Asparagaceae; genus Scilla; species Scilla litardierei. The sequence continues at coordinate 131,793,186 of CM061138.1, read as the reverse complement.
AACTCAGTTTTTAAACCGTTTCCGATCTAACTTCCATCTTTTCGCGTTTTAGTTTCGTCTTCCTCCCGCCTCTTCACATATTTTTGAAAACTTTTCAGTTCTAACTCACCCATTCAGTTTCTCAAACTGCTCACGAACTGATCATGGCACCCATTCACTTGGATAACTACTCCCACGTTTGCCTATTTATTTTCGGAAATTTCCCTTCGTTTCTTTTATCCCAACCGAACCCTCTCTTCATCCTCATCTTCTTCTCCGATGGCTCTTCCTCAATTCCGTGATGCCGCGGCCGAAAAACGTTTCCAAGCCTCCGCAAAAGCAAAATTCCATCCTGAACGCTTCATCGACTACAATGCTCTTGCTTCCTTCAATATTCTCTCTATCATATCCGCAGCCGGCCTTGAGAAGATCTGGGCACTCGGGAACAAGGAACCATACTATCCTCTTCTCGTCCGCGAGTTCTACGCCAATCTCGAGCCATGCGTGGTTGGTCGTGATACTCACATTCTCTCCCGTGTCAAGACCCTCCCGATTTGCCTAACTCTTCGTCGGATCTGTGAGTTGCTTGATCTTCCTCCACACTTTTCCGGTTCTCTCAATTTTACAATGACCGATCCTCGTATCCTAGCAAAAATCGCAACCCCTTGGGTCCATAAACTTTCTGCTGTTCATTTCCACCCCCCTGCTCGCATTATCCTTAAGGTTATAGTCTCTAATCTTATGCCTAAAGGCGGCTCCTTTAATTATCTTTCCAACGAATTAGAGCATTGCCTTTATGCGGTGATGGGCGGATTACCTATTAACTGGGGTTTTGTGATTTTGCAATCCCTTCTTCGACCGGTTCAAACACATATCTATCATCCTTCGTTTATCACTTTGGTACTTAAGATGTTTTGTGTTCCACTTGACGGCGAACTCGCTGTTTCCAATCCTTATAATATCAACATCATCACTTTGCACAATATGCATCTGGATCTTCCGGACCCTGAGGAATCCGATGCGGCCAACATTGATGATGATGATGCAGGCGAAGATCCCGAAGAAGACCCCGTAGAAGACCCCACTTCAGCCGATCCCGACTATACTCCGACCCAAACCACTTACGTCCCCTCCTCTATGCCGAGTTCATCTCGTGGTTTTCGTCGTTTTGTTAAGAAACAATGTGTCCACAAGTGTTTTCCAGAGTGCCGCACCAATCCTAGCTCCTGTCCCCTAAAGACCCCGCGGACATCCTCTACTCCTCGCCAAACTACCCAGTCTGCACTCCACGGTCTTCGCGAGGATGTTCGCAGTCTACGCGACACAATGTCCACTGGGTTTTCTGATTTTCGCTCGGCCTTGACTGAGCAGGCCTGCGTGCTCGATCAAGTTCAGCTTAACCAGAGTAAACTCGTCTCCTCGCTTGAGGCCCTCAATATCGTTGCCCCTGAAGAAACTCCTCGTCGCAAGAGTGCTCGTACCTCCCAGCCCTTTGGATCCCTTTCCAGCCGTTAGATTGTGGCGACAGTTGCCGTTGTTTACTCCTCCGTTGTGTTGTTTAATGTATTTTGGTTTGCTGATGTCGGATACTAGGTCGTATGCAGCTGTGCTGATGATCTTTTGTTGTTGTTTATGCTTGTTGCATAATGGTTTTTAGATGTGTTTTGTATTCGGCCGTAGGGCCTTAGTCATGGGTATGTGGCTATATGTTTGTTATCCTTCCTAAATGTGTTCTGTTAGTAAAATCTGTTTGGTTATGTTATGTTACACTTTTTCCGTTGTCTGTTCTGTTTTGTGTTATTCTTTCACTTAGTCGACTAACTAGTTCTCTAATCGACTAACATAATTTTTACCCCATCTTTTTGTCAATGACAAAGGGGGAGAATATTTAAGCAATTTTTAAGGGGGAGCATACATATTTGTCATCTTAACCTAAGTTCGTAAACTAAGTTCATAGAATTGAGTATGACACCAATTCTATGACACTTCATCTTTTATGACATATGGTATGATATATACATATTTTGTCATCATATAACTAAGTATAGCATATGATATGATATCTGCATATAATTGAGTATGACACTTCACTTTTTATAAATATTTGTCATCATCAAAAAGGGGGAGAATGTTGGGATTTCATAATCCCATGTTCACTTTCCTGTTCTATTCCATATGATTTTGATGTGACAACTATTATTATTGCTACTCACTCTATCTATGCAGATGTGCAGTTTCCTAATATATCCACCCTTGGACAATAATCACTTGATATGGAACCCTGCACAAAGGCATTTCAAATACTCACATGAAGCTCATCATATATATCTACGGAAATCTACGGACTGATGTATTTTTTATATTTATAGATTTCAGAGCCTTGAATATGAAATCCATCTAAGTCCTAGGTTCCTAATAACATATCCTAAACATCCCTTTTCAGAAAAGTCAAAATTCACGTTTTTCTGTCCTGGTCGACTAAGACATTCATTAGTCGACTAAAAACTTTTTCTTCGAATTTTGACCTAAAAATTTCTGGGTAGTCTTCAGTCAACGTCAGAAAGTTACCGTTAAAATTTCAGTCAAAAATTCCAAGTTTGACTTTTAGTCGACTAAGACTTTCTTTAGTCGACTAATGAAATTTTGCGTCCGTTTTTTTCTGAAACTTTCCAGACCGTTTGTGAACGGTAGGAAACTCCTTTTCCCCCCATTTTCCCTCAGAATAACTGTCCAAAAATACTATAAATAAGTGGGCATACCCTCTCATTTCCACACACAACTTTCTTCTCTCTTTCTTACTAGAATTGTTGATTCTAAGCAATCTTGCCTTAGTTGCTCTTTTCTTATTTGCAAGAAGAAATCCATAGATTTCTCTCTTCTTATAAGAACGGAAGAACTTCAAGATTCTTAATCATAGATCTTTTGGAAATTGAAGTTTTCTTCCTTGGAGCAATTTTGATCTTTTTCAACATCAATTTAAAAAGTTGTTTGTGTTCATAATTGAAGAAGATATCGATTGATCTCTCTCTTCTTTTATGAACCAGAGAACTTCAAGTATTGTTCTTCATTTCATATCTTATATATCTTGAAGTCTCTTTTAAAACACCATCCTTGAATTTCATTCTAAATTCATAACAAGGCTATAGGTGTTTTTCTATTTCTTATTTAACAGGTTTTGAATCTCTTTTGAGATTGTACAAAGTTTGGGACACGGGGAGTGTCGCCATTTTTGTAAGTTGGTGCTTGCGGGGCAAGTGGTTATAGTGGATTGAAAATCTCTACGGGGTAGAGGACTGGAGTAGGATCACAAGGATCCGAACCAGGATAAATCTCTGTGTTTGCGATTGATTTAATTTTCCGCACTTGTCATTTTATTTTCATTGCCATCTTTGCAAATATTACTAACATCTTATTTGCAACATTTTTTAATATACACTATTCACCCCCCCCCCCCCCTCTAGTGTATTTGATCCTTACAGGCTAGAATTACAAATTTGACTAAGAGAAGAATTTAGGATAAGTGAGTTTCTCGTAGGCTGCTAGATTAGGGTAGATAAAAATAATTAGTAAAAGTGATTAGGGTAAAATAAAATGTTAAAACATAATTAGTAAAAGTACGAAATTACGATTTTGCCCTTACTAGTAAACGTGTCCAAAAAATTACGAAAACATACCCACGAGTTCGTATCGTCGCGAGGATTGCGAATACGAGATTCGTTTCAGGGTTTGAGCTACAGGGATACTAGTTTTAGGCCAAAATGTTTAGGAAGCGGGTTTGCGGGTTCTCTATTGATTCGTCTTCCGAAAATTACGAAATTAATATGGGAAGCCTTAATTGATCATAGAATGTTACCGTAAAAGTTTGAAAACATTTTGAAAATGTTTGAATAGAAAATAAATTCATTAAGCCAAAATGGTAATAATTGAAAATGAATTTTTACCAGAATTGTTTTGAGTATTTGATGAAATCCGATCTTACTAAAATACTCCATAACTAGTCTGGTACTTCAAAATATTTTTATAAGAAATTTTTGAAATCGTAAAACTTCAGACAAACAATTACGAAATAGTTTTAGAAAAATTTGAAAATACGTGAATAGTTGCATTGAAAAATACGGACAGTTACATCACAACTCATCTCAACCTTTCATTTCCTAAGATCAAATCCCAACCACTCGTTATCTTGTCCTAGTCGACCCTATGATTGAAAAACAGTTGTCAAATGTAATATAGATAGGAAACGGGAAATATGGTGTCACAGAAGAGAATCCTCTCCTGTGTCGATCAAAAACTCCAATCTCCACATGTTTTTTGGAAGATCCGAGCAGTTTATCTCGATCTCCACCCTCTAAAACCCCTACCCATCAATTTTCAACCCAATCCAAGGTGTTTTGCCCGTTCATCCATCCGACCCAAATTTTACGGTTTTGAATGAACAGAACTTTTGTGAAGGGTGGATGAACGGGCAAAACACCTTGGATTTGGCTGAAAATTGGTGAGTAGTGGGTTTAGATGGTGGAGATCGACATGAATGGCTCCGATCTTCCTAAAAACATGTGGAGATAGAGTTTTTTATCGACACGGGAGAGGATTCTCTCATATGACACCCTATTTCCCATTTCCTCATATTACACACACACACACACACACACACACTAGTTATAACCCGTGCACATAGGGCACGGTTCATTTAAGATATTCTCCTCTCAAAATCTTAGGTCCCTCCAAAATTAAGGAACAATAATTGTTATTTAGTTCCATAAAATTTTAGTTCCACCAAAATTTACTTTCCCCTCAGAATTTAGTTCCCTTAAAAAATTTAGTTCTCCCTAAAAGTTAGTTTACTCTTGATTTAATATGTGCCCCAAGGGCAATGTTCATTTAAAATATTCCCCCTCAAAATCTTGGATCTAATAATGTTAACCAAATAGCAATAATTATAGTTATATCATTGGAACAATACCAATATATTTATATATATATATCATTATAAAAAATTTAGATAGGTAAATTTATTGCAAAAATATTTTTTTGACCACTTCAGATCATAACTTATTTGAATATAGCCTGACATTCAATGATTGTATAGGATGTTATATTGCTTTTACCGATGTTGTATGCAAAAAAATTTGCTGAAGTTTGTGCGGGTTATAGGTGTTTGGAAGTTTCTAAAGCATGTATCATCCATACTTTGATAATTATCAAAAGCATGTATCATCCGCACTTTGTTCTTCAAAATTATATGTGGAAAAGATGATTGTATAGGATGTTGTATTGCTTCGCTGTCTAATTGGCACTAAAAATGTTATATTGCTTTACTATATAAGTGGAATTAAATGTAATATTGCTTTACGTTGATAAATAGCTTTGTATGTTTAAGCATTTGGTGGTAAGGTTATGTGATACACTGCAAGTATCCATGATAACTGATACATTGATCCTTTTTGTTCAGGTTAAATTTTTTCGCAAAAGAAAACTTCTCTTTGTATATATTTTGAAGGGAAGTAGTGATGAATGGTGACTTAGATGAGCTTGGATAGGTAATGCTGGAGACATCGATTGTGCTGAAGAGCCGATGGAACACTCAAGAAAGTTACAAATATTGATGTTAACGATTAAAATTGGAGCATTTGTTTTTATTAAATGGTGTAAAAATGCAATGCTGAAGGACTGATGTATGTATGTATTTGTTAATGACTTCATATTTGTAAATGCCCTTGATATAGAAATGACATCATTGAACTTTGGCTCAATTTGTTATGGTTCAGAGATTCATAATTTATGGACCTTAATATGGTTCGGAGATACAAATGAAGTATTTATTCTTTCGTGGATCTCTGATGGTAATATATAAATGAATTTATTCCTCATTTTGTGATAGAGAAGACTTAACCTAAAGTGTATATCTTTTCAAACATTTGATAGTTAGACAAAATATTTTCTGATTGCATAAACAATGTTATTGGAGTTTGTTCATGTCTTGACATATCAGTTGCGTCCAAAAAGATGAATGTTTGTTTATTTGCATCACATTTCTTCATGCTCCAGTTGACTTGAAGGGCAAAAAAGCATTTTAACTTGTACAGTATTGAGTTTAGATTCTCAGGACTCCCTACTTTCTTTTCCATATTTCCATGAAAAAAAGAGAGCAATGTATTAACTTAGTACCGCATTGCCACTACACCTACATCGTATTGCCAGTGATATACAGAGTGTGGAACATAGCAAGTCTGTATCATCAATGATAGCAAGAGAAAATTTCAGCTGAATCATATTGAAATTCACATATAACACTCATGTTATATCCATAACCATCATCACAATTCTAAAGCTTTAATATATCCAATAACCATATCCTTATCCATGATGTTATATTATGGCTGCAATCTGCATAATTTTGCTTTGATATAATATTATGACAGGGAAAGCCAACACCATTACCAATTCAAAAAGAAGATATGTATTTCCATTATATATTCAAAAAATACATACATCAATCATTCAGTGATGTCTTTTTACACCAATTTATACAAACAAATTAGCAAGTGGTACCCAAATTGCTTCTGCTCCTATACTGAAGTCCTAGAATACCAGAAATTTCATGCCTATAACGATCTAAATCCTTTTTGCATAGTTCATGCAACAGAGTACCCCAAAAAAATCTCCAACGTCTGCAGAGAGATTGGAAATTTAGAAGGCATGGCAGGTGCTAAAGCTTAGTGTGCAAGTTGATGTCTATCTCTTGAAGTGAGGTGAGGTGAGAAGCGCAAATTGCTGTCCAACTCTTGGAGTTAAGTGAGGTCTGCAAGTTGCTGTCTAGGCAAATTTTGACATCAAAAAGGAAGGAATCAAAGAAACATTGACAGAAAACTAAATCACAATAAATAACTTCTATGATATATGAGTATGCAATATTAATCTGTTAACCATCTGAATGAATCTAGACATCAATAGCAATCCTTCAAAAAAATACTTTCAGAAAACCTTAAAATTAACAGAATACAACCAGAATAAAGTTAACAACAAAATAATCAAATTAAAAAAATTAACAGAATAAATAATCAAATTAATGCACAAATCATCAAATCATCAAATATTTTTAAACTCAGTTCGGAGGGAGAGAGAGCATGAGCGAGCAAGCGAGAGAGTAACATTGATAGGATCCTGCCATATATAACACCAAAACCAAAAAAACTATGCAAAAAAAAACTCTGTGACCTTGAACTCCTGAAAAACTTAATCCCTAAAAAACTATGCGAAATAATTTTTCAGATTGAAAGATTTTAATTTGGTTTACTGCTAATTCCTTTGACCGTATTTGTCTAAGTTTTGGATGTTAGCAAATCAAACTTCTATGTTCTGTATTTGTAATTTGCCTTCCAAGTTTGATTTCCTGCTAATTCCTCTATTTACATGTATATAGATTGTGAAAGAGACTATAAGAATGGCAACAATAGTTATTAGGGCTGGGCGAAAAACCTGGTTCCGGTTCCGGACCCGGTTCCGGTTCCGGACCCGGTTCCGAATATTCGGACAAGGTGAATTCGGAACCATAATCGGGGAAAAAATTAGCAACAGATTCTTAATCGAATCAGAATCGGATTTGAATATCAAATAAAGAGACCAACCCGATTCCGCATAACACTTCATAGCGTGTGGGACACGGTCAACGGTATATCATGGCATGTGGGACATGGTCCTCGCTAGCGCCTGCGAATAACAGGCTTTGGCAATTTATGCTCTTCCTACGGACAACAGGCTTTAGCTACTGCTTCAAAAGAAATCTAATTAAAGTACCCAAGCATTCCCAACCGATGTGGGACAATTCGTGCTCTTCTTGCTCCAAGAACCAACTTCCCGCATCGCTCTTTTAGTCCCACATTAACCACAAAGTAAACCTCGATGTAGTTTATAATAGCTTTGTGAGCATCGCCCTTCAAAATTTGTCGTTGTGTAGCCTCGTGCTGAAACGGAATCAGATTTGCTATTGGGGTCTATTGATCAATTTGGAATTGGGTTTCGGATCTGTAATTGTCTGTCGACTTAGAAATCGGAATTAACTATTCCGGATCCGATAAGTCGAAATCAGAAAGTGGATTACATTTTACCCATTCGAATTAATAGGATTCAGATTCGAAATTCCCAAAAAAAAGCAGGTTAATTTGCTCGATGCCTACCCCTAATAGTATATAGCACTCAAGGATTACCAGAATTTTATATCAGTAGTGTAGCACTCAACAATAGTGTGCAACAACATGAACTTGAAGCCAAACTTTATATCCACAGAGAAACTTTATATCCACAGAAACTTGGAAATCAACACCAAAAATATCAATACAATAACCAAACTTTATTAAAAGAGACAAACTTTACAACAACAGAAAAAACAAACTTTTTACCAAGAGTAGCACTCAAGGACTGCCATATTGAATGTAACACCAAAACGTGAAGTTATAATCAAAACTTTATATTAGGGACTACATAAAATTTTATTTGGGATTATGCAAGACACAAAAAGGTGGGGCCCCACGAGTACAAGCTCATGTGGGGCTTGTACTTCCCACCTTTTTTGTGTCTAAGCACCTGATCCATTGGATCAGGTGCCACCTTTTCTACATTAAATCCATTTTATTTAGTCATTAAATATATATTTAAAGACTGCCATATATATTTAAGGACTACCATATATAATTATTATTAAGGACTGCCATATATGTGTGTGTGTGTGGATGTATGCCCTCAGTTCATTTGTATTTGATGCACATGGATTTTAATATTAGATGTGGACATATTGTATATGATGCAAAAAGAAATTAAACATGTCATAAAATGTTTACCAGCATATAGAATAGACATATGAGATGTGTATCTAGATGACGGGGACGTCCCAATTTAAACACAGGTTCAAACAACGTCCAAAACAGACTCCAAATGCGAAAGTTAGAGCCAAAACAGCACAAAAGGTCCATTTAAGGCATTGCGGGTCAGGGCATGCACCCGCAGGTGCTTGACCCGCGAGTGGCCTGACTCGCCTGGGGGGCGGGCACCAGCGCCCGCGAGGCGGGTTCCTAACCCGCCTGCTAGGCGAGTCAAGCTTGCCTCATGCGGGCACCCAGCCCGCAGCATGCAAAAATGGTGGGCCCCCTGTGGGCCCACAGATTTTAAAACCCTAGGGGTTTTATTATGGCGGATGGGTCGGTGCATAAAGTAATTTTTTAGCTGACTTTGGGGGTGAGGGGTCAAATGAACTTGGAATAGAGCGATGTTTTTTCTACGCGTTCACCATTCAACCCTCTTTGCAAGATGTATGACATCGCTCATGGAGATCAATGGTCGGAGGTATTTAATTGACTAAACATTGCCTTTGTGAAATGCATGTTGTGTGTTGAGAAAATTCTCCAAACACGTTTAGTCCCACATTAGAAATGGAGACAATGGCAAATAGGGGCGCACCACCCTCCTTGAAACTTGCATCAAGCTTCAGATCTGAGTAGCTCCATTAAACGTGAGCAAGCCTGGATCTGAGCTTAAGAAAATATTCTCTCTTTATCCCTAATTCGTCCTTGCTCCTGACTGGGCTCTACCAAAGCTACGAAGGAGAATGGATTGGATCTGAAGTCTTGATAGAGGATCCACTCAAGGTGAATCTTTCTTCGGCACGTGGTTGTGTCACGGTCGCTTTTCGATCGTGTCTTTTTCGTGCGCGTACCTTCTTGTCCGTACGCGTATTTTTGTGACCTCCTCTTGTATCCCAAACGTGCGATGTTATATGTCGTTGTGACCCACTGAGAGAGTACTTATTTATGGAATTTTTCGTGAACGTCATTTCACAGCTCATTCTTCCACTAAACAGCTTTGTTTGAAGGGGTGTCGTAACTTTAGACTTCGACGTTTGATCTTTTTATTTTTAGTTCTATTTTTCGTTAACCTAGAGAGTGACCGATCATCATAGTCTCGACCCTCTCGTTGACACGGTCATCCCAATATTTTTCGCATATTTATCGGACACCGTTAGACCGACCTATCGACCTAATCACTTCCGAATTATACTTAGCCCTAATTAATTCAAATTTGAAATCTTAATCAAATCTATAGGTTATCAAACGTTCACATGATATTTCCCTAGCTATTTGTCACACTAGTTGCACACTCTCCCTCTCACACACACACACACTCTCTCTCTCTCTCTCTCTCTCTCTCTCTCTCTCTCTCTCTCTCTCTCTCTCTCTCTCTCTCTCTCTCTCTCTCTCTCTCTCTCTCTCTCTCTCTCTCTCTCTCTCTCTCTCTCTCTCTCCAATCACCTTAATTCTACCCCCTTTCCTACCTTATATAGCAATTCACCCATGTTAAATCGTAACTCATCCCTAGGGTTTCTCAACTCACGCAAGCCAGCTGCCACTCCTCCATCTCCTAGCCGTCGACCACCCGGGTCCCTTGCCCTTTCCTCAGGCCTCCCCTAGCTCCATTCATCCTCCTCCACTGCAACCACCTCCGGCACCCATCCTCCACAAATGAAGCTGCACCAAATCCCAAAAACAGCCTCCTGCAGCACAAAAAGCTGCCATTCATGCCCCTAAAACTGTCGTTCCTTTCACCCATCCTCCCCTCAATCTCACGCATGGCAGCCCTCCCCATTGCCGCACCACCTGCCGCACTCCCCTAGGCCACGACCCTCTGGCCTCTACCCTAAACCACTGGCAACTCCCCCATAAACTGCTGAACCACTGGCCCCCCATCCACCAACTGCCGTACTCCACAAAACAGCCCTCTTCCTACCCCCAACTGCCGTGCAGACCTACCACAACACAGCCCCAGGCCACGCCTCCCCTTCTGCGTCATTGCCGTGCACTCCCTTGCGCAACGATCCCACGGCAACCCCCTGTTATTCGTCTTCCTCCCACGGCCACTTTCGTCGTTGTCCATTGTCTCTAGTTGTCTCCGTACCTCAGTCGCTACCGGAATCCAACCCCTGACGTCGCTACCCGACGACAGAGTAGCTCTCGCATCATGTTGAGGTAATCCCCGATCCGTTAGGAACCCAAACACCGCCTGTTTAAACAAGATAAAAATCGCAATTTTATTGTTTTGGTTAAATCACTAATTGAAGATTAATGAATACTGGACTGTAGGTTGGACTATTGATTTGAGCACATATGGAGATCTGGACCATCGTTGAACTGAGGTTGCAGACGTTATTCAGGCAAGTGAAACTTGCTCAGTTGATTTTTATGCCATGTTTAGGCCATTCTGTGATTTTGAGTAAAAGAGACTAGGCGGTGAAATGATAGTCGCCTAGACACCCATACTTGATCTAGCTTGACAACGAAGCTAGATCCGACACCATACTTGATCTAGCTTGACAACGAAGCTAGATCTGACACTCTTGCCATGCGATGATTCATGCATATCACATGTCACATTTATTTTGATATAACTGTATGCAATTTAATTATGCTATCATGTTGCATTTCTCATGTCATTTTATGCATTGAATGTTTTGTCATGAATTTGTAGCACATGCTACTATTGAAATGTAAGCTGCTGCGAGTAGAATTTTGACTCCTACACCATGAATGAGGCTAGGTGCACCCCTATGCCAAATAAAGAACAATTCCTAGCTTGTGTTCCAGAAGCATGAAATGTAAGCTGCGGCGAGTAGGATTCTGACTCCTACATCATGAAAGAGGCTAGGTCAACCCTATGCCATAAATACTTCCTGGCTCGTGATCCAGAAGATGGGCGCCAATCCATACACACGTGGATGGGTAGGGTTAAGAGGTCACTCAGCGTAGAAGTGTGCCCGTACAGTAACTTCAGCTACAAGGCGTAAACCCTGTGCACGATGTGACTTGCATGTTTTTCATGAAATCGTGATATCTTGTTTAGTAGTTTTGCTACGACATGCCATGCATCATAAAATATCATGTTCATTATAATTGTTGCATTCAAGAAATAATATGACATGTCATCATATTTAAACTGCTAAGTTGCATTCATCGTATAACTGCTATACTTTATGTTTCCTTGCACAAAAGTCTCCCTTTTCCCTTTTGGAGATTTTTGCTGACATGTGCCCTTTTCTCTTTGGGTGTCACATGTCAGGATTTGAGTCTGAGGTAGTTGCTGAGGACTACCAGGTTGTTGATGTCATGCTTGAGGCTTTTGTTGACGTCCAGTTCGAGGATATCGGAGACCAGACTTAGTCTCAGCTGGAGGCTTTCTTAGTTGCTGTTGTTTCACCTAATTGTTGATGTTAGCTTTCAGTGCGCAGCACCCTTTCTTGTTTTAGTCTCGGCCATGCTTGGGCCTTCTTTTTAGACTCTTATACTTTCTTTTTGTGACTATCTCTGAATGTTTTGAATGATGTTGGATGTTATGTTGAATGTTGGTTATTATTTGCCTACGTTCTATTTATTATTGTTGTTGTTTCTTTTGCAATGCAAGAATCTACGAATGGATGAACACACAGACGCTTATCAGACTGTAGCTTCACAGCTTCAAGTCTGAGCAGATCTCTTCGTGTCCCGCCTTCAGTACTTGGGAAGCGGGGCGTGACAGGTTTTTGTGATGGCCCATGCAGGTCGTTGCACCTGCGAAATATCGAAACAACGATAATAATAAAACATCCATTGAAACATTCGAAACATTCGAGTCATAAAAATTGGAGTCTAATGTGAACGGTTTCCTTATCTTAGATGGTAGGAAGACTTAGATAGATGTCCTAGTTTGATAGTCAGGCACCTTCGTCAAGATTTAGTCGTACTCGTCTTAGGATACCTTAGTAGCCTCTCACCCGGCTCTGACCATATTAGATTTCTAGAGTCTTTCCTTTAGTCGTTCGCTTAGGTCCATCAAATTTCAGGCCTAGCAAAACGTAATCTTGTTCTTCTAAGGACCCTTTTCTTGAGATCTATATTACAGTCTAGTTCATTAGAAAGTCTTAGCGCTAAGTTTCTCCTAATCTTTAGTCGGCCCAGTAATTAGAACCCCTGATTTCTATCATTTCTCTTAATCATTACACTTTGGAGCTAATGACCATAGAATCCCATCGTAGCAGATCCACTAAGTTACTTCCCAGTCGTATTTACGTTTCGAATATTTGATTCACTTCCTTGTTTTCGATTCACATGATTTCCTTCATGTCGTTCATCATCAATCGTTGAATCTTCCCCATTACCATCCTGATCCTTCGAAAAGTATTTTCAATATTATTTTTGAATTCCTCTCCCAGTTTAAATTCTTTGAAAACATTTAGCATGAGCTTAGACTTTCTATCCTTCAGCTGACTTAAATTCATTATTTGAGTTTCGAAACATTTTCGTCGAAATCTTTACATTACTACCTTATAATATTTTCTAACCAATATCTTTCATACTCATGTCAATATCTTACTTCCTTCATATAATGACTTTTCTATAATCCAATATACCATTTGTTCTCCTACTATATATATACTACTCAAACTTATTTCAAACAACTCATTGTACCGACCTCTAAGTATTTTTCTATGCGAAAGAGAACTCCAACTTTTCAAGTATGTCTGTTTTTATATTCTTTCATCTAATATCTACTTCGTATTTTAACTTATATCATCTACACACTTTTCCCCTGTATTTTATAAAGACATTATTATATCTTTCTTTCCCTTACTTAAATATTCACAATTATATCTATGTTTCACCTAACCAAGCTATTCCCTCATCCACTCCTTATCTGAACCAGTTCTTTCCGATCTTGTTTCGTTACGCTATTTGATTTTGGTTCCCTTACTATTTCTGAGTCATCCTACTAGTGCTTGTCGTTGCCTATGTCAACCTTAGTTTAGTGGTGGGCCCATTAGTATTATTGTGATGTAGTCGTGGTGCATGTATATAGGTAGAGTGAGTGGACCCGTGTGTGTGAACCCCTGCGTACCACTCATGTATGAGTGTAGTTCCCTTAGTATATTAATGATTGTCTCTTATGTTATATATGCATACTCAGTGTTATTCATGATAAATATGAAGTTGTATGAATGGTAGTATTTATAAATATATGTGTAAATAGCTATACCACTTTAAGGATGTCTGTGTATATTAGAATTAGTGTTGGAATATCTACTAGTGGTGTATGTAGTTTGAAGGTACTTGTAAATGCTTGAAATAGTATACTAGTAAAGTCATGTGCATGTTAGGTATAATGATAATCGGTGTACTTATAGTTAGGTGTGCAGGCCTATTATATGATCTATATGCTAGTACGTATAAGCATGTGCTCGTACGTAGATATTTATGTGCTTAGTCTTGGATAGATATATACATACTATATGAATATGTGTGATATACGTATGGTAATATGGTTATAATTTTGTATGGTACTGCTTGCCTTTACGAGATGTTGTATGTGTACGTGTATACTATGAGGTATACAGGATTGTTGTATGTCGTAACTATGTATGGATAGGTATATGTAGTAGTATACTAATATATGTAAATTGTTATGGTGTAAATATATTTTATGTATGTGACTATACGATATATGCATGTATAGTATAGTGTATTATGATTGTATACGTGTATTGATGTTTGTAATATTATTATAGTATGTAAAGTGATTGCATTATAGGGGGTGTTACTTGATTAAATATTAAGTGTGATTGATATTATTGTGTGTATATGATGGCATGTATTTTTACCTATATAGTGTGACGAGTGATATGATTACGTTGGTATATATATAAGAGTGGTGTGTTGGTATAGGTATAAATATCGTGTTATGAATATAAAGTATTCTGATTCTTGTATGGGTCTTTGAGTCTCACTCATGCTTGAGTGGGTATACTCTAAGTATATTTTTATACTTGTATGTGGTTTGTGTATAGTGCTATGAACATAGTAATGGATGATGTGTGTATAGTGATAGGTTTGGTTGTGCCGGGTTACGTTACGCACATGGTTGTGGGTGGCTATACTGTTATATAGATATAGGTGTTGTTTTTGTAGTATAGTTCCTTACGAAGGTTTTACATGTTTGAATGTATATATGTTAGCTAAACTAGGTGTGTAGATGTGCTAAGTATATAGTGGTATGAGTGGCAAGTATGAATGTATATTAGTGTTAGTGTGTGTGGGCGTGCACCATGCACGGGTAAGTATGTGCTTAGCTATAGGTGTTTGCGACTATGGTATGTGTGTTGTGTCTTGAATATAATTATAGGATTGTGTGTAATGTGTATATATGATGAAATGTCTACGTGTATTTGAATAACTATATATGTGTGTATTTATAGTAGGGGTGAATGTATATTAGATATAGAATATGGTATGGTGTGAATGCATGTGTTGATATGGTGTTGTTGAATGTACACTATGAGATATAAGGGAGTAGTATATCTGTGTTTGTTTTGTACATAGGTAGTTATCTATACGTGAAGTACTACGATTGTATTTGCTGGTGTGAACTATTTTATGTAGGTATCTGTACCAGAGTTACGTAATAAGTGAGTGATAGTTATATAAGGGACGTACGTGATTATGTGAATGATTGAAGTACGTGTATGAATTTGACTGTATATAATATGTATAAGTATAGAATGTGTATATATATACATGTTTGTAGTATTAATATTTGACTACCTAGTGCATATATAAGCACTTGTAGTTACTATACATGGTTTGAATTATAAGTGTGATATGATTGGGGCAGTTACTAGAATGGCTAGATATATATTTTTTGTTAGAAAGTCCGAGGACGGACTTTCCTCAAAGGTGGGTAGGATGTCACGGTCGCTTTTCGATCGTGTGTTTTTCGTGCACGTGTCTTCTTGTTCGTACGCGTATTTTTGCAACCTCCTCTTGTATCCCAAATGCGCGATGTTATATGTTGTTGTGACCCTCTGAGAGGTACTTATTTGTGGAATTTTTCGTGAATGTCATTTCACGGCTTATTCTTCCACGAAACAGCTTTGTTTGAAGGGGTGTCGTAACTTTAGACTTCGACGTTTGATCTTTTTATTTTTAGTTCCATTTTTCGTTAACCTAGCGCTTGACCGATCATCGTAGTCTCGACCCTCTCATCGACACAGGCGTCCCGATATTTTTCGCATATTTATCATACACCGTTAGACCGACCTATCGACCTAATCACTTTCGAATTATACTTAGCCCTAATTAATTCAAATTTGAAATCTTAATCAAATCTATAGGTTATCAAACGTATCACATGCTATTTCCCTAGCTATTTGTCACACTAACCCTCTCCCTCACACACACACACTCTCCAATCACCTTAATTCTACCTCCCTTTCTTACCCTATATAACAATTCACCCATGTTATATCGTAACTCATCCCAATGGTTTCTCAACTCACGCAAGCCAGCCGCCACTCCTCCATCTCCTAGCCGCCGGCCACCCGGGTCCCTTGCCCTTGCCTCCGGCCTCCCCTAGCTCCGTTCATCCTTCTCCACGGCAACCACCTCTGACATTCATCCTCCACAAATGAAGCCGCACCCAACCCCAAAAACAGCACCCTGCCACAAAAAAAGCTTCCCTTCAAGCCCCTAAAAACTGACGTTCCTTTCACCCATCATCCCCTCAATCTCACACACGGCAGCCCTCCCTATTGCCGCACCACCTGCCGCACTCCCCCAAGCCACGACCCTCCGGCCACCACCCTAAACCGCCGACAACTTCCACATAAACTGTTGAACCGCCGGCCCCCCATCCACCAACTACCGTACTCCACAAAACAGCCCTCTCCTTACCCCCCCAACTGCCGCGCAGACTTGTCGCAACACAGCCCCATGCCGCGCCTCCCTTCTACGTTGTAGTTGTGCACTCCCTTGCGCAACGATCCCACGGCAGCCCCCTGTCGTTCGTCTTCCTCCCGTGGCCACCTTCGCTGATGTCCGTTGTCTCTAGTTGTCGTCGTACCTTGCTCGCTACCGGAATCCAACCCCTGACGTCGCTACCCGACGTCGGTGTAGGTCTTGCGTTAGTGTAGGTCTTCGGTGGTATCAGAGCCATATTTACATGATCTATGTTATTTGCAATTATAAAGTGTATATGATACCACGTGTTTCTCCATGAGATGAAGGTTTTTTATTAAGCTATAGTCGTTCCCATGTGACGTTTTATTTTCAAAAAATTGTTTTGAAAATTAAATCTATTTTAAAATCATCTGATAATTTTAAAATTAGATCTTAATTATTATATGATGATAATTAATTTTTTGTAACTTAAACTTATGAGATAAATTTTAAGTTGCATGTTTTGCCAAATTTTATATGATAATTTTTAGTTAATTGGTAATCATGTTAAATTGTTTAGTAGACATTTTAATGGTTATATCATTTTTGTTGATTATGTGATGATACAAGAAAAATAATTAGGATAGCCATTAAAAGCTTTCTGAAAATTATAAGATAATTTTTGAAGGACATGATATGATTTAAAAATTGTTGCAATAAATTAAACTCCTAATACATGATTAGGGTAGCCCTTTTTTTCCATAACTATTATTTTAATTGTTCTAATAATAATGTTGAAAAAAATGCTATGATTTAAATTGTTGCAACTTGAGTTTTAAATCTCTAATACATGATTAGGATAGCACCCTAAGAATCCTTCTAGTTGATAGGATTAACTAGTTTTAATGAAGCCATTTCAAGTCAATGACACGCATATGAATAATTAGTATCGTTCAATAGATCATGATCTAGTCTAGCATTTTTTGACTAGTGTTGTGGATCACCTTAGCTCGACTGGGGATAGTGATCCTGGCCTAGCCAAATCCCTGGCTGTGTTCTGCTGGATCGTAAGGATGCAAATTATGATTATGTGAAACCATCGATTACATCTAGTCAAATACGTCAAAAATCATCTTCAAGATTAGCCGTAGCCCTCCTTGTTTTTGGATTAAGAGACTAAAAAGACGCATGTCGGTTGTAGAGCCTCCTCAAGCGATGGCATGGTCTGTTTTACCGACTTCATCATACATGTGATGTAGTCTAATATTAACCCAAACCGTTGCGTTGGGTCTCCTCGAGTATCGGTGTAAGTTAATATTAGACATGAAAACAAGGGTTCGACTAGACTAGTCATTATGGTTTGTTGAGTCTCCTTAAGATCATAAGTAACAATGGGTAAAAACCAATAGGGAGTCACATGTGATGTGATTGATAATGAGTTTATCTATCAACTGCAGAGTCGATCAGCTTGTTAAGTCTCCTCAAGGTTGTGAAGCTCAGGGTGGTTGGTTCCCCCTCCCAATAAATAACTATATTTGTTCATCTATATGGCTAAAGATGATCGCAAAAATAGTGGGAGGATATAGTTGAATAAAAACCATTTTAACTATATTTAAAAATCATGAACATATACTAAACTAGTGTAATTCTATGTTTTACCGAAGTGGAATCCAAAATCGTAATATCCTTAAAAGAAATAAGTCAACAGAAAAAAAATGATTAATTACGGAATATCTGATAAACCAAACTATGTTCTCACTATATTAAAGTGTCCTTCCTAGCACAGAGTTAAGAATAATGATTTCATTAAGCTCTAAAGTCTAACACAATATAAGTACGCACTTAACACTCGCCTCTATGAGCAGGGGCAGCTTGAACATACTGATGTTTAAAGCATGTTTTTTCATACAACTTGTTGAATCCACTCAAGGTTGTACGGAAAACAGTTTCAATCCGCAAGGTTCAAAACTTCGATCAAACTATTTGACTCAAAGATGAGTGTAAGAGCGGTGCAAGACCGTGTATCCAAATTAGATCTTGAGACGAACAACTTGTTGAGTCTCCTCAAGGTTGTAAAGCTCAAGTGTTTGGATGCATGTGATGCTTGTACACCTAATATTTGTGTTAGGACAGGAAATGTCTAAATGTGATTTAGAAAGAAGAAGGAAGTAATGATAAGTCATTGAGAAAGAATTTTTAGTGTATCATGAGAAAAGGCATAATTGGAGGAACTGAAAATGGGACATGTTTGATGTTTAAAATTTCAGAATAATTATTATAAAAAGGAAAATATAGTCTCACATATTGGCTAATGAATAAAAATTGTCTTTAGGCCATATGGGACGTATATCACACTTGGCAAATGTCGTCACGTTACTTTAGAAGAAATGGTTTGATGCGATTATTTTGTTTAACGATGTTGTATTAAGAGTTAATACATGAATGTGCAAGTTAGTGACAAAGCTTATCTATAGTAAAATAGACTAGGCCATACCAAAGAGCCTAGACTTGACAAGTCACATAAAGAGGGGTCTCTCGACCTCTCGTATTATGAGTCAAAAGACACTTGTAAATCTTGTCTCAAAGGTATGATGGCCGAAACTCCTTCTGTAGGATAGTGGGAGATGAGTTGGAGAACTAATGGTCGCATACATACGGATGTATCTGGACCCAAGTCTTAATTAGCCAGGATATGGTGTTCTTATTTTATCTAGACACGTGTTCTTGATGAAACAAAAGGCAGATGAAATAGAGAACAAAATGACAGAAGAATTTGAATCACTTCGATTGGATCGAAGAGGCGAATACTTTGTTATTGTTATGTAATTCTTGCGTAATTAAAATAAAATGAGATTTTCTCTCAGGACAAGTCTCACAACGCATCGGTGTGTTGGAGAGCATGAATCGCACTCTGTTAGACTTGGTGCGATACATAGCTAGTGACTCTGAGTTACAATCCCCTTTCGGGGTTAAGCCCCAGATAATAATGCCTAAGTTCTTGATAAGGTTATGTTAGAACCTTATAAATATAATATTCCTCAAATTAATCGTTAGGAAGTCACTCGAGCCTCGTGAGACGAAGGAGTCGAGTAAAACATCATAGTTGATGATGACCTAGTTAACTTACAAGAATCCATTCGAAGTAGGGACTCTGATAAATAGTTTGATGTGATCCAAAAAAGGTCCTTGCAATTAAATAAGGTATGGACTTTAGAAGATGTGCCCAAAGGAAGTGTTCCCTTTGGCTGCAAATGAATTTTCAAGACAGAAGATCAGTGCAGAAGGAAAATAATGAAGTACAAGTTATGCTGGTTGAGAACAGTTAACATCAAAACTCCAATAAACAGATTATGATGAAATTTTCTTGCCAACAGATGTGTACAAATCTGGTCGGATCAGACTCGATGTCAATTCTCATGATGACCATAAATACTGGAATATGTTTGTTTTCTAAATATTATTTAGAAGAAAAAACTTATAGAGTTTTCAAGGTCAGTGGGAGCGAATAAAAGGCATGTGATGTATCAAGGAGCCGAAACATGTGTTTTGACAAAGTGGTCAAAGAGTTTGACACTTTATCAGAGTTGACTATGAACCATACAGATGACCAGTGACTATGTTGGGTTATTCTCATAGAAGATGATAAGTTGGATGAGACCCCGTCAAAACAAATTTTATGGATTCCAAGAGATCAAGGAAACGATTTGGATGAGATTCAAATTTGTGATCTAGTAGAAACTTAGAACCCCTTAAGTCTATACTGAAGACGGTTTAGCAGATCCGATCACGAAGTATTTACCACATGAAGTCTGGAGAGACTTATGTGTAAATGCGGTATGAGATACCGGGATAAATGGGCTGAGTGCAAGCGGAAGATGTTTACAAACATCTTGTTTGAAATAATAGTAAGTTGTTTGGTAAGTATTTACCTAAGTTAATAATAGTGTAATCTTCATTAGAACTTAGGTATAGTCTTGAGACTTAATGCGAGGTCTAACATGTATCAAGATGGAGATCTCGATCATGGAGAAGTGGCTAACCTATTGTAGCATAAGTATAAAAACATTCGTGGTCGTAAATGTTTCGAAAAAGGGATATCGACAAATCGAGTATACTATTGTGTCTTAGTCTTCACCATGGTGTGGTGACGATGATCTCATGATTGTTTGACTTTGCCAAGTCGAAGACAAGACACACGTGCTCACTAGAGAATGAGTTCACTGAACGACCCATCGAAAGTTATCATATGGTTAGCATTGAATAATTTGTCAGTAATAACTCTCAGTGATGATATGCAAGTTGGTCTTTAGACTGAGGTCATTGTACAAACCTGTAAATGAACGATGTCACTTAGATCTATGATCTAGCCTCGGTGCATGCCTCATTAAAAGTTCTTTAGTTGGGTGACACTTGAAGCGTGCGAGGAGAGTAATGACCAAGATAGGATTCATCTCTCCTGGTTAAGGGGAGTTAGTGTCGCACGTGTTAATTCGATGTTTAGTAAAAAATCTGGCCAGAGTATGTTGGAAGAGGTCCAACATTGTTTGACTAAAGATCGATGGAGACTAACCAGCTTCGAGATATTGGGGTTGACCGTTGACCATACCCTAGGCTTGACTCGGCGGCATAGTTTTGACGAAGGGACTAAAACTACTGTATTCATTACGGACACAGTCGGGGTGGTCCCGGTAATACCCATGTCGATGAGTTAACCACATAATTATGATACCGAAACAGGGACGGTGCCTGCTGCTCGTGATCACTACCGTTTAGGGTTTCGAGCCCCACATGTAGTAGGGTCAGGCTGTAGGGTCTCACACAGAGTGAGACCTTCGTCAAGTAATAGGTAGGATTAGAGGAAGACCTCCTAGGGATAAGAGACATTGGGCTGAAGAGAGAGCCAAAAAAGGATCTTTCGTGTAAATCCTGCATAATCTCGAATGTTATCAGTGGGAGAAAATGCCTTTGATGCAAGAGACATAAAACTGCAAAGAGGCTGCAGTTAGCGTCTAGATTCGAGATAAATGATTCTGAGTGCAAGTGGGAGATGTTGAGGGACATATGCCCTCGATTCATTTGTATTTGATGCAAATAGATTTTAAATATTAGATGTGGACATATTGCATATGATGCAAAAAGGAATTAAATATGTCGTAAAATGTCTATGAGCATATAGAATGGACACATGATATGTGTACCTGGATGACGGGAACGTCCCGGTCTAAACTCAAGTTCAAACTGCGTCCAAAATAGACTCCAAACGTAAAAGCTAGAGCCAAATAGTGAAAACCCCATTTAGGGCATTGCAGGTCGGGGCCCGCACTCGCATGCCCTCGACCCACGAGCGGCCCGACCCGCCTGCTGGGCAGGTCAAGCCCACCCTAGTGGGCTGGGGCCTGCCCGCACTTGTAGGCGGGCGCCCAGCCCATGGCGTGCAAAAATGGTGGGCGCCCCTGTGGGTCCACAGATTTTAAAACCTTAGGGGTTTTATTATGGCGGCTGGGTCGATGCGTAAAGCAATTTTTTGGCTTACTTTGGGGGCTCGTTTGAGGGGGTCAAACAGACTTGGAATGGAGCACCGTTTTGTCATACGCGTTCACCATTCAACCCTCTTTGCAACGATGTATAACATCGCTCTTGGAGATCAATGGTTGGAGTTATTTAATTAACCAAACATTGCCTTTATAAAATGCATGTTGTGTGTTGAGAAAATTCTCCAAACATGTTTAGTCCCGCATCGAAAATGGAGAGACGGGGAGGGGTCACTATATAAATAGGGGCATATCCCCCTCCTTGAAACTTGCACCAAGCTCTAGATCTAAGTAGCTACATTAAACGTGAGCAAACTCGGATCTGAGCTTAAGAAAATATTCCCTCTTTCTCCCTAATTCTTCATTGCTCCTGGCTCTAGCAAAGCTACGAAGGAATTCGGATTGGATCCGAAGTCTTGATGGAGGTTCCACTCAAAGTGAAACTTTCTTCGGCGAGTGGTTGGCTCAGCGACAAGGGTGTTGCTCGTCTCGGGACGTGGTTCGGCTCGGGATGCGGTTCAGTTTGGGAGAAGCGGATCGGTGCATTACTTCGGAGTCAAAGAAACATTACTGAAAACGACGATTCATATTCTGCGGAAACAAAGTTAAGGGTATGTAGTTTATTAACATGTGTTTATAATTGCAAAGAGGTTGATAGATCTATCTTTAGGGGTTGGTCGGACCAACCCCGAGATAGTCGTGATTCTGGCTAGGGTTTAACTCTTTAAGGCTAGACTTAAAATAGTGTTAAGTTGGTTTTTTGTTGCTTTTATATTTTCGTCGTTCGTCCGACTTATGCCAGACGTTGATTTTATAGCCATAAGGACATATAAAACCCTTCAATATAGTTATCTTTAAAGACTTTATTAAGGACGGCCATATCTTTTTAGGTGATACCTTTTTAGTGATAATTTTATATCAATCTATAATAACTCAAATTTGTATCGGGACTGCTATATATATCAAGGTAATTTTAAATCAGGACTGCCATATATAGTCCTGATATAATGGCATATGTAGTCTTTAAAGATATGACTAATAATATGACTAATGTCATAAATAAAATTGATACATATATATAGTCATATAATTGCATAGTTCTGCCAAAAACTTAGTAACCTGATATAATCTTTTTTGGCAGAAAAACTGCTTTTGGCATAGTAGTCATATAATATTAACAGAAAAACTAAAATAATAGTTTTGGCAGAACTATCCCTTATAATATTAACATGATATCAGGACTATGCCATATAACATAATCCACATCCATAATATCAATATTACTAATATTAGGATTGAAAACTAAAATAATCCACATCACTAATATCAGGACTACGTTATGAATAGGGCACATTGGGCCTATTGGGTCTCCACCCATTACGTTACTTTTCTATAAATACAGGGTTACGAGTTCAGTAGCCGTCACCTTCATAATACGTTATCAGCACGCTCGTCAGCTGAGTTAAACCTCTGCTGACGGATGAATCACAAGGACGCGGATTGGGATTTCTTCTCCAAACTTTGCTAGATCTGGTGGGTAGGATCTAGAGGTCATCAACTTTGTTCCCTAGATCTGATATTTCATGCACATGATGATGATGAATTTGTGTTATTTTCTATTAGATCTACTAGAAATCTCTTTTTCTGCTTAGTCTTTAAGAAAAATCATATTTTTAAAACACAGATCTCTATTTAAAACAGTTTTTAAATCATTCTTGGACAAAATTCAATGTTTAAGCATTAAAAATCAAATTTTTATGATAATGAACGTTGATTCAAAGATTAAAAATTGTATTTTTACAATAAAATCCGATTTTTTTCCTCCGAAATATATGGATCTAGAGGGATTGGCGTCCCCTCCCCATGCACACGCCATCGTGCATCTAGTCGCCGCCCCCACACGTGCCCGTCGCGTGTGCCCTCATGCGGCCAGTCACCGCCACCGCGCGCACCCACCGCGTGGCCTATCGCCGCCCACGTGTGCCTGCATGCGGCCCGTCGCTGCCTCCCCACGTGCGTGGCCGCCTGTGGCCTGCAGCCACTCCCCATATGCACCGCCGCCCACGTGCCCTGCCTACGGCTTGTCGTCACAAAACCCTAATTAGGGTTTTTCCAAAAAAAATTAAACGAAGGGCTATTACGAAAATTAATCAGGGGCTTACAGTAAATTATTGATCCATTTTTCAAATTAATTTGGTCCATTCTATGTGTAATTCATCATATAGGTCTTTTCCTTATTGGATTAGATTATTTTTTCATGTTTAATAATTATGAGGATCCTGAGACCGCTCTGTTGTTAGTCAACTAACCTAACGGGTAATGACGTTTCCACGTGGTCCAATTAATTATTAAACAAAAATATTTTATTCCATTAAAATGCCTGTGATGTTGCATATTTTCATTGCCCGTAGCATGAATTTATTTGCGATTAATAATACTACATGCATTTGATGAAAACTATATCTGCCTGCTGCATATCCTATGTTTTGTGATGCACATTTTATTTAGCATGCTAAAATCTATATGATATATTTTTAATGCCTGTAGCATAACTATATGTCTGCGATGAAATTATTTGAATGCCTGCAGCATATAAATAACATGTGTATACATCATATATGTTTTAATTCATGTTAACTGAGCATACATTTTTAGCTCACATGCTTGATATTGTTTGCATGGATAATTTAGTTTCTTTCAACTATTTTATTGAGCATACATTTTTAGCTTACAAGCTTTATATTTTGTGCATGATAGATCATTAAATGTTACATATTGCACACTTATATGCTCATCCCATGCTCATGCTCATGATATGACATTGTTTTATGACAACAAACCAACAATAATTTCAAAAGGTTTAACATCATATCCACTTTGATAAATTGAACCTGAAGTTCAAAACAAATCAAAAGTCAGCACCCTTTTTACTCAAATAAAATAAAAAAGTACCAAATATGATGGATTATGTGAAAACAATTTATGCGACCTTTTTAGAGATACACATTTTGCGGTAAATAGATCTCTCAGATCTATGGTATTTATAAACCAATATTGACATCAGCAATTGTCATACCACTGCTAAACTCTTTTAGAGTAATATCACTTTACAAGGTATGATTCTTGAATCTAGCCTTAATTTTAATCGTACGCCCGAAGTCGTGACTTAATAGATAAGTGAGAAATTATAAATTTCGTAACCACGTATTTGTTTCCCCTTGAGCCTGATTCTCTATCCACATAATACTTGAATGACTCAATAAAAATGGCCTGGAGACCATACTTGAGCTTTCAAATAGACTTTTAAAAGTCTCTCATAAATTAGAAAAGTGGAAATATAGACACTAACTCATTCCCTTGTGTATGTCTACTTAGCAAGACTAATATTCATTCTTCCTTATAGATGACAATAAGGAGGACTGAAAACAGGGGAAGTCTTGAATAAAACGAGAAAGAGAAGATATGATATACCTCGACATGGAGTAAGCAATGGCAAACCAATATCAGACCAGAAGTTCTGATAAGACCCATAATGCTTTTGCAACATTAATGAACACTAACTTTTGCCAGATAAAAATATATACATACCTAGTCTAAACGACAAAAGTCAATTGACCTTGTATATATCTAGCTACTCCCCAAGAACAAATAAACTTTGAAAACAAATTTAATTCATTGTCATAACATATTATTAATGAGTATAGTCCCGCCCCGCCCCGCCGCTTCACTCCGCACCAAGCACCCGCTGCATCGTTGCAACGCCCGCACCCCGCTACGACCGAGAGCATCTCTCGGTCTGACCGAGAGATTTTCCCCGCACCGCCGCTCCGCCCGCACGTTGCAACTGCAACGTTGCAACTGCAATGTTGCAACCCCTGCCCCGCAGCCGCTACGACCGAGAGCTTCCCTCGGTCTGACCGACCCGCTCCCCCGCTTCGCACCGCTCCCCCGCTCCGTTGCAACCCGCCCCGCTGCAACCCCCGCTCCCAAGTGCCCGACCGACGTTTTCCCTCGCACCGGCCCGCTGTGACCGAGCGCCCACGCCTTGCAACGCGCTCCGCAGCGTTGCGACCGACCGGCTGCTGTGTTCTCTCGGTCTGACCAAGAGAAATCTCCGCAGCGGCTCGGCCTGACCGAGCGAAATCCGTCGCAACCCCGCATCCGTCGCACCACTTGCCTCGTGGACCCCCCAAGTTCTCCAGAGGTGTTGTGGGTCCCCCATTGACCCCTAGAACTGCTGTGGGTCCCACCCAAGTGTTTCCTCTCCGTTGTTTTACCGATTACGACGTTGCGACACGTCGTAGCCCTTCGTCGCACGTGCTAGCATTGGAATCTTGGTTCGTTGATCTGGTTGCTGCCCAGACTATTCGAGCGAGGAATCTGATCTGGAAATTGGACTAGGAGCGCGTTCTTATATTACAACCCCTGGCGTCGCTACCCGACGCCAGTGTAGCTTTCGCGTCGTGTTGAGGTAACGTTCTGCACCCCTAGGACCCCCAACCACAGCCTGTTAAACAAGATTAAAATTGATGTTTTTAAATTATTTTAAATTCACTAATCAAGATTAATAATATGGGACTGTAGGCTGGTGGACTTGCGCACATAGGTTGTTTGTGACTTGTGGACTTTTGGACGGTGTTTTTCAGACGTCAGATTTGCAGGCAAGTGAAACTTGCCGTCTTCTTGTTTAGGCCATGTTTTAGGCCGCTTTTTGTACCGTAGCGTAAAAGAGACTAGGCAGTGAAATGATAGCTGCCTAGACGCCTATTTGATCAAGCTTGACAACGAAGCTAGATTCGACCCCTTTTACTTGCTCATGTCATTCATGCATCCTTATCTGTCATGTTTAATTTCCTTATCTGTACGTCTTGCTACTTGCCATGCCATGTCATCCATGCATTGAATGTTACATTCGTAGCACACGCTACATACTTGTGCTTCCTTGTTCAGGCTAGGCACCTGCTTTTGCAGGCACAACCCTATGCCAAATACACTTCCTGGCTCGTGATCCAGAAGCGAGCATTCCGTGTTCGGGGGTAAGGCCCTGGCTCGATACACGTGGAGGGATAGGGATAAGCGATCACTTGAGTGTAAGAGTTGGCCCGTACAGCCACTCTAGCCAAAAGGCGTAATCCCTGTGCACGACGTGCTTACTAGACTTGTCCTTGTCTTTGTGATTGTTCTTGCAAACTTGATATCCATGTCATGATTTAAATGCCAGTTTTTCATGCCATGCTCGTATTTTACTTCACTTGTTGCACTCATGCTATATCTGTCATGTCATTGCATTATGCTAGAACTGCTAGGTTGCTTTACTTTTACTTTCAGTTTCCTTGCACAAGTCTCTTGTAGACTTGCTGACATGTGCCCCTTGCTCTTTTGGGTGTCACATGTTAGACCCTGAGCCAGAGACCGTTGCTGAGGACGAGGTGTTTGCTGACGCTGAGTCGGAGCCCACGTTTGACGAGGAGTTTGTGGACACCGGTGACCAGTCTTAGAGACTGTTCTGAGTTACTTCTGTTTTAGGTTGTTGTTAGTTTTCGGTGCGTAGCACCTTTTCTTTCTGCATGTTTTACTTTTGTTGGTCATGCTTGGGCCTTTAGACTCTTTTTCTTTTCAGCCTGGTGGCTTTTCTGTGATGTTGGAACTTATTTTATGGATATTCTGAGATTGCTTTTTGTCTCATTTCCTTTATTATTATCTTGTTTCGTATCGCATTTGCAAGGACCTGCCATTTGAAGTTTATTGACGCTTATCAGACTTGCAGCTTCGCAGCTTCAAGTCTGAGCGGACCTTCTCACGCCTCGCCTCCATATTTTTGGAAGCGGGGCGTGACACATGTACCTCTCCTCGAGTGCGTCCCACATCTAGTAAGGATCCTCTACAGTAAGGTACTCGTCCTTCAGGGTCGAGTCTAAATGTTTCCAGATATTGATAATGGATTTCGCCTTTAGTATATCGGAAACTTCCTCTGTATGAGGTGCTTCTTTTGAAGCATCCTTGTCGGCTGAGGCAGTACTTGTTGTTGCCTTCTCAGTCGGTATGAGACTGAAACCATGAGAGCGCAGATGGAACTTCAGGTCCAACTGCCAACTCAGGTAGTTTGACCCATCGACCTTCAGGACCGAAAAGTCGACATTCGCAAGTCTGGCCATTGAATAATCTATCAATATAAAAACAGCATGGATTATTAAACTGAGTAAAAATAGACATTCACGCATGTATTTTAAGCATTTGTCATAACATGAATTTGTTAAAGAAAATTAACATGCATGCTTTTTGACGGTTTCATAACGTGAATAATTAAAAAGATTAACATCCACGCATGCTTTTTGACAGTTTCATAACGTGAATAATTAACAAAAATTAACATCCACGCATGTTTTTTGACAGTTTCATTGTAACATTAACATGGCATGAAAAAGTAGTAACATTCACGCAATTAATGTATAAGCAATGAAAAAATAACTTAGGACTATGGGGATCAGCCATCCGACACCGAAAAGAAAACGACAGTCCGAAATTACATCAAAAGTTGCATGAAAGAATAAGTACAACTAGGGAACTTCAGAGAGAAGCCCCTATCATCTTTGTGCATACGCCTTCAGCTCTTTTTTGGTGTTTGCCGGTCTTCTTTTTACATTTATATCCTCACTTACAAATTTCTCTCAAAAAAAGAAAAAAATTGCAGGAAATTAAAAATGTCGGAAACCTGGCTGATCCCTAAAAACATAGCCTAATCGCACATCCACGCAGATAATATATGAAAAATATACAACCACACAGATAATCATATCACAGGCATGTAAAGATTAATTAAATAATCTAAATAGTGTGTGACGTGCTAAAAATTATTTTTGAAAAACTTTTTACTTTTGATCCATATTTTTAATGTTTTGTTTACCGCTTTTAAACCATTTTTATAAAGTTTCTTTAATTATTTTGGGCTTTTAGGGCCAAAAAGAAAAAAAGAAAAATTATTTGTGTAAATGGGCTAATTTTCAGGCTTTTGGGCCAGAAAAACAACCCATTAGGGTTAATTTGGGCCTCCCCCGAAAAATTGGCCCGTTTAGGGTTAGGGTTTCCGAAAAACCCTCGGGGGGGGCCCACGGTGCACCGCCGTGACGGCTGGCCGCGGCAGCCGCAGCGGCGGCCGCGGCCGCGGCTGGCCGCGGCGGCCAGCCGCGGCACAGGGCCGCGGCTTCAGGCCGCGGCCGCTGTGGCCTATGGCCGCGGCGTTTTCGCCGCCGGAGGTGCTTGTGAAGCGACACCGTTTTGCCCTTCGGGCGTGCGGAGTATGGATAAGGTTGGGGGGTAAAAAACGGATTTTTCAATCATTTACATATCAAAAAACTGATTTTTATTGTTTTAGACATGCGGATCTACATAAAAATGTGATTTTTACCGTGTTTTTAAACTTTTTGATCCTAAAACATGCAGATCTAACGTGAAACGCAAGTTTAGATCTAAAAAGTTTTGATTTTTACCTCTAGATTCGACAAGGTAATCTAGTCGACGGTTGGTGAAGGATGCCATTTTCGCTCCCCGTTGAGAAGATTACGATCTTCTTGAATCTGAGCGATTGATGGATCTCCTTCCTCGCGAGCCGCCGTCTCCTCCAACGAGCGTGATCATGTTGATAACGTGTTGTGAAGGGAAAAGTAGAGAAATAGGTGTAGAGGGTTAAGAGCCACCTACCCTCATATTTATAGCTTTCAATAGTGGGCTGGATACCCAATGGGCCTCATGGGCCTATTCATAACAGTAGAGAAATTACACATGGAAACATAGAAATTGTAGAGAGAAAGAACCCAGAACTCGCATTGGCAAAAATCGAGAACTCGCATTGGCAAAAATCCAGTTGAGGTAGGGTATCATCTCCTTCCAATTTATTTTTAAATATTTATTCCATCCAAATAGAAATTGTTGCATATTTTTTGTTGTCCTTTCTAAAAGCTATTGAGGCTTATGAACAGATATGTTTATGGACTATTTTTTATCCACTACTTTTTTGTTGTCCTGTTTAAACCTAAATAGATCCTTTGGCAATTTTGGTATTTTTTGGTATTGATTGTCTTATGGTGGAGATGCAGTGCATAGAGTTTTGATCCAAGAATTTTGATACATTTTGATACCTGATAAGAGTTTTTATCCATGAATTTTTAATTTAAAAATGTATCAAACTTCTTTCTTAAACGTGATACATGTTTTGATAAATGTATCAAAGTTTTGATATACATGTACACATTTTTAAACCTGAAACATTTATTAAAACCTGAAAGAGTCTATCAAAACCTGATACATTTATCAAAACCTGTTGCATTTATCAAAACTCTATCAGGTTTAAAAATGTATCAAAACCTCTATACATGTATACCAAAACTCTATCAGGTTTAAAAATGTATCAGGTATATCAAAAACCTGATACATTTTGATACTCCAAGAATTTTGAATTCAGTCATATCTGGTTTTAAAATGTATCAAGAATTTGATACAGTAATTTTGTATTTGAGAATTTTTAACCCTGATACTCCAAGGATTTTAAACCTAATAAACATCTTTAGAGTGCCCATGATCGAAGAATTTAGTTAATTATCGTGTGTTGTTCTATGGCTCTGGGCTTAGATTCCACGAGTTGTGATAAATTAATACATTCCATGTTAACTGATAAAGCAATAAAGTGCAGATGCACTAACAACCAATGGCATCTCATTTTCATTTTCATTTTCATTTTTCATGCATATGCACAATAATTTTCATTTTCATTTTTCATGCATTTGCACAATAATATATTTCTTTCCCTTTTTCAAAATTATAAAACTCTTTTCATTTTCATACATGCGCATTTTCACATGCCAGAAAACTAGGAGCATGAAGGTCAATAAGTTCAGTTGAAGACCCCCCCCCCCCCGCCCACATGAAACAGCTCCTAGCATTTTACAGAGTGTTCACATGAATCAGCTCTTCCGAATATTTGAAACACATGAAACAACTTCCAGCTTTTACCGTGTTGCTTGAGAACCCATTTTATTTCCCTCTACAATTTGAACTGAACTTGCATTGGTCAATTTTATTTCTCTCTATAATTTGAACCGAACTTGTATTGGCCAATTTTATTTCTCTCTACAATTTTACACATGGGTTCTTTCTATCTACAATTTCTGTGTTTCCAAGTCTCATTCACCACCTGTCATGTTTGATGAACTGTTTGAACAGAAGTTGTATTAGCTGCTCGTGACTCTGTTGACTTGACAATCTGGTCGGTGCCGTAGGGGAGGTGTGACAAGATCTGGCAAGGACGTGGCAAAAAAATCCATGTGTAATATTTAGTATTTATTCCATCCAAATTATTTTTAATATTTATGCGGGTGGCAAAAATCCAAGTTCTGGACAGATCTTGCGAGAAATAGGTCGATCTTGCAGGAAAAATCCAGTTAAGGTAAATATTAAAAATAATTGTAGAGAAATTCAATATGGAAACATAGAAATTGTAGAGAGAAATAACCCAGAACTTGCATTGGCAAAACTCCAGAACTCGAATTGGCAAAAATCCAGTTGCGGTAGGCTATCATCTCCTTCTAATTTATTTTTTAATATTTATTCCATCCAAATAGAAATTGTTGCCTATTTTTTGTTGTCCTTTCTAAAAGCTATTGAGGCTTATGAATAGATATGTTTATGGACTACATTTTATGCACTACTTTTTTATGCACTACTTTCTTGTTGTCATGTTTAAACCCAAATAGATTCTTTGGCAATTTTGTTATTGATTATCTTATGGTGGAAATGCGTGCAAAGAGTTTTGATCCAAGAATTCTGATACATTTTGATACCTGATAAGAGTTTTTATCCAAGAATTTTTAATTTAAAAATGTATCAAACTTATCTTTTAAACGTGATACATGTTTTGATACATGTATCAAAGTTTTGATATACATGTATACATTTTTAAACCTGATACGTTTATTAAAACCTGAAAGAGTATATCAAAACTTGATGCATTTATCAAAACCTGATGCATTTATCAAAACTCTATCAGGTTTAAAAGAGTATATCAAAACCTGATACATTTTTAAACCTAATAAAAGTGTATATCAACAGAAAAGAGTACATCAAAATTCTATCAGGTTTAAAAATGTATCAAAACCTCTATACATGTATACCAAAACTCTATCAGGTTTACAAATGTATCAGGTATATCAAAAACCTGATACATTTTGATACTCCAAGAATTTTGAATTCTTTCCTATCAGGTTTAAAAATGTATCAAGAATTTTGATACAATAATTTTGTATTTGAGAATTTTTAAATCTGATACTCCAAGGATTTTAAACATAATAAACATCTTTAGAGTACCCATGATCCAAGAATTTAGTTAATTATCGTGTGTTGTTCTATGGCTCTGGGTTTAGATTCCACGAGTTGTGATAAATTAATCCATTTCATGTCAACCGATAAAACAATAAAGTGCAGATGCACCAATAAACAATGGCATCTCATTTTCATTTTCATTTTCATTTTCATTTTTCATGCATTTGCACAATAATTTTCATTTTCATTTTCATTTTTCATGCATTTGTACAATAATATATTTCTTTTCCTTTTTCAAAATTACAAAAATCTTTTTATTCTTATACATGTGCATTTTTGCATGCCAGAAAACTAGGAGCATGAAGATCAATAAGGTTCGGTTGGTTAAAAGGTAGGCCTTATTAATTGATATGCATTTCATTTTCATTTTCAAGTACATGCATTTGCACAATATTATATTTCTTTTCCTTTTTCAAAATTGTTTACGGGTGTTTTCTCACCACTGGATCGTTGACCAGCCGTAGGACGGTCAATGTGGCCAAGGGATTGGTTGGAATCCCTTGGTCCCACCGAACGTCTGACGTGCGTTTATTTTTCATATATTTGTGCACGTTTTCTCCCTTTTTTCCATTATTTACCGCCGTCTTGTATTCGTTTTCTCGTGTTTTCTTGTTTTCTTTCACTTTTCCGTGTTTTTGGTATTTTGCAGGAATTTCTAGCATTTTGGACATAAAAACGATGATATCATGAGTCCCCGGAGCAATGGGAGGAGTCACGCGTGATCCAGGGGGTCAAAGCGATGAAGATTGATATTCCTCAGCCCTCAACCGATCGGGTGGACCAGTCACCCGATCGGTTGGTGCACACGTATCCTACCCGGGCAGCAGCTGAAGAAGAATAGCAGCTCACCCGATCGGTTCAGCGATCGGGTGAACCGACGGAGCTCTCTGTCATTTGGGCTGAATTCCAACCGATCGGGTGACTTATCACCCGATCGGTTCACCTGTAGCTGAAATTCCTCATTTGGCGAACCGACTGAGTCACCCGCTCGCCTCAGCGTCCGGTTGAAGATTTTCGAAGCTCTCACCCGATCGGTTGACTCATCAACCGATCGGGTGGCGATTTTTCTGCGGGTTTGGACCCGAACCATTAGGGTTTCGAAGTGGGGCTATAAATACTCGAGGCTGGCCGACTTGAGGGATTCATGTCTAGTTTTTAGGGCTTTTTCAGCCCCTTTGTTGGGAGGCTTAGGGTAGATTAGATTAGGTCTTTGCTCAATAAATCTTGTATCGGATTGTTGGATTCGAATCAAGATAAGTATTTCTTTCTCTTGTTTTCCATTATTTTGTGTTGTATTTGTTTTGCTTCATGATGATTGTTTGTATGTCTTTTGTGTTGGTTGTTTATATGTTTTTCATCATGGAGTAGTCTTGATGAACCCTAATACGGGTTAGAGTAGGATTGATGCTTCGGTTGTTTCATTTGACTTGGTTGCATGGCATGTGTTCGATGAAATGTGTCAATGGGGATTTCTAGCAATCTGGGTCCAATTTGTACGACGACACACTAGTTGTGTTGGGGGTTGGGGTCCGGTGCTTGTCCAGTCAAGATCCGCTTCGATGTATTGCTAGAAATCACATTTGACCTATTTGGCCATTAGGGTTACGCGGGGGTGTTTCATTGTCATTGGCGGGAGAAAGACCGCCTCTGACCGTCGGGCCAAGGGGGAATAAACTTGGCGGTTGACTCCCTAGCCACAGCTCACACCCCTAGTGTAGACATCGAGTCCTCGCGCGTGGGAACGGCTTGGACGAAGTGTTGGGAGTTATCATTGTGGCCTTAATGCTCCCGGTTGCGGAAGGTGTTAATGGACATGGGAATGCCCACCATCTGGAACCGGGTAGGCCTAGCGTGCTTGGCACCGACCGGAATATCGGGCCATGGACGCTAGGTACCACCTTTTGGGGCAATGTCTCACCCAGGGTCAAGTCAAATGTCAAGTGTCATGGATGCTCTAGCCCGTGTTAGCGGGGATTCATTTTGTGTCTTTTTCATTTCTTTCTTTTATTTCTACACTTCCACCCACATTATCCGCGTAGCTAGCACACGACCTAGGCGAGGTTAGTAGCCATTTAAGCCATCCACCTCCCTGAGTTCGATAAACCCGCACCCTACACTAACCGTGCACTTGCGGTAAAACGACACCGCGCCCAAACCGTAAACGGGGCGCCGGTCAAGTTTTTGGCGCCGTTGCCGGGGAGGCGTTCGGTTTGATATTAGCTTAGCTTGGGTTCGTTAGACTACGCATAAAAACACAAAAAATTTTCTTTTTCTTTTTTTTTTAAAAAAATATTCAATAACCAAGAAATTTTTCCCCCACTATTATATTATCTTTTTGTTATTCTCTTGTACTATTGACGCTCCTCTCTAGTTTTCTTATTTTTGTTGTACAGGTATCTTTGGTGTAACCATGTGGAGATCAAATTTCGATGCTCAGATGGGAGGATACAATCCTTATTCGGTTGTGGTTTGTGAGACTTGTGGGATGGTGGGGCATGTGTATTATGATTGCCCATTTACGCTCGAGAGCCTCCCCCCACTCCAAGGCCAAACATTTTCCCACAACCTTAGCCCAAACACCTCCCATCCATTTCCTCAACCTTATACCCCTCCACAAACACAAGAAGAATCAAGCCTCGTGTCTCTCCTTGAAAGTGCCATGTTTAACCAAGGCCAAATATTACAAAAATTAATGGTACCAATCACCGAGCCGACACCAAGGAGAAGGGATGAAGGAGAGGATATACCCACTTTCATGGTTGAGACCACCATGCCATCGGCCACCATAGACACATCTCAAGCCGATACCCCATTTTTCCATCACTACCACTTGGATGACGAAGCATTTTTTGATGATGATAGTGAGGATGGGGAGATTTATCTAGGATCTGTGGGAGAGATATCTTGTCTTGATTTGGATACCCCATATGAGTCCTATGAGAGCACTGAGGAGTTTACAGATATTATGCATACTGACGAGGAGGATGTGCGTGAGGACGAGGACACCACGACCACATACGAGGGGTCCGCTCCACATCCACCTCCAGAGCCATCTCTGTCACAGCTTCCTCCTTGGTCGGTGGTCAACCATGAGGATGTCATTCAGGACATCGGGCAGATGGAGGAGCATGAGCATATCGTCGAGGAGGATGTGCATGAGGGCTTGGATACGATCATCCACTTCATGGAGCCCGAGCCACATCTACCTCTACCGTCACGCTCCACTTCTTCTGCGGCTGAGCATCTACTTGAGCATATTGCCCCTATTCAGGGAGATTTTCATACTCACTCTCACTCCACATTTGAGTCTCGCTTTTCACGTCCTATTTCTTTAGACTCATATATTTTTGACACGCCATATCTCTCGCAGGACACAGGATCTACTTCCCTTGAGGTATGCTGCGGTGCGTCACTACCTGGAGAGCCACTTCTCATGGAGAGCAAGGATTTGGTCATCGCTAGTACAGAGGATAGTGACCCATTCTCAGGGAGTATTCGTCACCCTTTTATTATTTTTCCATCTCATGTTGACGATTATCTCTGGGATACATTTATTTTGGGAAATAATTTCTTGCCATGGACTAATGCACCTCGTCCTTTGCAGGTCACAGGTGGACACCTACGAGGGATGCTTGGAGGTGCATTGCTTGGGTCCATTGGCACACGTGGCACAGCACTTCTGGCGGAGCCACAGAAGGAGCAGTTAGAGCAGCTACCTGCCCCACTCCAGATCTTGGATCCGCCTATGCTCAGGTGTATCCTAATCCAGTAGTGTAAAAATTTATCGCTTTCTAGTTTAGATTTGAATAATCTCGTCTCCTCTCATTAGCGAGGGGAGCGTATCTAGGATTTGCTTTTGCATCATAATAACCCATCATGTCGTGCCCTTCTATCATTTCACCCCCATCCTCTTCCGAGGAGAACGAGACTGTCTCTCCAACATTCTGATTTCTTTCTTTTCCGATTTTCCCCTAGCATATTTCTGCATCACATTGATCATATCATTTCGTTGGCATTGTCATGTTTAGCTTGGGGGAAATCGACTTTTGTGTGCATGTTTTCGTGTGTCGTTGTCGTGTGTTTGTGTCTTTGAGTCCTTCGTTGCGTTTTATATCTTTTATTTTGTATGTTTCTTTCTCTTTATTTTCCAGTTTCGTTCGTGTGTTTTTCGTGTTTTTCATTTTTTGTGTCCGTGCACGCCCCCATTTTCATTGCCCTCCCGTATTCACTACTATTGCATTGAGGACAATGCAAGTTTCAGCTTGGGGGGAGTCGCACTTCGTGCGTCATTTGTTTCTTTTTCTTCGTTATTTGAGTCGTTTTTCTCCATCTTTTTCTTTTTCTTTTTCTTTTCTTCTTTTTATCTCTTTCTCCTAGAGATGAACCCTATGATGAATTGCCACGAAAATCACACACACACCTAGCATAGCATCGATAATCACACTCACTACCCCTAGGATATCGAGTCCTCTTGCATTTCATGCATCGTGGGTCCACTTAGCTTTTTGTGAGTCGTGCGTCGTGCCTAGCTGTTTGGTGTGCTTCTACTTTGTGATTTTACTTTATATACCTGTCCAGGAATGACCCCTAGATTATCATGCTTCGATCTGAATATGCGGTATTTGTTTCTACTGTCTGCTTCTTCTGCATGCTATATATATATATTGTACGCTTCATTTCGCATGTGTCGGGATTCCACAATCAAGGACTAGGATAACCCATTTAGCCTATGCTCTGATTAGCAAGAAATATCTCCTTGCCCAAGTGTTTAGAATCCGATTTCATTTTTATTTTACTTGGTGCAAATCCCCTTGTCGTGTACCGTTCTCCCACTTGGGAGAGTACACATGTATATATCCCAATATCCAAAAATCCAAAAAAAAAGGAGAGAAAAGAAAAACCCAAAAAAAGAAAAGAAAAGAGAAAAGAAAAAAATATGTATAGCCGAAAATCCAAAAAAATTTACAAATACCCAAAACCCAAAAAAATTCACGTGTGAATATCTTTTCCTACTTGCCGAGAATAAAGGGAAGGCGAGAATTTGCACCGAGTGTCCTACTCCACATCATCTCAACCCCCGTCGTTTTCGAAAACACTTGGCTTAGGAACTTTTTAGCTATTATCTAGGCCTTAGTGTGGTGATTTTCTTAACCCTAGTTGTGGAGTCACTGACGCATGATATGTTTCGATTCTCTCTCTATTCTCATGCATGCTTGAACTACATATATTCACCGCCTTATTCAATTCGAATTGATATTTGGGTCATTTCCTGGATTTGTGTATATCGAGCTTTATTG
Organism: Scilla litardierei; assembly: GCA_030789695.1. Taxonomy (NCBI): domain Eukaryota; kingdom Viridiplantae; phylum Streptophyta; class Magnoliopsida; order Asparagales; family Asparagaceae; genus Scilla; species Scilla litardierei. Next base: position 131,755,281 of record CM061138.1, on the reverse strand, counting down.
CACAATGTAGATAGTGACATCGTCTGCTAGCACACGACCACACTCACTCACGCTTCACCGCGTGGGCCCATGGCATTTGTCTGGACTCGTATTCCTTAGTTTAGTGATGTGATTTGGTGTTTGCTTGCTTGGTGTGTCGTTTTTGATTTTGTTGGCCCTGACAGGCGATCTAGGATATAAAGTTTTCTTTTTCTCTCTTTCTCTCTATTTTCTCTCTCCGAGCTCCTATCGAGCTTTATATGAAAAATAAACGCACGTCAAACCTAGGCTCTGATTCTCCTAGAGATGAACCCTATGATGAATTGCCACGAACCCTATGATGAATTGCCCGACGGTCAGAGGGTTCATCTCTAGGGGTTCATCCTAGTTATTTGGGGGATTTTGACGTGCGTTTATTTTTCATATATTTGCGCACGTTTTCTCCCGTGTTTTTCCATTATTTACCGCCGTCTTGTATTCGTTTTCTCGTGTTTTCTTGTTTTCTTTCACTTTTCCGTGTTTTTGGTATTTTGCAGGAATTTTTAGCATTTTGGACATAAAAACGACGATATCATGAGTCCCCGGAGCAATGGGAGGAGTCACGCGTGATCCAGGGGGTCAAAGCGATGAAGATTGATATTCCTCAGCCCTCAACCGATCGGGTGGACCAGTCACCTGATCGGTTGGTGCACGCGTATCCTACCCGGGCAGCAGCTGAAGAAGAATAGCAGCTCACCTGATCGGTTCAGCGATCGGGTGAACCGACGGAGCTCTCTGTCATTTGGGCTGAATTCCAACCGATCGGGTGACTTATCACCCGATCGGTTCACCTGTAGCTGAAATTCCTCATTTGGCGAACCGACTGAGTCACCCGCTCGCCTCAGCGCCCGGTTGAAGATTTTCGAAGCTCTCACCCGATCGGTTGACTCATCAACTGATCGGGTGGCGATTTTTCTGCGGGTTTAGACCCGAACCATTAGGGTTTTGAAGTGGGGCTATAAAAACTCGAGGCTGGCCGACTTAAGGGATTCCTCTCTAGTTTTTAGGGCTTTTTCAGCCCCTTTGTTGGGAGGCTTAGGGTAGATTAGATTAGGTCTTTGCTCAATAAATCTTGTACCGGATTGTTGGATTCGAATCAAGATAAGTATTTCTTTCTCTTGTTTTCCATTATTTTGTGTTGTATTTGTTTTGCTTCATGATGATTGTTTGTATATCTTTTGTGTTGGTTGTTTATATGTTTTTCATCATGGAGTAGTCTTGATGAACCCTAATACTGGTTAGAGTAGGATTGATGCTTGGGTTGTTTCATTTGACTTGGTTGCATGGCATGTGTTCATGAAATGCATCAATGGGGATTTCTAGCAATCTGGGTCCAATTCGTACGACGACACACTAGTTGTGTTGGGGGTTGGGGTCCGGTGCTTGTCCAGTCAAGATCCGCTTCGATGTATTGCTAGAAATCACATTTGACCTATTTGGCCATTAGGGTTACGCGGGGGTGTTTCATTGTCATTGGCAGGAGAAAGACCGCCTCTGACCATCGGGCCAAGGGGGAATAAACTTGGCGGTTGACTCCCTAGCCACAGCTCACGCCCCTAGTGTAGACATCGAGTCCTCGCGCGTGGGAACGGCTTGGATGAAGTGTTGGGAGTTATCATTGTGGCCTTAATGCTCCCGGTTGCAGAAGGTGTTAATGGACATGGGAATGCCCACCGTCTGGAACCGGGTAGGCCTAGCGTGCTTGGTACCGACCGGAATATCGGGCCATGGATGCTAGGTACCACCTTTTGGGGCAATGTCTCACCCTGGGTCAAGTCAAATGTCAAGTGTCATGGATGCTCTAGCCCGTGTTAGCGGGGATTCATTTCGTGTCTTTTTCATTTCTTTCTTTTATTTCTATACTTCCACCCACATTATCCGCGTAGCTAGCACACGACCTAGGTGAAGTTAGTAGCCATTCAAGCCATCCACCTCCCTGAGTTCGATAAACCCGCACCCTACACTAACCGTGCACTTGCGGTAAAACGACACCGCGCCCAAACCGTAAACGGGGCGCCGGTCAACGTTGAGGTTCTCAATGAGGGTTGCACGAGACCCCGCTTCGGCGCGGGAAATGGTCGCTTGGTGGGTCGAGGACGAACGGGTTCTTCGTCTGGAGTGCAGGGCCTTGGCCAGTTGGGTGCGGAGGGGTAACCTTGGCACCTAGGTGAGTTCTCGGCCTCGGTCAATCAAGTGCCGAGTGGAAGCCTCGGTACCCTGATTATCACTCGGACTTAGTTGATGGTGATGTTCGCTAGTGGCGAATGGACTCGCTGTTGTGCGGGCCTTGCTTTGATGAGTTCCACGCTGAGGGGTAGCCTCGGTGCCTTGGGACCTCTTCTTCCTGGATAGACGAAGAAACTCGTCAGGGGGGCCGGACCTTTGGTTCCGGCCAAGTCCCCTCCGATGCCTAAGTCAGAACGGATCTGAATGATACTCGGTGGGATCGGTACGGCTCGTAAGGAGGCCGGCACACATATCCTCGGACTGAGCTATGTAAGGGGAGATAGTGGGGGAAAGCAAGGTCTTTTAGTGGAATACCTCCGTTGTTGATGTCGGGGATTCTATCCTCCTCTCGGTTGCCTCAGTAATCCCCTTATAGGGGTTGGCCCACGATCGCCCCCAATCCACGTCCCCTGATCGCTCCCCACTCATGCCCCCGTGATCCGCGTGGGGGTCGATTAATGGGCTCCTTAATGGCCATTAAGGTGCCACGCTCTTAAGGGAGCGGTTATCTCCCGCGAGCATGGGCTAACCGAACGTGCATTGGGTCATGGCTGGTCCGACTCTAAGTCCTTTTGTGGGCCTTGTCGGATGGGCCAATTCCCATTTGCGGGCCTCCTACCTCTGGTTTGGGCTCGGGCCACTTGCTCTTGGGCCTCTCTAAAATGGTCGTATCAATTGCCCCCATGGCTCAGGCCGTTCGGATTCTGTCGGCTCGGTTCGGGCGATGTGACTCATGGATCTTGACAGGTGCATCAGTAGAGACCAGACCATTAAATGGTGGCCATCATGACGCAGCCCGTTTGAACTTCTCCAGTTGCAGAATTTGAAGCGCCGTCGGCCTCCAGATGTTGCCACGCGTTCCCCTTCGGACGGTCCTGATTCTAGGATTGCTTCTCATATAAGGATGTTGTCCCTCTGTGTTTGATTCTTTCGTGCCCTTCGATCCAATTCTGTTCTTGCCAGCTTCTTCGATCCCTCCATCGCATATCTTCCTTCGGATTCTTTCTAAGGTACCTCTCTTTCTTCCTTCTCTGTCCTGTTCGCTTTGCCTTATGGCGACACTTAGAATAGGTGGTTTTGCGTCGGGGTCCAGGGCTCCCCGACGCCCGAGTCAAGCGATTCCCCGTCTTCGAGGCCCGGTGTCCCCTTGGTGACACGCCCCGTTCAGGACAAGGGGAAAGGTTTTCTTTTTGTGGACCCGGTTGGCGATGATGTGGTTCGGGCGACAGAAAGGTTCGACGTTCCCCCAGCGGTCCTTGGGTCGTCGTCCATGGTCCCCTTCTTGAAGGTTGCAGAGATCAGAGAGAAGTATCTGTGCCATCCGTATGACGTCTGGGTTCCTTTCAGCGACGAAAGGATTTGCTTTCCAAGGAGTAGGGAGGTCGGTGTCTACGTCGAGATGTTTCGCCTGGGACTCCGCTTCACCCTTCATCCCTTCATCATCCAGGTCATGGAGTTCTTGATGGTGGCCTTGTGCCAGCTGACCCCGTATTCCATCGCAGTGTTGGTTGGGTTCATCATGATCTGTGGTGTCCATGGCTTGGAGCCGTCCCTCACCCTTTTCTTCCATTATTACCGGGTTCAGACGGTCGGCCGGGGGTCGTGGCAGCACATCCGGGCCCGAGCTGGGAGGGAGTGTTTACTCAGCCTGCCCCGCTGGGTGGGGGACTGGAGCTCGAGCTTTATTTTCGTTGTTTCCCCAAGGGACTCCAAGATCTTGACAGGTTGGGGAGGGCTATGTCAATATTACTTGACGTTGACCCTCTCAAGGCCGATCAGGCTGCCATCCAGCTTTTGTCGTCTCTGCCCTTAGAGGAGAGGTCGGTCTGGCCTTTGCTGGACGACCTACTCCTTAAGACCGTCATGTGGACCCCCGGTAGGCGTCCTATTTTCTTTCTGCTTTGCCTTTGGCTTAACCTGATCTTCTTTATTTCCACAGAGATGGCGGGTCGAGAATTCAGCCGTGATGTCGACGGGCTCACCGCGGGGGGGGGGCATCAAAGGCCGAGGAAACCCCTCGGGTCAGGCGCCTCGCGGTGCATGAAGGAGGAGGTGCGCCAAGCCGATCCAACGGTGGGGAGGCTGAAGCCTACGGCTGTAGTCGCGACGCTCGCCCAGTTAGTGTCGGAATCCCCCACGGCTGTCGACCCCCCGAGCTCCGTCCACACCGAGGGTGGCCATGGGGGCGTCGGCCCAGCGCCCCACGTGTCCACAGGCGGTCGCGGTGGGGAGCGAAAGCGCCCCCCTCTGGAGTCCGTGGGGCCCGACGAGAGGAAGAAGAAGATGACGACGACGACGACCGTGGAGGTCCACCCCTCCGTGGTTCCCATGGCGTCGGTTGTCTTGGGAGAGACCCTCCCCCTGGAGTTGGTGGCCGCCCCCGCTGACTCAGCCGAGCCGTCTTGGGCCGGTGTCGGGGTTGCCCTGTTGACTCTTCAGGCAGGTCCCGAGGTCACGCCTAGGGAATCGATTTTTGCCAACCGAGTCGTGGCCACCCAGCTGGCGCAGAGCTCCGTCCTTCCGAGGGGCCGCTCTCTGCTAGAGAGGGCTCCGTCCGACCGACTGGCCGATTCTCTAGTCTGGCAGCTTCGACAGGTTAGTTTTTTCGTCGCACCCAATCCTGTTTAGTGAGTCCCACGGCCCACTACTTTGGTTCTACAAGCCACCGTGATGGCCGTTGAGGTGTAGCGCCGTGTGGACCACGTGACCAACCTCGAAGAGTCTCTGGCGCAGGAGCGCTTGAGGGTTGGGGCGGCCAAGGTGGTGGCTTGAGGAAGCCCGCATGGAAGCTCAGCAGCTGCGGAGTCGGGTTGATGAGCTCGCCTCCGAGGTGCTGGATCTGCAGGGGGCCATGGCCGAGGCTCAGAGGTCGGCCCAGGAGGTGGAAGAAGCCTTCCGTCGGGAGAGGGACGAGCTCTGGAATGAGCTGCGGGCCCTGCGTCAGGCGAATCGGTTCGTCGAGGAGGTGGAGAGGGGGTATGAGGGGGTCCTGAGGCCGCGGATTGCAGAGGCCCTCAGGGAGGCCTTCGATTCCTACGAGGACCTCTTGGCCCCCAGGATTGTGGGGGTCTTTCGAGATGAGAGGTTCGAGGAGCGTGCCCGTCAGTCGCTTCCCCGACCTCCTCCAGGCCCTGAAGATCCTCTTCGCTCCGAGCAAGGCGAGGTTCCAGAGGACGCCTCCTCCCGGGCCCCGGCTCCCTAGGCGGTGCTTGTCTATTTTTGTTCCCCTCCCCCTTTGCCCTGTAATACAGAAAAATTTTTGGGTGCAATGTATAAAGTGTCTCGTATGTCCTTGTACCTCTTCATTTCTTGTTATTTTTCCGGTTGTCTTTATCTCTGGCCTCCCAGTGATAGAGTCGTTTCGCGGAGGAGGAATACTCTTGGTTTTTTGGGCCGCAGTAGTGTTCGATCCGGTCCGGGGGTCGATCCCCTGATGTCCCCCCATCACTTGTTGTGTGCACGGGGGTTCCCGTGACATCATACCGATCGGTCTGATTGACTTGTGCCTTGGGAGTGTTCCGGTCGACCTATTGTGGTTATCCCTTCGTCCACGATCCTCAGACCGATCAGGTGACCGCCCTGCGGAGGGGGGCTCGCCATCAGTCTTATGGGCGGTCGGGGGATCGGCCTGCTGGGGGAATTCCCCCAGCCGTGCGGCTGATCGGATCGCTTGAGCCGCTGGGGGAGCTATCCCCAGACTCACACCCAACCGATGTTCCGACCTGCTGGGGGAGTTACCCCCAGCCTTACGGGCGGTTATGTTGATCTGCCCCCTGGGGAGTTGCCCCCAGCCTTACGGTCGATCGGATCGGCTGGTTAGCGGGGGAAGCTACCCCTCGGCTTATGACCAACCGATGGTCCTGTCTGCTGAGGGAGTTGCCCCCAGCCTTACGGATGGGCTTGGTGATCGGCCCGCTGGGGGAATTGCCCCCAGCCTTATAGTCGATTGGGTCAGTTGGTCAGCGGGGTGAGCTACCCTCCGGCTTACAACCAACCGATGATCTCGTCTTCTTGGGGAGTTGCCCCAGCCTTACAGACGGGCTTGGTGATCAGCCCGCTGGGGGAGTTGCCCCAGCCTTACTGCCGATCGGATCGGTTGGTCTACGGGGAAGCTACCCTCCGGTTTACGATCAATCGAAGAACCCGCCTGCTTAGGGAGTTGCCCCCAGCCTTACGGACGGGCTTGGCGATCGGTCCGCTAGGGGATTTGCCCCAGCCTTACAGTCGGTCGGGTCGTAAACCCCTCCCGGTGGTGATTTCTCGCCTGCTCCGCAATCGATCGCCAGGCCAGATAAAGTGAGAAAAACAGAGTTGTACTAACATGGTTCTCTTTCCATTCCTTGAACCCGGGTGTACATATGGAGGAAAACAAAATGGGGGAGGTGAGGGCAAGCTAGCCTTGTCCTGGCGAGGTTGCGGCTGATTGTGCTGTCAACTTACTCGATGATGCGCATGGCCGCCTGAACGACGTTCACCTTCTTCCCCTTGTCCATCTGCTTGGATGTCCCCTCGCCGGGGTGGCGATTGAGTCATCGACGAAATTCTTTAAGTGGCCCTGGCTGACCAGCTTCTCTATATCCTTCTTTAAATACCAGCAATCGTCGGTGTCATGGCCATTGTCTTTGTGATACTTGAAATACTTCTCTTCGTCCTTCCCACCTCTCTTCATCCTCGGAGGTGGCCTGCTAAAGTGCCCTTCCTTTTGCGCGTACGCGAGGACGACGTCAGGGACGGTGTTCAGCTTGGGGGTCGTTGCTCCTCCCTGCGCTGCTTTCCTTTGGCCCTCTTCTCCTACCGTGCTTCGTCAGGGCCGTGGCGCTCGCTTTCGTCGCGCTTGGATCCCTGCCTAGCCCCCGTCAGGTGACTCCTGTCCCTTGCGGTCAACGCTTCTTCAGTCAGCATGTAGCGCTCCGCCTGGGCTATGACCTCGGCAAGGTCTTTGGGTGGATCATTGTGCAATGACTTTTTCAGGCCCCTGTGTTGGAGCCCTTTCTTCAAGGCCGTTTTCACGACCAACTCGGGGCAGCTCTCCACGTTCAGTCTTTCCGCATTGAAACGATGCATGTAGTGCCTTAGAGTTTTCCCGGGACCCTGTACCATATTGAACAGGAGTTCTAAGTCTAGTTTTACCTGACGTCTGGTCATGAACTGTTTGTAGAACTGTTGGGAGAGGTCCTCGAAGCTGTCGTTGGAGCGGTTGGGGAGGCTGTGATACCAACTCCGGGCTGATTTTCGGAGGGTGGAGTAGAAGCCTCTGCAAAGTAGGGTGTCGTCGGCCCCTTGGAACGCCATGACTCCCTCATAATCCAAGACATGGTCATCCGAGTCGTGTTGGATATTGGACTCCCCGGATTTGGTTTTGGATGATGAACAAACATAAATATAATATGAACTAACACTTTATGAGCGCAGTTATGGAGATCGTCGCCAAATTCACATGAATATCAATTACGACGTCTCAAGACTTCTCAAAGCACGTGATCGTATGCCTAAAGCTTCGTTGAAGCTTATGGACCTATTTAGAAGTCATGAAGATTCGATTGAATCTATTGAAGACGGTATCGTCAAGTTTAATTTATAGTCTTTAAGCCTCTTTCGTAGAATGTTAAGGCTTGAGTAGGTCTTACGTTTTAATTCTTCATAACGCTCATATCTTAGCTCTAGGATCTTTGTAGAAGTCCATACAATTCTTCCCGAAGCTTCGCGCTTCGATTCGGGACTTCTTGTGCATGTTAGTTGGTTCAAGAAGAAGAACTGACCGACTAGATGGTGATCTAGTCGGTCAGCCAAGCTTCTTGGACCGACTAGTTTCTGTCAGTTAATTCATAGCTCTTTACTGTTTACAGTTAGTCGGTCTAAGTTGACTCACCGACCGACTAGTTTGTGAACTAGTCGGTCAGTGATGCTTCTGTAACCGACTAGTTGAGCTTTCCCTGAACATGCACATTTGAGCTTGAGCTACTGTTTATCATTAGACGGTCTGTGCTCATTGATCGACCGACTAGTTGATGAACTAGTCGGTCAACTTTCCTTCTTAGACCGACTAGTTTAGTTTACTGTACATGCCAAATTTTTCACCATACTTACTGTTTATTGTTAGTCGGTCTATGTTCATTTGGTGACCGACTAGTTGGTGAATTAGTCAGTCAACATTTGTTCTTGGACCGACTAAGTCTAATTCTTCTCAGACTTCAGTTTTATCTGTTAGTCGGTCCACGTTGAGTAACCGACCGACTAGTTGTGAAACTAGTCGGTCAGCTACTCTTCTTAGACCGACTAGTTCCTTAGTCTGTACTTTGATCTTTTCTCAGTTTACTCATTAGTCGGTTTACGTTAATTGACCGACCGACTAGTTGATGAACTAGTCGGTCGGTGGTTGTTCTTTGACCGACTAGTTGGGTTCAGAAAAGAGCCGTTGGAGCTTTAATTGAAACGTTTCTCTCTCTCTCTCTCTCTCTCTCTCTCTCTCTCTCTCTCTCTCTCTCTCTCTCTCTCTCTCTCTCTCTCTCTCTCTCTCTCTCTCTCTCTCTCTCCTATATATACTTGATGGGCTGCATTCATTGCTGCCAAGGCTGATATTATTGCAAGTTTAGAGATCAAGAGAAATCATTCCAAGCTCATTCAAAGCTCATTCATTCCATTCAATAATCTCTCCTCACTCTTACTTCCAAAGAGAGATTCATTGAGTGTGAAGCCTTCCAAGCCAAGTGCTTGATTCTAGGTCACCAACATCCCCAAAGCTCTCCATCGCTGATCTACATCTTGGAGCTAGGGTTTGGTGCCACTTCTTCCCTAAAATCATCCTTGCCCTAATTCGTAAGCAATACTCAAGGCATAGGTATTTTGTTCGGTAAGAAGGTTTCTTATTTCATTTCATATTTGATTTGTATGTTTCACTCTCGGTTGTGAGAGTGTGGTTGTGATCCCAGGTTGTGGGAGTCACAAATTACATTTTGTATGATTTGACTTGTGAAGGATTTTCACAAGTATTTCATAGTGGAAATCTTGAGTTAGGGTTTCTAACTCAAGTATCCGGAGGGGATCCGGGTGGTTGGGACGTAGGATCACCGGGAACAAGTCGGGGAGACTTGGGTGGATCCGAACCCAGTAACATCTCTTGTTAGCATTGTTAATTTTGTTGTTGTCATTCAATTTAAGCTTCCGCAAGTTGATTTGGTAGTTGTTTGCATTATAATTAGGAATTATACTCCTTGTTATTTTTAAAGTACTATTCACCCCCCCCCCCCCCTCTAGTACTTGTGCAGTAGCTTGTAGGGGAATTCCATTTGGTATCAGAGCCAGATACTTAGCTATGTCTGCCAACGACAACAAGACCGTGCGTCCACCTTCCAACTATGACACCTTCAGGAACCGTGAAGGAGCATCTTCGGTGATGGAAGGACATTCCTCTACGAGGCCTCCATTCTTCAACGGTACCAATTACGGGTACTGGAAATGCCGGATGGAAACCTTCCTCCGGAGTGCATCCTTATGGAGGACCACAATGAAGGAATACATCGAGCCCGAAGAAGAAGACTTTGAGAAATGGACTACCGCGGAGGTCGCCGCGGAGGTAAGAAATGCCAAGGCAATGAACGCCTTACAATGCGCATTGGAGCCCGAGGACTTCAATAAGATATGCACATGTAAGAGTGCATATCAAATTTGGAACTCCCTCCTCATTCTTCATGAAGGGACGAGTAGGGTAAGAGACTCTAAACTCGTAGTTGTAAACAAAGATTACGAAATGTTTCATATGCAACAGGGCGAGAAGATGAAGGAGTATTACGCTCGCTTCGTCGACATCATAAACGAGTTAGAGGCTCTCGGCAAATCCTACACCCAAAAGGAGAAGTGCTCGAAGCTTATCGAAGGACTTCCTTCTTCTTGGGAGAAACGTACATTCGCCATCGAGGAAGGTAATGACATGAATAAGTACACCGTAGTTCAACTAATGGGTACTTTAATGTCATACGAGGTACGCAAGGATAGCAAGCTCAAATTGCAGGAAAAGATGAAGTCCTACCTAAAGCAAGACGAGCCAAAGAAGAAGGCCATTGCTTTTAAGTCCGCTCCATCCACATCCACATCAACCGATGATGAAGACTCGGAAAACGAGTTGGACTTGGAGTCCATGGCACTCATGGCCAAGAAGTTCAACCGTTTCTTCTGAAAAGGTAACTATAAGGACAAAGCTAAATTTGGGTCTTCTAACGCCTCTTCCTCTCCTTTGTGTTTCAAGTGTAATAAGCCAGGACACATGAAAGCGGAGTGTCCTCTCAACAAGCAAAAGGAGAAGTGGAAGGCGCCAAAATTCGATAAGTCCAAGAAGTACAAAAAGGGGTACAAGAAGGGACTTGTCGGAGCAACATTCACCGACTCCGAGGATTCTTCAAGCGGAGAGTCGGACGATGAGCAAGTGGAGCAAGCGCACATGTGCTTCATGGCAAGAGAGGAGCATGATCAAGGATCCTCCTCTTCTGATGATAGTGATGACGAAGGCAACGATGAGGTAACTATGGATGATCTTAGGAATGCTAACTCTCAATTATGGTCAAAATACACTAAATTAGTAAATAGATATACTAAGATAAAAGATGACCTAGCTAGCATTCAAACCTCGCCTAAGACTATCATCACCAACAACGACACCGTTGTTGAAGAGTTGAGAAATGAGATTATTAATCTCAAATCTAAACTTGAACATGTTAGCATTGATGATCCGGAAGAACATAGGATAGCGGATTTAACTTCTCAAAACTCGACTTTGAGTATTGAGAACGAGAATCTTAAATCTCGTGTTTATGTGCTCACATCGCAAGTATCCAACTTGGATACTTCTATGCGTTCTCTCAAAGAGAAATATGAGAACACATTAGGCCGAATTAATAGATTCAATAAGGGTAAGGACCATTTGGATAAAATCCTAAGTGACTTACTTCCGGCCAATCACCACATCGGTTTGGGGTATACGATGGGATGTCCATCCAAATCGGCCACTACTTTTGTTAGGCCAACTTCCGGTGACTCTACGAGTGGTAGCAAACACTCTATTGGTAGTTCATCTACCAATGGTGCTTCCACCTCGTTCACACCCTCTTTCGGAAAGAAACCCACTTTGGGTGGACCTCCAAAGAAGGGGCATGCTTATATGTACACCAATACCATGCCACGTAGGAACACACGTCCTACTCCACCGGCTCACACATATGATGATTTTTATGCAACACATTCTCGAGCACGTGCACACCATGTGAGACACCCTCACGCACGTGTTCCCACACATGCATATGTTCACCCACAACATCATATGAATAATTCTCGTCGTGCACCATTCCATCATGTTCCTTATGCCTATCCACAACATGCATCACGTAGAAATCAACGTCGAATGCATGCACCCAATAGGATGAGGGCTCCCAAGATTTTCACAATTTGGAGCCCAAAGGACACAAGCATGGACGAAAAACAAATGTATATGAATGCTTATTTTTCGGATGTTGTGCATAGTAGAAATTATGTGGGGAAGTCTAAGTCCAATTGGACTTGGCTTCCAAAGGTCTAATCTTTTGGACCCAATGACCTTGGGTACCATGATATGAAATTCTCTATCTTTAGGTACTCAAGGAAAAGAAAAAGAAAAGGAGCAACAAATTTAAATTTAGCTCCAAGGGAAATTGGATACTCGATAGCGGGTGTTCAAAACACATGACGGGTGACGCTAATTTGCTCTCCGGAGTGGTTCCCATAGCAAATGGAAACCGCGTCGTATTTGGAGGCAACGAGAGCGGAACCATCATAGGTGTTGGTAAAGTGGGTAACCCATCTAAACCCTTAATTAGTGATGTTTATCTTGTTAATGGTTTAAATCATAATCTTATTTCAATAAGCCAACTTTGTGACAAAGGTTACAAAGTTAGCTTTGCGAAAGGATTGTGTCATATTTTAAGAAAAGATAATGATAAATTATTATTTTCCGGCACTCGTCATAAAGATATTTATATTTTGGATCTTCCTAAGTCCTATGAACAATGTCTCGTTGCCAACACAAGTGAACAACACTTATGGCATAGACGCTTTGGACATGTGAACTTTGGAACACTTTATAATCTTTCAAAATTAAATTCCATTAAAGGTTTTCCGAAGCTTGTTTTTGAAAAGAAAAGTTTTTGTGATTGTTGTCAACGTGGCAAGCTTCCTAAATCTTCATTTAAACCTAAGAAAAGCATTTCTACTAAACGGCCACTAGAGCTATTACATCTAGACTTATTTGGGCCAACTAGAGTTGCTTCCTTAGGAAATGCAAGATATGGACTTGTCATCGTAGATGACTATTCGAGATTTACATGGGTATTTTCATTATGTAATAAAAATGAAGCTTTTGAAAACTTCATAATTTTTGTTAAGAAAGTACAAAATCTCTTAGGAACCACCATTGTCACTATTCGTAGTGATCATGGAGGTGAATTTGAGAATGAGTCTTTTGAGACATTTTGTGATGAAGTTGGTATTACTCACACCTTCTCTTTTCCTCGTGCACCTCCTCAAAATGGTGTAGTTGAGAGAAAGAATAGGACGCTAGTGGAGTGTGCTCGCACTATGCTTGATGATAGCCAACTTGGCCATCAATTTTGGGCGGAAGCGGTACACACCGCTTGCTATGTGTTTAATAGAATACTTTTGAGGCCCGGCACTAAACAAACTTGTTATGAATTGTTGTTTGGTAGGTTGCCTCAAGTTAAACATTTTCGTGTTTTTGGTTCGAAATGTTTTATTAAGAACACGTATGGTAGTTTGGACAAATTCGATCCAAGATCCGATGAGGGGATTTTTGTTGGATATTCTTCGCGTAGCAAAGTCTACCGGATATTCAACAAACGAACCTCAACGATCGAGGAATCGCTTCATGTCTCATTTAATGAAAGATTTGTTCCAACTAGAATTTCAAATGATAATGATTCTATGGATGTTTTATGTCATTCGTTTGATAATTCTAAGTCTAATAATTCTATTGATTCTATTGAGACTAACCCAACTAATGAAGTTGTTGAGAATGTTCCTAGTGATCAAGGTATTCCCAAACGGCTTCATACCGTTCGTGACCATCCTCATGAGCAAGTCATTGGCAATATCTATGATAGTGTCAAGACGAGATCGCAAGTGAACTACTTCGCTCATTGTGCCTGTGCCTCCTCGATAGAGCCAAAGAATGTTAATGAAGCATGCGAAGATAGCGCTTGGATCTTAGCCATGGAAGAGGAGCTCATTCAATTCGAGAGGAATGAAGTTTGGGAGCTTGTTCCATTGCCATCGAAGAACCACACCGTCATAGGGACAAAGTGGATCTTCAAGAACAAAACCGACGAAAACCAAGTCATCGTCCGGAACAAAGCTCGGTTAGTTGCTCAAGGCTACCGTCAAGAGGAAGGTATTGATTTCGAAGAATCCTTCGCTCCGGTAGCTAGATTAGAATCAATTATATTATTATTATCTTTTGCATGCCATAAGGATTTTAAATTATTTCAAATGGATGTTAAAAGTGTATTTTTAAACGGAGATGTCGTTGAGGAAGTTTACGTTTCTCAACCTCCGGGCTTCATAAATGAAAAATTTCCAAATCATGTTTTTAAACTAAAGAAAGCACTTTACGGCTTAAGACAAGCTCCTCGAGCTTGGTATGATCGCCTAAAGAATTTTCTTTTGGATTTGAATTTTAAAATGGGAGAAGCCGATTCTACACTTTTTGTTAAGCATGCGAATAATGATATAATTTTAGTTCAAATATATGTTGATGATATCATTTTCGGTGCTACTAACTTTGCTCTTTGCGAAGAGTTTTCTAATGTTATGAAGGAACAATTTGAGATGAGCACATGGGTGAGCTCAAGTATTTCCTAGGTCTCCAAATTCGACAAATGGACGATGCAATCTTCATCCACCAAACGAAGTACACGGTGGATTTGCTAAAGCAATTTGGAATGGAGAGTGCTTCCGGGAAAAAGACTCCAATGAGCACGACTACGCATCTTGACAAGGATACGGGCGGTAAGGATGTAGACATTCGTCTATATCGAGGTATGATAGGTAGTTTACTTTATCTTACCGCAAGTAGGCCCGATATTATGTTTGCCGTATGCGTATGTGCTCGTTATTAGTCTCAACCTAAGGAGTCTCACTTAGTTGCGGTAAAACGTATTTTCCGTTATCTAAGTTATACACTTGATTTTGGATTACTTTATCCAAAATCTAGCACGTATGAGTTAATCTCATATAGTGATGCCGATTATGCGGGATGCAAATTCGACAGGAAAAGTACTAGTGGCACTTGTCATTTTATAGGAAATTCCCTTGTCTCTTGGTTTTCCAAGAAGCAAAATTCCGTGTCACTTTCAACCACCGAGGCGGAATATATTGCCGCCGGTGCCGCGTGTGCTCAAGTTCTTTGGATGAGACACACACTCAAAGACTTTGGTATAAATTATGATACTTGCCCTATCATGGTTGACAACCAATGTGCAATATGTCTTTCCAAGAACCCGGTACACCATTCCCGTTCGAAACACATAGATGTCCGACACCATTTTTTAGATGATCATGTTGCTAAAAAGGACATCATTTTAGTGTACGTTGAAACCCAAAAGCAAATCGCCGATATTTTCACGAAACCCCTAAAGGAGGACTCCTTTGTGCGGTTGCGTCGAGAATTGGGGATTATGGGTGAATCCGAGATATAGGATTCATGTTTCATTCATTAATCTTGCATGCTATTATATTTCGAAATATTTCATTCATGCTAGACTTATTGGATTTTTCGAGAATTTATGTGATATTTTGAATTTTTGCTCGAATTCATGTTTTGAAAGTCGTATTTAAGATTTCGATGTTTAATGGGGTAGTTTAGATGATTATTGAGAGTTTTGCGATATATCGTCCAAGCGTATTGAGGAGAGAACTTGATTATCACTCTTTGGACTCTGTTAGTCGGTATCTGGTCAACCACCAACCGACTAGATGCTCATCTAGTCGGTTCGTAGAAGAACTTAGACCGACTAACTCAAGCTTTTTGAGTTCCCTCTCCATTTTAACTCTTTAGTCTGTTTATGTTCAGTGACTGACCGACTAGATTGAGATCTAGTCGGTCAGTACATGAACACAGACCGACTAATTCTTGTCAGTTAAACTTGGATTCTGCCACTGTTTGCAACTAGTCGGTTCAAGCTCATTGACCGACCGACTAGATCGTGATCTAGTCGGTCAGTGCTTGAACTGTGACCGACTAATTGTGACAGGGACTGAATTGTCTTTTCGCATTCTGATCGATTAAAACTCCTTTCATCCGACTAATTTTCTTATTAGTCGGTATTCTCTCCAGCTATCACCCCCGACCTCGCTCAGCCCCTTCGTCTTCCGATCGAACTCCGACCGTTTTCCGGCCATCTCCGTCGATCTCCTCCATCGGCCCCTCGTTCTAGGTGATCTCCTCTCTTTCTAGGGTTAGATTTCCATTCCTAGTTCTAGGGTTAGCTCGGTTTCTAGGGCTTCTAGGGTTTCTAGGGTTTCGATTTCAGCTTTCTTAGGGTTCCTTCGTTTAAGTTTGATTGTGTCGTGTTGTGCCGAGATTATGGCCCGAACACGTATCCCGATCACTCCGTCTAGCCCCTCGCCGATGACCGTAGAACAAAACCCTTCGGATCCCGAGCATCCAACCCCTCCGAAACGCCGTGCCAAGACCACCCTTCCTTCGTCGTCTTCGCCTCCTCTCAAGAAGAAGAGGACGACCACCGCCAAGCCTAGAGGTCAAACCAAGCCCAACCCTAAGCCCAAGCCCAAAGTTCTTGCCTCTCATTCTTCATTCCATACTCCTACTGATTCCGATACGGAGTATAACCCCGAGACCGAGACTCATAGGGAACCCACTCCTCCTACCCATCCCGAGTCTAGCACCCACCCTCGTACGTCTACCCGTAAGCCTAAGGGAAAGGCTCCGATGCCGGTGGGCAGTGTCGATATTTCGTTGTGTCGCGACGACCCTATGTGTCTCGTGGCGTACAACCGTATCGAACACTGCCCTCTGCTTCTGGAGCATTTCGTCCAGTTTAGTGACTTCATTGGGTTAGCTGATCTTCTCTCGTCGTCGGGTCTCCTTGATTACCTTCGATTTGACCCAAAGGCGAATCCTCACCCCTACCCTAGATTAGTAAAGCTTTTCTATGCGAATAGGATCCGGGGTCAGTACGATCAGACCCACTCTGTTGAGACGACCGTTTTAGGGACTCCTATAGTCCTCACAGCGGAAATCTTAAGAGAGATTTTGGGTATCTCCTCGTCTGGCCTTCTCCCCTCTGATATCTCGGTTGACGATATTTCTTCCTTAGATCAGACCGTCCTCTCTGAGATTTTCCATCAGATCCCTCCTGCCATGATTGGCGTGCCATCTAAATCTTTTAAGCCGAATGCTTGGGTCCTAAATCTGATTCTGAAGTCGTGCTTGCTTCCCAAGTACGGCTCCTCATCTCTCCCGTCCCAGCCCTTTCTGAAGCTTATCTATGCTATCTTCATGGGGAGCTCGATTAATTGGGCTCGCATTATACTCGATAAGATTGACTGTAACGGCTGGTTTTGTATGATAAATATTATTTATATCTATATGAAATTGTTCGTCTTCTTTCTTTACTTCTCTGCGCTTGCATCTTAGTGTAGGATCACTCTTGGAACTCATTAGGATCATCCCGAAGCTTCCCGCTTCACTTTGGCGACTTCCTGTGCAAGTTAGCCGGTTCACGTTGAGGAACCGACCGACTAGATATTAATTTAGTCGGTCAACAACTCCTCATGGACCGACTAGTTCTTGTCAGGCTTTTTCCCTTGAGTTACTGTTTGCGCTTAGTCGGTCTAAGTTCAACCGCCGACCGACTAGTTTTCGAACTAGTCGGTCAACACTTCTTCGCAGACCGACTAAGTACATAGATCATTTTTCGCATCAGGTTACTGTTTACCCGTTAGTCGATCAAAGAACGAAAACCGACCGACTAGTTGACGAACTAGTCGGTTAAGTATCCTTCTCTGACCGACTAATCTTCAAAATATCTTGTTGATCATTCTCACCCTTTAGTCGGTCTATGAACACTGGCCGACCAACTAGGTTGCAAACTAGTCGGTCGACGAGCCTTCACAGACCGACTAACTCTATAATTTTTCAACAACTCTGTTCACGGTTTGGGTTTTAGTCGGTCGCAGTTAAATGACCGACCGACTAGTTTCTAAACTAGTCGGTCGACCGCCCTTCTCTGACCGACTAGTTGACCCCGAAACCCTAATTTCTGTGCTAGCCGCCGTTTCGTTTTCTTATTTAAACGGGGCTTCCTCTTTCATTTCTCCAGATTATTTCCAGTCTCCATCTTCCCCAATCATACTCCCCTACCTCCCACGTCCTCCCCTTGCTCTTTCCTCCATCCTTGCGCCTTCCATCTTCCCCAAAAGCTCTCCCTCTTCTCTCTTTTTCTTTTTCTTTTGCCCTAGCACGGAGTTCTCGTCTCAGATCCAGCAGCAACTACGCCGAGAGACGCTGAAATCTTCACCACCCCCGGCGATCAACATTCCTCGCTGTGCTACCCGCGGCCTAGGAATTTTCGGACGGCGCAAAGCTTCCATCTTTCCAGATTTGACGCCGGATCTTCGTGCAAACGTCAATTTCAGGTTAGTGCCCTAAATTCGTAGTAACCCACACCATAGGTGATCAAACCCTAATTAAAATCAGCAACCTAATCAAACAAAATTTATTTTCCGCTGATCTTCAAAACGTTGTACAAACCGTAGAAATCGACGAATGGACATTATGCATGTACATATAGGAGAGATCGTCGATTAGGTTAATTATATTAAAAATGTGATTTTTAATTGAATAGGATAGACCCGATAATCTAGACACTACCCTAATAGGGATTAATGAATCGTGATCTGACACCGTCGCCGTGTCACGATTTTCAGACCCTTTTCCGCCAACGAAGCGATTGGACGAGGCATACCAGGGAGACGACGCGCTCGCCACCACAGGCAAGTGTATCACTTGCGTTCTTGGCCATGTTTAGGCCTTCATCTTGTTAGGAATGTCAATTTAGAAACTTGAGAACCGGACGTGAAATGATGGCGTCCGGGACGCCCTTGAAGACTTGGGTTTGACAACGAAATCTGAGTCCAACAACAACAATTTCTGACTTCATAGGATTGACATGCGTGTGCGTGAGTTGTGGACACCCTAGTACAACCCTCTCTGTTTTGTCGTGTCTTGTTCCTTTTCCGTCTGCACAGCCCGCTGGGCAATAGGGCACTCGCCAAGCCAGAGCGAGTGATCCCTTGTACTAGTTCACAGCCCGATGGGCAATTGGGCACCTGTCAAGCTAGAGCAGGTGATCCCATGTACCGTTACACAGCTCAGGGAGCAATTGGGCACTTTTCAAGCTAGAGCAAGTGATCCCATGTCTTGTCACGATTCTTGGGGTTATGGGGTAGGGTTGAGCGTGCAAGCGGCAAGAGGGATTGATCCCCCTCGAACCGATCAGGCGTGAACCCTTTCGTGTCTTGTCTTGTCTTGTCGTGTCTGGCTTCCCGTGTTCCGTCTTGTCTTGACACATGTAGGCTAGTCCCGTAGTCCATAGCACTCGCTGTGACTACTACTTGTTTTGTTTGCTTGTCTGTTGTGTTTTCTTTCTGTTGTAAGAACCATCAGCATGATTAATCAACCAGTAAAATGTTGTAAGTAATTGGTACACTTGTAGTTTGGTCTAATCTTTCCTTGTAGACCTTACCTGACGTACAGTTCCTTCTTCTGGTGCTGTACGTCAGGGATTGAGCCAGAGTACGTGGAGGAGTCTGACTTGCCAGCCGACGTGGAGCCAGAGAGCATAGATCCCGAGTACGACCCTGAGGAGGATCAGAGCTAGAGGCTGTTAGTAGCGGTTTCCAGAGGCGACATTATTCTTGTTGGGTGCGTAGCACCTTTTATGTTTCTTGTTTAGGTTGGGTGCTTGCACCATTAGATTTACTTTTCTGCTGTTGTAGCCCTTCGGGCGTTGAGACTTGGTACTTGATATGTTGGAATAAAATTTGTGATGTTCTTTTCCTTCTTGTGCTTTTATTGTTCTGTACTAACATGCAGGGACATGTACCTTCGTCTTGGTACCACACAGACGCTTATTGGGTCGGGGCTCCTCAGCTCTGGCCTAAGCGGGCCTCGTCACGCTCCGCCTCCGCTGTTTTGGGAAGCGGGGCGTGATATGGTTTTAGTGGTGGCCCATGCAGGTCCACGTCCCATCTTTCTGCAAGTACAGAACAGTAAGAGTAAGGACATTCACTTTTGATATTCAACCATTGTACGAGTCTAACCTTCGTCTCTCTGTCAATAGGATGGCCGGACGACGCGTTACCCGATCGGGGAACTTGGGCGATGGAGTCTCGGAGGACTAGTGCGGAGAGTTCCGTCAATTTCTGGGTGTGATGAGGGAGATGCTGGATGTTCAGCATCAGCTGGTTCAGCAGTCTCAGCGTGCTGCCCAGGCTCCACCTGTTGCCCCGCCTCCACCTCCGCCTGCTCTGTGAGCTGCTCCAGGAGTGAAGCAGTTCAACGAGCTGCAGCCGAAGACCTTCTCTGGGAAGGAAGGACCTCTGGGTGCCGATGAGTGGATCCAGAGCACTGAGGAGAAGTTGGTTGCTGTGAAAATTCCTGACGATACCCGTGTGGAGATAGCAAAGATGCAACTGACGGAGAATGCGAGGAACTGGTGGCGTATCGAGGAGAGGCGTCTTGAGAAGCCAGTGGGATGGAAGACCTTCAGGTCTATGTTCAAGGATAAGTATTTCACCAAGTCTGCTAGGAGGGAGTTGCTGAGCAAGTTTATAGACCTGAAGCAGGAAAATATGACCGTCGAGGAGTATGAAGCCGAGTTTGAGATGCTGAATCATTTTGCCCCACACATGGTGAAGAAGGAGGAGAAGCGAGCTGATCGTTTTTGTCAGGGACTGCGTCCGAAGATTCAGGCTTCGATGTCTTCGGCGAGTTTCTCGACTATGAGGGAGGTGCTTGATGCTGCAAAGAATCATGAGCTCATAGCTCTTTTGCCTGACCCTCCAGCTGATAAGGGGAAGCGTCCTATGGAGCAGTACCGGCCACCTGCTAGGCCGGCGATGAGGCCAGTTCAGACAGTACCATTCAAGAGGCCTGGAGCACCAGTGCAGCAGCAGAGCAAGGGTCCGTGCCATTTCTGCGGCAAGCCTGGACATGTTCAGACCAACTGTCGGAGGAAGCTGGGTCTGTGCCTACTTTGTGGAGATGCTTCGCATGCTGCGAAGGACTGTCCTAGAGCTCGCACTGCTGTTGTTGGAGCGCCAGCCCCGTTGCAGATGAGGGCACCTGCTCCGGTTCAGAGAGGGCCTGCAGTTCGTGGACCACCCTTAGTGCCACAGAGGCAGATGTACCAGCGAGCAGTGCAGCCTCCGCGGCCGGCTTATACTATGACTGCTGTGGAGACCGAGGAGCTGGATGGAGTGATTGCAGGTAACATCTTGACCTAGTCTTTTCTTTTCATAATTATATTGTATTGCTAGTCTTGTTGGTGTGTTTGTTTGTCTGATTGTTAGAGTAGTGCTTGACATTGAACCCCTGTTTTCTTAGGCACCATTCTTGTGTTTTCTCACCCCGCTTTGGCTTTGTTTGACTCCGATGCATCTATGTGCATCTTATCCCGGAGGTTTATAACAAAGCACTCCATTCCTACCCATACACTCCCTAAGTGTTGGGACATCTCTACTGGGAACGGAATAGTGACGGTGAATCTGGAATGCCGGTCGATTCCTTTAGTGGTTAGTGGACATGAGCTATATGCGAATTTCATCGTCCACGATCTACCACATTTCGATGTCGTCCTCGGCATCGATTGGTTGGGAGATTTCCACGCATCGATCGATTGTCATAGCAAGAGAGTGGTTTTCCGAATTCCAGGTCATCCGGAGTTCGAATTCCGAAGCCGAGACGAGTCGCTTGGGCCCATTAGATTTTGGGCCAGGCCGGAGGTACCGGTGATGGCAGCGTTGCAAATGGAGATGGAGATTGACCGACCAGCGGTTGTCAGAGACTTTGACGACGTCTTTCCGGAGGATATCTCGGGTCTGCCACCCGACAGAGCTTTGGAGTTCGGTATCGATCTGATGCCGGGTGCGCAGCCGATATCGAAGGCGCCGTATCGGATGGCTCCTGTAGAGCTTGAGGAGCTGCGGAAACAGTTGGATGTGTTGTTGTAGAAGGGTTTCATCCACCCTAGTGTGTCACCATGGGGTGTGACGTGCGTTTATATTTCATATATTCACGCACGTTTTCTTTTGTGTTTCTTCGTGTTTTTCCGCCGTCTCTTATCTGTTTTCGTGTATTTTCTCATTTTCTTTCACTTTTCTTTGTTTATCCGTGTTTGCAGGAGATTGACCGTGTAGGGGACGTTTAACGATGATATCTCAAGTCCCCGGAGCAACGGGAGGAGTCGCGCGTGATCCAGGGGGTCAAACATCAAAGAATTCATCTTTCAGCCCCTCACCCGGTCGGTTGGTCATCTCCAACCGATCGGGTGATGCACGCGTGCACCACCCGGTCTCAGCTAGAGCTCAAGCGGATGTCACCCGACCGGTTGTAAGGCCGGTTCATTGCGGCCGTTTCTCTGTCTTTTCGAGCCAAATGCCAACCGATCGGGTGACTCTCACCCGATCGGTTAATCTGTAGCTGATGTTGAAGAGCTGAAGACACGGGCGTCCAACCGATCGCTTCACCCGACGGCTCCAAGATCCAACCGGTCACCCCAAGAACTCAACCGATCGGTTCATCTGACCGGGTGAAGCTCCGCCGTTTTCTGTTTACTATTTGTAACGGATCACCCGATCGGTTGACCTGTTAACCGATCGGGTGACGTTTTTTCTGCGGGTTTGGACCCGAACCATTAGGGTTTCGAAGTGGGGCTATAAATACTCGAAGTTGGCCGACTGGAGGGAGATCTCTTCTCAGTTTTTTAGGGCTTTTGCCCCCCCCTTCTCTTGGGAGTTCTAGGTTAGTTTTAGATTAGGTATTTTGTTCAATAAGTCTTGTATGGGATCAACGATTCACTCAAGATAAGTATTTCTTTCTCTTGTTCTCCATTTTTTGTGTTGTATTTCTTTTGCTTCATGATGAATGTTTGTGTGTGTTTTGTGTTGTTTGTTTATATGTCTTTCATCATGGAGTAGTATTGATGAACCCTAATACTGGTTAGGGTAGGATTGTTGCTTGGGAATTTACATTAGACTTGGTTGCATGGCACGTGTTCGATGAAATGTGTCAATGGGGATTTCTAGCAATCTGGGTCCAATTCGTACGGCAACACACTAGATGTGTTGGGGATTGGGGTCCGGTGCTTGTCCTGTCAAGATCCGCTTCGATGTATTGCTAGAAATCACATTTGACCTATTTGGCCATTAGGGTTACGCGGGGGTGTTTCATTGTCATCGGCGGGAAAAAGACCGCCTTTGACCGTCGGGCCGAGGGGGAATAAACTTGGCGGTTGACTCCCTAGCCATAGCTCACGCCCCCAGCGTAGACATCGAGTCCTCGCGCGCGGGAGCGGCTTGGACGAAGTGTTGGGAGATATCATTGTGGCCTTAATGCTCCCGGTTGCGGAAGGTGTTTATGGACACGGGAGTGCCCACCGTCCGGAACCGGGTAGGCCTAGCGTGCTTGGCACCGACCGGAATATCGGGCTATGGACGCTAGGTACCACCTTTTGGGACAATGTCTCACCCTGGATCAAGTCAAATGCCAAGGGTCATGAATGCTCTAGCCCGTGTTAGCGGGGATTCATTTCGTGTCTTTTTCATTTCTTCCTTTTATTTCTACACTTCCGCCCATATTATCCGCGTAGCTAGCACACGACCCAGGCGAGGCTAGTAGCCACTCAAGCCATCCACCTCCCTGTGTTCGATATACCCGCACCCTACACTAACCGTGCACTTGCGGTAAAACGACACCGCGCCCATACCGTAAACGGGGCGCCGGTCAAGTTTTTGGCGCCGTTGCCGGGGAGGCGTTCGGTTTGATATTAGCTTAGCTTGGGTTCGTTAGACTACGCATAAAAACACAAAAAAAAAATATTCAATAACCAAGAAATTTTGCCCCCACCATTATATTATCTTTTTGTTATTCTCTTGTACTATTGACGCTCCTCTCTAGTTTTCTTATTTTTGTTGTCCAGGTATCTTTGATATTGCCATGTGGAGATCAGATTTCGATGCTCAGATGAAAGGCTACAATCCCTATTCATTTTTGGTTTGTGAGACTTGTGGGATGGCGGGGCACGTGTATTATGATTGCCCATATACGCTTGAGAGCCTCCCCCTACACCAAGGCCATACATTTTCCCACAACCATTGCCCGAACACCTCCCATCCATTTCCTCAACCTTATATCCCTCCACCAACACAAGAAGAATCAAGCCTCGTGTCTCTCCTTGAAAGTGCCATGTTTAACCAAGGCCAAATGTTACAAAACTTGATGGTACCAATCACCGAGCCTACACCGAGGAGAGAGGATGAAGGAGAGGATATACCCACTTTCATGGTTGAGACCACCATCTCATCGGCCACCATAGACACATCTCATACCGATGCCCCAATTTTCCCACACTACCACTTGGATGACGAAGCATTTTTTGATGATGATAGTGAGGATGGGGAGATTTCTCTAGGATCTGTGGGAGAGACTTGTCATCTCTATTTGGATACCCCATATGAGTCCTATGAGAGCACCGAGGAGACCACAGAGATTATGCATACCGGCGAGGAGGATGTGCGTGAGGACGACGACACCATGACCACATACGAGGGGTCCGCTCCACATCCACCTCCACAGCCATCTCTGTCACAGCTTCCTCCTTGGTCGGTGGTCAACCATGAGGATGTCATTCAGGACATCGAGCAGATGGAGAAGCATGAGCATATCGTCGAGGAGGATGTGCATGAGGTCTTGGATACGATCGTCCACTTCATGGAGCCCGAGCCACATCTACCTCTACCGTCACGCTCCACTTCTTCTGCGGCTGAGCATCTACTTGAGCATATTGCCCCTATTCAGGGAGATTTTCATAATCACTCTCACTCCACTTTTGAGTCTCGCTTTTCACTTCCTATTTCTTTAGACTCGTATATATTTGACATACCATATCTCTCGCAGGACACAGGATCTACTTCCCCTGAGGTATGCTGCGGTGTGTCACCACCTGGAGAGCCACTTCTCATGGAGAGCAAGGATTTGGTCGTCGCTAGTATAGAGGATAGCGACCCATTCTCAGGGAGTATTCGTCACACTTTCACTATTTTTCAATCTTATTTTGACGATTATCTCTGGGATACTTTTATTTTGGGGAAAGATTTTTTGCCATGGACTAATGCACCTCGTCCTTTGCAGGTCGCAGGTGGACACCTACGAGGGATGCTTGGAGGTGCATTGCTTGGGTCCATTGGCACACGTGGCACAGCGCTTCTGGCGGAGCCACAGAAGGAGCAGTTAGAGCAGCTACATGTCCCACTCCAGATCTTGGATCCGCCTATGCTCAGGTGTATCCTAATCCAGTAGTGTAAAAATTAACCGCTTTCTAGTTTAGATTTGAATAATCTCGTCTCCTCTCATTAGCGAGGGGAGCGTATCTAGGATTTGCTTTTGCATCTTAATAACCCTTCATGTCGTGGCCTTCTATCATTTGACCCCACATCCTTTTCCGAGGAGAATGAGCACACCGTCTCTCCTGCATTTTGATTTCTTTCTTTTCTTTTCCGATCTTCCCCTTGCATATTTCTGCATCACACTGATCATATCGTTTCGCTGGCATTGTCATGTTCAGCTTGGGGGAAATCGACTTTTGTGTGCATGTTTTTGTGTGTCTTTGAGTCCTTCGTCATGTTTTATATCTTTTATTTGAGTGTTTCTTTTTCTTTATTTTTTAGTTTCGTTCATGTGTTTTTCATGTTTTTCGCTTTTTGTGTCGGTGCGCACCCCCCCCATTTCCTTTGCCCTCCCGTATAAACTATTATTGCATTGAGGGCAATGCAAGTTTCAGCTTGGGGGAGTCGCACTTTGTGCGTCATTTGTGTCTTTTTCTTTGTTTTTGAGTCGTTTTTCATCGTGTTTTTCTTTTTCTTCTCATCTTTTGCTCTCTCTCTCTCTCTCCTAGAGATGACCCCATATGATGAAGTGCCACAAAATCACACGCACCTAGCATGGCATCGATAATCACACTCACTAACCATAGGTTATCGAGTCCTCTTGCATTTCACGCTTCGTGGGTCCACTTTGCTTTTATGTGAGTCGTGTGTCGTGTCTAGCTTATAGTGTGCTTCTACTTTGTTATGTTGATTTATATACCTACCCTTGGTTGACCCCTAGATTATCATGCTTCGATATTGAATATGCGGTATTTGCTTCTAATGTCTGCTTCTATATGCATGCTATATATATCGTATACTTCATTTCGCATGTGTCGGGATTCCACAATTAAGGACTAGGATAACCCATTTAGCCCATGCTCTAATTAGCGAGAATAGTTTCCTTTGCCCAAGTGTTTAGATTCCGATTTCTTTTTGTTTTACTTGGTGCGAATCCCCTCGTCGTGTACCGTTCTCCCACTTGGGAGAGTACACATGTGTATAGCCAAAACCCAAAAATCCAAAAAAAAAAGAGAAAAGAAAAGAAAAACCCAAAAAGAACAGAAAAGAAAAATTTTGTAGAGCCCAAAAAAAATACAAATACCCAAAACCCAAAAATTTCCAGTATGAATATTTTTTTTCCTACTTGCCGAGAATAAAGGGAAGGCGAGAATTTGCACCGAGTGTTCTACTCCACATCATCTCAACCCCCATCGTTTTCGAAAACACTTGGCATAGGGACTTTCTAGCGATTATCTAGGCTATAGTGTGGTGATTTCCTTGTCCCTAGCTGTGGAGTCCATGACGCATGATATGTTTCGATTCTTGCTCTATTCTCATGCATGCTTGAGCTATATATTCACCGCTTTATTCGAATCGAATCGATATTTGGGTCTTTCTTTGGGTATGTGTACATGGAGCTTTATTGCACATCGTAGATAGTGACACCATCTGCTAGCACACGACCACGCTCACTCGCGCTTCACCGCGTGAGCCCACGGCACTTGTCTGGACTCGCACTCCTTGGTTTAGTGATGTGATTTGGCGTTTGCTTGCTTGGTGTGTCGTTTTTGATTTTGTTGGCCCTGACGGGCGATCTAGGATATAGAGTTTTCTTTTTCTCTCTTTCTCTCTATTTTTCCCCTCCGAGCTCCTACTCTCACTCGTCTTCCTCGAGGACGAGGAAGAGTTCAGCTTGGGGGATTTTGACGTGCGTTTATATTTCATATATTCACGCACGTTTTCCTTTGTGTTTCTTCGTGTTTTTCCGCCGTCTCTTATCCATTTTCGTGTATTTTCTCGTTTTCTTTCACTTTTCTTTGTTTATCCGTGTTTGCAGGAGATTGACCGTGTAGGGGACGTTTAACGATGATATCTCAAGTCCCCGGAGCAACGGGAGGAGTCGCGCGTGATCTAGGGGGTCAAACATCAAAGAATTCATCTTTCAGCCCCTCACCCGGTCGGTTGGTCATCTCCAACCGATCGGGTGATGCACGCGTGCACCACCCGGTCTCAGCTAGAGCTCAAGCGGATGTCACCCGACCGGTTGTAAGGCCGGTTCATTGCGGCCGTTTCTCTGTCTTTTCGAGCCAAATGCCAACCGATCGGGTGACTCTCACCCGATCGGTTAATCTGTAGCTGATGTTGAAGAGCTGAAGACACGGTCGTCCAACCGATCGCTTCACCCGACGGCTCCAAGATCCAACCGGTCACCCCAAGAACTCAACCGACCGGTTCATCTGACCGGGTGAAGCTCCGCCGTTTTCTGTTTACTATTTGTAACGGATCACCCGATCGGTTGACCTGTCAACCGATCGGGTGACGTTTTTTCTGCGGGTTTGGACCCGAACCATTAGGGTTTCAAAGTGGGGCTATAAATACTCGAAGTTGGCCGACTGGAGGGAGATCTCTTCTCAGTTTTTTAGGGCTTTTGCCCCCCTTCTCTTGGGAGTTCTAGGTTAGTTTTAGATTAGGTATTTTGTTCAATAAGTCTTGTATGGGATCAACGATTCACTCAAGATAAGTATTTCTTTCTCTTGTTCTCCATTTTTTGTGTTGTATTTCTTTTGCTTCATGATGAATGTTTGTGTGTGTTTTGTGTTGTTTGTTTATGTCTTTCATCATGGAGTAGTATTGATGAACCCTAATACTGGTTAGGGTAGGATTGTTGCTTGGGAATTTACATTAGACTTGGTTGCATGGCACGTGTTCGATGAAATGTGTCAATGGGGATTTCTAGCAATCTGGGTCCAATTCGTACGGCAACACATTAGATGTGTTGGGGATTGGGGTCCGGTGCTTGTCCTGTCAAGATCCACTTCGATGTATTGCTAGAAATCACATTTGACCTATTTGGCCATTAGGGTTACGCGGGGGTGTTTCATTGTCATCGGCGGGAAAAAGACCGCCTTTGACCGTCGGGCCGAGGGGGAATAAACTTGGCGGTTGACTCCCTAGCCATAGCTCACGCCCCCAGCGTAGACATCGAGTCCTCGCGCGCGGGAGCGGCTTGGACGAAGTGTTGGGAGATATCATTGTGGCCTTAATGCTCCCGGTTGCGGAAGGTGTTTATGGACACGGGAGTGCCCACCGTCCGGAACCGGGTAGGCCTAGCGTGCTTGGCACCGACCAGAATATCGGGCTATGGACGCTAGGTACCACCTTTTGGGACAATGTCTCACCCTGGATCAAGTCAAATGCCAAGTGTCATGAATGCTCTAGCCCGTATTAGCGGGGATTCATTTCGTGTCTTTTTCATTTCTTCCTTTTATTTCTAAACTTCCGCCCATATTATCCGCGTAGCTAGCACACGACCCAGGCGAGGCTAGTAGCCACTCAAGCCATCCACCTCCCTGTGTTTGATATACCCGCACCCTACACTAACCGTGCACTTGCGGTAAAACGACACCGCGCCCATACCGTAAACGGGGCGCCGGTCAGGGTGCACCTGTTTTGCTTGTGAAGAAAAAGGATGGGTCCCGCAGGATGTGCGTGGACTATCGAGGATTGAATGCTGTCACCGTGAAGAATAAGTATCCGCTGCCGCGCATCGACGATATCTTTGACCAGCTTGGGGGTTCGAGAGTCTTCTCAAAGTTGGATTTGAGGAGCGGATACCACCAGTTGAAAGTTAAGAAGGATGACGTCCCGAAAACAGCTTTCCGGACGAAGTACGGGCACTATGAGTTCGTGGTCATGCCGTTTGGCGTGACCAATGCGCCGGCTGTGTTCATGAATTTGATGAATTTAATATTCTACGACTTCCTGGATAAGTTTGTCGTTATTTTCATTGACGACATCCTTATTTACTCGAAGTCTGAGGAGGAGCACAGCTGTCATCTGAGGACCGTGCTGGAGACGCTGAGGCGACACAAATTGTATGCCAAGTATAGCAAGTGCAAATTCTGGCTAGACAGAGTCGCGTTCCTGGGACACGTGGTGTCTGGTGATGGCATATCTGTGGATCCGGAGAAGGTCAGAGCAGTCAGGGATTGGCCGACCCCGCAGTCAGCATCCGACATCAGGAGTTTTCTTGGCCTAGCAGGCTATTATCGGCGGTTCATTAAAGATTTCTCGAGGATTGCGGAGCCGATGACGAAGCTGACGAGGAAAGAGGAGGAGTTTCTTTGGTCTGATGCTTGTGAGGAGGCTTTCAGTATCTTGAAGGCAAGGTTGACCACGGCACCAGTTTTGACGGTACCGGATCGGAGCGGAGGTTTTGAAGTTTATTGTGATGCCTCGAGGAAGGGCCTGGGATGCGTTTTGCATCAGCATGGCCACGTGGTCGCGTATGCTTCTCGTCAATTGAGGACTCATGAGAAG
This sequence comes from Scilla litardierei, assembly GCA_030789695.1. Taxonomy (NCBI): domain Eukaryota; kingdom Viridiplantae; phylum Streptophyta; class Magnoliopsida; order Asparagales; family Asparagaceae; genus Scilla; species Scilla litardierei. The sequence continues at coordinate 131,726,010 of CM061138.1, read as the reverse complement.
AATTACCCGACGCACGATCTGGAGTTGGCAGCAGTGATTTTCGCACTGAAGATTTGGAGGCATTTCTTGCTGGGTGAATGTGTGAAGATTTTTACAGACCATAAGAGCTTGAAGTACATATTCACGCAGAAGGAGCTCAACATGCGTCAGAGACGATGGTTGGAGCTCATGGCGGACTACGAGATAGATTTGCAGTATCATCCGGGGAAGGTGAACGTTGTGTCGGACGCTTTGAGTAGACTTCCCACGGCTATGGTGTATACTGCTGACTGGAGGATTCAGCAGGAGCTGAAGGAGATGGATTTGGAGGTTGTCCTACCTGGTGTGGTTCATACTTTCATGAATTTGCAGATTCAGTCCACGATCGTGGATCGGATCAAGGCAGCACAGGCAGGAGATCCAAAGTTGCAGAGGATCAGGAGGCAGGTTGAAGCTGGGCTGCGTGCAGAGTTTGTGATTCATGAGGATGGTTCACTGCGGTACGGCAGCAGGCTCTGTGTACCTGCAGGTGATGTTCGGGAGGAGCTTTTGAGTGAGGCTCACAGCTCTCCTTATTCTATACATCCTGGTGGCACCAAGATGTATAAGGACCTCAGGCAGAATTACTGGTGGATTGGCATGAAGAGGAGTGTGGCACGGAGCGTTGCCAAGTGTTTGATATGCCAGCAGGTGAAGGCCGAGCACCATCGTACGGCTGGGTTGCTGCAACCGCTTCCTATTCCGGAGTGGAAGTGGCAACATATTACGATGGATTTCGTGACTGGTTTACCTCGGACCCCGAAACAGAACGACGCAGTCTGGGTGATCGTAGATCGGTTGACTAAGTCTGCGCATTTCATTCCTTTCCGAGTGGGCCAGTCTACGGAAGCTTTGGCGAGGAAGTATCTAGAGGTAGAATTCCTTCTTTTACCTCTTTTTGATTTTCCTCCTTGATTAGTTGTGACGTAGGCCATGTACGTGCAGGAGATTGTACGCTTACACGGGGTCCCCGTGAGCATCGTGTCTGACAGAGATACGAGGTTCACGTCTCAGTTCTGGAGAAGTCTGCAGGAGCATTTGGGTACGAGTCTGAGTTTCAGCACGGCGTACCACCCGCAGACCGACGGCCAGTCCGAGAGGACTATTCATATTCTGGAGGATATGCTGCGAGCTTGCACACTCGATTGGAAGGGATCTTGGGAGGATCATCTCCATTTTGTGGAGTTTTCTTATAACAACAGATACCAGGCGAGCATTGGCATGGCGCCGTTTGCTGCCTTATATGGGAGGAAATGTCGATCGCCACTGAGCTGGGATGACGTTGGAGATCGGGAGCTGTTGGGTCCAGAGATGATTGTGGAAGCTGTGGATGTCGTGAGAGACATCAGGGAGAAACTCAGAGTTGCGCAGGATCGCTTTAAGCATTGGGCGGATGCCAAGAGGAGACCTTTGGAATTTCAACCTGGAGAGCACGTTTTCCTGAAGATTTCTCCGAACCGCGGAGTTATTCGTTTCGGGAAGAAGGGGAAGCTGAGCCCGAGGTACATCGGACCTTTCGATGTGCTGGAGCGTGTGGGGGCGGTGGCCTACCGCCTTGCTCTACCACCATCCTTGGTGGGAGTTCACGACGTTTTCCACGTATCTCAGTTACGTCGGTACGTCGGTGATCCGTCGCACACGGTGGATTTCTCGGAGATCACGGTCCGTCCGGACCTGACCTATGACCAGCAGCCGGTGCAGATTTTGGACCGTCGACAGAAGCAGTTGAGAAACAAGGTAGTCGACCTGGTGAGAGTGATGTGGCATCACGGATCGCCTGGAGAGTCCACGTGGGAGAGAGAGGATGAGATGAGAGAGCGTTACCCTCACCTATTCTGAAAGAAATTCCGAGGGCGGAATTTTCTTAAGGTGGGTAGGATGTAACGGCTGGTTTTGTATGATAAATATTATTTATATCTATATGAAATTGTTCGTCTTCTTTCTTTACTTCTCTGCGCTCGCATCTTAGTGTAGGATCACTCTTGGAACTCATTAGGATCATCCCGAAGCTTCCCGCTTCACTTTGGCGACTTCCTGTGCAAGTTAGCCGGGTCACGTTGAGGAACCGACCGACTAGATATTAATTTAGTCGGTCAACAACTCCTCATGGACCGACTAGTTCTTGTCAGGCTTTTTCCCTTGAGTTACTGTTTGCGCTTAGTCGGTCTAAGTTCAACCGCCGACTGACTAGTTTTCGAACTAGTCGGTCAACACTTCTTCGCAGACCGACTAAGTACATAGATCATTTTTCGCATCAGGTTACTGTTTACCCGTTAGTCGGTCAAAGAACGAAAACCGACCGACTAGTTGACGAACTAGTCGGTTAAGTATCCTTCTCTGACCGACTAATCTTCAAAATATCTTGTTGATCATTCTCACCCTTTAGTCAGTCTATGAACAATGGCCGACCGACTAGGTTGCAAACTAGTCGGTCGACGAGCCTTCACAGACCGACTAACTCTATAATTTTTCAACAACTCTGTTCACGGTTTGGGTTTTAGTCGGTCGCAGTTAAATGACCGACCGACTAGTTTCTAAACTAGTCGGTCGACCGCCCTTCTCTGACCGACTAGTTGACCCCGAAACCCTAATTTCTGTGCTAGCCACCGTTTCGTTTTCTTATTTAAACGGGGCTTCCTCTTTCATTTCTCCAGATTATTTCCAGTCTCCATCTTCCCCAATCATACTCCCCTACCTCCCACGTCCTCCCCTTGCTCTTTCCTCCATCCTTGCGCCTTCCATCTTCCCCAAAAGCTCTCCCTCTTCTCTCTTTTTCTTTTTCTTTTGCCCTAGCACGGAGTTCTCGTCTCAGATCCAGCAGCAACTACGCCGAGAGATGCTGAAATCTTCACCACCCCCGGCGATCAACATTCCTCGCTGCGCTACCCGCGGCCTAGGAATTTCCGGACGGCGCAAAGCTTCCATCTTTCCAGATTCGACGCCGGATCTTCATGCAAACGTCAATTTCAGGTTAGTGCCCTAAATTCGTAGTAACCCACACCATAGGTGATCAAACCCTAATTAAAATCAGCAACCTAATCAAACTAAATTTATTTTCCGCTGATCTTCAAAACGTTGTACAAACCGTAGAAATCGACGAATGGACATTATGCATGTACACATAGAAGAGATCGTCGATTAGGTTAATTATATTAAAAATGTGATTTTTAATTGAATAGGATAGACCCGATAATCTAGACACTACCCTAATAGGGATTAATGAATCGTGATCTGACACCGTCGCCGTGTCACGATTTTCAGACCCTTTTCCGCCAACGAAGCGATTGGACGAGGCATACCAGGGAGACGACACGCTCGCCACCACAGGCAAGTGTATCACTTGCGTTCTTGGCCATGTTTAGGCCTTCATCTTGTTAGGAATGTCAATTTAGAAACTTGAGAACCGGACTTGAAATGATGGCGTCCGGGACGCCCTTGACGACTCGGGTTTGACAACGAAATCTGAGTCCAACAACAACAATTTCTGACTTCATAGGATTGACATGTGTGTGCGTGAGTTATGGACACCCTAGTACAACCCTCTCTGTTTTGTCGTGTCTTGTTCCTTTTCCGTCTGCACAGCCCGCTGGGCAATAGGGCACTCGCCAAGCCAGAGCGAGTGATCCCTTGTACTAGTTCACAGCCCGATGGGCAATTGGGCACCTGTCAAGCTAGAGCAGGTGATCCCATGTACCGTTACACAGCTCAGGGAGCAATTGGGCACTTTTCAAGCTAGAGCAAGTGATCCCATGTCTTGTCACGATTCTTGGGGTTATGGGGTAGGGTTGAGCGTGCAAGCGGCAAGAGGGATTGATCCCCCTCGAACCGATCAGGCGTGAACCCTTTCGTGTCTTGTCTTGTCTTATCGTGTCTGGCTTCCCGTGTTCCGTCTTGTCTTGACACCTGTAGGCTAGTCCCGTAGTCCATAGCACTCGCTGTGACTACTACTTGTTTTGTTTGCTTGTCTGTTGTGTTTTCTTTCTGTTGTAAGAACCATCAGCATGATTAATCAACCAGTAAAATGTTGTAAGTAATTGGTACACTTGTAGTTTGGTCTAATCTTTCCTTGTAGACCTTACCTGACGTACAGTTCCTTCTTCTGGTGTTGTACGTCAGGGATTGAGCCAGAGTACGTGGAGGAGTCTGACTTGCCAGCCGACGTGGAGCCAGAGAGCGTCGATCCCGAGTACGACCCTGAGGAGGATCAGAGCTAGAGGCTGTTAGTAGCGGTTTCCAGAGGCGACATTATTCTTGTTGGGTGCGTAGCACCTTTTATGTTTCTTGTTTAGGTTGGGTGCTTGCACCATTAGATTTACTTTTCTGCTGTTGTAGCCCTTCGGGCGTTGAGACTTGGTACTTGATATGTTGGAATAAAATTTGTGATGTTCTTTTCCTTCTTGTGCTTTTATTGTTCTGTACTAACATGCAGGGACATGTACCTTCGTCTTGGTACCACACAGACGCTTATTGGGTCGGGGCTCCTCAGCTCTGGCCTAAGCGGGCCTCGTCACACTCCGCCTCCGCTGTTTTGGGAAGCGGGGCGTGACATCGACTCTTTCGAGTGTATTCGTTAGTCCTCTAAATCGGCTCATATCCCATTTCCTTGCTTATTGACCCTCGTGTTTCGTCATTTTCGTGTCACGTTGCCTCGTGACGATGAGCGTCCCCTTGGTCCTCCCCTGAACACGACGGCCGTCAAGAAATCTCTTGCGGCGCTTCGTCACGTTCAGAGGACGACACCTTCAGCATCTGCCCATGCCTCTGCCAGTGCCTCTGCTGCTCCCTCTGCCACCCTGGATGAGGTCGTACGGTTACTTCATCGTCACGAGTCTCGCTTGGCTCGTACCGAGGAGGTAGTTTGCCGTATGGCTCGTCTGATGGGTGTTGATCTTCCTCCTTCCGTTTCTGAGGATGAGGAGTTAGATGATTTGGCTGAGGAGGACGTTGAGGAGCTTTGTCGTGCTTCGACTCGTGCCCCCGAGGGCACTTCTGCTGGTGTTGCTGCTTCATCTGCTGGTGCCCCGAGAGCACACCTGTTGTCGCCACTCCTGTGGTGGATACTCCGACTGGTGCTCCCAAGGCCACTACGGTTGCTGCTTCAGAGGTTGCCACTTCAGCTGTCGCTCCTGCTGATCTTCCGGACGTTCCTGCTGATCCAGTCACCTCCTCTGCTCCTGCTGAGCCTGCAGTTGCTTCTGATCCTCCCGCAGCCTCTTGAGTTTCTTCGAGGCCTCTCCTGATACTCATTGGATGATATATCTAGTTGTGAGAGATGTTGGGTAGGATAGTGTGGGTGGCTATGTATTTTGGATCATTTTGATGTCTTTTTGATATCTGTGATGATGTATTTTGATATGTTTGATGATGATGTATTTTTGTTGACACTCCGATATTTTGTCATATGATGATGTATTTTTGTGCCCTGATCAGTCGATCGATGTTTTGTATGTCGGTGATGTACTCTGCTTCATATTATATATATATATATATATATACATCGCAGTTGACATTTCATTATATTGTGCAATGTATAATTTTTATGTCTCTGATGTCTGATTTCGTCGCTCGACGATATTCACTTGGTTTAATAGAAATTTCTTCTATGGAAACATAGAATTGTTTTCCATGCACTAAATTAACCAAGAAATGTTGATATTGGAGAGTATATTCCATAACTCAATCCGTTAAATTGATTTGAGTTTTGATGATTTCGTTTTACGATTTTTCGACTTTGGTTTCATTGACACGCCTTGATTCTATTCGTATTTTTCTCTTTGGTGTCACTTGAACCGTCGTCGTATTCTACGACTCCTGTGCTTTTTTAATTTAAGGCCATTGTTGTTGTCGTTGTTATCCTCCCGCTCTTTTTGCTTATGCCAAAGGGGGAGAGATATAATAATAACGATGTGCCAAATGAAAATTTAAAGCATTTCTCCAAGAATCTAACTTAGTGTGTTAGATTCAGGGGGAGTTAAGATATATAAATGGATTTTCAAATCCGATATTTCAATAACCTACGTTTGGTATTTCAATAATTCAATAATCGATTCTCATTTAATATACTTCACTCGTCTGCTTGATGCGTATTATTTTTGTTTAAATTGGAATTAATATGTCATCAATGCAGGGGGAGTAAGTAAATTTCATTTGAATTATTATTTTTGATTATTATTTATGTTGGTTTGTCATCACCAAAAAGGGGGAGAATGTTGGATATTGGACTCCCCGGATTTGGTTTTGGATGATGAACAAACATAAATATAATATGAACTAACACTTTGTGAGCGCAGTTATGGAGATCGTCGCCAAATTCACATGAATATCAATTACGACGTCTCAAGACTTCTCAAAGCACGTGATCGTATGCCTAAAGCTTCGTTGAAGCTTATGGACCTATTTAGAAGTCATGAAGATTCGATTGAAGCTATTGAAGACGGTATCGTCAAGTTTAATTTATAGTCTTTAAGCTTCTTTCGTAGAATGTTAAGCCTTGAGTAGGTCTTACGTTTTAATTCTTCATAACACTCATATCTTAGCTCTAGGATCTTTGTAGAAGTCCATACAATTCTTCCCGAAGCTTCGCGCTTCGATTCGGGACTTCTTGTGCATGTTAGTTGGTTCAAGAAGAAGAACTGACCGACTAGATGGTGATCTAGTCGGTCAGCCAAGCTTCTTGGACCGACTAGTTTCTGTCAGTTAATTCATAGCTCTTTACTGTTTACAGTTAGTCGGTCTAAGTTGACTCACCGACCGACTAGTTTGTGAACTAGTCGGTCAGTGATGCTTCTGTGACCGACTAGTTGAGCTTTCCCTGAACATGCACATTTGAGCTTGAGCTACTGTTTATCATTAGTCGGTCTGTGCTCATTGATCGACCGACTAGTTGATGAACTAGTCGGTCAACTTTCCTTCTTAGACCGACTAGTTTAGTTTACTGTACATGCCAAATTTTTCACCATACTTACTGTTTATTGTTAGTCAGTCTATGTTCATTTGGTGACCGACTAGTTGGTAAATTAGTCGGTCAACATTTGTTCTTGGACCGACTAAGTCTAATTCTTCTCAGACTTCAGTTTTATCTGTTAGTCGGTCCACGTTTAGTAACCGACCGACTAGTTGTGAAACTAGTCGGTCAGCTACTCTTCTTAGACCGACTAGTTCCTTAGTCTGTACTTTGATCTTTTCTCAGTTTACTCATTAGTCGGTTTACGTTAATTGACCGACCGACTAGTTGATGAACTAGTCGGTCGGTGGTTGTTCTTTGACCGACTAGTTGGGTTCAGAAAAGAGCCGTTGGAGCTTTAATTGAAACGTTTTTCTCTCTCTCTCTCTCCTCTATCCTATATATACTTGATGGGCTACATTCATTGCTGCCAAGGCTGATATTATTGCAAGTTTAGAGATCAAGAGAAATCATTCCAAGCTCATTCAAAGCTCATTCATTCCATTCAATAATCTCTCCTCACTCTTACTTCCAAAGAGAGATTCATTGAGTGTGAAGCCTTCCAAGCCAAGTGCTTGATTCTAGGTCACCAACATCCCCAAAGCTCTCCATCGCTGATCTACATCTTGGAGCTAGGGTTTGGTGCCACTTCTTCCCCAAAATCATCCTTGCCCTAATTCGTAAGCAATACTCAAGGCATAGGTATTTTGTTCGGTAAGAAGGTTTCTTATTTCATTTCATATTTGATTTGTAAGTTTCACTCTCGGTTGTGAGAGTGTGGTTGTGATCCCGGGTTGTGGGAGTCACAAATTACATTTTGTATGATTTGACTTGTGAAGGATTTTCACAAGTATTTCATAGTGGAAATCTTGAGTTAGGGTTTCTAACTCAAGTATCCGGAGGGGATCCGGGTGGTTGGGACGTAGGATCACCGGGAACAAGTCGGGGAGACTTGGGTGGATCCGAACCCAGTAACATCTCTTGTTATCATTGTTAATTTTGTTGTTGTCATTCAATTTAAGCTTCCGCAAATTGATTTGGTAGTTGTTTGCATTATAATTAGGAATTATACTCCTTGTTATTTTTAAAGTACTATTCACCCCCCCTCTAGTACTTGTGCAGTAGCTTGTAGGGCATTACAAGTCGCCCATGCCATCATACTTCTCTAAGGTCAGCACCTTGAATCTTGAGGGCACCCGTGCTTCAGTTATCCTTCTGGTCAGCGTGCAACGATCGCCCCAGGCACCCACCTATGCTCAAACAGAGGTCGAGCTGCTGCGGCGAGCGCCGGGGTCACGTCGGGGGCTCGCCCGAATCCCAGTCGAGCTGGGGACGGGAGTTGGTCGGTGGGCGCCTCTCTTCTCCAGTTGGTATTCTCGGCTCTTTCGCCTTCCGTTATGGGGACTCTTGCTTCGGCGAGGTCGGTCCCCCGTGGCTCGACGATCGGTCGATCACTGATTTGTTGAGCGTGGTTGCCGAGACGAGGTCGTAACTGATTCGTCCCCTGCTTGCTCGGGACCCCCCTCGTCCCCCTTCCGAGGCGAGGTGGGAGTGAGGGATCGCACTGGGACGACGTTCAAAAGGGTGAATCGCCGTTCCAGGTTGGTCCCCCCATCCTCGTGGTCCGCAACACGGCCGAGCATAAAGGCCAATGGACCCCTCCCTTATCGGGGGTCGCTGTCGTCCCGTCTCCCAGGATGGATGGGTTGCCGACGAGCTGTTGGATCGTGGTGGCCAATGTCTGGATGTGGGCATTGGTCTCTTGTGTAAAGAGACGGAGCTGATCTTGGGTCACCGAGCGGGAGTCGTCCGTCCCCTCGGTGGTGTGGCTGTGATGGTTCTCGGGTGAGACGTAATCGCCCTCCTCGTGGATGGGGGGCATTCGCTCCAAGCCGTTGCAGATCGGTTCCATTTCAGTGGTTTGACGTGGGCTTGCGTCGTTTCCCACGGACGGTGCCAGATGTTTACGGGTGTTTTCTCACCACTAGATCGTTGACTGGCAGTTGGACGGTCAACGTGGTCAAGGGATTGGTTGGAATCCCTTGGTCCCACCGAGCGTCGTGTTCTCAACGAGGGTTGGGCGAGGCCCCGCTTCGATGCGGGAAACGTCTTGCTTGGTGGGTCGAGGACGAACGGGCTCTTCGTCCGGAGTGCGGGGCCTCGGCCAGCGGGGTGCGGAAGGGCAGCCTCGGCACCTAGGTGAGCGCTCGGCCTCGGTCAATCAAGTATCGAGGGGAAGCCTCAATGCCCTGATTATCACTCGGACTTAGTTGATGGTGATGTTCGCTCGTGGGAATGGACTCGCTGTTATGCGGGCCTTGCTTTGATGAGTTCTGTGATGAGTGGTAACCTCGGCGCCTCGGGACCTCTTCTTCCTGTACAGACAAAGAAACTCGTCAGGGGGGCCGGACCTTGGTTCTGGCGAAGTCCCCTCTGATGCCTAAGTCAGAACGGATCTAAATGATACTCGGCGGGATCGGTATGGCTCGCAAGGAGTCCGGCACACGTATCCTCGGACCAAGCTATGGAAGGGGAGATAATGGGGAAAGCAAGGTCTTTTAGTGGAATACCTCCGTTGTTGATGTCGGGGATTCGATCCTCCTCTCGGTTGCCTCCGTAATCCCCTTATAGGGTTTGGCCCACGATCGCCCCCAATCCACGTCCCCTGATCGCTCCCTACTCATGCCCCCGCGATCCGCCTCCTTCAAGGCGCCTGCGTGCATCGTGGGGGTCGATTAATGGGCTCCTTAATGGCCATTAAGGCCATGCTTTTAGGGGAGAGGTTATCTCCCGTGAGCGTGGGCTAACCGAACGTGCATCGGGTCGTGGCTGGTCCGACTCCAAGTCCTTTCGTTGGCCTCGTCGGATGGGCCGAATCCCATTTGTGGGCCTCCCGCCCCTGGTTTGGGCTCGAGCCGCTTGCTCTTGGGCCTCTCTAAAATGGTCGTATCAAAAATCATAAAAATCTTTTCATTTTCATACATGTGCATTTTCATTTGCCAGAAAACTAAAAGCATGAAGATCAGTAAGGTTCAGTTGGATAAGAGGCAGACCGGCTCACAATGCTCAGTATCTTCTCTTTAGTCACTACAAAGATCAAATCCCTTTTGTTCTGGTTTTATTTTTTAATTAGCATTTCATTTGTTTTAGTGATTGGAAGGATGCTGACTCTTGATGCCCAAGGAGTTGGCTGCCGGTTTCATACTTCAATACTTGGTATCTTTTTTTACGAAAAATTTCTTGGTTAAACAAGACAATGAATAAGAAAAATTTGGTATCTCGGACTCACAAGAAAATCACATGGGATGTAAATCAGTAGAACTTTCTAATTGCACAAGATTCAGGAAAAAGCAAAATTAGGAAGGATTGAACTCTCACAGGGGATGTAGATAGTAGAACTTTCCAATTTGTTTGAATGATTTTGTCCTGATTTCGATGCTTTAGATTTATTATATGCATTTATGTTTTTATTTATTTATACCATTGATACTCTAACATAAGTGATTCCAAATATGCCATATTAGTTATATGCATTTAGTTATCTGCCATATTTGTTATATGCTAAATCTGTTATATTCATTTAGTTATATTTCAAATCTGTTATATTTCAAATCTGACATATTAGTTATATGCATTTAGTTATATGCCAAATATGTTATATGTCAAATCTGTAATATTCATTTATTTATATTCCAAATCTGTTATATTCCAAATCTGCCATATTAGTTATATGCATTTAGTTAAATTTGTTATATGCCAAATTTGTTATATGTATTTAGTGATGGTTTTTAGTGGTGATATGGGGATGTGTACACATCATGGCACAATCTGTAAGATGTGCTCTAAACGCTTCCCCCGTTAGAGGTTCTCGGAAACTGTTTATATAAGGTGATCAGGCTCATATAAATAGGTTCTAAGGAGGTGTTTTGATGGTTTGCATTGTAATTGCATGTTTCCATGCAGTCACCTACAATTGGATTTTTAATGGATAAATAATCCGTTTAAATCATTTTAATGATTTATTAATTTAACCCATTTTTTGGGTGTGAACACAAACTTCAGGGTGTTCGACATTATTCCGGTTGTAAATATTATTTGATTTTTCAGTGTTATCTGCCATTTATTAACATGTCGTATATGCTTGTTAAAAGCTGGACTGCGGTTGGATAATATGTTTGATAATGACCATTTAGAGGATATATGGATGAGTACTCTAAAGTACATCATCAGCCCTATGCAATGAGTGGATAAGTCCTTTTTTATCCCTCAAATACTCTCAAGAGACCTAAAGGTCTTATTATGTTAATGATGACAGTAAATATATCATGTTAAATTCTTTTGAGGAAGTGAAGAGAGGCAATGTCCACGTGAATGGAGATGATCTCGTAATCATTTTTCCCTTTTGAATGAGACAATGAAATTTTCACCATTTTTGAAGAATCTTCGGGTTCGTCAGATTTATAGGATTGGTTAATGATGTCTTGCATAATCAATCCAGGGTGACATCATTCCAAAGTTGGTTGATTTTGGACACTTCTGGTGTTTCAAATTAATTTCTCTTTTAGAATTTATGTGGGACTTTTGAAAGTCCATTAAAATGCTCAATTTAATTTTGTCCGGTAATAGGTGAACTGTGTTCTAAATGTGAAGGATTACATCTTCACATTGACTATTATCCGGATCATAGTGGGACAAAGCTTTAGGCTTCATTGATTCTTGAGTCATTAATTAGGGATTTCGTTTTGACGAATATCCATCGAAACTTGGTAAGTTTCTTTTATTGATTTTTGAGAGTACCGGGCATCCTCATATAGAGTATTCAGGTTTGCAAAGCCTGAATCTCAAGCAGACGTCCAAAAAAAGTTTTCAAGTGGACTATTATTAGGGTTAAATGTTTTTGAAATCAAGGGAATCTCTCGGTCATGCTGGGCGGCTGCGGGGGAGCGGTTGCGACGAACGTCGCAAGTGTGGATGCGAAAGTTTGGGGGGTTTTGTGACGGCTAGGGTTGATTGCTTGAGGGAAATGGGTATCCTAAGCCTCCTATATATAGTGTAGATGGGTTTGACCAAGTCTAGGGTTTAATTTGAATTAAAATTGCTTTTTAAATCAATTTTAAACCCAAAAACTGACCATACTATATCTCTAGCAATAGGGGTGCGGCCAAGGGGCTAGGATTTGGGTCAAAAATGTTTTGAAGAGTTATAATCTAATAGAAATTATATTGGGTCGAAAATACTTTAAAACTTAGTATTTAAAAATATTTTAAGCTTGGCCAAAAATGTAAAATAGGTGAAATGAAATCCAAAAATTGTGAAATAAATATTGGGGTGATCGGGACGACGTGAGAAAGAAAACTAAGAAGACGGATCTCAATTTCGACGTCGAGTGACGAAACTAAAAATAGAAACGTCTCACGTCAAAAGTGAAAATCACAACGTCTCTTCGAATAAGATCAAATCGTGGGAGAACGACCCGAGAAATGTTGTTCCAAATTAGTGCCACAATTTAATACTCTCATAGACGATCACAACGACATATCACACTAGATGGTTCACAAACAAACAGAGTCTAAAATAAATACGTGCACGATCAAAACTACGTGCACGTAAAATGTACAACGAAAACAAACCGTTACATCCTCCCCACCTTAGGAATGATTCCATCCTCGGAATCAACATCAAGCACTGCTCGGGAAGAGGTGCGGGAAGCGCTCTCTCATATCATCCTCACGCTCCCAGGTGGACTCCCCAGGGGAACCATGACGCCTCTGCACTCGAACCAAGTCGACGGTCTTATTCCTTAGCTGCTTCTGCCGTCGATCCAGAATCTCAACTGGTTGCTGATCATAGGTAAGATCCGGACGAACCGTGATCTTCGAGAAATCCACAGCATGGGACAGATCACTGACGTATCGGCGTAACTGAGATACGTGGAATACGTCGTGAACACCCTCCAGTGACGGCGGCAACGCCAAGCGATATGCCACAGCTCCAACTCTCTCCAGGACATCAAACGGCCCAATGTACCTTGGACTCAGCTTGCCTCTCTTCCCAAATCGGATAACTCCACGGTTCGAAGAAATCTTCAGAAAGATGTGATCTCCTGGCTGAAACTCCAAAGGTCTCCGTTTAGCATCGGCCCAATGCTTGAAAGGTCCTGCATGATCCTCAGCTTCTCCCGGATGTTTCTCACAACAGCCACGGCCTCCACGATCATCTTCGGCCCTAACAGCTCCCGATCTCCAATGTCATCCCAGCTCAGTGGCGATCGACATTTCTTTCCGTATAGCGCGGCGAATGGCGCCATGCCAATACTCGCCTGGTAGCTGTTATTGTAGGCAAACTCAACATGATGGAGATGATCCCCCCAAGATCCCTTGAAGTCCAACAAGCACGCCCTCCGCATGTCCTCCAAAATCTGAATCGTCCTCTCGGACTGGCCATCCGTCTACAGGTGGTACGCCGTGCTGAAACTCAGACTCGTACCCAAGCTCTTCTGCAGACTCTGCCAAAACTGAGACGTGAATCCCGTGTCTCTGTCCGACACGATATTCACGGGGACTCCGTGAAGTCGTACGATCTCCTACATGATTCACGTTATATCACTATCTAAACTAGGAAAAGGAAATAAAACGGAGAGTAAAAGAATTTATCTCCATGTATCTCCTCGCTAGCGTCTCAGTGGACTGTCCTACTCGGAAGGGAATAAAGTGCGCGGATTTGGTCAATCGGTCTACGATCACCCAAATCGCGTCATTCTGCTTCAGACTCCGAGGTAGTCCAGTCACGAACTCCATAGTGATGTGTTGCTACTTTCACTCCGGAATCGAAAGCGGTTGTAGCAACCCTGCCGTACACTGATGCTCCGCCTTTACCTGCTGGCAAACCAAACACTTGGCTACGCTCCGAGCCACACTTCGCTTCATACCATGCCACCAATAGTTCAGGCGAAGATCCTTGTACATCTTGGTGCCACCAGGATGTACAGAATACGGCGAACTGTGTGCCTCAACCAATAATTCCTCTCTGATATCTCCAGCTGGCACACACAACATGGCTCCATACCTCAGCGAGCCATCCTCATGAATCAAGAAGTCAGTCCGTAGACCGGCTTCCACCTGCTCCCGAATCTTCACCAGCTTAGCATCTCCAGCCTGTCCAGCCTTGATCCTATCCATGATGGTCGACTGTCTTTGCATACACATCAACGAAGAAGCCTCTCCTGGAAGAATAATCTCAATACCAGACTCGCAAAAATCATGCTGCAATCTCCACTGCGAAGTCAACAGCATCACCGCTGGAAGTCTGCTCAGCGCATCCGGAACCACATTCACCTTGCCAGGGTGATACTGCAAGTCAATCTCATAATCTGCCATGAGCTCCAACCATCGACGCTGTCGTATGTTGAGCTCCTTCTGCGTAAAGATATACGTCAAGCTTTTGTGATCGGTGAAGATTTTCACCTTCTCACTCAGCAGGAAGTGCCTCTAAATCTTGAGCGCAAACACGACTGCAGCCAACTCCAAATCGTGTATCGGGTAATTCTTCTCATGAGTCTTGAGCTGACAAGAAGCATACGCAACCATGTGCCCATGCTGATGCAAAACACAACCGAGACCTTTGCCAGAAGCATCACAAAAGATCTCGAATCCTCCACTCCGATCAGGCACAACAAGAACAGGGGCAGTCGTCAATCTCTCCTTCAGAACATCAAAATCCTTCCCACAATCATCAGACCAAACAACTGGTACATCCTTCCGTGTCAGCCTGGTCATCGGCTCAGCAATACGGGAGAAGTCCTTAATGAAGCACCGATAATAACCTGCAAGCCCAAGGAAACTCATAATCTCAGCCGCTGACTGCGGAACAGGCCACTCTCTGATAGCCTTAATCTTCTCGGGATCCACCGAAATTCCATCTCCTGACACCACTTGCCGGAGAAAAGCAACTCTATCCAGCCAAAACTCGCACTTGGAATACTTAGCATACAAACGATGCTTCCTCCAGATCTCCAACACTGTCCTCAAGTGCGATGCATGCTCTTCCTCCGACTTTGAATAGATCAGGATGTCGTCAATAAAGATAATGACAAACTTATCTAGAAAGTCGTAGAAGATCAGATTCATCAAGTTCATAAAAACTGCGGGCGCATTGGTTACACCGAAGGGCATAACCACGAACTCGTAGTGACCATACTTCGTCCTAAACGCTGTCTTCTGAATATCTTCCTTCTTCACCTTAAGCTGATGATAACCACTCCTAAGATCCAACTTAGGGAACACCCTCGATCCTCCAAGCTGGTCAAAAATGTCATCTATACGAGGCAATGGATATTTATTTTTGATGGTCACAACATTCAGCTCCCTGTAGTCCACGCACATGCGACGCGAACCATCTTTCTTCTTCACCAGCAACACCAGCAACACCAGTGCTCCCCACGGAGACACACTGGGATTGATGTAACCCTTGCAAAAGCTCATCCAGCTGCCTACGCAACTCCTCCAACTCTGCTGGAGCCATACGATACACGCCTTCGAAATAGGCTGCGCTCCCAAAATAAGATCGATCGAAAACTCGAGAGCTCGATCGGGCGGCAGTCCAGACATCTCCTCGGGGAAGACATCGTCGAATTCATGCACCACAGCTGGTCTATTCTGCTCCATCTGCATAGCAATGATCTCCATCTGTCTGGCCTGAAATCTGACAGGGCCAAGCGAACTTCTACCTCGACTGAACTCAAACACTGGATGTCCTGGGATCTCGAACACCACCTTCTTCCGCCGGTAATCAATTGTGGCGTAGAAACTCCCAAGCCAGTCCATCCCAAGGACGGCATCATAGTTGATGATGTCGTGGACAATAAAGTCAGCGTAAAGCTCATGTCCACAGACCACCAAGGGACAAGAATTGCAACCATGATGCACCGAGATCACGCCATTCCCTGTAACGATATCCCAACTCTTAGGAAGAGGGGAAGTCGACAAGGAATGCTTGTCCACGAAGCTCCAAGATATAATGCACATCGATGCACCAGAGTCAAAGAGGACTCGTGCAGGAAATGTGCAAACTAAAATCACACCTAACAAAAAATCTAACAATCAAATCCTATTCTAGCAAACATAATATATCCAAGCAAACAAACATATTCAAACAAACAAGACTAACTAAAAAGGAAAACAAACTAGGCTGAGGGTTACCTGCAATAACCTCATCCACAGCCTCGCTCTCCACTGCAGTCATCAGGAAAGCCTGCCTCCTTGGCTGAACAGCCTGCTGAAACGCCTGCTTCTGGGGAATGAGAGGCGCTCCACGTCCAGCAGGTACAGGTGCTCTCTGCTGTAACGGCTGAGCTGCAACTGGTTCCTTCCAAGGCTGTTTAGACTTTGGGCAATCCTTCATGACATGAACAGGATCTCCACAAACAAGGCACTGTCCCAACATCTTCCTGCACTGCTCCTTGACATGCCCAGTCTTGCCGTAGAAATGGCAAGTCTTCAGAGTAGGCCCACCTGGCCTCTTAAACTGCACCGACTGTTTAGGCTTGAACCCAGGCCTAACCACTCCTCTGGCCTGCTCCATAGGCCTCTTCCCAGCTCCAGAAGTCTGTCCTCTCTTCTGCCTCGCAATCAGCTCCTGCCTCCTAGCAGCTACCAGCAACTTCTGATATGACTCCAGATCTAACGAAGACATCAGGCTCTGCAAGTCTAGGGAAAGACCCTGCAAAAACCTCTGAGACTTCTCCTCAGCATCCTCCACCATCTTCGGTGCAAAGCGACTCAGCCTGGTGAACTCCTGATGGTACTGGTCCACTGTCAGATTTCCCTGCTTCAGCTCAATGAATCGCTGCAACATCTCCCTCCTGGCAGCCTTCGGAAAGTACTCCTCATCGAATCTGGACTTGAAAGTAGCCCAAGGTATCGGCTTCACCAACAGCTCCTCTTCTGCATCCCACCAGTCGCGGGCATTATCCCTGAGCTGCTTCTTCACCAAATCAACCCATCCAGCCGGGTTGATCTTCGACATCTTCAGATTATCTTCAGTGTTCCTGATCCACTCCTCAGCAGCCAACGGTCCTTCAGATCCATCAAAGTAAGTCGGGCCCAGCTCCCGAAACTGCTTCGCGCCCGGCTCGAAGCGAGAGGCATTCTGGGTATTCTGAAGCATACCCTGCTGCACCTGCATCATCTGATGCATCATCTTCATGATCTCAGCATTGGTGGGCTCTCTATCCTGCACCTCAACACGATTGGGCCCACCACCAGCTCGGGTCTGTCGTCTTCCTGCCATCTAATGACATAGGAAAATGAACAAAAAATTAGACTCAAAGCTTATGACTTGGATGTTGTAATTTATTTACTGGACATTCTGTTATTATCATGGTTCCGATAATTCGCAGTTGCAAGAGGACCTGCATGGGCCACCAACAAAACATGTCACGCCCGCTTCCCAAAAATATGGAGGCGAGGTGTGAGTAGGTCCGCTCAGACTTGAAGCTGCGAAGCTACAAGTCTGATAAGCGTCAATAAACTTCAAATGGCATGTCCTTGCAACTGCGATACGAAACAAGATAATAATAAAGGAAATGAGACAAAAAGCAATCTCAGAATATCCA
The DNA here is from genome assembly GCA_030789695.1 of Scilla litardierei. Taxonomy (NCBI): domain Eukaryota; kingdom Viridiplantae; phylum Streptophyta; class Magnoliopsida; order Asparagales; family Asparagaceae; genus Scilla; species Scilla litardierei. The sequence goes on along the minus strand of CM061138.1, from coordinate 131,708,437 downwards.
TAAAATAAGTTCCAACATCACAGAAAAGCCGCCAGGCTGAAAAGAAAAAGAGTCTAAAGGCCCAAGCATGGCCAACAAAAGTACAACGTGCGGAATGAAAAGGTGCTACGCACCAACAACTAACAACAACCTAAAACAGAAGTAACTCAGAACAGTCTCTAAGACTGGTCACCGGTGTCCACAAACTCCTCGTCAAACGTGGGCTCCGGCTCAGCGTCAGCAAACACCTCGTCCTCAACAACGGTCTCTGGCTCAGGGTCTAACATGTGACACCCAAAAGAGCAAGGGGCACATGTCAGCAAGTCTACAAGAGACTTGTGCAAGAAAACTGAAAGTAAAAGTAAAGCAACCTAGCAGTTCTAGCATGATGCAATGACATGGCAGATATAGCATGAGTGCAACAAGTGAAGTAAAGTACGAGCATGGCGTGAAAAACTGGCATTTAAATCATGACATGGATATCAAGTTTGCAAGAACAATCACAAAGACAAGGACAAGTCTAGTAAGCACGTCATGCACAGGGATTACGCCTTTTGGCTAGAGTGGTTGTACAGGCCAACTGTTACACTCAAGTGATCGCTTATCCCTACCCCTCCACGTGTATCGAGCCAGGGCCTTACCCCGAACACGGAATGCTCGCTTCTGGATCACGAGCCAGAAAGTGTATTTGGCATAGGGTTGTGCCCGCAAAAGCAGGTGCCTAGCCTGAACAAGGAAGTACAAGTATGTAGTGTGTGCTACGAATGCAACATTCAATGCATGGATGACATGGCATGGCAAGTAGCAAGACGTACAAATAAGGAAATTAAACATGACAGATAAGGATGCATGAATGACATGAGCAAGTAAAAGGGGTCGGATCTAGCTTCGTTGTCAAGCTAGATCAAATGGGCGTCTAGGCAGATATCATTTCACTGCCTAGACTCTTTTACGCTACGGTACAAAAAGCGGCCTAAAACATGGCCTACACAAGAAGACGGCAAGTTTCACTTGCCTGCAAATCTGACGTCTGAAAAACACCGTCCAAAAGTCCACAAGTCACAAACAACCTATGTGCACAAGTCCACCAGCCTACAGTCCTATATTATAAATCTTGATTAGTGAATTTAAAATAATTTAAAAACATCAATTTTAATCTTGTTTAACATGCTGTGGTTGGGGGTCCTAGGGGTGCAGAATGTTACCTCAACACGACGCGAAAGCTACACTGGCGTCGGGTAGCGACGCCAGGGGTTGGAATATAAGAACGCGCTCCTAGTACAATTTCCAGATCAGATTCCTCGCTCGAATAGTCTGGGCAGCAACCAGATCAATGAACAAAGATTCCAATGCTAGCACGTGCGACGAAGGGCTACGACGTGTTACAACGTCGTAATCGACAAAACAACAGAAAGGAAACACTTGGGTGGGACCCACAGCAGTTCTAGGGGTCAATGGGGGACCCACAACACCTCTGGAGAACTTGGGGGGCCCACAGAGGCAAGCGGTGCGACGGATACGGGGTTGCGACGAATTTCGCTCGGTCAGACCGAGCCGCTGCAGAGATTTCTCTCGGTCAGACCGAGAGAACACAACAGCCGATCGGTCACAGCGCTGCGGAGCGCGTTGCAAGGCGTGGGCGCTCGGTCACTGTGGGCTGGTGCGAGGGAAAACGTCGGTCGGGCGCTTGGGAGCGGGGGTTGCAGCGGGACAGGTTGCAACGGAGCAGGGGAGCGGTGCGAAGCGAGGGAGCGGGTCGGTCAGACCGAGGGAAGCTCTCGGTCGTAGCGGCTGCGGGGCGGGGGTTACAACGTTGCAGTTGCAACGTGCGGGCGGAGCGGCGGTGCGGGGAAAATCTCTCGGTCAGACCGAGAGATGCTCTTGGTCGTAGCGGGGTATAGACTTGAAGAACCTCAAGATTCTTCAAAAAGGCAAATTCCCATGTCCACCCTGTTACAAGGGTAAACTGATTACGAGACCCTCTCCACTGAAAGTGGACGTGGAGTCTCCAAGCTTTCTGGAAAGAATCCACAGAGACATTTGTGGGCCGATACACCCATCAAGTGGTCCGTTCAGGTACTTTATGGTCCTGATAGACGCATCTACTAAGTGGTCATATGTGTGTCTACTGTCCACCCGTAACCTAGCACTGTCTAAGCTTTTAGCTCAGATAATCAAGTTACGGGCCCACTTCCCCGACTACCAGATAAAGAAACTTCGTCTGGACAATGCGGGGGAGTTTACGTCACAAGTCTTTCTAGACTATTGCCAAGCTCAGGGAATTGAAGTTGAACATCCTGTAGCACATGTTCACACCCAAAATGGGTTAGCAGAATCTCTAATTAAAAGACTGCAATGGATTGCTCGTCCATTCTTACTTCAATCCCAAATGCCAGTGAATGCGTGTGGTCATGCAATTTTGCATGCTGCATCTTTAATAAAATTAAGACATTCTGGAGGTCAGTCATCTTCTCCAATGCAACTAGCACTTGGAGCCCCACCAATTGTCTCACACTTGAGAATATTTGGTTGTGCAGTATACGTCCCCATAGCACCACCACAAAGGACAAAGATGGGTCCACAACGTCGCCTAGGCATTTATGTTGGGTTTGACACCCCTTCCATAATTAGATTCCTAGAACCCCTTACGGGAAACGTTTTCAAGGCACGTCTAGATGACTGTGAATTCGATGAAACATCGTTTCCAAGACTAGGCTCACAGACAAAGAAGCCCGAAGCTTCAGAATGTATCACTTGGGATACAAAGACATTATGTCACTTTGATCCGCCCACAAGCCAGTGTGAGGAGGAAGTCATGAAGATTTTCCACATCCAAAACACTGTCCATCTCTTGCCGGACAAATTTACTGACAACTAGAAGATTGTCAAATCACACGTCCCTGCTGCTAACACTCCAGCTAGGATTGACATACCGCAAAATGGATGCAATCCGCCTGCAGCAGAAATAGTTGGACCTCTCAAAAAGAGAGGGCGACCACCGGGATCCAAGGACCAAGTCCCTCGAAAAAGTAGGACCCTTGGCAATGGTAAACAAATACCACCACAGGATGCTACTATAAGCCCTGCTACCCCATCTCTTCCAAACTCTCATGAAGAGGAAAAACCGGGAGAAAATGAAGTTTCGATACACTATGTACGAACTGGAGAGTATTGGGACAGAAAGAGCACAACCATAGATGACACATTTGCATGTAATATTGTCATCAACGTCGCGTACTGCGACGATGATATTGAACCACGCTCTCTGACAGAATGTCAAAGCAGAGATGATTGGCCAAAGTGGAAAGCGGCAATAGGAGTGGAGTTGGATTCACTCACCAAACGCAAGGTCTTCGGACCCATAGTCCAGACACCAAAAGGTGTAAAACCTGTGGGTTGTAAATGAGTATTTGTTAGAAAACGACATGAACAGAATGAGATCGTTCGCTACAAAGTAAGGCTTGTAGCGCAGGGTTTTAGCCAACGTCCAGGGGTGGATTTTGAAGCCACATACTCCCCGGTCATGGACGCGACCACCTTCCGATTCGTCATTGGCTTAACAGCTCAAGAGGGTTTAGATATGCAACTCATGGACGTTGTTCCTGCATACCTATATGGTAACCTAGACCGAGACATCTATATGAGATTGCCTGACGGTTATTCTTTGCCTACAGCACTAAAAGAGAGAGAACGTGACATCTACTCAGTGAAACTGCAAAGATCATTATATGGTCTAAAACAATCTGGAAGGATGTGGTATAACAGACTGAGCGATTTCCTTGCAAAACAAGGATTCTCAAATGACCCAGTCTGTCCTTGCATCTTTATAAGAGCAAAGGCAACAGGATTTGTAATCATAGCCATCTATGTGAACGACTTGAACCTCATCGGATCTCCTGAAGAGATCGCAGAGATTTCTAGAAGCTTGACAGAAACCTTCGAGATGAAAGACATCGGAAAGTCAAACTTCTGTTTAGGTCTTCAAATAGAGCATCTTAACGATGAGATCATGTTACATCAGTCAACTTACACATCGAACTTATTGAAAAAGTTTCAGATGGATAAGTGCCACCCCCTCAGCACTCCAATGGTTGTCAGATCATTGGATGTACATAAAGACCCCTTCCGGCCGCTGGAAGAGGGGGAGGAAGTACTAGGCCCCGAAGTGCCTTATCTAAGTGCTATCGGTGCACTCCTTTACCTGGCTAACTGCACTCGCCCTGACATAGCATTTGCAGTCAACTTACTAGCCAGATATAGTGCTGCACCTACACAGCGGCACTGGGCCGGAGTTAAGCATCTTCTGCGCTACCTCCAAGGGTCCATAGACTTAGGTCTATTCTACAGGAAAGGGGCATCAACTGGTTTAGTTGGTTATGCTGATGCAGGATACAGGTCCGATCCTCATACAGAGAAGTCTCAGACAGGATACATGTTTACTTATGGCGGCACAGCCATATCCTGGAGATCTGTAAAGCAGACCATGACGACCGTCTCATCCACTCACTCAGAGCTCCTAGCGATCCACGAAGCAAGCAAGGAGAGTTTCTGGCTACGCTCTGTGATCCAGCACATCCTCACCTCCACCGGCCTGATGACCGGCGTTCTTGCGCCTACTCCACTTCATGAAGACAATGCAGCATGTATAGCCCAGCTACAGGACGGCTACATCAAAGGCGACAAGACGAAGCATATCTCCCCCAAGTTCTTCTGGCCACACGACCTTCAGAAGCAGAAGCAGATTGAGGTACAGAAGATCCAATCATGTAATAACTTGGCGGATTTGCTTACCAAATCCCTGCCTACTAGTATCTTTGAGAAACTTGTATATGTGATTGGGATGAGGAGAGTGAGTAAATGTAAACTGGGTCAGGATGAGAGGACTATGAACTCATAGATACATAGGAGACTGATGTATAGATTCATAGGAAATCTGCAAGCCTGAAGCTTGGTCAGATGAGGGGGAGTCAACCGCAGAGTTGTACTCTTTTCCCTTGGCTACTGGTTTTTTCCCACAAGGTTTTCCGTAGTCAAGGTTTTGACGAGGCAACCTCGTTGACTCTGGATCCTGAAGTATCCACCCCTAGACACATCCCTAAAACAGGGGGAAGTTATGGATTAACTGTTCTTTATTTAACAAGGCAGTTATCCTAACTCGGATCCTGAAGAATCCACCTCTTATTCAATGTTGGTTGGATAAGGGGAAGTGTTATGAATAGGCCCATGAGGCCCATTGGGTATCCAGCCCACTATTGAAAGCTATAAATATGAGGGTAATGGGCTCTTAACCCTTTACACATATTTCCCTACTTTTCCCTTCACAACATCTACAAGTATTTTTAATATTTACCTCAACTGGATTTTCCCGCAAGATCGATCTATTTCCGGCAAGATCTATCCAGAACTTGGATTTTTGCCACCCGCATAACTATTAAAAATAATTTGGATGGAATAAATACTAAATATTACACATGGATTTTTTGTCGCGTCCCTTGTTAGATCTCGTCACGCCTCTCCCGCGGCACCGACCAGTCAGGTCAACAGAGTCACGAGCAGCTAATACAAGTTCTGTTCAATTATTTCATCAAACATGACAGGTGGTGAATGAGACTTAGAAACACAGAAATTATAGAGAGAAAGAACCCAGGTGTAAAATTGTAGAGAGAAATAAAATTGACCAATACAAGTTCGGGTCAAATTGTAGAGAGATATAATTTGACCAATGCAAATTCGGTTCAAATTGTAGAGAGATAAAATGGCTTCTCAAGCAACACTGTAAAAACTGGAAGTTGTTTCATGTGTTTCAAATATTCTGAAGAGCTGATTCATGTGAACACCCTGTACAGTTACCAAATAAAATGCTGGGAGCTGTTTCATGCGTTTCAAATATTCTGAAGAGCTGATTCATGTGAACACCCTGTACAGTTACCAAATAAAATGCTGGGAGCTGTTTCATGCGAGCGCCCCCCACCCCCCACCCACCCCCACCCGCCCCCCCCCACCCCCACCCACCCCCACCCCCCCGGGGGTGGGGGTCTTCAACCGAGCTCGCCGGCCGAAGGTGTGATCTGATGGAGCTCTCCGGCGATGGAGCTCTTCGGCTTCGAAAACGGGATGGAGCCCTCCGGCGATCTGATGGAGTGATCGGAACTCTCCGGCGATGGAGCTGTCTGGCTTCGAAAATGGGATGGAGCTCTCTGGCGGGGCTCTGGTTCATGGAGAGAGAAGAAAGAAAGAGTGATGGAGGAGGAGCAAGTTGATCAGATCTGTGAAGGATGAGCAACGAATTTTAAGCGGGGCTTGCTATAATTATGGATTTGGAGCTAATTGCAAATGGTATGGGTTTTTTAAAAATAAACCCAATCCATAATTAAAAGCAGCTGCCATTTCTCTTCCCCTAACTAAAACGTTTCTTCTCTGCCGTTTCCCTTTCTCCGGAGAAGAGAACCACGCGCGCCGCCGCTCTGTCTTCTGAACACAGACATTTGCGCACGCCTCTCTTTGTTCTGAGCCCGTACAAGAGAATCCTCGCCGCATCTCTTTTGTCTGAGCCCGAAAGAAGGTTTCCCGTGGCCAATATTCGGCGGCAGCTGGCAGAATTCGCTTTGGTTTTCGTTGAATTCGTTTGTGATCGGTAATGATTCAGGAAACCATAACTTTTTTCAATGCCTTTTCTTTGAATTCATTGGCATTTCACATATGAGTGTTGAATACGTTTGGGTTTGTTTGTTGAATAGTGTCAAAATTGAATCTTCATCGAGTTTGGGCTTACTTGGTTACTATTGCGAGGGAGCAAGCGCATGATTTGTGCCAAACCAAACCCTAGAGTTGGAATCCATAAGTTGCAATATATTTCAGCTTGAATTCGTTGGAATTTCACTAATGATGATTTCCTGTAGGAATTTCACATATGCACGTTAATTATTTGATACAAACAGACATGGTTTCAAGCTTGCAAACTATAACAAACACACATGGTTTCAAGCTTGCAACCTATAACAACCATTTAATGAATTATTATCTTTAGCTCATACATGGCCTTTGAATTTTAGTTTTCAATGATCATCTCTCATAATGAATGTGTTCTCTGTTGGAACATATCCAACTAATGTTGGATCTTAATCCAACATTGGGCTTATATGCGATAAATAATTATATGGTACTACGCTGTCATATTAAAGCCCAATATTTTAGTGATCTGATTTAGTTAATTAAGCGAGCTTAAATAAGTCAAGTAGGTCGTGGGCCTTTATGTGTAGAGGCTATTGGGCTTCAACTCGTTGATGGGCCGAGTTAGAAACCCTAGGGTTATAGAGGCTAGCATATATATACTTGCGGTCATGATCCCCGGAATACACAAACTAAGAGAGCCGTCTTTTCTATGTCCCGTCGCTAGGAGAGAAACCCGGAGAAAGCTAAAGGGATTTTCCAACGGTTGACTCGCGCTATTCTGGAAGATCATTCGCTACGTCATCCAGATCGTCAGCCTCATGAATTCTGGTATGATTCTTAATAGAGAAGGTAATGATTTAAGGTTTCACATGTTTTATCTAGATCTGTGTTGTTTGACTTGTACGCACATCTAGATCTTTAGATCTTTAGTCTCTACAAGTGGTATCAGAGCCTGTATGTTGTGAATCTTAAATTTTTTCTGCATGCTCGTAAGTAGATCTGAGAAAAAATCGATTTTAATCTGTTTTTAAATTCAGATCTGTAAAAAATTGGGTTTTTCTGATTTTTCCTGTTTAATATATATATATATATATATATATATATATATATATATATATATATATATATATATATATATACGAACACTAGATCGGGGGCGGTCCGCCGGCCGTCGCCCGACAAGGCGTAAGAAAGGGGTGACTCTACCGCCCCAGTCGGAAGATCGACGCCGGCGATGCCGTCACCGACTCAGAACAGAAAGGGGCGGCAAAGCCACCCCTGTTGGATGAACAGAAAGGGGAAGGGGGCGGCTTCCAGCCTCCCCCTTCCTGTCGTGCAAAAGGGGAACAAGGGGGCGGCGCCCGTCGGCCCCCCTGTTAGGGTCTCACAGGGGGCGGCACCATTATTTTCTGCAGAGGGGGAGGCCTTGCTGCCGTCCCCTGTCGGTTGCGAAAAACGGAGAAAGGGGGGGCCGGCGTCCTACCGCCCCCCGTCAGAACCCCTATGGGGACGGCTTTGTCGCCCCCTTTTGCGTTTAGCCGGACGGCAGGCGCGGCCCTGCGCGCCTGCACAAGAAAGGGGCGGCAGATGGCCGTCCCTGTTGGAAGAACGCCGACGCCGGCTCTTCTGCCGGTGGCGAATCTGAAGGAGGGGGCGGCGGCGGCCGCCTCCCCTAGGTGGACCACTTTCATGCTAGAGTTTCTAACCCTAGCAGGCTTTGGGCCAAAATTGGGCCCAATCAGGTTATTTTTCAAAAAAAATAAAATAAAATATTTAAAATTTAAGCATATGGGCCTTATTTTGGGCCTGTTTTGGCCACTCCACAATTTTTTGGGCTTAAAATGAATATTTTGGTCATTGTGAACCCTATTTTAGGGTCATTCTTATTCTTTTCAAGCCCTAATTCAGATATATTAATGCACCGATAATCAGAGAAAATAAAAGGCCATCTTGTGTATGTTTCCTCATTCGGTTTTATTTGTGTGTTAAATTAAGTTCATTCTAATTTTAACTCTTTAGGCAAAATTCATTTATATATTTCGAAATAATTCTAAGTTTTTGTGAAATCCCACCAAAGTGGGTTCTACTGTTAAAATTGTTGTTATTTTGGAATGTAAATGGTTAAATACATACATTGTATGATTAGTTGCCTGAACGAATTTTAATTGGATCATAGGAGTAAATAAAAGCTTTTTCATTTATATGTCTCCTCAACAATAAAGTCGGTATTAATTATGCTATAATAAATTCAAACTTTGCTATATGTATTTTTTGAAATGACTTTGTGCAATCATCATCTCGCCAAAGTGGGCTCTGTTTGCATCATTTCATTTCTTAAATATAAAAGGAATTCTGTGCGCATATTTTAAACATAATGCAAAATCCGCCCAAAGGCAGATTACCGTTCTAGCTAATTTATCTGCACCTGTAGCAATAAATAAGTGATGATTGTTGAGACTTATGCATGCAATTTTAATTCGGCCCCAAAGGAAGTTTTAATCTTGGCATGTTAATTATTGTCTTTATTTGATTGCTGCGACATGATATCATTTGCTAGTTAATAGATTATCCAAAGATAAATGTTAAGCTAGTTGGGGATATCTTGAGATGGGAACATGCAATTTTGAATTTACAATTTTGCTTCACAAATTAATACTTATGTTAGCATGTTTGTCTATGTTTATTGTCCTATTTTTCAGCTGTTACTCCCACAAATATTACTGCTAGCTTAAACTGAATTCCGGTGCTTAATGGCTTAAATTTTAAATCCGGGAAAGAGAACTTGCTTATTATTCTTGGGATACTAGATCTGGACCTTGCGATTAGAACTAACTGTCCCCCACTTACTACTGAAAAGAGTACATCTGAGGAAAAGAGTGACTATGAGAAGTGGGAAAAGTCTAATCACATGTGTGTCATGATCATGAAGAGAGCCATTCCTGAAGCTTTTCGGGGCTCTTTGTCTGATTCGATCACGACAGCTAAAGGTTTCCTTGCAGATATTGAGAAAAGGTTTGTCAGAAACGAAAAGGCAGAAATTGGTACGATTCTGACAAGCCTGATCTCAATGAAGTACAAAGGGAAAGGCAATATAAGGGAATACATTCTGGAACAATCCCATCTTGCTTCAAGGTTGAAAGCACTTAAGCTTGACCTCTCTGAGGACCTGCTTGTGCATTTGGTATTAATATCCCTTCCTACACTGTACAATCAGTTTAAGATGAGCTATAACTGCCAGAAAGAGACTTGGTCTCTGAATGAGCCCATCTCGCTCTGTGTTTAGGAAGAGGAAAGACTGAATCAAGATAAGACTGAAAGTGCAAATGTTGCCTTTACCCCTAAAGATAATAAAAGAAAAAAGGGAAAGGAAGTTGTAATTACATCCCCACCTAGGAAACAACAAAAGAAGCCTGTTAAGGCTGTCAAGAAAGATAGTTGTTTCTTTTGTGGTGCCGAAGGGCATGTGAAGAAGCAGTGCACTAATTACCACGCCTGGCGTGCTAAGAAAGGTACTCTTCTCAATTTGGTTTGTTTAGAAGTTAATTTATCTTCTGTACCTATAGACACTTGGTGGTTAGACTCTGGTGCAACTTCTAACATCAGTATGTCTATGCAGGGCTGCCTGAACTGCCGAAAGCCAAATGATGCTGAAAGATTCATCTTTGTGGGCGATGGCAAGAAGGCGAGGGTTGCTGCAATTGGGGATTTTAGATTATCTTTAAGAACTGGAAACCATTTGGATTTGCTTGAGACTTTTATTGTACCGTCTTTTAGACGTAACCTAATTTCTATTTCTGCATTGGACAAGTCTGGTTATTTTTCTTCTTTTGCAAATGGAAAATTCAGTCTGTCTCTCAATTTCATATTAATTGGTTCTGGTTGTTTGTCTGAGTATGATAATATGTATATGCTTGATACAATTGCTGCAAAAGAACCCTTGCATGTGGGTACATAGGTTTTAAAGCGTAAATTAACCGATGAGAATTCAGGTTCGTTATGGCACAAAAGATTAGGTCACATCTCCAAAAGGAGAATTGAGAGACTTGTGTCAAACGATATTCTTAAACCTGTAGATTTTTCAGATTTTGATGTCTGTATTAATTGTATAAATGGAAAACAAACTAATGAAAAGAGATTTGAAGCCAAAAGGTCAAATAGCGTCTTAGAACTCATACATACATATATTTGCGGACCATTCCCTTCGGTAGCATGGAATGGTCAGCAATATTTTATAACGTTTATAGATGACTATTCAAGATATGGCTACATTTATCTCATACATGAAAAATCTCAATCTTTGGACACGTTCAAAAATTTTAAGGCCGAAGTTGAGCTCTAACTAGGCAAGATGATTAAACTGTCAGATCTGACCGTGGTGGTGAATACTACAGCAGATATGATGGTTCATGTGAACAACGTCCATGACCATTTGTTAAATTCCTAGAAGAATGCGGTATTGTCCCACAATACACCATGCCAGGTTCGCCCACTATGAATGATGTAGCTGAAAGACGAAACAGAACGCTTAAAGACATGGTAAGAAGTATGATTAGTCATTCTACTTTACCAGAAAGCCTGGGGAGAAGCATTAAAAACTGCAACTTACATCCTAAATCGGGTCCCAACTAAAACAACTAATAAAACACCATATGAGCTTTGGACAGGCAAATCACCTAGTCTAAAGCATATGCACATATGGAGATGTCCAGCTGAGGCAAAGCCTTATAGGCCTGCTGAAAGGAAGCTGGATACACGGACAATTAGTTGCTATTTTATTGGATATGCTGAAAGATCGAGGGGTTACAACTTTTACGGTCCCACAAATAAGAGTATTTTTGAGACTAGAAATGCCACATTCCTTGAGGATACTGGGTTTGCGGGGGGGGGGGGGGGGGGGGGGGGGGGGGGGATTTAGGAAGAGACACTATTTTCGAAGAGGAATATGCAGATATTCCCACAGGTGATCTTGTTATTGATCAGGATTCTATTCCTGTTATAGAACAAGACACAAATATTCAAGACAATGTTGTTGCTCCTCACATTCAAGAAGAACAAACCCTTGCACCTCAAAAAACATTGCCATTAAGGAGATCCATTAGGGAGAGGAGAAGTGCAATATCAAGTGACTACGTTGCATATCTACAAGAACATGAAGTTGATATTGGTGTGATGGATGATGATCTAATCAACTTCCATCAAGCCAAAAATGGTACTAACTCTCTAAAATAGATAGATGCCATGAATGAGGAAATAAAGTCGATGAAGGACACTGACGTTTGGGATCTTGTCCCATTACCTAAAGATGTGAGTCCCATTGGTTGCAAATGTATATTTAAAACCAAGAGGAATTCAAAAAGTAATGTGGAAAGATATAAGGCACGTCTTGTCGCTAAGGGTTTTTACTCAAAAAGAAGGCATTGATTATAATGCGACTTTCTCTCTGGTTTCCACGAAAGACTCATTCAGGATAATAATGGCATTAGTGGCTCATTTCAACCTTGAATTGCACCAGATGGATGTTAAAACAGCGTTCCTTAACGGGGACATTGATCAGTAGATTTATATGGTGCAACCAGAAAACTGTGTCAGGAGACCCAAAGAATATGGTTTGCAAACTTAAGAAATCCATCAATGGACTCAAACAGGCGTCTCGACAATGGTATTTCAAGTTTCATCAAGTTATTATCTCATTTGGCTTCGAGATGAATTTGGTTGATGAATGTATATACCATAAGTTCTGTGAGAGTAAATTTGCGTTTCTGGTTTTATATGTCGATGACATTTTACTTGCCAGTAACAATGAAGGCTTATTGCATGGAACCAAGAACTTTCTAGCTAAGAACTTTGAGATGAAAGATCTTGGTGATGCATCTTTTGTATTGGGAATTCAAATACATCGAGATCGTTCTCGAGGTATACTTGGATTATCACAAAAGGCCTATATTGAAAAGGTTCTGCAAAGATTTGGCATGAAAAGTTGTAAACCGGGTGATACCCAGTATCTAAGGGAGACAAGTTTGGTCTCAATCAGTGCACTGAAAGTGAAATTGAGATAGCACAGATGAATGATATTTCCTTATTCTTCAGCAGTAGGGAGTATCATGTATGCTCAAGTATGTACACGTCCAGACTTGGCGTATATTACAGGAATGCTTGGCAGATACTTGAGCAATACAGGATTAGACCATTGGAAAGCATCCAAAAGGGTCTTACGGTACTTACAGATGACAAAAGGACACATGCTTGTATATCAGAGGTCGGAAAAGCTTGAGATCCTTGGATATACCGACTCTGATTTTGTTGGATGTAAAGACAGCATGAAATCTACTACATGCTATGTTTATACATTAGCAGAAGGCACCATTTCTTGGAAGAGTGCTAAACAGACTATTATAGCATCTTCCACTATGGCTGCAGAATTCATCGCTTGTCATGAAGCATCCAATCATGGTCTATGGCTACAGAATTTTGTCACGGGGCTGCGAATTGTAGATGGCATTGAAAGGCCACTCAAATTATTTTGTGACAACATGTCTGCAGTTGCATTCGCCACTAAGAACATGAGCTCAGCGAAATCAAAGCACATTGATATCAAGTTCCTGATGGTTAAAGAGAGAGTTGGAAATAAACAGTTTTATATAGAGCACATTAGTACAAACTCAAACATTGCGGATCCGCTTACTGAGGGGCTGCCACCCAAAACGTTTCATGGGCATGTTGCTCGTATGTGTGTCATGTCATCTGAAGATATTCAGTTTTACTGGCAGTTTGTAATTTTGTAGTGCTCTTATTTTGACAACATTTCAGCCTTCAGTTTATGCATATTTGGTTTATTTCTGCAGAAATAAAGTTCAGTTTTGTTTGGCTTCACATTTCAACTCTATGTTTATAAATGCGTATGGAAATATGTGTTTGTGTTTATGTTTATGATCTCAATAAGATTAAGGAGGATCAGTTGGAAATAGATATGTTAGATCACATCACATGTAATTTCCATGCTACACATCCACTTCATAATCCATGTCATTCTTTTGTATTTGCACGGTGACCACTGATGGGTCGAGCTGCAATTGCTGCGGCGAAGATCTCTTTGATCCCTTGCTAATATAATTGATGGACCGGATTGTTTTTCGACTCATTAAAGAAATGACAGTAAGTTAAGATCTTATTTGGTTGTATGCACAATGAAATATAATTATAAAGTTTAGCATATAGCCCAAGTGGGAGATTGTTGGAACATATCCAACTAATGTTGGATCTTAACCCAACATTGGGCTTATATGCGATAAATAATTATATGGTGCTACGCTGTCATATTAAAGCCCAATATTTTAGTGATCTGATTTAGTTTATTAAGCGGGCTTAAATGAGTCAAGTAGGTCGTGTGCCTTTATGTGTAGAGGCTATTGGGCTTCAACTCATTGATGGGCCGAGTTGGAAACCCTAGGGCTATGGAGGCTAGACTATATATACTTGCGGTCATGATCCCCGGAATACACGAACTAAGAGAGCGGTCTTTTCTACGTCCCGTCGCTAGAGAGAAACCCGGAGAAAGCTAAAGGGATTCTCCAACGGTTGATTCGTGCTATTCTGGAAGATCATCCGCTGTGTCATCCTGATCGTCAGCCTTATGGATTCAGGTATGATTCTTAACGGAGAAGGTAATGATTTAAGGTTCCACATCTTTTATCTAGATCTGTGTTGTTTGGCTTGTACGCACATCTAGATCTTTAGATCTTTAGTTTCTACATTCTCTAGTTTCCAGCTTTGTATTGGATATACGCCTCGCATAGCTGATAATATTTTACCATATTCTTTGTATGTCTAATGGCATATTAGTGCCCGCCTGCATTAATAAATTTCAATTTTGAACTCCTTTGAAACAATCTATTATTGTTAGACCATTGTATTGCTACTGGTGTTTCACTTTCATTTACATTGAGATAATCCCCATCCAGAGCATTGGATCTATTATTGTAGTATTGTAAGTTTTTATTTTGAATTTTTATAAAAAGGCATATAAGAGATTTTCCTCCGGAAAATGGAAAATCAAATTTTTTGGTGCATTTACTTTACATGAGATTTATAAGATATATATTCAAGAAATATACACGACTTTCTCTATGTTGTGTATCACATTTTCTGATTGATGCTATACCTGTTCTGCATTACGAGGCCGCGGAAGTGGTTAAAGCCTTTTTTATGAGCAATCTTGTCGGACTAGAGTTGTTAATTATTGGCTATATGAGCAATGCATTTATTTTCTTTGTCGATACAACAATGCCGTTGCTTGTCACTAAGTAATTAGTATCATTATAGAGTCTTTTTCATTCAAAACACGAGATTGATTTCAGTCATAATCGAAAGCTTGAGACATATGCACAGAAAATGCTTTTAAGTTTCGTTAAACAAATTATTAAAATAGAAGTAATTTTGGAATTATATTGTGAAACTACCTTACCTTATCCTGCAGATTGTAGACTTGTAGACTGTTAGATATGCTTATTCCGATGTGAATATTGTTGCTTCGCAGTCAGGGACCTGAGAAAAGTAATCACCAAACAACATTGAGGAATAACTACAACATGCAACACACCCAATTTCCTTCAGAAGCGTCATATACCGTGGATTCAATCTGTAGTTTAGATAATCAACTAAAATCTATGTTCGGAAATTTCTCTCGAAACTACACGAATGAGGAGGAGCACATATACTGTAGAATAAAATTGAGAAGCAGTAGGTTTATGAGATAAAGTTCGAGAGCAATTACGCTTATAAATATCTTCAGTAGTTTTATGAGATAACTTAAAGTTCAGTAAATAACTTGTTTTGCATGTTCCCTTATCTGTTCTCTACGTTCCCTCACAAAAAACAAATGGAAAAAAATTATAATAAACACTTCAAATTAGGATTCACAAAACTAGATAAATGAAAGTGAATAGCGCGTCCAAATGCAAGACTGTCAAGGGCTGAGGTAGTGAAGGAAAACAGTCCAAAATGAATAAGGAGAAATCCTTAGAAGGAGAAATTCTTTATAAGGAAAACAATCCAAAGTTATACTGGTCCTTTATAAGGAGAAATCCTTTCTGTAACATACAAGTGTATTATGATACAAAATCTCGCAGATTGGATTAAGATACTTTGATATTGTATCTGGAGTCAATACTTGTGTATTATGATATTATAAACCAATTGGAAATATTGGTTACCTTCAGTTTAACATTTTATTTAGAAATTGGATGATCACTTAATAATTGAACCCACATAAGTGCATCATTAACTTCATTACATCCATTTTATTTAGAATCTTGAAAAGTGCCTGTATTTTGCAGGAAAATTTGTAAACCATCTCATTAGTCAATCCTCGAGCAGTGATATGTTAAACCAGTCGCCGCATGGCAACTTTGTAACATATTGTTTACATGCAAATCAGACAATCAAATAATCGTATAGCGTTCTTACTAATAGAACATAGATTCTAGGGATGTAAGATGCAAGAAAACATTGGATTCGAATAATAAAGAAGCCGTACCGATAGAACCTCCTTCAGTGGCTCCCTATCGTCGTACGAATCCGCAAGTTGCCGTCAGATATTGGCATAAGAAAAAGAGGCTGTGATTTGGTCCTAAACTCCACCCGCCAAGTAGGAAGATAGGATGCGGCGGTTGTCCGTGCTGAGAAATCAGAACCATCAATCTTGGGAAGAAGCGGAACCAGAGACACGACGCTTCACATGAGGAAAGAGATGAATTAATGATTTATAGTTTTGATGGCTGATAATTAGGCGTTGGGTTTATTTACAAACAGGTATAACATTTTGCAATTAACCCCTAAACCATAATTAAAGAATCACGAGCCATCATTTAATGCCACATCAGCTCCGGTGTAGGAAATTCCTACACGGGCTGCTCATCCCCTTTAAACTCATATATATATATATATATATATATATATATATATATATATATATATATATGCCGCACGAGCCCATATTCTGCACGAGCCCATATTCCCCATATATTGTGCGATATATATATTATTTTATTTTAAAAAATTATTCAATTTATGACTTTTATATATGCCGTAAAAATGTTATGGGAGTGATTTGAAGGGAAAAAACAACAAAAAAATGAGACATGTGTTAAAAGTATGATTTAAGCCAAATTTAAAAGGGGTTTATTGAGATTTAACATTGGAATGAAAATGCTATTGATTCATAAGCCAATGATTTAAATAGATCAGATATACTTAGAATTGAGACATTAGGCCTCAAATGATGTAACGTGATATGCATCATAGGCAAAAATACAAACGAATTTGACTCGGGATTGTAAAATTACTCTTGCCAACGAGCAATTGCTCAAATGGCATTCTCCCCCTCCCTTCTGGAAGACACCGGATCGAGACCCGGTCGGCACGCGCTTTTACCATTTTCTGATGTATTAAAAAAATTACCCTTTGCCAAACAATTATTCTTTGCACCAACGTAACCGTGTACAATTGTCTTGGTCAAAAACACAACGAAGAGACCCTTCATTCTTTTTGTCATTTTGTCATAATGAAGATATGATTCCATTTGTAGGTAACCATGAATCCTCACCTCACGTCGCTCATCTCTGGCTGTACCCAACCATTCACATTTAAACCCTTTCCTCCACCGTCTCTGCTTCTTTCCCCATTTGCGCGCATGCCCACGTGGCCCCATGGCCAGCTTTCCCTCTAAAAACGGCAACAGATTCCAAACATTTTTGGATAAATACGAGGGAACAGAATTACCAGATACAATGACTCGTTCCATATCCTATTAATTAACCACGCGGTATCAATGCTGATTTTACTTAACATGCATGCTCTTAGAGACCCATCCCATACTAGGTCTCCAACACTAGCCCATTTGTTAGAAACACATCCCATACTAGGCTTCTAATAATAGCCATGCTAAGGGTCCATCCCATACTAGGCCCATAACACTTGGCTTACACCCCATTTGTTAAGTATTGTTGAGCATCCAACCCAAAACCAATTGGTATTAGGTGGAGAGGCCCTCTAAAACTTAAACTATTTCTTTTTCTTTTGCACGTCCGATGTAGGACTATTTTTGGGATCTTAACATACCACCACACTTTCGACAACGTCGTCCACGGCGGCCCACTCTGGGGTGCCCACTCTGGCCTCACCCAAGTCGCCCCCTCTTAGGTCGCTCCTTCCCCAGGTCGCTTCTTCCTCAGGTCGTCCCTTCCGCTTTTGACAACCATCGCCACGACGGCCCACTCTGGGGTGTCTACTCTGGCCTCACCCAGGTCGCCCTCTCTTAGGTCGCTCCTTCCCCAGGTCGCTCCTTCCGTAACGTGGGTCGTAGCATGTGGCTAGCTCTGATACCATTTGTTAGAGACCCATCCCATACCAGGCCTTCAACACTAGCCCATTTGTTAGAAACCCATCCCATACTAGGCTTCTAACAATAGCCATGTGATAGACCTGGCGGTCTATTTCCGCCCAAGCATGGGCCGGGCCCATGTGTAGCCGCCGGCCCCCCTCTTTTCCTTATGCGCGCGCGGCCCTTCGCCCTAGGAACCCTAGTTTCTTTTATTTATAGGGCTAGCCGTCATTTGTGATTTTTATGCTTGATATTGAGATTATTCTATTGAGCGTCATTAGGAGTAGTTCTTAGATTAAACGAGTGCGGACGTCCTCTAGGCGTCTTGGGAGGAGAGCGCACCTCTTTTGCGCTCAATTATCGTGTTTGGCTACTTTTTATCTATAAAAATTGTCTTTTTATCTTGGATCCTAACATTTTAGTATCAGAGCACGTGACGATCCATGGCGGCCACGAGAAGATCCCACGACAAATTTGAAGCGTTGGAGGCCAAGTTCACGAGCGAAATCGACGGGATCAAGAAATCATTGGCGGCAAACGATGAATCCATGGCAAAATTGGCGGCCTCCATCAATCAATTGACGGCAAATTAAGCGAAGCACGATGACCAATT
Organism: Scilla litardierei; assembly: GCA_030789695.1. NCBI lineage: Eukaryota > Viridiplantae > Streptophyta > Magnoliopsida > Asparagales > Asparagaceae > Scilla > Scilla litardierei. The sequence goes on along the minus strand of CM061138.1, from coordinate 131,689,796 downwards.
CGTGCAAATGATGGCAACCCTAAATCAATTGGCGGCGAACAACAAAGGGGAGGGAATCCCTAAATTGGGGGAAAAAGCGGCACCTTTGAAGAAAGAGAAGGAAAAAGAGGAGCTTTTGACCCAAAATCAACCCTTTTTGGTGGAGAAATTGGATGATGAAGATGACGAGGAGCTATGGCGCGTAGATTATCGCGAGGAGGCACGACGGAAGGCGTTGGAGAGCCAAAAGGGAGGCGGAGGCCCTAGCCGCAGCAATTGGGGACGCCACGTGCAAGAGGGTGGCCGGCCGGACCCCCACAGCAGCCGAGGGGGTCGGCTGGCCCAGGAGAGGGGCGGGGGCTCCCCCCCGCCTGCGCCGGGCCCCGACAGGGGGGCCCAGGGCCTGCCGGGGCTCGGCAGGGCCCGGCGACCCTGCCGGACCTCCGGCAGGGCCCGCCGGCCCGCCGGCCCTGCCAGAAGCCCGGCAGGGCCCGCCGGCCCTCCGGGGGGCCCGGGGGGGCCGTTCAACCAGAGCGAGGGGCCGGAGGCCCCCTGGCAGCCGCCAGGGGGCGGCGGGGCCCACGGCTGAGGCCGCCAGGGGCGGGAACCCCCCTTGGCAGCCCCCCGAAGGGCGGTGGACGCGCGGACAGCCCCCTGATGATTTTTTTGAACCTCCCGGACAGCGGACATCAGACGATGGGGGCTATGGGCAGTTCTCGGGAGACTATTTTGACCCTCAGGAGCGCCGACCAGTGACAGAGGACCCTATCTACGGCGACGGACATGAGAGAGATTACTATTCTGACGGTCGGGGCGGCTACGAGGCCGAGTTCGACGACGACGCAGGTTGGGACGACTTTGAGTGGCGTCGCGGAGGTCACCGAGGAGACTACGGGGGTCGCGGAGGCGGGCCACCCAGGCGCTACGAGACACTGGACGAGAGACGTCAGCATTACCGTCCGTCACCTAGAGAGTAGGGGAGGCCTGAGCATGGACGTTTTGGAGGGGAATGTCGCGTCCGGAAGCTGAAGATGCCGCTATTTTCCGGGGAGGACCCACACGCCTGGCTGTTTACCACAGAGAGATACTTCACGGCCCACTGCACATCACATGATCGAGGCCCAGAAGCTGGAGGTGGCGACGATCTGCATGGAGTGGCGAGCCTTGGGATGATACCAGTGGAAGGAGCGGCGACAGCAGATCGGGAGCTGGGAGGAACTGAAGGACATGGTACTGGAGAAGTTTAGAGACCCCCGGCTAGGGAACTTACACGAGCAGCTGTACGCCCTCAGGCAGGAGGGGCCGATGCGGGAGTAAATTGAGCGATTCGAGACACTGGCAGGACGAGTTCATGAGGTGTCAGACGAGTCGCTGGAGGGCACCTTTTTGAAGGGGATACGTTCTAGTTTTATAGCTGCGGTGAGGCCATACAAGCCTCGAGGGCTTTCCGAAGTCATCGAGATGGCGCAGATGGTGGAGGACTCCCGCGCTGAGGATAGGAGAGGCGGGAGCAGCTACAATGGGCAGATACAGCGGGGCACTACGACTGGGGCATGCGGAGTAGTGATCATTACTGAGACAGTTCAGACAGGGCTTGAGAAGACAGGTGAGCAGAACCCACTACCGGCCGGGGGCCCATTCCGACGGATGACCGATGCGGAGATGAGGAGAGAAGGCAAAAGGGGCTATGTTTCAGATGCGACGAGTGCTTCACTCCCGAACATCGCTGTGTGGATCGAAAGCTGCAGGTGTTGATAGCGGAAGCCGACGAGGAAGAGGACGTGGAGGACGAACGGATCGGAGGGGAGGATGACTCCCACTCGGAGTAGTACCACCGGGACTTACACCACCTTGAGGATAAGGTGGTTCTTTGGGGGGAGTATTGATAGGCCTGGCGGTCTATTTCCGCCCAAGCATGGGCCGGGCCCATGTGTAGCCGCCGGCTCCCCCTCTTTTCCTTATGCGCGCGCGGCCCTTCGCCATAGGAACCCTAGTTTCTTTTATTTATAGGGCTAGCCGTCATTTGTGATTTTTATGCTTGATATTGAGATTATTCTATTGATCGTCATGAGGAGTATTTCTTAGATTAAACGAGTGCGGACGTCCTCTAGGCGTCTTGGGAGGAGAGCGCACTTCTTTTGCGCTCAATTATCGTGTTTGGCTACTTTTTATCTATAAAAATTATCTTTTTATCTTGGATCCTAACATCATGCTAAGAGCCCATCCCATACTAGGCCCATAACACTTGACTCACACTCCATTTGTTAAGTATTATTGAGCATACAACCCAAAACCAATTGGTATTAGGTGGAGAGGCCTCTAATACTTAAACTATTTCTTTTTCTTTTGCACTTCCGATGTAGGACTATTTTTGGGATCCTAACACATGCATTCCCCTTCTTCTTTATCTTAATCCCAATAAAAGAATTAAAAGAATTGAAAAAATACATACATAATCCCAGCATCTCTTAATTCTCACTTTCATCTCTCTGTATTTTCTATTCTACAGAGGAGAGAGAGATCATGAGCTCTAGAGAATGCCGCTGCCTTGTGTTGTTGGCTTCTACCTGTCTTGTTTTCTCTCTCTTACGCTTCTCAGGCAAGCTCTTTCTCTCTAATCCCATGCATTATTTAATTGGAGTTCTATTTTTTCCTGTAAATTTTGTTTTTGTTTATACTTATCTTGGTTCTGTCAACAGAGGCCTATGATTCGATGGACCCAAATGGGGGCATCACCATCAAGTGGGATTTCCAATTGCTAAGTGATGACAGATACACTGTAAGCGATTCTCCTCCAAATTCCAAATTTCTTCATCTTCTTCTTGAATTTATTTTGGATTTAAATGCATGTGTAACAGCTGGATCCTGCCGTTTAGTTCTGGTACCCTACTACTAGTATTGAAATGATATATAGAACACAATGCAGGTAATAAAACATATTACCTGCATTTGTGAAAAAATCTATTAAGTTTTACAAATTGCTCTGCATATTTTTTTTCATTATAATAGTTGACTAATTATCACAAAACTATCTTTTATCTTTCACGATTTTTCCACAAAGCTATCCTTAACTTTAAGATTACAAAATACCATATACTTTCCTTTTTTTCTATTTGCTCTTCTAGCGCGCTTAACAGCAAATGTGAAACATAAGTTTAATTTATCCACAAATTTTCAAGACAACTTTATCTTTCATGAAACTATCTTTGCTGTTAACGACGTTAGAGGAGAAAATGTGTAAAAATGAAGCATATGGGAATGTTCTATAATTTAAGATGTTAAGGGTAGTATCGTGAGAAAAAATCATGAAAGGTAAAGATAGTTTTGTAGAAATCAGCCATAATATTGCGGACGGTCCCTAGCCGCCGGGCCACTTGGCGCAAGCCGCACCCGGGTCCCACTTGATGCTTAGGCTTTGGTGAATTAGTCATCTAGGGGTATTCTAGTCTTTTCCGGCTAGATTAGTAAATCCCCTATTTTCTATTTATTAGGGTTAGCCGTCTTTTATTTTCTTCATGCTTGATTTGTCTTCGAACAATCTAGTTATCAATTTGATGCTGTTTAGGCTTTTAGGCGTTCAATAAAAGCTAGGAGATTGATTCGTCTCGAAGAATCCTTATCAAGTTCTCAATTTCTCATTGTTCTTCCATTATCTTCCATTTTTCCACCTTTAAATCGCTGTTTTGATCCAAACGGCAAGCGGTTCGTATCAAATTGGTATCAGAGCAATAGATCCAGATGGCGGCGAGCACTCGATCGAAGGCGGATGCGGTCGAAGAGAAGATTCAAGGGCTACGGGAGGATCTCAATCGGGAGATCGAAGAGCGATTCGAAGGATTGAAGAAAACAATGGGGGATTCACTCAAGGATTACGCCCATTCACAAGAAGACATCCAAATCGAACTTCGGGGGATGAGGACGGATGCCGCGCAACAAGGACGAGATCTCCGAGAATTGAAGGAGATGATACAAGCCCTCGCGATGGCGAAGGGGGGAGATCGCGGCAAGGAGATCCAAGAGGGGGGGGATTCTACCCTAGAATCAGCCTCCCTAGGGCAAACGCAGACGACGGCGGCAAATCCAACTCAAGACGGCAACTCGAGGGAGCGGGGGGGGGGGGGGGGGGGGGGGGTCCGGCGTGGCCTGACCTAGGGCCGCACGGGTCTGCGTGGCCTACTGCAGACCCGCGCGGGCCTGGAATCCCCACGACAGGCCCGCCTGGGCCTGTCGAGGCCACGGCGGCCCAGCCCAGGCCTCCCCAGGCCTGGGCGAGGCCGCCAGGCCATCTCAGGCCACCGGCACACCCCTCCGGGGGTCTGGGGCACTCGGCGAACCCCGGAGGGGATCGGGATCCACCGGCGGCCCCCTACGGGGGCGGGGAACCTTCGGCACCCCCAACCGGGAGTGCGACCAGGCCGACGGGCCTGTTCCGAGTCCCGACAGCCCCTGAGGGCTTCGCAGAGGCGGCGGGCACCCCCTCCGGGGGTGCGGGAGGCACGGCGACCCCAGGCGGGGGTCCGGAATGGCCGGTCACCCATTCTGGGGGGCCGACGAGCTGGATCGGCCCATTTGGGGGCCCGGCGACTTCGCTACGACCCTTTGGGGGTGTGACGGGGTTCGTACCCCACTCTGGAGGAACCTTGGGGGCAACGAGAGGCGGATGGGCCTCAGGAGCAGCTATTGGGGCCCCAGCGGGCCAGTTTTGGAGAGCAGAGACCATTCCGTCGGGGCCGAGGCCCCATTTTACACGGCCACCAGAGTTTCCGGGGCACTACTACCAGCCCGAGGCGTGGGAGAGACCGGCATGGCCAGAGGAGCTGTACGGGGTTGACGGGGGAGACCCGAGGGAGGCTCGGGGTGGCGAGATGGTCAGGGGTGGTGACCGCGACGGAGATAGGGGGCAGCTAGGCGACATCAACGCAGATCGGCGGTTGATGAAGCTGAAGATGCCGACCTTTGACGGCACCGACCCTGATGGGTGGATATACCGAGCGGAGAGGTATTTCCAGGTGATGGGTCTGACGGAGCAGGAGGTCCTGAAGGCCATCGGGATTTACTTTGAGGGGAAGGCTCTGGCCTGGTACCGGTGGAAGATAGCACGGTCCCCCTTTCGGACCTGGGAGGAGTTGTCAGCAATGATCGTGGACCGATTTCAGGAGACGGCAGGGGGGGATTTCTACGAGCAGCTGTCGGCCCTGAGGCAGGAGGGGACCGTAAGGGACTATGTAGAGAGGTTTGAAATGCTGAACAGCCGGGTGAAGGGGGTTACCGACGAGGTGATGATTGGGAACTTCATGAGGGGGCTGAAACCGTCGATACGAGCAGAGCTGAGGATGCAGAGCCCGGGGGACACTGGAGGATGTCCTTCGCCTGGCCCACAAGGCGGAGGAGAAGCATGCAGAGGAGAGGAGCACTCGGGGAACTTGGGGAGCCCAGAGCCAGCGTAGCCAGACAACACCGGTCCCACCTCCGGGGGTTACAATAGCATCAGAGGACGCGGAGATGAAGAAAGAGGAAACCCGACCAGTGATCCCTGGTAGGCGGATGACTGAGGCTGATATGAGGGCAAGACGTGCTGCAGGCCTTTGTTTCAGATGCGATGAGAAGTTCAGTCCCGGTCATCGATGTGCGAGCAGGCTGATGCAGATTGTGATAATGCCGGACGAGGGGGAGTATGCAGACGAGAGAGAGCCGGTGATGACGGAAGAGAGCGAGGTTGAGCACGCACACCTGGATGTAGCGGAGGTGTCCCTGAACTCCTTGGTAGGGGTAACCACGAACCATACCATGAAGTTGTCAGGGCGATTGGACGACGCGCCAGTGACGGTACTCATAGACAGTGGGGCTACCCACAACTTCATCTCTCGACATTTGGTGGATCGTCATAGGTTGCAGGTGAGCACCTTGGAGACGTTTACGGTCCTCTCCGGGACAGGGAGGAGGGAGGAGACCAGTGGGATGTGCAAGGGGCTGAGTCTAACCTTACCAGGAGTGCAGATCATGGAAGACTTCTTGCCCATAGAGTTGGACAATATCGATGTGATTTTGGGCGTGCAGTGGCTGAGGGGGTTGGGCGAGGTGAAGATGAATTGGAAGCAACTTAGGATGGAATTCCAAGAGGGGGGTCGCACGGTGGTTCTGACAGGTGACCCTATCCTCTGTTTTCCCTCGGGGGCCTTCAAGACCAGATCTCCACCTTGAGGGCAAGGTGGCTCTTTTAGGGGGCGGTATTGATGCGGACGGTCCCTAGCCGCCGGGCCACTTGGCGCAAGCCGCACCCGGGTCCCACTTGATGCTTAGGCTTTGGTGAATTCGTCATCTAGGGGTATTCTAGTCTTTTCCGGCTAGATTAGTAAATCCCCTATTTTCTATTTATTAGGGTTAGCCGTCTTTTATTTTCTCCATGCTTGATTTGTCTTCGAACAATCTAGTTATCAATTTGATGCTGTTTAGGCTTTTAGGCGTTCAATAAAAGCTAGGAGATTGATTCGTCTCGAAGAATCCTTATCAAGTTCTCAATTTCTCATTGTTCTTCCATTATTTTCCATTTTTCCACCTTTAAATCGCTGTTTTGATCAATTAATCGCTGATTTGATCCAAACGGCAAGCGGTTCGTATCATATTGCTACATCTAAATGATTTAGCACGCAGAAAACTTAAGGAATGGAAATGAAAACGGGAGAATAATGAAAAAAACAATAACATTAATGAGTGGTCTAATCAATATGGAAATCCGGTTGTAATTAATTGAGATTTCAAATTTTTACTTGTTATATTTCATATTAGGCAGACAAATTAATAATGCGTTAAATTAGTGATAATAGGATAATTGTTTATCATTAATTCCTTGCTTAAACTTTGGAGCCAAACTTGGAAATGAATTGTAAATTTAGAGATAAACCGATATAATAATTTTTTCCTCCTCCTTCCCAACACCAAGAAAATTTTCCAACTCTTGGAAATGCATGGCCATAGTTGGCCTCCCTATACCCACCCCTGACTAGAGGTGCTAGGTCATCTTATCAATGTGGGTTTGAAATTGGAGTCTTGCTAAACTAGATCATAGTTTCATCACTAAACATAACTTTCGGATATCATACTTGAATTTGTGACTTCTTCCCTAGCAAGAAAAGGTGCCTTTACTAACCTTCAATGTCTAGTACAATCTATACATATTAATTGACTATTTACACTATACTTGACGTTTAGTTAGTCATTTATATAATTGATGAAAATGCTTCAAGTGGGAAAATTAGTTTTTAGTTCAGCTAGAAATTAGAGTAAGACTGGTGTAATTAACAATATTTATCTCCTCTAACCAATTGCAACTCTTTTTACAGCTATCATAGAAAACCAGAGGGATAGAGGAGAAATAGTGGAGATTTTCTTATATGGCACATCTAAAGCAACAATCCCCCGTTCTTCTTTGTAATTTGGGAACCAAGTATGATCTTCATGACCTAAAACACAAATTCGAAGCTACTAGATATATTTTATCTATGGAGCTTTAAAAAATCATTTTGCAATTATTTGGTACATCAATAAAAAATGTTCAAACCCCGTTGATTTCTTATATTCTTACACATTAATTATAGGACATGAATATGATTATAACATGAATTGAGCAAGAGATATTTAGATTCTAGAGTGTCAAAGGGGAATTTCGGCTCATGGCAATTGTCCTCCATTTTATGATGGGTGTTTTATATATGAGTAAATGCCAGTGAATACTGTGCCCATCTTGCCCCCAAAGTTACATAATAGCACACATCCCTTTTTAATCTTTAAAACGGTTGTCCAATATCCCAAGTTTAGTTCACTAGCAATTTGATCATATGTTTGTTTCAAAATTATAATCATGTGTGATGACCATGTGACTATTTTTATATGAAATTACAGTTGCTATTATAAATAATCCTTTTGATAATATAGAAAAAAGATAACCTACTAAAAGATTCAAAAAAGAAGAGAGAATGCTATGTAAATACTAGGAAAAAAGTGGACCTCACCTGCCTTATCAAAGAGGGAGTTGTTTAGCTCCAATACGTGTTGTACCAATCTATGATAACATGACCTTAAATATTCTACCTTGAGAAGCCCGTCTAAAATAGAAATATGGCATATTCAGTATAAACTTATAATTGGTAGTAGAAAATGATATTTTTTGTAACCACTTAATTTTTTGTCTCCTATTTACATTCTCTTTCGCTTTGTCCTCTTTCCACCAACTTTCATTTCTCTTGATGATAATTGTTCATCCTATTAAATATAAAAATTTCACAAAAAAGGAATGAATTAATAGATAGAAGGATCATTCTTTTTCTTTTAGTTGTTATATGCATACAATTTTTCTCATCCCTTAGTAGAGTACATTTTAATATGCATATTGGATCCAATTCAAAACCCTTTTTGATGTAATTTATCTTGGAATTATTCTCTTGAAAATTCATGTAATTAGCAATCGTCTCTCTTTCGAAAATATGACTGATTTTCTTTAAAGTTAAGAATGTAATCTTCAGATATACACACACACTGAAAAGTGATTATTTTGTGAATGGTTCTTAAAGTAAGCACTCAATGGTGTGCTGCTTCATGGACACTCCAAACATTTAAAGTTGATTTATGCATTTAAGCTAGCTTAACTATGAAATATCATGTGATTCCAAATTTGACTTGCTTGTGGATCAAATGGCTGTACGAAATGCATATTTTCTTGCAGTCGAAAAATATATCATTCGACGTGTATGCAAACAAGTTGAGAATCACATAATCTTTTATAGTTAAGCTAGTTTAAGTGCATAGATCAAGTTTAACTATATGGATCTTACATGAAGTAGCCTATTGTTTGAGTTCTGATGAAAATTTGTTTGATAATCGTTCTTAAAGGATCACTTCTATATATGTGCATGTACATCCATAGCACTTGTAGATAAATAGTAGAGACCAAGAACTAATAAAAGGAGATAGGATAGAGAAACGAGGAGTTACATGGTGTTTGCTGAATTTTCATCTTAATAGCCTTTTTGCAGTCTAACATTTAAGATCCCGTTAGACCATCAAGTGTCCAATGAGCTTTTGAGCTGATCCCTTCCCTAGATAAAACAATAGCTATATCTATTTATTGACCAAATTTTTTGTATTACACAATGATAATAGTAAAAGATTGGGGTCTTTCCTGCTATTCTCCACACGAAAGCTAACAAGAGCATTAACAAGGCTAATCAAAGACGTGGACCTTTAGTTGGCTTGTTCAATACTCTAGATATGACTTGGATAAGTAGAAGTGATATATTAAAAAGTAAATGAGAGTTAAGAGTGTTTTGCGATAGAAAACCGGCACCCCTACCCTTCAATTTATAGATGAGATGATTGAGGTATTTGGTCATTTTTCTCTCCGAGCGTTAAATGTTATAATTGTGGCAACTTCCTCATTTTATCATTGGAAGATACTGATAGAATTCACCCAAATCTGAAATTATATTGCTAAAAAATCGAATAAAAGGATAACTTTTGGTTACAATATAGGAACAACAACCCTCCCAAGACGCCGGTAAGCGAGGACGTCCGCACTCTCCTAATATCACTCGAAGAACTCTCGAAGAATTCTCACCAATTAATCAAAATAAACATAAGAAATATCAATGACGGCTAGCCCTAATTTAATAGAAAACCACACTCTAATCTAATTACAAATATGCCATTAGAATTAATTAGAGAAAGAAAGGGACGAAAACGGTCCTCAGAAAGGCCGGCTCTCAATGCCGCAGGTTGCGGAAAGGGGGCCGCCGAGTCTAACATTACTCCGCCCCTAAAAATCCACCTTGTCCTCAAGGTGATGCATGCAGTTATCGGCGGTGCTACTCCGAGTGGGAGTCGTCTTCCACTCCGGCCCCTTCATCCTCCACGTCATCATCCTCTTCTGCCCCCGCTATCAACACTTGCAGTTTGCGACCCCCACAGTGGTGTCCGGGTGGTGAAACACTCGTCACATCTGAAACAGGGCTCTTTCTGGCTCTTTTCCCTCATCTCTGCGTCAGTTATCCTCCAGAATTGGCCCCAGCTGGTGGTGTGCTGCTTTGCTCCACTGTCTTCTCCGTACTCGCCTGATCCGTCCCGGTAGCTGTGTTCTGTTCTCCCGTCGCGATTGGGATACTACGAGAGGCTGGTTCATTCCAACCACTCCTAGCCTTCATATCCTCCAACTGATAGTCCCTGCCATCTGAGCGTACTCCATGGCCTCCATCAGACTTTGAGGCTTCTGCATGCATATCGCTGCTCGTATAGTGGCCTTCAACCCCTGCATGAAGGTGCTCTCCATCGTCTCGTCGGTCACCCCGTGCACATGTCCTGAAAGGGCCTCAAACCTCTCCAGGTAGTCTCTCACCGTGCCCTCCTGTCTGAGTGAAAGCAGTTGCTCCCGCACGTTCCCTAAGTGGGGTCTCTGAACATCTTTACCATCGGTCCCGTATCTCCTCCCACGAGCGAAAAGGGCGCCTCACATTTTTCCACTTCTATCTAGGCAGATGCCCGCTGCCTCCAGCTTCTGCTCTTCAGTCATGCGAGAGACTCTAAAGAATCTCTCCGCTCTATAGATCCACGAGGCCGGGTCCGCTCCATCGAATATATGCATCTTCAACTTCCTCAGTCGGTCTATATTGGATTCTCCCTGGTCCTCGTGTCCTTTACCGTGTCTAGGCTGGTGGTAGTGCTGCCATCTCTCATGGTGTCACTCGTAACCCCCATGTGGTCCTCCTCGGTCCCCGTATCCACCCCCTTCGTCGCCTCCAAACCTGCCCTTTGGCATTTCCTGGAAGTCTCTGTAACCTCCTCTCCCACCTACTGTGCGTCCCTCCTGGTGGAGTGGTGGAGGTTGCCACCTACCGTCGTCAAATCGAGGGTCGGGAGGGTCCCGATAACCTTTGCCGTAGTCTATGTACTCCTGAAATTCCCCGGGGCCTAATTCCTTCTCAAAATCACGCGTCGGTACCTCCCGATGGGGCTGGTCGTCGTGGACACGCTGAAAATCACCTCCCAGCCTCGAAAAACCCACTCCTAGGCCCTCCACGGCCTGGGGGTCCGCGACCTGCCTGAGGCAGGGCCGCCGGCCCCGCCTGGAACTCCTGGGGGCCCCAACGGCCCCCTTGTGGGTCGAGGGGTTCGTCGGCCCCTCGGGGGCCTTCGTTGCCCCTGGGCGAACCCATGGGAGGCCTCGCCTCCCCTGCGGTGGTCCTGGGAGGCGGCGGGACCCAAGAAGGTATCCCGCGGCCCCCCTGCCTTTGTGCATGCCTCATGGAGGGGGTGGCTAGGGCCGCCGCCCCCCCTTTGTGCTTCCACTGCCTTCCGCCGCACTTCCTCCCGGTAATTGATCTTCCACGGCTCCCCTTCCTCATCCTCGACGAATTCCTCCTCCACATGGACGTTTTCTGCGTCAAAAATCTCAACCTTTTCCTTCCCCTTGCCTAAAGGTGGCGCTTTTCCCGCGGATTTAGGGTTTCTATCTCCTTTGTTGTTCGCCGCCAATTAGAAGATCAATTGCGCAAATTGCTCTTCGTGCTTCGCTTGATTCTTCGTTAATTTTTCAATGGAAGCCGTCAACTTTGCTATGAATTCATCGTTTCCTGTCAACGATTTCTTGATCCCGTCGATCTCACTTGTAAATTTTGCCTCCAAAGCCTCAATTTTGTCTTACGATCTCGTCGAAGCCGCCATGGATCGTCACGTACTCGGATACCAAATTGATAGAATTCATCCAAATCTGAAATTATATTTGCTAAAACATCGAATAAAAGGATAACTTTTGGTTACAATATTGAGGCAACCACCCTCCCAAGACGCCGGAAAGTGAGGACGTCCGCACTCTCCTAATATCTCTCGAAGAACTCTCGAAGAATTCTCACCAATTAATCAAAATAAGCATAAGAAACATCAATGACGGCTTGCCCTAATTTAATTGAAAACCACCCTCTAATCTAATTACAAATATGCCATTAGAATTAATTAGAGAAAGGAAGGGACGAAAACGCCCCTTAGGAAGGCCGGCTCTCAATGCGCGCGCGGGTTGCGGGAAGGGGGCCACCGAGTATAACAGATACATGCTTTTGTGGGCTTGATTGTAGGTCAAATATTTAAATTAATTGATGATTGGGCCAAGACCAAATCAAGGCCTGCTTTTTTAATTCAAACATGCTCGATTACTAATAAGATGAGGCATGTTCGATTACTAATAAGATTCGAGCTTGTTCTAGATGGGGCATGTTTTCAATGTTAGCATACCTGAGCCTTTCTCATTGCTCGAATTTTGGCAGGCTCAAATAAACGTGGGCTTTGTGATATTCAAATAAGGGTTTTTCTTTACTTGGGCAAACACAAATCATATTGGTTTTCAGATGTATTTGGACATCCCCAAATATGATTAGGTTTCTAGATGCTTGAAAGGGGCCTGACACTTAATCATGTTTGGAACCCATGGAATTTAGGCATGACTAAATAAAGCATCTTCAATTTATAGAAGAGATGATTGGGGGAATTTGGTCATTTTTCTGAACATTACATGTTATAATTAGTGACAACTAACTCTCTTATATTATCATTTGATGATACTAGATTTTATGGTCTTGATTATAGGCAAAATAATTTAAATTAATAGATGATTAGGCCAAGACCGAATTAAGGCCTTTTTAATTCAAACATGCCCAATTACTAATAAGATTCGAGCATGCTTCAGATGGGGCATATTTTCTATGCGAGCATGCTTCAGATGGGGCATATTTTCTATGCGAGCATGCCTGAACCAAATGGGACATTGCTCGTATTTAAACATGCCCGAAAACACTTGGGTTTTGGAATATTCAAATCGGGCATCTCTTTACTTGGGCATGCACAATTCCTATTGGCATTGGGGTATATTTGGGCATCTTCAATTATGTTTAGGTTCCAGGATGCTCAATGGGGCCTTACACGTCCTCAAACATGTTTGGAACCTATGGAAATTAGACATGCCAAAATAGAGCATGTTTTCTATTTGTGCATGCCCAAATCCTATTGGGAGTTTGCCATGCCTGAACATTGAATTGCTTGTAATCTAGCATGTTTGAATCTTAAAGAGGGATCCTACGTGCCATCCACCTGCCTTATCAAAGAGGAAGCAAGTTGGATCCTATGTGTGTTTGACCAATTGATGGTCTAACATGATCCTGAGCTTCTAATCTTAAGAAGGTTCTTTAGATAGAAATATGGCATATCGGTAAAAACTTAAAATTGTTAGGTAGAACTGATAATTTTGTAAATGCTTAGTTTTACTTCTCTTATTTTTGGTCTCTTTTCTCTATCATCTATCCACTAATATTCCTTTCTCACTTTACATCAAAACAAGTCAATGAAATGAAAGAGAGGGGACCCTCCTTTTTCTTTCATTATCATACACTATTATTTTTTTTCTCATCCCTTGGTAGAGCATATTTTAACATATATATCAAATCCAAATCAAAACCAATTTTATTTGTAATTTAGTAAAATCTATCTTGAAACTCTTCTATTGAAAAATCATGAATTTAACGATAGGCTCTCTCAAAAATATGATGGGTTGTCTAAAACTAATGGTGAGAGAGATATATATGTATGTAAATGAGAATATATACATCTATATATATACATGTATATATATATACATGTATATATATATACATGTATATATATAAGCATTCGAAGTAGTAAATTTCCTACACCGGCCCTATAAAACTTCCAATATTTCCAATCTTTGTTTTAATGATCAATATCGTTCATCTTGATCTCCACATGATGTATAATCAATATACCAAAAATAAAGTGAATCCAATGCTATTTAGCAATCGATCCGATTGTTTCAAAAATAACGGTTTCAAAACAATAGAAATTTTTGTAACACGTCGATATAGGGTGAAATCCCCCTACCCATTTTTGAGATTTTGAGGTTTTATAATGTGTAACAACCCTAGGCAAAAAAAGTTGAAGAAACAAAGCGAAATGCGATTATTTGATGGACGGTGTAGGAAATTTCCTACACCACATGCTCACCTACCTTTAACTATATATACACACACATATATGTATGTATATGCATCTATGTAGAGGTTGAGGGGGATGAGCAGCAGGTGTAGGAAATTTCCTACACCGGCCCTCCAAAAACCTCATTTTACCTATTTTTTCAATTTTTTTATTTGGGGGTTGTTGTACATGTTCTAAAACCCCAAAACTTCAAATATGGGTGAACCCAAGGGGGATTTGACCATTGATCCACTCGTTACAAAAAGTTATATTGTTCTAAACCCGTTGAATTTGCAACAATCGGATCGATGGTCAAGAAATATTGTATTCACTTGATTTTTGATATTTTTATCATCCATGTTATGTAGAAAAAGATGAATAGTGTTGATATTCAAAAAATATGGTGGAAAATGAAGTTTTTGGAGGGCCAGTGTAGGAAATTTCATACACTGGCAGCTCATGTACCTTTTTAACAGATGGCACCTCATCAAAAATGATCAGGTGTACTGACGTGGCATGTTCTCATTAGCTGAAGAAAAAAGAAGCAAGTACATCCATGTTCTTACTTTTTCCTCAGCCACTAAGAACACACCATGTTGTGAGTTTTAAATTATCCGCAAGCACACGACATTGTTGTAGCTTACGGGTCGAACACATGGAGGCAGTGGATTGGGTATCAGTTAATTGTTTATTTAATTAGCTACGAGAATGAAGACACAGATGAGGTAATTACACTAAAAATATGAAATAAAAGAAAAGATGCCAATGGCTAAGTGTCGCAACTAGTGCAAATTATACATGTGAGTTGATCTAGCTTCTCGAGCCAACGGGTTATAGTCGTAGATGATAGTCGAATCTCAATTCTCGTTCTCTTGACGCCTAGCCATGAGAGAGAATTCGGAGAATTGGTTGGGCCCCTATCGAAGCCCCGATGGTTCGCCGACGGCTACGATATAGGTGGTTCTAGTGAGTGTGTCCGATGGTTCGTCGATGCCTAACACTAGATAGTCAACCATCCTCAACAATGGGGTGAGTTGAATTAAGCGCATCCAAACTCATTTCTAGACTATAGTCTAATTGAATCGATATTTGGGGCGATCCACCCACATGAATAATCTATGCTAGGGTTTAGCTTCGTCCTAGGCACAAAATCTACTCGCTAAACACATAATAAATAACAAATAACATGGGGAGAAAAACATCTCAAAAGCAACAAGAGGAAATTAGGAGCAATGCAATTAAAGAAAAGATAAAGATTCTTACAAGAAAATAGAGATTAAGAGTCTTACAAAACTTGGAAGAACAGTCCCAAAGGGTGGAGAAACCCTAAAAACGCAGAAGAAAAAGCTGGATCACCCTCGCGATGGCACTTACATTTTATTTATAGTTTTACAAAATTTGGGGCATATGGTCGTGCCACAAGTCGAGATGGTCGTGTCGCCGCTAGAAACTAGGGCTAGATAGCCGTCGTTGCTTTGAGCACAGCCATGCCGCTTTTCGGCACGGGCGTGTCTGTCGGTCATCAAGCCTCCTTGTGGCTTCAGGCACACGACCATGCGACACGGCCGTGTGAGCAGACTTTGTTCTGTCTTGAATTTCAACACGGCCGTGTGATGAAGCCACACGACCGTGTCGTTGATGCTGCAATCTTCTTCTTGGGCTTATAAGATTACGTGGCCGTGTGTTTGTACACACGGTCGTGTTGCGTGCTCTTTGGTCCTTTTCTTCCTCTTTTGACCTCTGATTTTCGTCGTTTTTCGTCGTAGTCTCTCCATTGCTCCTCCAATTGTCATTATTCATCATTTTGCGTGCTTTTATCCTGAAATGCACAAAACATACCCCAGAAGCACAAAGTAGACAAAAGTGGGAAGCGTAAAGTAGACAAAAGTGGTTAAAAAGGGGCAAACAAGAGAGAGTCGTATAAAATAAACATGGAAAATAAAGCCTGAATGGGTGGAAAACGTATAGAAAATGCGCATAACAAATTTCCCCAAGCTAAACTCTTGCTCGTCCCGAGCAAGACAAGACATGAAGTGCAGTGAGAGATTTGCTGAGGAAATCCAAAGATCGTCCACTCTAAACCAATCATGTGTGCTAACTACATAAACGACAAAATTAAGAGTTTACACTTAACATGCGACACTCTAGCTACCTAGCATGGCGTGTGACTCGAGAATGTAGGTCTCCAACAAATCTCGAGTTTAATTCATATCCCGTGGAGAAGACTAAACCATGGAAAATCCACCTAATATGCTTAAGATTTGAAGAACCGATGTCTTACACAAGCAAAGGCATAGATCAAAAGTGTGTCGTAGAGACTCAACTTTCAAAGATTTGCTCAAGATAAGCTAATTCCTCCTAAACCGTGGTGGTAGACATGCATATTATGTATTCTTTATATTCACATGGAACTTAGGTGATTCGTGTAGTTGGATTTCAGTCAACGACCCCCGACCCAGACGCATCTAGTGCGTTGGGCCAAAATGGACCCCTCGGACATACTCTCCCGAATCGCCTAAGTTCGATTATTTCTATTTAGCGTACTCCTCCAAATCTTTGCCGTTCGGCATGAATCTCCAATGCTTCCTGAGCCATGGAGACCCGGCTACTTGGTGGGACTGGAGGAACGATGCACTTATTCTTTTTCTTCTCTTTTTTATTCAATTGCAATTTTTTGAATGGAGTATGTCAAACCACCACGTCTTAGGAGGAATTACACTATATCTAAGGCCAATACCCTTCAAGCTAAGGCCTACTCTACCCACTCGATGAAACCTTATACTTATGTGATCTAAAGGTTGAATAGACAACCAATCTATCTTATTGGGAACTAAACAAAGATCTAGTGCTCTCTCAAGGAGAGGGAGTTAAAAGTTGGATCATGTGTGAGACGAGAAAAAGTCTCGACATGAAAGTAGAGAGAGTGCGTGTAGAGAATGTAAGGATCGCCTTACCCTTGCAATACTAACAACACACACTAGAGGGAGGTGAATAGTGTAATGACAATAAAATTGTCCAATTAAAATTTAACTTGCAAATGCAGAATTATAAATGAAAGAGGAATTAAAAGGCACAATCAATCCAAACGCAAATACAAATATTTACCCTGGTTCTCCAAACTTGGGTACATCCAGCCACACCAATATTCATTATATACCCACACAGAAGTGAATACAAATCTCACAAGGAGATACACCACAAAGAGGATTTATGCCCTACACAAGGACCCAACCAATCTTACACGAGGATCAAGACTCCCCCACAGAGAATCACTAACTCCCACTCAGAGAATTAGGGTTAGCCCTGTTGGATATGGAAGACGTTTATACACCCTTGTGGGGGATGTACGAGGGAATACGGACCTCGAACGTCGCGTACACGAAGTCGTGTGCGAAGGGAATCTGTTCCCTTGCGGAGAGGATCTCTAGATTAATGGGAAAGTCGCATTATATGTGCATAAGTGCATGCGACATATGGCTAATAAAGGGGTAATATCTTAAGCTTATGTTGTACCATGCATATGGTACAACTTAAGCTTATAATGTGCCATGTACGATGGTACACCTTAGTTAAATTGTTCCAAAGGAACAATTACTCCTAAAATAACTACCTTGGGGGCTATAAATAAGACCCAAGGGTTAGCCATTTCCTAACACTTTTGCATGGCATTCTTGCATGCATTTCATTCTAGCGAAGCTCTGCCGAAATCCTTCCTCTCTCTTTATCCAAGTTCTTAATCTAAAAGTAGAGATTTAGATTGTGGATTTAGTAGCCTTACTCCGTTCGTGAGAAGACTCGATCCGTCGTGGCGAATCCGAAGGCGAAGTTCTGTGACTACCGTGCCGCATACGCAAGTGTAAGTCTCAACTTCATTTATCGATCCTAACTCTGTTTTTGGCAGGATCCTACATTGGTATCAGAGCCATACGGGTTCGCCCCGGTCAAACCGCCGCCCCATCGAAACTATGAACGAGTCGTTGTCTTTTTCACGAATGGGTATCCTACCATTATGGATATGGTAGGAACGCTTCGTGACGGAGAGAACGCAGCGGTTGTTCTTTTCACGTTAGGGTCTTCTGTCATTATGGATATGGCAGGAACTCTCCGTGAAGGGAAAAACCGACCGTTCATATCGTCAAACTCGCTCTCTTCATGGATGCTGAGTCTCCATTCATAGGGAATGGGCGCTCTCTTCATGTGGAGCGCGTAGTTTACGAATTTTTGAAGAGGGTCATTTTTTGGCACACGGCCATTGGAGGACAACTACTTCCTCGACGAACGGGTGCTTCACCGGAGAATAAGGTGGTAGTTATTTCCATCGGGGAAGATGAAATTTGGTGCATGTGCACCATGGCCAAATGGGCTATGAAGGCCATGCACCCCTTCTCCCCATGCGGATGGGGTTGGCTACGGCCAATAACCACCACGGCAACCTCCTCCGACGGGGTGTGCGGCAACCACATGAAGGGGGGAGACCGGCCAGGGGCCTCTGGCCTAGGCCAGGCCTGGCTGGCCTCTGGCCGGGGCCAGGCCAGTGGCCCGGCCGGCCCTGGCAGTGGCCATGGCAGAGGCCCTTGGCCAGCCTCGGCCAGGGCAGGGGCCCTGGCCGGGAGTGATGAAGACCAATTTTTTGGTCGACCAATTTGGGTGTTTTGGTCGACCAATCCGGCATAAGGTCTTGGTCGATCACGAACTTGCCGACTAGCCCATACGGGGTGTCAAAAGGCCTTGGTCAAACACGAATGTGCCGTCTAGCCCATACAGGGCTAACATTTTATAAAGTTTTATCTTGGGCTCTACTCCTTGAAGATTAGCCATAGTGCTCTACTTCATGCGAGATTAGCCATGTCATTGTGCTCTACTCTACGGAGATTAGCCAATGTACTTATGACATTGTGCTCTACTCTACGGAGATTAGCCAATGTATTTCAAATTTTTGAAAAAGGTGTTTTCAAATAGGTTATGTCCCGTCCTTAATCGGGATAGCACAATTTAGAATTCCAAGTCCTACCACGATCCGGCCATGGTTATCTAACCCATGGGTGTGTAGAACAGGTCTCGTGGGTTGGCAATTGTTGCGCTAAAATTCTTTGCGCAAACTCTCACCTATTCCATTTTGAAAGATATGTTTTTCAAAAGTATTTTTCCGCTGCTGGTACCATACGGGTATCATTTCTGATTTATTTTTTACATGAGATAAGTAAGAGGGATACTTTGAAAGTTACTTCTAGATGGTAGTTGGGAACGTAGTGAACTTCTCGATTCTAGAGTAACATTTCAGCTTATCCAAGGAATTTATCAAGTGTTTAAGAATCGAAACTTTATGCATAGAATTTTGATCGTGTTTTTCATTTTCTTTGCAGTTTTTTGATTCGAATATGTCTACCGCTTCTAAGAACATTGTCGCCGAGCTTAACAAAGGTGAGAAGCTCAACGGCGACAATTATAAACTATGGTCAATAAAAATCCAATATGTTTTGGAGGAACAAGATGTGCTTGAAACACTCCAAAACATAATGGAAGAACCTGAGTTGGGCAATACGGCCCAACACAAGAGGGACCGGGAAGCTTATGAGACTTGGACTCGAAAGAACAAAATAGCACGTATTACGTTACTGTCCGCAATGGACAATGACATAATGCGTATATTTCGGGAATTCGACCTAGCCAAAGACATATGATCTGAGCTAGAAGTAAAGTTTGGTGGAACTTCGGTTACCAAACTCCGCTCCTTAAATATTCAATTTGATTCGTACAAGATGCGGCGAGATCATTCTATGAAAAAGTATCTCCGCCACATGGCGAATCTCATAGCTGAATTGAAGGATGCGGGTCTTACGCTGTCTGACGAACAGCAGATCCAAGCAGTCATTCGTTCACTCCCAGATAGCTGGGATAACATGAAAATGCACCTCACTCATAATGAGTGCATTAAAACTTTAAGCGATGTATCCAAACACCTCGAACTCGAGGAAGAGCGGATTCAAGCCGCAAAACCTAGTGCAGAAGTGCACATGGCCGCTAGTTCCTCACATGGAGGAAATAAGCGGAAGAATAAACGCTTAAGGTTTGTGAACGAACGAAAGCAAGAACCGGAAACCTCAAAGAAGACTAAGAACAAAAAGTGGCAAAAGAATGTGCACTCAAAGAAGAAAAACTTGAAGAAGATCAAGTGCTTTAAGTGCAACAAGTACGGTCACTTCGCCCGTACATGTACGGATGGAAGTGATAAGGTAACTTGTAGGACTAGTTACATATGTGTTTCTAGTTCCATGTTTCTTGCTGAATCTAACTATTTTTGGTTGATTGATTCAGGGGCCACAGACCACGTAGCGAAGGACAGAAGGTTCTTCGTAGAGTATCGAAGGATAACTCAAGGAACAAAGTGGATATACGTCGGCAACAACACTCGTGTTGAAGTCAAGGGCGTCGGAACATGCAAGCTAGTTCTCGACAACGGCCGGACTCTATTATTGCACGACGTCCTCTTTGCTCCAGATATTAGAAGGAATATCGTATCCGTGGTCATGTTAATGTCTTTAGGTTATGTATGGAGGTTCTATGAACAAAAAGTTGACCTTGTTTGTAATAGTTCTTTAATTGGGTCGGGTAATGTTTGTAATGGATTGGTTGTTTTAAACACTATGTGTGATGATTCTTCTTCTATTAATGAAAGTTTCCATTTGACAAATGCTTCTAATTCTGAATCTGAGATCATTTGTTGGCATGCAAGACTTGGTCACATTGGACCAACTAGAATGGATAGACTTGCCAAAAGTGGCTTGCTATCTAATGTTTCAAAAGTTGAAATGTCAACTTGCGAACATTGTCTTGTAGGGAAAACTTGTCGCAAGCCATTTGGAACTGGCACAAGGGCCGAAGTTCCATTACAGCTTATCCATTCGGACATTTGCGGTCCAATGAATGTTAAGACAAGACGCGGGAAGTCCTATTTCATCACCTTCATTGATGACTTCACCCGTTACGGTCACATTTATTTGATTTCCCACAAACATGAAGCTTTATCTTGCTTCAAAAACTATATGAGTTTAGTGGAAAATCAACTAGATCGCAAGATAAAGGTCTTGCGAACCGATCGGGGTGGAGAATATCAATCAACGAGTTTTAATGAACTCTGTGATGAAAAAGGCATAGTTCATCAAATAACTATGCCTTATACTCCGCAACAAAACGGTGTTGCGGAAAGAAGAAATAGGACATTGATGGAAATGGTACGATCAATGATGTCTCAGGCAAATTTGCCTATCACCTTTTGGGGTGATGCATTATTGACGGCAGCATTCATCTTAAACCGTGTACCCTCGAAGTCGGTAAGTTCTACTCCTTATGAGTTGTGGAATAATAGAACTCCAGACTTAAGCATTCTAAAACCTTGGGGTTGTGCCTCTTACGCACATTTATCCTCTCACAAATATGGCAAACTTGGGCCACGTGGGAGGAAGTGTATCTTCATCCGATACGCTGAAAACTCCAAAGGATATGTTTTCGTCGGTCAAGAGGACAATGGGGGTCTAATAGAATTCGAATCGAGGAATGTTGTCTTCTTGGAAAACGAGTTTCCAAGACAGGGTGAGATAAGTCAAGACTTATCCTTGTTTGAGACTTGGGATCAAGAAGGATCGGAACGTTCGAGTGGGAGAATCCTTGGTGAAGAAGAAAATACGTTTCAAACTTCACCAATGGATGATACGAACGATACCAATCCTATTCCGAGTGGGAGTGATGTTATTCCGAGTGGGAGTGATGTTATTCCAAGTGGGAGTGATGTCATTCCAAGTGGGAGTGATCAAACTCAAGCAAGACGTAGTAATCGAACGAGGCTAACACCTCTGAGATTTGAGGATGAATTTCCTTAAACATTCATGACATTACTACAAGATGATGACGAACCTGCAAATTTCAAACAGGCCGTCACATGCCCTGCTAAAGATAAATGGATAGCGGCGATGGAAGAAAAACTTCAATCCATGAAAACAAACCAAGTCTGGGACTTGGTTGATTTACCTAAGGGACGTAGAGCCATTGGGAACAAGTGGGTTCTCAAAATCAAGCATAAGGCTGTTGGCTCCATCGAGAAATATAAAGCTCGCCTTGTTGCGAAAGGTTTCACGCAACAGGAAGAAATAGACTACGAAGAGACTTTCTCTCCTGTCGTGCGTTTTACCTCCAGTAAGCAAAGGCGAGGGTCTATGTTTGGAAATGTGTCCCAAAGATCCAAAAGAAAAGAAAGCTATGGAAAAGGTTCCATACTCCAGTGCTGTCAGGAGTCTGATGTACGCCATGATGTGTACTAGACCAGACATTTGCTATGCTGTTGGTATGATAAGCCGTTACCAATCCAATTCAGGACAGGCACACTGGAAAGCGGTGAAGAGGATATTAAGGTACCTCAAAGGGACTGCGGACTATGAGTTATGCTATCAAGGCAATACCTTGAGACTCGAAGGCTATACCGATGCTGATTGGGCAGGTGATCTTGACGAGCGAAGATCTACCTCAGGCTTTGTTTTCTTGCTCAGGAATGGTGCAATATCCTGAAGCAGCAAGAAGCAAACCTGCATCGCCCTATCAACCATGGAAGCCGAATTTGTAGCATTCAGCATGGCGGTCCAAGAAGCTGTTTGGCTTAGGAAATTCTTAGACAGGCTGACGGATGCCACTGACTCGAGCACTGTTCCTATATACAGTGATAGTCAAGCTTCGATTGCCTATGTCAAAGATCCTAAAATTTCATTGTAAGACCAAACACATTGATATTCGATTCAAGTTTGCGAAGAACTATGACAAACGGAAGGAAGTAGACATAGGATACATATCCACGCATAAGATGATAGCGGATTCCCTTACTAAGACGATCCCCAGAGATGTGTTTTTCAAAACACTTATCATCTATGGGAATGCGTAGGTGCTGAGTTGTATCATGTAATATTTCCCATGTCTATAGGAGATCAAAGTTTAATTTGCATACAAGTTTCTTACAAATGATTTTATATACATTTGCGTTTAAGTCTCAGCTATTTTATTGTGTGTATGTCGGACAGATTAAGGTTGGCCCTCTCACATGAGCAACCGCCTTATCTTATCAGATGGATAAGATAGAGATGAGACTAGTTTAAAGTCAAAATCATTAGACAAATGATTTAGAGTCGTGACTTAAACAAGATAGTCGAATGAAAGATCTGCATCATATGGATGCTTACAAAAGACCTGAGATCTGTATCACAAGGATATTTAAAAGAGATCTCATAGGATTTTTTAAATCCTATCTGTCTTATGCAGGATGAGAGTCCGGGAATATTTCATGGGTAGTAAGGGGACTCAAAAGATAGGCACTGTGGTGTCTGATCTTTCATCCGTACAACATTATTAAGACATACTCTCCCTGGGAAAGGAGTGATGTTGTAATACGTGTTCATACCACGTATGCATTTCGACCACTGAGTTAGTAGCAATAGTGTTTGCTATTATGTGAGACTCAAAGGCCATATGGGTCTTAACTCTTACCCTCAAGGACTCCAATTGGTTCCTTTAGATTTGACGAGATGATCGCTATCTTAGCGTGTTGCTAATGGGCTATGATAATTCGGCTCGACGGGGCACGTTAGAAAAGCGAATCAAGTCAAGATCAGAAGGTTCGCAAGAAGAGGAAGATTGATTTCATATTCGCATTTGGACTTTAATGATTCAAAGCTGGCCAGCCAATTGTAATCCAGATGGGATTCAATTGTTGAATATAAAGTATAAGAAATGTGAAGAAATAATCTAGGGTAAAGCATGCGTTGAACTACTCAACTTTGCACCTTCGAGGTCGTTGTGTATCTCTAACAAGTGCACAACAACAGACTCTACGCGCATGACGGTCGCACGGTCTATTTCTCGGTATGATAGATGAAAGAACTAAGAGAAAGACGTTCTCTTACAATCCCCTCAAGTGTGAGTGGGAGATGTTGGATATGGAAGACGTTTATACACCCTTGTGGGGGATGTACGAGGAAATACGGACCTCGAACGTCGCGTACACGAAGTCGTGTGCGAAGGGAATCTGTTCCCTTGCGGAGAGGATCTCTAGATTAATGGGAAAGTCGCATTATATGTGCATAAGTGCATGCGACATATGGCTAATAAAGGGGTAATATCTTAAGCTTATGTTGTACCATGCATATGGTACAACTTAAGCTTATAATGTGCCATGTACGATGGTACACCTTAGTTAAATTGTTCCAAAGGAACAATTACTCCTAAAATAACTACCTTGGGGGCTATAAATAAGACCCAAGGGTTAGCCATTTCCTAACACTTTTGCATGGCATTCTTGCATGCATTTCATTCTAGCGAAGCTCTGCCGAAATCCTTCCTCTCTCTTTATCCAAGTTCTCAATCTAAAAGTAGAGATTTAGATTGTGGATTTAGTAGTCTTACTCCGTTCGTGAGAAGACTCGATCCGTCGTGGCGAATCCGAAGGCGAGGTTCTGTGACTACCGTGCCGCATACGCAAGCGTAAGTCTCAACTTCATTTATCGATCCTAACTCTGTTTTTGGCAGGATCCTACAAGCCCTACACTAGGACACTAAACTTCCACAAAGAGAGTTACTCCCATAAAGAGAGTTATTCCCACAAAGAGAATATCCTAAGTCCCACAAAGAGACAACCTCCCACAAAGAGAGAAAGATCTAATTCCCACAAAGAGAATTAGAGATACAAATTCACCAAGTAAAGTAAATACTCTTACCTATGCCTTGAGATGCTTACTCATGAATGAATGCAAGGCATGGAAGAGGATCTCCAAGTGTTGAGATATGCTTGAGAGCACTTGGATGAATTCCCTTGAGCTGGACTTCAATGCATGAAGAAGAATGAGAGCTCTTAAGAAGGAATTGAGGGAGTTTGTGAGTTGCTTAAGGATCTCTTGAGATTTTTAATAGCATCAAGAAGGATAAAAGCTGGCAGCACACTCATATATATAGGAACACTATATCAAACCCCAAAACCCAAGAAAACAGCCAAAGAATCAATTCTGCAACAGCTAGAAACTGGGCGAAAACGACAGCAACAGTCGACTGATGATCAAAAGACAGTCGACTGATCAACGGCTAGAAAATATCCAACGGCTATAATCTGAGTCAGGACAGTCGACTGATGAAGTCGATACAGTCGACTGTAAAGAGGACATGCGCCTGTAAATTCTTCAGCAGGCGACTGCTGCAGGGGATGGAATAAAACAAAAAGCTGCACTCTTTCTCCAGTTAAGCACACAGGCGACTGATGTCAATAATACCGTCGACTGTCTATTAGTCAGGCGACTGTAAAACCGTAATCAGTCGTCTGCTGAATAAGATGGAGAAACAACAGAGAGATGCAGAGATTGCACTTACACTACTCAGGCGACTGATGACCAATCTACATGCGACTGTAAATATACAAGCGACTGTAAATTGACCAGTAGTCGACTGTACGTAAAGCTCAAGTTTGAATCAATTGAAATGTTGACTTGAGCTGTGCATATCAGGCGACTGTAGAAGGATCTACAGGCGACTAGAAATCACCCAGTCGACTGTGTTTCCTTCAGCAGGCGACTGATGGAAAGCCAGAGACTCCAAATGAGTCTTTGGACAAAGTGAACCTATTGGGTTGGATTCTATGATAATCCTAAGGCTCACTAAGAGAATGCATATTCATGAATGAGTAAACCATCTAACAAAGCATTACATTAATCCTAGATTCAAAAGAGAGAAAGCAATAAAGTAAATTACATGGATTACAATTCTTTCCTTAGAGTTTAAGTCTTCAATCTTGATGCCTTGATTGCTCTCCATCATCTCCAAGCTTTGGCACTCCTTGAGTCCAAGCTTTGGCTCTTCTCCACTTGATGTCCATCCTTGCACCAAGTGATTAGTCTCCAAGAAAGATATTCTTGAAATAAAACTGAGAGACTAAAACATGAGAGTTATTAGCAACAACATAATGTTGTGATCATCATCAAAATAAGATTGGTATGACACACCAATACTCAACAGAGAATACTTCTAATCAAGTGCCTAGGTGGAATTGCAAGCGAGCGTGGTTCTTCCTAAAGGGATCATTTCTTCGTAAATGTGCATAAAAATGGTGGAAAGAAAAAGAAAAGTGAAAGGACGTGGAAAAATAAAAGAGGAGTGAGGGTGAGAAATAAACGAAAAAATGTGGGTCCCCCCCAAGCTAGGAGTGAAACGTCTTTTCCCCAAGCTAGAACTAAGAATTGTCCTCAATGCGAGAGGAGTATAAGATATTGGAGGGTAGGAGTGCGTTGGGGGGTGTGTGAGATGAAATGGGATGCTATGTGAGCATTAGGCTCAAGCAAAAAGATGGAGTGCATAGGATATCTCCTCCAAGCTAAAGTGAAGCAAGGTCTTAAACAAAATAGGGAGGTGTATTCAAGGGCATAAATGTAGTGAGGGAAGTACTATCAAGATCAGGGCTAGGGTTCTAGAGGTCAAAATGATAACATGAGATGCGAAGAGAGGTGAAAAATTTATTAAGGGATTCTAATTCTTGCTATGCTCCTCCTGCTATCGGGATGAGACGAGATTATTAAGATAGTAAACTAGAAAGCATATACAATATTTACACTACTGGGTTAGGATGCACCTGGTCAAAATGTGGATCTCTGATCTTTATTGGTGCATGAATTTGTTCTTTTTGCTGCTTTCGTGGCTCAACCGGCTTATTTACTCCACGAATGTCATTGGACTCTAGCAACATAGTTCTCAGCATCTCCTGAAGGCGTCTACCTGTAACCTGCAGGGAATGAGCCATGTCGGCCCAATGAGAAATTATTACCCTCGATGAAATTACTCCAGAGGTAATCGTCAAAAGGCGTAGGAAATCCTAAATCAAGTTGACAAATACTCCCTGGAGGAACCTTACTACTCTCAGGGAATGATACGACCAGATCATCGTCCTTCTCATTCTCAAGATGGTCAGGTGCTGGCACAACCAAGCATGCGTCCAATACATGTGTATCAATGTCTGCGGGAGACACGTTGCGTCAGAGATATCTGAATTTTGAATATAATGCAATAAAAATTGAGATTCAGAAAAGGAGTGTTCAGGGTTCAAGAAGTCTCCCTGAACGATGTGGTGCTGATGTTCAGGCTCTGGTGGGGTGAGGAGGCTGCACCGCTAATATAGGAAGTAAACATGGTTCGGACCAGCTGTGACAATCGTCGCACCTGTGGTCGAACTCATGTACTCCTCGAAAGCGTGCACGTGCATCGCAGTCTCCTCGATGCTTGTGCATGGCTCCAACTTGGGGACCTGACAAAGGAAAATATTGGTTCGGGCTCTTCTATTTCGGGTGTCTCGCTCTTGCCCCCGCAGACCTCTAGGAATTCTGATCGGAACTGGGTAGGAGTCTATCTATCTCAGCTAACGCCCCATCAAGTTTCACATTCTCTGCCGGGGCGTAGCTCTGGATGGTGTCGTCGGTATGGTATGTACTTATGGCTTCACCTGCATGTAAGGAGGCAACTATATCAGGAAACAAAATTTTTTGCTCGAATAAATTACCTCCCGCTGTGTAGATGGCCGACGATGTGTTAGGCCAAGTACATATCCCTCATCGTAAATGTAGACTCTCCTCCGCCATGATGGTAGGATCTCATAGCTGGTTCCTCAGGTTGGCTTTGAACCTGCCCAGATTTCTCGAGTTGCTGGAGCTGATTCAAGAGGAGGTGGGACACGTTCTGCCTTCGAATTAGGATGTCTCGCTCCTGGATTTCAGCTTCCGATGTCAGCAAATAGTTGACCGGTGCGAGATTCTCCATCATGGATTCAAAGTGTGATTTTTCTGATGGAGGCATATGTGATGGAAGATATGGATGTGAGTGGTTTGGGTAGTGGTTGTACGGGTCAGGGTTTGGGTCATAGGGATCGGCATAGAATGTGCAAACATCGGTGGCGTGTCCCGGAAGATCGCAAATCCTGCAAATCCCAAAAAAGGCAATCTGTGGGAAATAACTTTGTGCTTCCATTTGAGCATCCTGGTATGTCAATTTATAAAAATCATTCGAGTACGTCCCATCTGGCATCTACATTGTAATTCCAAATTCACCTAGCTAAAAGAAAAATAGAGGAACTAGAAAAAGATCGTTAGTAAAAACAAAGAGTAGCAACAGGTGGGGGTAAAAAGTTTTCTTTTATTCATATTGTTTTTATGCATAGTCTAACAAATGCACACTAAATTGATATCAAGCCGATTGCCTCCCCGACAACGATGCCAAAAACTTGTTGGGAGTTTTAAATTAACCGCAAGCGCACATCGTTGTAGCTTACGGGTCGAACATATGGAGGCAGTGGTTTGAGTATTGGTTAATTATATATTTAATTAGCTACGCGAATGAAGACAAAAATAGGATAATTACAATAAAAATATGAAATAAAATAAAAGATTCCAAGGGCTAAGCGTCGCCACTAGTGTAAATTAAACATGCGAGTTGATCTAGCTTCTTGAGCCAACGGGTTATAGTCGTAGATGATAGTCGAATCTCAATCCTCGTCCTCTTGACGTCTAGCCATGAGAGAGGACTCGAAGAATGGGTTGGACCCCCTATCGAAGCAACGATGGTTTGCCGGCGGCTACAATATAGGTGGTTCTAGTGAGTGTGCCTGATGGTTTGTCGACGCCTAGCACTAGATAGTTAACTCTCCTCAATAATGGGGTGAGTTGAATTAAGCTCATCCAAACCCATTCCTAGACTATAATCCAAGTGAATCGATATTTGGGACGATCCAGCCACATGAATAATCTATACTAGGGTTTAGGTTCGCCCTAAGCACAAATCTACTCGCTAAACATCGCAATAAACAGCAAATAACATGTGGAGAAAAACATCACAAAAGCAACAAGAGGAAATTAAGAGCAATGCAATTAAAGAAAAGATAAAGATTCATTACAAGAAAACAGAAATTAAGAGTCTACTAAACTTGGAAGATCGGCCCCCTGGGGAGGGAGAAACCCAAAAAAAAAACACAGAAGAAAAAGCAGGATTTCCATCTCAATCGCACTCACATTCTATTTGTAGTTTTACAAAAATTTGGGGGCGCAAGACCGTGCTGCAAATCGAGACGGCCGTGTCGCCACCAGAAACTAGGACTAGTTAGCCGTTGCTGCTTCGAGCATGGCTGTACCGCTTTTCGGCACGACCGTGCCAGTCGGTTATCAAGCCTCATTGTGGCTTCAGGCACACGGTTGTTCGACACGGCCATGTGAGCACGGCCGTGTGATGAAGCCACACGGCCGTGTCGCTGATGCTGCAACCTTCTTGGGCTTATAAGATGACACGACCATGTATTTGCACACACGGCCGTTTTGCTGATAGAACTTGATAAAAACTGAAAATAAATTGATAAAAACTGAAAATTTATTAAGATAGATTGGCTACAATAAAGAGGCAAGCTCCCTCCCAAGACGTCGATTGATAAGCGACGTCTGCATATTCCCCGTAGAACTCGAAGAACTCTATCCTTTTCACCAAATTATCAAAATAGCATAAAGTAGGGCTGGCCGGTTAATGACACTGTTAATACTAATCCCCCTTCGTTGCTAATTACAAGTATGCCATTGTTAGGATTAAATAATAGAAATCAAGCTAAATAAAGTCAAGGAATTGCGAAGACGCCCCTGGTTCATTCTTGTGGGCCGGTCCCTTCCTTGGTGCGTCGTCGCCTAGTGTAGGCGATGACTCCATCATTACTCCCCCAAAAGAGCCATCTTGTCCTCAAGGTGGAAGTCCGGAAACTGCTGCCCATGACGCACACTAACTCCCAGGTACTCTCGTGCTCAGTCAAGCCCTTCCATCTAACCAACACTTCCTGCTCTCCAGCGCTTCCTCTGCGTATCCCCCTCAATTCCTCAGGCTCCAAGATTACCTCCATATCCTCCGTCAGAGTCTCAGGTAGTGATGGGTAAGGTGTATGATCACCAATTGCCTGACGTAGCTAGGACACATGGAATACAGGATGGATGATTGATCCTGGGAGCAACTTCAATCTATATGCAACATGTCACACCTTGGCCTCTACGTCATAAGGCCCAAAATATCGTGGATATAGCTTCTCATTCCTCTTTTAAGCTTAGGATTTCTGTCTGTACGGCTGCAGTTTCAAATACACCATGTCTCTTACGTCGAACTGCACGTCCCTGCGATGTGAGCTGCCCTAGCCTTCCTGATCTGCTGGGCTCTAGCCAAATGAAGCTTCAGCTCCTCTAAAATTCGGTCACTCTCCGCCAAGTACTGCTCCACCTCTGAAACTGGGGTCTACTCCTGCCCATAATGCAATAAGTGTTGAGGATCGCGACCATATAAAATCCTGAAAGGGGTTGTCTGAGCTGCTGTGTGATATGACGTATTGTACCAATACTCTGCCCAAGCCAGCCAACTGGACCACTCTTTTGGGCTCTCTGAAATGAAGCACCGTAATTTCGTCTCAATACTCCTGTTGACGACCTCAGTCTGGCCGTCTGCTCCGTTTCAACACTGTGCTCTACAGCCTGAAAGGCTTCTGCCAGAATCTGCTCAAGAATACCTTGTCCCTATCAGAGACAATTGACTTTAGCGGCCAATGCAAGCGAATGACCTCCCTCAGAAACAACTCCGCCACTGACACTGCGCTGTAAGGATGCCTAAGTGGTATAAAGTGTGCATACTTCCTGAGGCGGTCTACCACAACAAATATGACTGTGAATCTTCCAGAGTTAGGTAACTCATCAATGAAGTCCCTGGAAAGATCCTCATAGACCTGCTCTGGCAAGGATAATGGCTGTATCAGCCCACCAGAGGCCATCGCTAGGTACTTGTGACGCTTACAAACGTCACACTCCGCCACCATCCTCGAAACATCCTTCTTCATACACCTTCAATATACCTCATGCTCCAGTCTTTGATAGGTCTTGAGGACCCCATATTGTCTGCCTACGGCACTGCTGTGAAACTCCTGGAGTATAGCTGGGATCTGTGTAGATTTCCTCGGTAGTGCCAGGCGCCCCCAATATAACAATCTCCCATCCTGTAAAGCATAGCCTGGGTGCTCTGACAAACCCTGTAATAGTGCTGACCGTATGTCTGACTACTCCTGATCATGCTCAACCTCCTACTGTAGTGGCTCCCAGTCTTGTAACACCGAAACCGACAAAGCCGCCAAGTGTGTATCCTCATCCCGTCGTGAAAGTGCATCGGCATCCTTGTTCTCCAACCCTGGGCGATACTCAATCTCAAACATGTATCCCACAAGCTTCTGCAGCCACTTCTGATGCTCCTATGCCATCATGCGCTGTTCCAACAAGTACTTGAGACCCCGCTGATCAGTGCAAACCAAGAAGCTCATCCCCAACAAATATGGCCTCCACTTATGGATGAAGAGGACTAAGGCCATCAACTCCCTCTTGTAGACAGACCTCAGTCTGGCTCTCGTTGTCAGCACCTGACTGTAGTACTGCATAAACACCGCCCCCAATCCATGTCCCGATGCATCTGCCTCCACAATGAATGGCCTAGAAAAGTCTGGTAACACCAGGACCGGTGTGGTAGTCATGGCCTTTTTCAAGGCCTCAAAAGCAAGCGTCGCCTCGTCACTTCAAACGAACTGGTCCTTTAATAGCTCCGTGAGTGGCCAAGCGATCGTACCATAACTTTGTACGAACCTCCGATAGTAGCCTGTTAGACCCAGAAATCCCCTCAGCCTAGTAGGGCGCGGCCAGTTCAACATCGCTGCTATCTTCGTCCTATCAGCTGCTACACCCTCTAATGACTCCACATGCGCCAAATACTCCACTTGGGGCTGCCCAAATAAACACTTCATGTTTGCAAACAGCTGGTGGTACTGCAACTCCTGAAAGACATGCAGATGGTCCAAGTGCTTCTCCAAGGAACAGACTGTACACAAGGATATTGTCGAAAAATACAAGTACAAATCGTTTAAGGTAAATAAGGAATACCTTATTCATCAAGGCCTGGAACATAGCAGGTGTATTAGTCAAGCCAAAAGACATGACTAAGAACTCATAGTGGCCCTCATGCGTCCTAAAGACAGTCTTGGGCCCATCCTCCCCACGCATCTTGATCGGATGGTAGCCTGATTTGAGGTCGATCTTCGGAAAAAATGACTGACCCATGCAACTCGTCCAAGAGCTCGTCAATCACAGGTATATGGAACTTGTCTGGCATCGTCTCCTTATTTAGTGCTCAATAGTCCACACATAAGCGCCAGTTCCAATCCTTCTTCACTAGTAGCACATGACTGGAAAAAAGGGCTCACATTAGGCTGGATAACACCAGCCTGCACCATCTCCGCTCCATTCGCTCTATATATCGTCCTTCTTTGCCTGTGGGTAGTGGTAGGGCTTCACGCTGATGGGAGACACCCCCTCCTGCAGAACTATGGAATGCTCGTGGTCTCTAGGTGGTCGGAGGCCCCAAGGTTCCTGAAAGACATTCTCAAACTTCTCCAACAGTGTCTGCACATCCCCTGGAATCGGTTGCTCATTACTGGCCTCCGCACCACCCTCTCATGCTAACATGTGTAGCTCCATCAGAAAGCCACTCCCTCTGCCTGGATGTTCCTCACCATGGTCTTTAGCGAGGTCAAGGCTCTGCACTGACTGGGGTCCCCCTGTAGGACCACTGCTCTCTCGTCCTCCTGGAACTCCATCCTAAGCAGCTTCCAATTCACCGTCAACTTTCCCAACATCTGTAGCCATGTCATACCGAAGATAACATCAGTACTCCCCAAGTCTAGGGGCAGGAAGTCCGCTATCACCAGTATCCCTTGCATCGTCAGTACAAGTCCACGACAAACTCCACGGCTACTCTCCTTCTTTCCCGTCCTCATCATGACACTGAAACTACCACCGCCTGTTAGCTAAAGTCGCTGCAGTATCACCACTCTCCTGGAGATGAAATTGTGGGTAGCCCTACCTTCCAATTAGAACCGTCACCTCCTGGTCACCAATATGCCCCCTCAACTTCTGTTCGAGTCCGCAAGTGCACAGTGTCGAGGCTTTGTAATATAGTAAAGGTCATCGATCTACATGGAAGGCGGTTGGTTAAGGTCTTGGGATTTTATTCAGAGTTTGACTGTCAGTTGTGGGTAAAGATTGTCACGATTACCTCTCACAAAAACTATCAATAGAATGGAAACTAGGGCACTAGGAATCACCACTAGTATCGCTGGATGTCGATGCTAGGTTTTAATTTCTAGGTTGGGATTGGTTTTATATGGCGATTGACGAGATTGTCGCGTCTAAACGTGAAATTCGTAGCCAACTATCGTTGAACTACTTATCTAATGTATCCCATGCTTAGCCCCACTATCGTGGATAGCCTTACATGCAATACGATCATTACGATCGACAATTGATTCTCAATCTACGCTCACACCACTATCGTTGGTTAGAGTTTCGATCCGTGATATGATGGCTCTTATCAATGCTACTATCGTAGATCATTGATTAGTAATATAGGGCATCGGTGGAGACCCATAAAGAGCGTGCCACTATCGTGGATCACGAACCCTATGTGAATCCACTAACGACCCTAATCAAGCCTATAGAATAATTTCTAGGGCAAGTGCCACTATCATGGATCATAAGCCTTGGATGAACGCTGTAAACTTGATTAGATCAACCACATCACGTCCCTTAATCACCAATTTAACCTAAAAATCACAACTTTCACATCCAAATCCTAGAATCCTAAGGCTCATCCATTAGCCCTAGGTTCATTCATCTACTCACGATTCATAGAAAAAGTAATAAAAACAATAGCAATAATAGAATTAAACTTCATCGCAACAATAAACATCAAAACAATAGAGATGGGCGAAGAAAACAATACCAAACTAGTGGAAATAAGGAGTCTTCTTTAGAAAATTAAGATCCAACAAGTTTCCACGCAAATATAATCTCCAAAGATCCAAACTTTGTTCCCAAACGAAATAGCGACGCCTAAGAATTCAAACTAGAGCTAAAAGTTAACTCTTAGTTGACGCTCTAAAACCTAAGGATAATAAAGTGTTTAAATACTAATGGGTTTGAACCCAATAAAATCAAATAAAAGCCCAAAGTCGAATCAGCTTTGTGTCTGCCGAACCGCCACTGGACCGAGGGGCGAAGCCGCTCGGTCTGAGTCCGGCTTCGTCGCTCCTTTGATGCCCTAGCCCTTCTTCGCTGGAGAAGTGTCGCCCGAATCGAGTGGTGATGCCACTCGGTCGAGCTGCATAGGCTGAAATTGGCTTCAAAACATCGCTTTGCATTAATTATTGCTCGACTGAGTCACCTAGGCACTCGATCGAGTGGACGTGTCCGCTCGGTTGAGCTACAGAGGGTTGAAATAGCTTTGAAAATGTTGTTCTGTCACTAAATTGACTTGGCCAAGTGGCGAAGCCACTCGGTCGAGTGGCCTTCAAGTTTTTCAAATCGGCTGAGTGTCGAAGTCCTCTTTTCTTGACTCACCTACTCGATCGAGTGATTGAATCCACTCGGTCGAGCTGCAGAGCTTGACTGGCATTAGAAATGGTGTTCTGCTGTATGTTTCACTCGACCGAGTAGGAATGCTACTCGGTCCGAGTGGCTTCTCATGCTCAACCATTAGGAAGGGATTGGAGCTCCTCCTCTTTGGCTAGAGATACTCGTACTGAGTGGACAAGCCACTCGGTTGAGCAGTCTGGGAATGCTGATAGACCTTTGGGAGCTCCATTCTTTTCCTCCTCTTCTTACTCTCTCTTCTCCTCCTCAAATCTTCTTCTCCATTAAGTCAAGCACCTACTAGACCATGCCATTGAAGCTCCGACTAGCTCGAATGTGTCCGTGGCTCAATTTTGCTCCAAATCGTCCCAAAATTCTGAAAATGAGAATAAAGCTCCGAAAGTGATAATAAAATAAACGATCGACAGAGCGATAAAAATGAGTTTTGAGCGACTAAAACGTCATGAAATGGTGCGATAAATGTTTAAAAAATATGGACACATCAAAATCCCCCAAGCTTTCCTCTTACTCGTACTCGAGGAAGAAGAATATGAAGTTCACTGGGAAGTGAAAATAATAAAATGGAGAAGAACGCAAAGAGGAGAGGCTCGCTAGATTCTTCTCTCAGATATCCTGTTATTCACCACATATCACAACGACTCTGAAAATAACTCACACAATACCACAGAGATTTCATATCTTATATAAATGAAGTACTTGAGAATTTAAAATCGAATAAAAGGGATCTCTCTAGGATTTATACTTTTCACCTATATTCACATCCTATGTTTCATATCATCGAGTATACATAACAATGGCTACACATTTTTCAATCAAAAGCTATAACTGAAGCGTAGGAATTTCATACCGGATATGCAGTATAGAATAGAATAAAAGTCAAGGCATACACATGCTCATATCAAATCATAGGAAATCCCCGCAACTCAATTGTTTTATTAAATTTCAGGATTATTGACTTTTTCGTTTGTGAATAACTCCAATCTAATGTGATGCTTACTCATTTGGCCAAAAGATTTTTCCCTCAAGCTTGAATTGATGTATCACATTCAAAGAATTTTTGTGGAATGAGAAATTTTGGGGTTTTGAATTTTTGTTTTCCCAAAAGGATATCTATTGGCTCCAAGTGGTGAAATTTTGATTTTTCTTTGAATTTTTGAAACTTTGTTTCTTTTTTGTTTTTGTAGGAGCAATAAGATTAGTATCTTTGATTTTTGGCTCCTTTTTGGCTCTTTGACTCATTTTTGACTTTTTTGATCTTTTTGGAGCAAACTTTATATTTATAGGAAATTTTGAGAATGTATGTAATAAAAATGGTTTGAGGAGGAAAATCAAATGACATGTAGAGAATATAAGGTATATGTGGAGAAGAAATTAATATAAAGCTCGGTTCACCCAATAGTGTGCACAAACGGTTCAGTAAGATGATACATCAACTAAACTCATTAATAAGCATAATATTCCTATAATCCTATCAATAAGTAGTGAAGTCAAGCAGCAAAGTTCAAGCATGCAATAAGAATTACGAATCAGAGATAATAGCATGGCTTCAAACATACTAGTGATGCATGAATCTTGATGTGTATCCAATGACAACATACTAAACTCTACTCTACACATTCAGTTTCAATTGGCTTCATGCATTGCACTAGAGAGATCATAAAAAGAAGTTTATTGCAAGTACTTATTAAGATCAAGATTATGAAATACTGTAAGTAGCTTGTCATGAAAAATAAGCGTTGTGACTACAGTGAAAGCATAAAATATAACATCACAGAGAATTCACCCAGCAAAAGAAAGAAAAGTAAATAGAGAAAATAAAATTAAAAATCAGCATGCAAGCATACAAAAAGAAAAAGTAATATGATGCATCTATAAAAAAAGTAAATGGGGCGAAAAAGATGGATAAATGAAGAGAAAAAGTGAAAAAATAAAATAAAATAAGAATAAATAAAAAGCGATAACGCTCATTCCCAAAGCTAAACACAACAGTGTCCTCACTGTTGAGAACACGTGTGTGAAGATGGAAAATGATGCTAAGGGTGGGTGGGTGGGACGTAATAAAACAAAATGAAAATCCTAAAAATAAGAAAGATAAAAGGAAAATATAAGATAATGCAAATGTATTATCCTAATGCAACTGTATGGTCCTAATGCCTAAATGCAAGACATGCACACAGATGATGGAATGATATGGATACAATGAATGTGTTCTTCCCCAAGCTATACGACATTGGGCCCCGTATGGACAGATGTGCACAAAAATAACAGGGGAGAACTGGAGCAAAATATCGAATAAGACAACGGCACCACCCTGTGGAGGTGGTGATGAGTCCCGCTACTGTGGACTAGATGTGGGATCAGATAATGGTGCAGAAGATGCTAGTGGTGGTACTACCAGATGTGCAGGAGGGGAAATTGGTGCTAATGGTACAGGTGGTGCACCTCGTGCTCTAAGAATCTCTAAAATTTCCATAACATCTCGCTGGGTCTCCTCTACTGAACGATGGTAGGAAGAGATTGCCCGAGTGAGAGCGGTGGAGTTACGCCTCAAGCCGACAACCTCGGTCTCTATCGCAGTAAGACGTGTGTCAGTGCTGCAGGAATGACCAGCTGGATGTGCACCGCTAGACTTGCCCCTCTCCATATGTGTGCTTGTGCGTATGCGCGAGGTCGGAAAACAAACTCGGGGGAGGGCGATCTACGTGCGATCTCAGCAGATGTAGAAATATGAATGGAGGTGAGATCATGTGCAAATGTGGAAATGGAAGGAATCTCAGCAGATACATATGTCGTGGCGATAGAAGTGGAGACGTGGCGATAGAAGTGGAGACAGATACCACACCGCTGTCTGAAAATACAATAGTGATGGGGACAGAGACGCTCTCAAAAGGGAGCGTTGTCACTACAGGTGTGGACTCGACATGAATAGAAACGATAGGTACGAGTCCACATGTACAGAGACGACAGTAGTAGGGACAGATGAAGTAGGCTCAATAGATACATGCTCAATGGTAGACGCATGAGCGACAGATACTGGAATACCTTCAGAAGCAGGTAGTGTAGAAGATGGTGCATGTGTAGGAATCTCAGGGGCGGTGGTGGGAACTACCATAGAACTCTCAGTAAGTGTGGTGGTGGATGTGGTCGTAGGAGCACTGGCAGCTATGGGGACAGAAGTGCTCGCTACGGGGGCAGAAGTGGTGGTAGTGGTGGTGGTAGTTGCTCTCTCAGGCTCTCCCTTAGAACTAAGCTCCCAGTCGCAATCTCCCTCCTCAGCGGCCTCTCCTCTAGGCTCAAGCTCATGAATGGCTGGGATAAGTGTACCATGAAGAAGCCAATCTTTATAAACAAGCTCAATACGAGTCAAATCAGGACTCGATAGGATCATATGCTGCTCTCGCCCGGGACCTAGAAGATAGACCCAGTGGCGGTGACCATGTGGCCTAATGATATGCATACGTGCAAGCACGTCTGTCGTCAAGGTGGTAGGCCCGGTCACTGCCAAAAGATCGGCAGGAAAATCTAATCCTAACATGCGGGCTATGAGGGTGAAGAAACTGCCACAACAAATCTCCTTCGAGGAGGAGGCCGTGGAAAGTAGGTGGTCGAACAATCAACGGGCTGTGTCAGACATGTGGTAATGGTGGAGGGTTTTGTCATCATGATGTCTGATGGGTGTGGTCATTCCACTCAGATGGATCAACTCGACAGTGGAGACGGTGCCAAGCTTAGGCTTAGAGAATATGGTCGTCGCTAAGTGGCGCTGAGCAAAGCGCAGACACGGATGAATGATGGAAGATCTCGCACGGCTGGGGTTAAAGCAGGGTAGGCCAGCTATACGTGCCCAGAAGCTATCAGTATTGAAGGTTGATGTATCCGTGCCCGATGCATAGGCCAAATCAGGATCAGGGATAGGAGGCCAGCTGAAGAAGGCTCGGAGCATGTCGTAGGTCACATCTACGTCACGGTCCAAGATCCTAAACGTGTACCCTGAGGAGTTCTAACGATATAACTCAAGGCCTCTAAGGTGAGACGAATGTAGGTTCTCGCTGTCATCGATAAGAAATCCTGCCAACCTATAGCTTGGTATAACCTACACACACACTCTCTAATAACCCTAAGCTCTCTAGGGCTAGAATCTCTGCAAACCTACTGGGGATGATAGGGTGCCTTGATATGGTCTCAAATTTTTGACGTTGAACGTCATCCTTAAACACAATGCCATGTGTTCACGGGGCCTGCGATTGTTGGGGGTGGAGGTGTGGGTGTGGGATCACTCGTGGGTGGGAGTTCAAGTGCAAGTAGGGTTGGAGATGGAGGTGGAGTGGGTGTGGATGATGATGGTGTGCGAATGCGTGCACGTGTCCGACCAGAAGAAGCACATACATTGTCAATTTTCCGCTTCTTCGTCGGGGGTTTCCTACCCCGTGTCCTAGGTGGCATGATATTATACGAACGAAATCGATTCACGCAATAGGATACATAAAAATAGTGCTCGAGTAGAGAACGAGTGTATCAAATATTCCGTGAAGCGTGGTTCATTCGGAAGCGATAAGAGCCTGCGGTGCCCTAGAAAGCAATTCCTTTTTCCCCTAAGCGTGCCTCAAAGCAATTCAAGCCCAAATGATGTCTCCGTAGCTCTAATCAACCTGTAAAATAAATTAATTCAAGAGATTAGTTGCAAATTATGAGATTAATGGAGAGTAGGGGTTGAAATTTAAAATAATTGGGGATTAAGGTTTAAAATTAACTAAATTGAGAGAGATTGAGAGAGAATGTGGAGATGAATGGAGATTGAGATGAAGGGGTGAAGGGCGGACCGAGTGGTGGAGCTCGGTCGAGCTGGGTGGCGCTAGCGAAGTGAGTGGTGGTCGTAGGGGGTGTGTGGTCGAGTCGAGCGGCTGAGAAGGAGGATATGCTGAGCTCATCGAGTTGGAGTTAGAGGATCTGAAAGAATGATAGAAAAGAAGGGAAGATAGGGCTTTAAAGGGAACTCGATCGAGTCGATTTGAACTAAGTGCGGGCCCAGCTCTCTTTTAGCTGTCGTTTGGCCAAGTGACTTAGGTCGAGTGACCTAAGTCACTCGGTCGAGTCAAAATATGAACATAGCAGCTTTTGTGGGGTCGTCTATAGGCTTTTCCACTCGACCAAGTGACCCAGTCCACTCGGTCGAGTAAAAATCGAAATAGAGTGGCATTTTTCGCGTGTTCTGCAGATTGATCGACTCGACCGAGTAGCGTACTCCACTCGGTCGAGTCAAATAGAGGACAGAGTGATGATTTTGCTTTGCTATGTAGACTTCGGCACTCGACCGAGTGGCTTAACCCACTCGGTCGAGTCAAATAAGATGGCAGAGTAATGGATTGGTTCCCTCTACACGCTTCTCAACTCGGACCGAGTGGCAATGCCACTCGGCCGAGTGGCTTCATATTCCACTCCAAAGTGGAATCAGCTACTTTCCTCTTCTCCTTCCAATTTCTCTATCGTTCCTTCATCGTTTTGTGTACTCCCTTCATCGATTACCTGCACAAAAGTTTAAGCGTCAGAATTTTTTTATAATTTAAGATTTTTAATTGAAATTTAAAATGTTTTATTAGGTTTTTAATAAAAATGGAAGATAAGAAAGAAATAAAAACTAAAACTAAAAAAATTCGGGTTGCCTCCCGATTAGCGCTTGTTTCAATTCGTAAGCTCGACTCCTTTAGATCTTCAAAGTCGCCTCAAAATGTTTGGTGCAAAAAAGATGTGCTCATCATGCTTTCCAATCAGGCCATGAGGTGGTAGTTGGCCTATCGCGTCCCGTGGACCTTCAGCGGTCTCATCAATCACGTCCGTCCTTGATTGGCACTCTAAAAACGCCTTATTGACGTGCTCATGGATCTTGACGACCTCGGTGTTGTCATCATTTTCAGCTTCCAGATATCGTTGAGGATGTGCTGCGTCAGGTGGTTCCTCATCCAATATCTTCAGGTAGGCGGCCAACGTCCTATTGTGTATGACGTCGCTGTCATCGTCCATGTCTCGCATCATGGGGTCCGTTAAGACATCCTTAATGGTGAAATCCTCGGCAACTTCCCCCTCTACGAGCTCCAAGTAACTTGCATCTTCATGGGGGGAAACGCTCCTTCATCGGCTTTTGCAAGTGGAACTCTATTTCAATATTCCCAACATTTATTGAAAGTGTTCCTTGTCAGACGTCTATAAGGACTCCGGCCGTAGCCATGAAAGGACGTCCTAATATCAGCTGAGAGCTTCCCTCTTATATCTATGATCACGAAGTCCACCGGCACACTAATTCCTCCTAGCACTTGCAAAATGACGTCTCGAGCAATGCCTATCGGGTAGGTGACGGATTGATCCGCCAACTGTGGGCTCCAAGTCCGTACAGGTATTCAACCTTCTGAAAATTGAGAGCGGCATCAGATTAATGCTTGCTTCCAAGTTCACTAACGCTCTCTTGATAGGAATGCCGTCGATGGAGCACTGCACCGTGAAACTGTCGGGATCGGACGCTTCTTGGGCATAGTGTTCTTCATGACTGACGTACAATTGTCTGCTAGCATGCCACTCTTGTTTTCTCCTTCTCGCTATCAAATCCTTCAATAATTTTGCATAAGTCGGGATCTCCATCAATGTGTCCATGAAAGGGATGTTAAAGTGAACACCCTTTAGAAGCTCTTAAATTTGGCATATTTTTTCTCGAGTTTTGCCATGGCTAACCTCTGTGGGTATGGAGCTGGAGGACGACTTCCATTAACTTTCTCAGCATTCTTTGGCGTAGATTTCTGAACCGATCTCTCCACGGAAGGTGGAGTGTCAACCGGTACCGTAGCAATGTGAGTGGCCAAGGGGATGTGTGATGTCTCCTTCTCTGCAGCGCCAGTTGGTTCTTCAACCTCATTCTCTTGATCCACCAAAATGGTTGGCTCCGGAGCTATGTGATCCTCTTTATCGATGACCGTCGAGGGTTATAGGTCCACTAGCTTTGGAACCGGTACCATAACTACATCGGTGGTCTTTCCTCTTCTTATTGTCATTGCCACCACGACATTAACGTGACCCCTGGGATTGGGATCAGGTTGAGCCGGAAGTTTTCCTTGAGCCTTAGTGTGTTGGCTCAGTTGGGCCGTCAATAGGTCTACTTTTGTAGTAAGCTGCTTCTGAGTAGCCACCAACTCTGCATTTTGCTTGGCTTGGACATTGATAAAGGCTTCCAATGCCCCCTCTATGCCTGATTTAGGTGCCGCCGATTGTTGGTATTATTGTTGATATGGTTGTTGGTAAGGTTGACGGTTGTTGTAGTCTGACGGTCTATAAGGCCCAGCTGGCCTAAATCCTTGCTGTTGCTGCTGAGGATGTGCCTGCGGTTGCGGTGGAGGTTGTTGTGGCCTTTGCTGAGTGGGTGGTTGCAAGGCTCCATTAGGGTTGCCGTAGGAGAATCCCGGGTGTGTCTACTAATCCGGATTTGTCCATTGTGGCCTTGGATTACTCCTGTCATTTGAAATATAGTTGATTTGCTCCGCTGGCACGTCCGTTACATCAAAAGAACTTTCAATTGAAATGTGACATTGCTCAACGTAATCTTCCCATGCAGCATAAATTGGGCCCTTGGAAGGTGAAGGCAACACACTCAGCTTCTGTTCAATTCGAGCCATTTGCTTTTAGAGGCAATCAAGGTGCCTGTCATAATTCGTGACTTGCTTCAGCTCAGAATGACTCCCACCGGCACTCCTAGATGATGTTGAGCGATCATCGCTCCATTGTTGATTGTTGGAGGCCATTTGTTCTAATAGCGTTGTGGCCTCCTCCGGAAGCTTTGCCAATAATGCTCCATTAGCTGAAGCGTCAATGATCATCTTGGTGTCAGATTTCAACATATTGTAGAAGCTTAGGATGAGGTCCCAATCTTGGACTTCGTGATGTGGGCACTGATATTGCAAGTCCTTGAAGAGTTCCCATGCTTTTTAAAGAGATTCGTGTAGGAGTTGCTTGAAAGATATGATAGCACTCCGAAGCCTCACCGTTTTGGATGGTGGATAGTATTTATTGACGAAGGCTTGGGCTAACTGCTCCCAAGTATTGAATGTATTCGTACGATGCGCCCTCAAGCAGTATGCTGTCTTGTCCCGAAGAGTGAATGTGAACAGTCGAAGTTTGATGGTGTCTTCACTCACATTGTTTACTTGAAAGGTATCACACTTCGCCAAGAATAGATCAATGTGATGATTAGGATTCTCATGAGGATGTCCATGGAAGGCATCCTGCTGTATCAATGACATCAAGCCTGTCTTTAACTCAAAATTCCCTACCGCCAGCTGCGGTCTCAAGATAGAGGATACGTTCGAAAGGTTGGGCTTCGTATAATCCTAAATATTCTTCTGACGTAGAGGTGGTGGAGGGGGTTGATCTGCCATTTGGTCCTCCAAAAGTTTCTGCCTCTGCTCAGCTCTGAGTTTCCTTGCAGTTCTTTCAATTTCGGGGTCAAATCGTAAATCATTGGATCCCCCAAGACTAGTATTCATGCACAATCAACAAACTTAGAGAAAATATTAGTAACAAAAGGAAAGAATAAAAACGTGGTGGGGTGAGGGGTGGATGGAGAAACCAAGTCTCCAACTAAGAAAAATAACCCAAGTAATCGGTTGCCTCCCCGACAACGACGCCAAAAGCTTGTTCGAGTCCGCAAGTGCACGGTGTCGGGGCTTTTTAATATAGTAAAGGTTGTCGATCCACAGGGAAGGCAGTTGGTTAAGGTCTTGGGTTGGGTTTTTATTCAGAGTTTGACTTTGTCAGTTGTGGGTTGTATCCAAAGGTTGTCACGATTACCTCTCACAAACACTATCAATAGAATGGAAATTAGGGCACTAGGAATCACCACTAGGATCGCTGGATGTCGATGCTAGGTTATAATTTCTAGATCGAGATTGGTTTTATCGGGCAAGATTGTCGCGTCTAAATGTGAAATTCGTATCCAACTATCGTTGAACTACTCATCTAAAGTATCCCGTGCTGAGCTCCACCACCGTAGATGGCCTTACATGGAATACGAGCATTACGATCGACAATTGATTCTCAATCTACGCTCACGCCACTATCGTGGGTTAGAGTTTCGATCCGTGGTATGATGGCTTTTATTGATGCTACTATCGTAAATCATCGATTAGTGATATATAGCATCGGTGGATACCCGTAAAGAGTGTGCCACTATCGTGGATCACGAACCCTAAGTGAAT
Organism: Scilla litardierei; assembly: GCA_030789695.1. Classification (NCBI taxonomy): domain Eukaryota; kingdom Viridiplantae; phylum Streptophyta; class Magnoliopsida; order Asparagales; family Asparagaceae; genus Scilla; species Scilla litardierei. The sequence goes on along the minus strand of CM061138.1, from coordinate 131,646,022 downwards.
CCACTAACGACCCTAATCAAGCCTATAGAATAATTTCTAGGGCAAGTGCCACTATCGTGGATCACAAGCTCTAGATGAGAATGCTATAAACTTGGTTAGATCAACCACATCATGTCCCTTAATCCCCAATTTAACCTAAAAATCACAACTTTCACATCTAAATCCTAGAATCTTAGGGCTCATCCATTAGCCCTAGATAGAACTACCCACGATTAAAAGAAAAAGCAATAAAAACAATAGCAATAATAGAATCAAACTTCCTCGCAACAATAAACATCAAAACAATAGAGATGGGCGAAGAAAACAATACCAAACCAGTGGAAATAAGGAGTCTTCTTCAGAAAATTAAGATCCAACAAGTTTCTACGCAAATATAATCTCCAAAAGATCCAAACTTTGTTCCCAAACGAAATAGCGACGACAAAGAATTCAAACTAGAACTAAAAGTGAACTCTAAGTTGACTCCAAAACCTAAGGATAATAAAATGTTTAAATACTAATGGGTTTGAACCCAATAAAATCAAATAAAAGCACAAAGTAGAATCAGTTTTGTGTCTGCCGAACCGCTCGACTCGACCGAGTTGCGGCGAAGCCGCTCAGTCCGAGTTGGGTTTCGTCGCCCCTTTGATGCCCTACCCCTTCTTCGCTGGAGAAGTGTCGCTCGGACTGAGTGGCGATGCCACTCGGTCGGGCTGCAGAGGCTGAAATTGGCTTCAAAACATCGCTCTGCCTTAATTATCGCTCGACCGAGTCCTACGCACTCGGTCGAGTGGACGTGTCCACTCGGTCGAGCTGCATAGGGTCGAAATAACTTTGAAAATGTCGTTCTGTCGATAATTTGACTCTGCCGAGTGGCTATGCTGAGGCATCGCCACTCAGCCGAGTGGCCTTCAAGCTTCTCAAATCAGCTAAGTGTCGAAGTCCTCTTTTCTTGCCTCACTGAATCCACTCGGTCAAGCTGCATAGCTCGACTTTGACCTTAGAAATGATGTTCTGCCGTATGTTTCACTTGATCGAGTAGCAATTCTACTCGGTCTGAGTGGCTTATCATGCTCAACCGATGGGAAGGGTTTGGAGCTGCTCCTCTTTGGCTAGATCTACTCGGACCGAGTGGACAAGCCACTCGGTCGAGTAGCTTGGGAATGCTGAGAGACCTTTGGGAGCTCCATTCTTTTCCTCCTCTTCTTCATCTCTCTTCTCCTCCTCAAATCTTCTTCTCCATTAAGTCAAGCACCTAATAGGCCATACCGTTGATGCTTCGGCTAGCTCGGATGTGTACATGGCTCCATTTTGCTCCAAATCGTCCCAAAACTTTTGAAAATGAGAATAAGCTCCGAAAGTGATATAATACGATAAACGATAGATAGAGCGATAAAAATGAGTTTTGAGCGACTAAAACGACGTGAATTGGTGCGATAATTGTATAGAAAATATGGGCACATCAACTTCATGGTGCGGTTTGGTGTGAACCCGACCACGGAATTAAGGGAAACCTCCGCCACATCCAACTGATGGTGCTCTGTATCCTCCTTAGCAGTCTCATCCTCAACAGCAGCCTCATCGTCCTCGTCCTCAAGTAATAACACTTGAAGCTTGCGTCCCGCGCTCCTGTGTCTTGGTGTGAACCTCTTATCGCATCTGAAACAGAGACCCTTCTGCCGTTTCTTCCTCATCTCTGCGTCAGTCATCCTCCTAAACTGTCCCCCAGCCTGTGGTGCACTACTCTTCTCTCCAAACTTTTTCTTGGTGGCCTGATCCGCTCCTGTAGCCCCCTTCTGTCCTCCTGTGGATGTATGGTTGCGGAAAACAGGTCCACTTCAACCATCTTTCGCCCTCCTATCCTCCATCTGGCGGTCCTCCACCATCTGAGCCTACTCCATGGCCGCCATCAAGTCCTTAGACTTCTGAATGCGGACCTCTGCATGTACAGTAGGCTTTACCCATTCATGAAGGTGCTCTCCATCATCTCATCAGACACACCATGCACCCGCCCTGACAGGGCCTCAAACCTCTCTAGGTAATCTCTCACGGCGCCATCCTGCCTGAGTGCCACTAGCTGCGCCCTCAAATTACCCAGATGAGGATCTCTGAATCTGTCTACCAGCCCATCCCTCATCTCCTCCCACGAACAAAACAACCGCCTCTCGTCCCTCCACTGAAACCAAGCCAGGGCCTTCACATCTAGGCAGATAGCAGCATCCTCCAACTTTTGCTCCTCTGTCATGCGATAGACCCTAAAAAATCTCTCCGCTTTGTAAATCCAAGCTACCTGGTCCTCTTCCTCGAACACATGCATTTTCAGCTTTCGCAGCCTGTTTAATATCTGTGTCCCCTGGTCTCCTCGCCCTCCTGCATGTCTGGGCTGATGATAGTGCTGCCACCTCTCCTGATGAATCTCATATCCCCTCTACAGGCCCCTCTCGCGATCTTCGTGGCCCCCTTGTGGGCCTCTGTAGTCTCTTCGGCCGTCAACCCCAATTCCACCACCACATCCCTCCTCATAGTCTCTGTAGCCTCCGCCAGTATTCCTAGTGTACCAATCATAGGTGAGGGTTGGGGGCCGCGCCTGTCATCATCATACAGAGGGTCTGGAGGGTCCTGGAATCCTCCTTCGTCGTCTCCGTACTCCTGAACGTCTCCCGGGTCAAAATCATTGTCGAAACCACGCGCCGGATCGTCGGAATAGGGATGAAATCCTCTGTTGGGATCCCTTCCTCCTCGCAGTGTGCCGAAACTTCCGTGTGGGAGTCGTCGTGGGTCGGTGGTCCTTGGCGGCCCTGGAGAAGGGTCGTCGGGCCCTGCCGACTGCCGTCGGGCCCCAGCGGCCCTGCCGCTGATCGGCAGAGGGCCGCTGATCGGCAGGGCCGCTGAAGGCCGCAGTGTCTTCGCCTGGCCCAGGTGGCCATGGGGGATGGCCCCTGGGCGCTGCCGAAGGCCCTGGTGGCCCGTGGGGTCCTGGGGAGGAACCCCGAACCCCCCGCCTGCTGTCGGGTCCTATGGGGGGTGCGGTTAGGGCCGCCGGCCTCCAGTTTCGCTTCTTCCTCTTCCGGGTCACTGCTATCGAGATTTGTGATCTTCCAAATCCATTGCTACATGCTTCCCCTTGTCTAAAGGTGTTGTCTTTGTCGCTGTTTTAGGATTTGCATTGCCTCCACTCAATTTTGACGAGATCTCCCTAAGTTGAAAGATGATTTTGATAGGGTTTCTCTGTGTTTATTCATCGTCTCGTCGATCTTCGTAAATCGTTCATCATGCACCGCTAGGGTTTCCTTAATGCCCACGATCTCCCTATTAAATTTTTTCTCCAAAGCTTCAAACTTATCCTTGGATCTCGTCGCCGCCGCCATGATCTTGATGCTCTGATACCAAATTGATAGAACTCGACAAAAACTAAAAATAAATTGATAAAAATTGAAACTTTATTAAGATAGATTGGCTACAATAAAGAGGTAACCTCCATTCCAAGACGCCGATTGATAAAGGAGGTCCGCACCTTTTCCGTAAAACTCGATGAACTCTCCTTTTCACCAAATTATCAGAATAGCATAAACTAGGGCCAGCCGGCTAATGACCCTATTAATACTAATCACCCTCCATTGTTAATTACAAGTATGCCATTATTAGGATTACATAATAGAAATAAAGCTAAATAAAGTCAAGGAATTGCAAAAACGCCCCTGGTTCTTGCTTATGTTAGGTCCCTTCCTTTGGTGCGCCGCCGCCTAGTGTAGGTGATGACCACATCAGTTGCCTACTCTTTGGACCTTTTCTTCCTCTTTTGACCTTCGATCTTTGTCGTTCTTCGTCGTATTCTCTCTATTGCTCCTCCCATCGTCATTATGCATCGTTTTACGTGCTTTTATCTTGAAATGCACAAAACATACCCCGAAAGCGTAAAGTAAACAATAGTGGTAAACGGGCAAAAGGGAGAGAGTGATATAAAATAAACATGTAAAATAAAGGGTGAAAGGGGTGGAAAAACATATATAAAATACGCCTAACACCACATCACCACACCTGATCATTTTCGATCCGGTACCACCTATTTTTCATTAATTCATACACAAACATATACAAACACACAAATATATACATATACATACACACATATACTTTGTTGATGAAATAAAGTAAAGAGCAAGAATGAAAAATTATGTATTTTTCTAGTAACCTTATTTTGAGTTAAGAGATTTAGAAGAGAAAAATAGAGGTTACAAAATTTTTAGTATTTGTCAAATTTGCAGAATTTCCATCTTAATAGCATTTTCATAGTTGAACACTCAAGATTACGTTAGACCATTAATTGGTCCATCCTGCCTTTGAGCTATCCCACTCCTTAGCTAAAAGGGACAATTATTTCTTTTAATTTTTGAAATTTATAATATTCCAATGTGATGAATAAAATTTAGTCGCATATATCGAGATGGGCCTTTGGGTCTTGGCTACTTGAAGTAAATAAGTTGAAGGTTGGGTCTTTCTTACTATTTTGCACACCAAAAATTCAACATGAGCATTAGCAAGATGAATCAGTTGTATGTAGATGCTGATTTGGCTCCTTCAACCCTCAAACTAGGGTTTAGATGAGGTGAATATAATAGAAAAGTAACAGAGAACTAAGAGAGTCTAAAGATAGGAAAAGAGAGCCACTTCCTTTCTTATTATTTCTTATTTATGTGAGAGATAATTAGAGGTATTTTGTTCAGTTTCCTCCTTGGGCATTAAACATTATTTTTTGGGGTAACTCTATCATTTATCCTCTGATGATACGTGCCTTTGTAGGCCTAATTACGGGTTAAAGATTTGGGTTACTCTATGATTAGGCCAAGGTTAATTATTTAATTCAGGTTAATAGTCAATGGGTCGTGTTTAGATAAAACGGTATGTGAAACCATATATTATCACTAGTTCCCCCCCCCCCCTTTAAGTCCAGCTGATGAATCCGAGTCGGGCTTTTATCTCTTTCCTATTTGACTTGTTCTGATTGAGAACATCTTGGTTTCTACTTCCACTCATATATCTTTATCATCATCCGAATATGGATTTCTCCAAGAGTATAGCTAATGTCTTAGCTACACTTAACTATGGGCTACCCACGACTTGTTTCATCCTTCACTACCACACCATCATCCTATTGGACAATGCTCTGGTTGCAATGCTAGCTTGGAATGAAACCCTGCGTATGAATGCAAATGCCATAAACATAAGTTATTAACCAGATCTACATCTAAATATGCCATGGAATACATGCAAACTAGATGTGAGGGATCTTTCTAAATATGACTATTGTAGCAATAACGGAATATTAATCTCGAGAATGGAAGGTATCACTACTTGGATCACCCCATCTAGCCCATTATGTATCTGCCTGCATGGATGAACTTGATAGGATCCAAACCAAATCTGAAATTTATTAGCAAAACACTGAAATAAAATAGATAATTGATTACAATTTTAGGGGTAATCGCCCTCCCAAGACGTCGATAAACGAGGACGTCTGCATCCTCCTAAGAAATCTCGAAGAACTTTCTCTTCTCTCACAAAATCATTAAAATTCGCATAACTAGGGCCGGCTAGCCTCCGCCTTATTTATAATAATCCAACTCAATGTATAAAGACCTAAATACCCATACATTAATCCAAAATAACACAAAGCCCCAAAATACCACTTTAACGGGCCGGATCTATCATTTCGCCACCCCTGAAAATCTACATTATCCTCAAGGTGGTGCATGAGGTGTGTGAGGCTTCCGTTCCAAGCTCTGATTGCATGCCTCCTCCCGGGTCAAAAGGATGTGATTGTCCTCCACTGCTTCCAACGACGTCCTGAAAATTACCTTCGGGCCATGACGGGGCCCGAAGGGCGTCATCGGGCTCCCACAAACAATCTGGAGGGTCGTCGTCGTCGTTGTGCTGCAGGAAGGACCCCGTCGCTCGCTGTTTTGGGCTCAAAAAGAAAAATCCTCGCTGTCCGGCGTCGCGGAGGGCCCGTCGTCGTCGTTGAATAGCCGATAGCCCCCATGGGGGACCTTGGAGGGCCCGGTGCCCCTTCTGGAGGGGCGGCATCCCTCTTGGGGGCCCCAGGAGGGGCTGACGCCCCTTCCCAAGGGGCGGCAGCCCCCCTGGGGGCCCCAGCAGGGTCTGGCGCTAGGGCTGTTGACGAACAGAACATTCGACGAATTACTCGTGAACAAGCTCGGTACATGTTCGTTTACGTTCGTTTAGGAAGCTTAACGAACAAGCTTGAACAGATTTTTAGAGCTCGGTTAGTAAACGAACAGAGCTTGAACATAACTGTGTTCGTTCATTTATGTTCATGAACAAGCTCGTTAAGTGTTCGTGAACAAGCTCGTTAAGTGATGTTCATGAACAAGCTCGTTAAGTGTTCGTGAACAAGCTCGTTAAGTGATGTTCATGAACAAGCTCGTTAAGTGTTCGTGAAGGAACATGTACCGAAAATGGTAAATTTTGACAAATACTATATTTTTTACTATGCTTGGAATGGATGATTGTAATGGGATCTATGGAGCTATTATGCTGGATTTATTTGTTTTTGTCCTGCAAATATTTAATCCTTTTATTTAATTGATTTAGTCATTAGCAATTATGTTTAAATATTATTATTCCTAATTTAAAAATTGATGTTTGTTTGTTTGATTGAAAATCTGTTCATGAACAAAATTGATTGTATGTTCACGAACATGTTCTTCACGAAAAAGCTCGATAAGTCTTGTTAACGAACAGAACGTTCGATTAGGGGTGGCAAAATTGACCCGACCCGACCCGACCCGAACCCGGCCTCTTGGGTCGGGTATGGGTAGGGGCCAATCCGGGTCGGGTCGAATTCGGGTCAACCCGACCGACCCGGATAAAAATCCGAGTCGGGTACGGGTTTGACCCCTCGACCCGGTTGACCCGAATTCGACCCGTATTTTCACTCTTTTCACCCCAACCCGACCCGGACCCGACCCGAACCCGACCCGAACCCGACCTTTTTTGAAAAATAATCATTATTTCACACCAAACCCGACCCGAACCCGACCCGAATCCGACCCGTACCCGACCCGTAAGACAAACCGGGTCGGGTACGGGTCACCCGGGTTACGACCGGGTCGGGTTCGGGTATCCGAACCCTGACCCGAATTTAATTCGGGTCGGGTTCGGGTTTACCCTTATTCGGGTCGGGTCAAACCTGACCCGACCCAAACCCGACCCGACCCGTCCGTTTGCCACCCCTACGTTCGATTAACTACTCGTAAACAAGCTCGGTAAATGTTCATTTACGTTCGTTTACGTTAGTTCGGTAAGCATAACGAACAAGCTTGAACATGTTTTTAGAGCTCGGTTAGTAAATGAACAGAGCTTGAACATGGATTTTGTTAATGAACAAAACCAAGATCCATGTTCAAGCTCGTTCAAGCTCGTTCGTCAACAGCCCTATCTGGCGCCCCTGCAGTTGGGGTGGCAGCCATCCTGGGGCCCCAGCAAGGGCTGGCGCCCCTTCCCGAGCGGTGGCAGCCTCCCTAAGGGCCCCAAGAGGGGTGCCCCCTCTGTTTTGTTGCCGAAATCGGCGATTCTCGCTCTTTCTCCGCCGAAAGCTTCGTCTTTTGCCCTAGATCTGGGTTTTCACCCAAATCTGAAGTTTTCACCGCCTTTAGATCTGAATTTTGTTGCACTTCGTTGTCTGGATGCAAATCCGCGTCAAAGCTGTCGACTTTTTCCTCCTCGTCCAAAGCCGATGCCTTTAGCCCAAAAGTAGGGTTTTCATCGTCGTTTCCACATTGTACCGCGAGTTGCTGCATGATTTGTGTTAGGAGTTCGTCTTGTTTCTTCTGACTTGCTTCCACCCTCGCTAGGATTTCATCGCTGTTGACTTTAGATCTCGCCGCTGCCATGGATCTTGATGTTTTGATACCAAAATGATATGATCCAAACCAAATCTTAAATTTATTAGCAAAACACTAAAATAAAATAGATAATTTATTACAATTTTAGGGGTAATCGCCCTCCCAAGACCTCCGATAAGCGAGGACGTTCGCACTCTCCTAAGAAATCTCGAAGAACTTTCTATTCTCACAAAATTATCAAAATTCGCATAACTAGGCCGGCTAGCCTCCCCCTTATTTATAATAATCCAACTCAATGTCTAAAGCCCCAAATACCCTTACATTAATCCAAAATAACACAAAGCTCCCAAAATACCCCTTTAATGGGCCGGATCTATCAGAACTCTTAAGAATAAACAATCTAAGCAATGGATCCTTGATGGCTAGAGATTTATTTCTATTATTATGTCATGTATCCATAGAGGAGAGGCTCTAGCCTCCTCATATAGGCCTCTAGCCTAGACTTTTCTTCAAATAATTTGCAATCACCTTTAGATGTGGATTATGTGGCCTATGAGAGCGCACATCTCTAACAAGGAAAAAACCACAACCCTGGATCATTTTGGGGTAGGGACAAACCATGATTGGCTTAACTGTAGGTTAAGTACTCGCCTCAATCGAGACCCAGCCCCACACTAATTCCAACATGAAAGGCCAATCACATATATTTTTATGCATCAAAACTTTTTCCTTCAAACCATGATGATACTATCCTTATGATGAACCTATAGTTGAATGGTGTGGATGAGTTTGGGTGAGGCATTCTTCATCCTAAGATACTCTAGGGTTTGTTGCGTGTGTATTTCATAATTTGTCTCATCATCCTTTCATACTATTAGAAAATGCATAAGTTCAACCTTTTAGTGCAACCACCTAGATGTTGCAATGATTTAGGCATGCTGGTTACTACATGGCTCCTCCAACACAACATCCACATCTATGTAAATTAGCCCTCACCCAATGCAGATACAATTCGTTGAACTCTCTCACATATTGGCAATCTTTTATTTAACTTTGATGGTGCCAATCCTTACCAAGCATTGTTGTTTGCTTCATTGTCTATAATACTAGTAGGCATCTAGTTATAAAAGGCTATGTTCTTGTACCATCGGCCATGTTTGAATTTCTAGTTATGGAGTCTTTTTCAATTTAGTTTCATTATTTCTAGTCAAGTGATCAGTATATGAGACTCGATGATTTCTTCTTACCATACACCAATGCTAGCAGCACTATCACCCTCACTAGAATATATAGAGCATGTTAATGATGATGCATATAGTGCTCCAAAATTTATTTTCTTATATGTAAATTTGGTATGCCTTAAGAAGCCAATCAATGTGTTGATGACCTTACTTTCTTTGCTGCTTTCAGTGTTCAAATATTGAAAGCCATTTTCATGCACATCTTGTCCCCCAAAACTACTTCTTTTGTCCACAAACAAATTACCATATTTCTTTATCAGTGTTACCAGGCATTTGTGTGTGCCCATACTGTATGTACTTAGACACATTTCTTGGTGTCTGATTCTTATGTCCTTTCAAATCTAAGTCATCAAAAAATGAAAACCGGTTTCAATCTGACGTCTACATGAGGTTTAGGATTCGAAAATTGTTAAATAAAGTTAGGATGTGCACATCAGCTTGTTAGTCATCTTAAAATAAATTAAAATCATTATTAGTATAATAGGTTTAAAAAGGATGACTATAATCCCTTGGACCTCTTTTGACAATGCACAACTTAGTTTTAGAAATTGGGATTTGCTGGAATTTGGTGTTTAGCTGAATTTTTATGAAACTTTAGCTTTTTTACTACCAAAATGATTTACATAAAAAACAAGAATACCACAATGGAGGTCCTAAAACCAGGTTTGGAAGCACCCAAATGTTATGAAACTGACGTGATGAAAATCTTATTTGATTGGCTTTTTACTAACTAAGAGTAACTAAGGCGTGTATTACTACAAACCTTGATTTACTTTAACTTAAATGAAACCTCGGTTTCAGCACAACATCGCCAAAATAGGCCTTATGGTGTAATCCTTGTTGGGCTAGTTTTAGTCACAATAGTTTGTTTGATTCTATTACTAACGTATTGCTTATCGTCATGGCGGGAGGATGGAGGCTGGGGGGTTTTGGAAGTATATCATCACGTTTTAAGGATAGTATATATTCCCCATTGGGTTGCATTTATGTGCATATATGTATATATATTCTCATTTTCTCCTTGTTCTGTGAATCCATCATCTCATTTCTATTGAGTTTATGATGGGCTTTTCATTTCCCAAATTCTACTAACTAGTAATACAAATTCTGCATTAGATGGCCAAACTAAAAACTCGTATTCATTTTTTCACATCGCTAGCAACCCTGTTGGCAGTTTATAAAAATACGGATAAACTCTTGGAATTGTATTAACAAATGACATTGTTTCTAACATTGTATTTCTTTTGGTTCACTTTCTACACATCTTACATGGTAGCTTACTTATGATCAGTTTTAGCACTCACTGTTGCTTTCTTCACGACTGATGTAGGGCTTATACATAAGTCCAGTATTTGTATTTACTGATTTAGTGTTCACTAGACTGGACTTAAACATTGATGATTCTTCTAAGACATCTGAAGTTGGAGTAGGAGCATTTATAGGCATGCAGATATTCTACCTGATAATTTGAAAAATATATCCATGTAGTTTTCAATCCCCAATAAATATATTTATACATGATGCTTTCTATCATTTCTGCACTCTTGGGAAATAACAAATTGTTGATATTCAAGAAAAAGTACATTCTTTCTGAAAATGCTCGATCAGTCAATAAATTCTTTCTAACCCTATCATTGCTCGATTTGCTGTTTGTACTCCGGTGATTGAGTATGTGACTCTTGGGTTTTGGTGTTGGCTCTTGGCTCTTGTGCCCAATATATATGGGAAATTAGTCATTGTAACAAGCATAAAGACATAAAAATCATTTTCTTCTTTTCAATTTGACACCGTTAAAGCATGGTTTTCGATGCCTTTATGCTGCATTACCTTTTGTTTATTGTATCGTTGATCAGGCTTTTATGTTGTGGTGTAGGTAATGGTTAATATGTATAACCGCCAACTTTACAGGCATATCGAGAGGCCCGGATGGAGGCTTGGGTGGACGTGGGGCGGCAAAGAGGTGATATGGGATATCAGAGGGGCTGAGGCCACCGAGCAAGGGAACTGCTCTCGGTTCAAAGGCAACATTCCACATTCCTGCGAGAAGAATCCAGTGGTTGTGGACTTGCTCCCTGGGACTCCTTACACGATGCAAACACGAAATTGCTGCAGGGGAGGTGTGCTATCATCCATGGCCCAAGACGAAACCAAATACGTCGCTTCCTTCCAAATGAGCGTGGGAACCGAAAAGAGTGCCGATGACCCGACAATGGCAAAGCCTTTGAATTTCAGCCTTGGTATTCCTGGATACACGTGCAGCAACATGACCGTCGTTCCACCGACCAAGTTCTCTACCCCGAACACTCGCCATCAGACGCAAGCTCTAAGTAAGTTTGAGTTAGTTTAATTGCAGTATTATTATGGTTACATATTATCCCTTCTAGTTATTATATCTAAGTAACTCAATTATTTTGCAAAAATGCTGCAGTGACATGGCAAGTTGTGTGTTCCTACTCCCAGTTCAGAGCATCCCTTAAGCCCACCTGCTGTGTTTCTCTATCGACGTTCTATAATGACACCGTAGTATCATGTCCTCACTGTAGCTGCGGCTGTCAAGGACCACCGGCAAAATCACAATGTGCAAGGCATGCTTCTCAATTTATTCACTACTTTGTTCCTACAGCTGAATGTTCAGCCTTACATTGTGCTCTTCTTTTCGTTGTCTCATTGCAGGGACGGCGAGAGACCTGATTTTTTGCAGCTGCCTCGTGGCGATGGCAACGAGTCATCGCAACCGGTGGTGGTGTGCACTCAGCATATGTGCCCGATCCGTGTGCATTGGCACTTGAAAGTCAGCTACAAACAGTACTGGAGGGTTAAGGTGACAATCACTAACTTCAACATAGTTAAGAACTACAGCGACTGGAATTTGGTGATACAACATCCCAACTTGAGAAGCTTAACGCAACTGTTCAGCTTCAACTACAAGCCACTGGTTCAATATGGGACTATCAGTGAGTAGTCCTTTCATTGTCTTGATTTATCATATACAATGAATTGTGTGCATACGGCATGATCCATACGGTAATTATCCAGCATGAACTATAGATTCAAATTCGCTTATGCAATCAAGCGTTGGATTTTAACCTAGGGATTCGTTTATGCAGATGACACAGGGATGTTCTGGGGGATCAAGTACTACAATGAGATGCTGCTGCAGGAGGGCGAGTCTGGGAACGTGCAGTCCGAGATGCTCTTGCACAAGGATCCCGGCGTCTTCACCTTTCAGGGGGGATGGGTTTTCCCCCGGCGCGTGTTGTTCGATGGCCATGAGTGTGTCATGCCATCCCCTGACGCTTATCCCTCGCTGCCCCTTGGAAGCGCTGCGTCCCCTGCGTCTGCTCGCTCGTTGTCCTTGCCATCATTGTTTGTGCTCAGCGTGTTGCTCGTCTTATAGACAGAAAACAGGTGGTCTTTTTCATTTTGTTCGGGTAGTTTGGATTCTTTCGAAAAAAATTTAGTTTGATTATAGACCAAATTCGCGTAGGACGTCATTACCACTTTTTTCATTTTGTTCGGGTCGTTTGGATTCTTTCGAAAAAAAATTAGTTTGATTATAGACAAAATTCGCTTAGGACGTCATTACCACCGTTTTCATTTTGTTCGGGTCGTTTGGATTCTTTCGGAAAAAATTTAGTTTGGTTGTAGACCAAATTCGCTTAGGACGTCATACCGTTACATTTGAATCCACCTTTTCATCGAAGTGTTAGATGATTGAATAGTCCTGTGTGATCTGTAAAAAATTGTTGTAAAAATGATTGTGTTGCTATGCTTGATTCGTTAAGCTCTGCATCCAAAAACATCTTAAATTAACGTTCTTGGAGCTGTGCTGTTGATCTTGAAAGTGTGCCAGCTACCATTTTCATGGTTCTTGCTGCTGAATTCTATATAATGGGCGAAATATGAGCACAACTTTCTTTGAACTGTGTTGTTTTCATGGGTGAAATCCTTTGTTTTTGCAGAGAATTTGGCTTGCTCCTTTAAAGAATAAATTAAATAATAATATGAAAACAGAGCCTAACAAGCTCACAATGTATTTAAGCCGAAAGGAATACCTCTTCACTCAGATATTTTGAGTATAAATCAACCGTATATCCATCTACATTTGTATAAATTCAGAGTAAGTGACAACAGATAAATTTATTATTACACTCCATAAGTCCGATAAGAGTCTCACCAGGCCGAATACTTGATTAATCCAAAATTCTAAACATAGTTCATGCATTAACTAAAACAAAATAAAAAAATAAAGATGAGGAAATTAGAAATTTTAATATTGTTCTTCGGCGAGCACAGTGTTGGGAAAAAAAAGAACCGATACGCTATCTCAACACCCAATGTGTGCACAACGGAAATTAGTAATAACGTATTGCAAACTTCAAACAGACACAATTAAATTAAGATCTTGTGATGAATCATATTAAGCACAAGATCAATAACCACAACACATGACAATCCAATCACACAGAGACACAATATTTATACTGATTTGGCACAACTCTATGGCATACGTCAAGTCTTCCGCTGTCACAGCTTCCACTAGATCAGAGATGGTTACAAGAAAAGATTGCACCAGCTCCCAAATCTTCTCCAAGCATCAATGTAGCTATCTTGATGAAATAATCACAACAGTTAGTGATTACAAGATCTCAAGCATACAACTAATAGAGAAACCGCAATCAGAACCCTAGGAGAAGACTATCTCACCTCCAAGAACTCAGGCCGATCTCTTCTTCTTCTTCCTTGCACAAAACCCTAGGAAATCTGGTCTCTAGATTTTTTGCGTCAATCGAACGTCTGTGATTAATCTCTGCCAGGCTGAAATCGCAGCCATCAGACGTCCGGCACCTATCGGTCAGGCATCTGACTCCATGTCGGGACAAGCCATCTGTTCAAGCAACCAGGCGTCTGACTGAAGGTCGTCAGCCGTCTAAATAATGATGCTACAGTTTCCCGAGAGCTCTCCAATTTTTCTCTCCCACGGTGAGTCGTCTGAAGGTGAGATCCCAAGCGTCTGGTCTTCAGCTGTAACCCTCCGTAAAACATAGTATTGTGTAATGCCAAGCTTCGGCGCACGTACGTTTGAAATACGTGTAAAATGGCATACTTGTATTTTTTTCAACTTTAGCTAAAAGCCCACTTTTTCTGTTTTCAAATCTTTTCCTTTTTCCTTCTAGTAGGTTATGTTACAAGTTCCCCATGGCCTTCACGGGTTTCCATTTCATTTTCCCTTCTTCCCATTCATTTTAATTTTTTTAATTTTAATTTTCATTTTTCTTTTCATTTTCTTTTCCCTCCTTTGTATTTATCTAGTGGGCTTTCCCTCATGGGCCTTGGGCCAAATCAAATAGCAACCAAAAAAAGAGAAGAAAAGAGATAGAACAAAACAAAAGAAAGAAAATGAAAAGGGGTTTGAAAAGTCAAAACTCTTCTCCACACGTCCACCCATTTCTAAACACTTCTCCATTCATTTTTCTTTTATTTTTATTTCTTTCTTTTGATCCCTTCATTCTTTTCTCTCCCAGGCCGAACTCTCTAGCACTTAATTAAAAACAAACAAACAAACAAACAAAGAAAGAAAGAAAGAAAGAAAGAAAGAAGAGGAGAAGAAGAGAAGAAGAGGAGAAAGAAGAGGAAGAAGAAGGAATAGGAGAGCTAAAGGGGATTGAAATCTTCATTTGAGGTAGGAATCTAATTAGAGAGGGACTCTTTTAGGTCTATAATTCAACATTACTACCTGCAATTATTATTTATGCAATAGTTCACACACTAATTTGATGAACTTCATGTAAAGTTACTGCAGATTTTAAAATTAGAATTTTTTGTGTGAATGTTTTCATGCATATATCTGACGTGCGTTTATATTTTATATATTCACGCACGTCTTCTTCGTGATTTTCCGTTGTTTTCTGGTGTTTCGTATCCATTCTCTCGTGATTTTTAGTTTTCTTTCACTTCTTTGTGTTTTTGTGCTAGTGCAGGAGATTGCCAGCGTTGGGGACATATAAAGCAGATATCATGAGTTCCCGGAGCAACGTGAGGTGTCACGCGCGATCCCGAGGGCCAAACGTCGAAGAATACTATGTTTCAGCCCTCAACCGATCGGTTGGACAGAGCCAACCGATCGATTCGTGCACGCGTATCCGACCCGGACATGAGCAGCAGTGAAGAGAATCTCACCCAATCGGTTCAGTGATCGGGTGAAAACGAGAGAGCTTTCTGTCTTTTGGAGCTAAATTCCAACCGATCGGGTGACATCTCACCCGATCGGTTCATCCGTAGCAGAATTCCGCTAGCTCACGACCCGAGACATCAACCGATCAGGTCAGCGACCGGTTGATGTATCTCCAGAGCTGAAGATCGGATCGACCGTCGACTCACCCGATCGGTTGATGCTTCAACCGATCGGGTGGTTGTGTTTTCTTTAAATAGCCTTAGGTTTTTCCCAGAACGGATCCCCAGTTATTTTTCTCTCTTTTTGGGATTTTTGACGGCTTGGAATTTACTCTGTCTTGTAAGTTTTTTGATTGTTCTGAAACTTTAATATTATGTTCTTAATACTATTTGCTCCGTACTTCTATTGCTTGATTTTGATTCCAATGGCTAAATTTTGTTGTGTTGATATTTTTGCTATGAATCGTGAGTAGTTCCCCAATCTAGGGCATTGGTGGAAACCCCTTCATGGGTTCTCCCTAGAACGACCATAGGATTAGGATTTCGATATGGTTTGAAAATTTAGATGGTTACGCGGGGCGTTTTATTGTCATTGGCAGGAGAAACACCGCCTCTGACCGTCGCGCCAAGGGGAAATAAAACTGGTATTTGATCCCCTAACCACAGCTCACACCTTAGCGTAGACATTGAATCCTAGCGCGTGGGAACGGCAGGATGAAATGTCGGGAGCAATCGTTGTGAGCTTAGTGCTCTCGGAGTCGGTCGGTGTTAATGGACATGGGAATGCCCACCGTCCGAACCCGGATATACCTAGCATATCATCCTGGGCATCGACCGGAATATCGGGCCCATGGGACGCTAGGTATCACTCTTAGAGGCAACATCTCACCACTAACCCTAAAATCCGACCGTAATCCTATCCGTCGGTCGTAAAAGAGAGAGCTCATGATATGGTGAAAACCAAAGTCTTAGGTTCCCTTTATTTTACATCCTTCGTATTTCTATTTCGTGACAACCAACCGATTGATCGGGCTAGCTCACTCACCGAGTGATCCGGTTCCTCCTTGGTAACAAGCACACCACATGCCTCCCTGAGTTCGACCCCCAAGCCACACTATAACACCGTCCGCTTGCGGTTACAAATATTTAAATCTGGTATCCTGATCCTACTGCATTTAGTGCTAAATCTAGGGGACCTCAAGCTTTATGGAGCCGTTGCCGGGGATGCAACGTGCTTGTTTCTTTTAGGACCCTGTGAACCCTAGAGAATAGTTCACACCTGATCACGCGATAATTTTCGCATTCTACACTTTTACTTTTTATTTTTTATTTTTTACTATTTATTTTCTGTTTTCATCTGTCGTATAACATACGTGCTTCACGGGTGTTTCTTGATTTTTCATGCGCAGGAATACAAGAAGTCTCGACGACTTGATTCCTCTAGATCCAGAGATAAACACCACCGTGAGGCGTCTGAACGCCGAAAGAAGGAGGGACGAGGCTGCCACCATGGGAGAAAATACCCCTCCCCAGAAGTCCTTACTTAAGTACTCGATGCCGTCCATCGGGTCCACGTCTAGCATCCAACCTCCGGCCATTACGGCGGGAAATTTTGAGTTGAAGCCGTCGTTGGTGACGTGGATCCAACATGACTAGTTTTCAGGAGCTCCTATGGAGAGCCCTATCGAGCACCTGGACTCGTTTCTGGAGAAGTGCGACACCTTCAAAATCAACGGTGTGTCAGCTGACGCCATCCGGCTCAGATTGTTCCTATTCTCTCTGCGGGACAAGGCCAAACAATGGCTGAAGGGGAAGGACCCTAATACTTTTACAACTTGGGAGAAGCTGACCAACGCCTTCCTGAACAAGTTCTTTCCACTGGGGAAGACTATGAAGCTGAGGAGAGAGATCTCCTCATTCTCTCAAGCCATCCACGAATCCTTGCATGAGGCATGGATGAGGTATAAAGAGATGCAACGGAAATTCCCTCACCATGAGCTCCTGATCACTCCATATTTTACACCTTTTTTCTGCATGTTTGCATGCCATTTAGATCGCTCAAATCGTGTTTTTCACGTTTATTCGACAATATTGCGATACTTTTCACGATTTGTTGTTTTTGTCATATTTAAGGAGATTTGGAGTGATTTGGAGTGATTCTGAGATGCACCCACTCCGGAGTGTCACTGACGACTCTCTTGAGGGGTATTTTGCGATTGGAGAGGAGTGGAAGAAGAAAGAATGTCGTAGGAGCGACGAGGGGGCAAAAACTTGAAGAATGGGCATTTTCAGCATGCCACTCGGCCGAGTGAAGGAGTCACTCGGCCGAGCATAGACAGCCCGCTCGGCCGGCCAGATCGGACATGCAACAGACCAATATCAGCGTGCACTCGGCCGAGCATCGCCATACCACTCGGCCGAGCACCGAGTCACCCCTCGCCCGAGTGGAGCCAAGACGACGACATCAAAAACGTCCAACTCTCTGGAATCCGTCAGTCGGCTCCGATGACCGACTCGGCCGAGTGACCAACGCCGTCCGCCTGAGTGAAGAACGCCCATCGGCCGAGTGAAGAGAAGTCACTCGGCCGAGTGACCTCCGAGGAGACGAGCCCCAATACCCCCAACTCTCTGGAATCCGTCAGGGTCTCTCACTCGGCCGAGTGACATTTGTCACTCGGCCGAGTGAGCCGCGCTGCCTGTAGCGTAAACTGCGATTTTGAGGCTGCGCATGGGCATTTTCGTCAGGGTTTTTGGGCGATTTTGAGGGGTATTTAACCCCAGTTTTAACCTAGTTTAGAGAGCTTTTTCAGAACTTTTTGCAGCCTTTTTTGATTAACTTTTTAGGGATTAGATCTAGCTTTTGGGAAGGAGAGAAAAGTGAGATTTTGTTGGATGCTATCTTGTTCTTCATTGGTTTGTCTCTCTCTTTCTCAAAAACTCCATTTTTATTGATATTTTGAATATAGCAATGAATTCTATTGATTTTGATTGTGAATTTCTATTGCATTTTATTATGAATTGTGAGTAGTTCATCGTCTTAGGGCGTAGGGATGAACCCTACGAGCCCAATTTCGAATTTGTGATGAATTGGTGAAACTATTGCTAGGATTGATTAGGGTTAGTTTGGGATTGATATAATACGAATAGCTAGGGATTCATACCGATTGGGATTTGTAAGAGATTGGGTCCTAATTCGATAGGAAGCCCTATATATTCGAATTGGGTTGCAATTGAATTTCTCCGAAATTGGGTTTTAAGAGATTGGACCGAAACTAGGGGTTTCGATTGTGATTCTATACCAATACCCGTTTGCAAGAGATTGGACGGGTAGGAACTATCCCAACCTAGGTCGTAGCTCGAGTTTGCACGAGAGTGGGCTCGAGATACGATTGAACGATGATGTTGTTCTTCATGCTAGTTTGTCTAGGTTAGGGTTTGCAAGAGATTGGACCCTACCCTAGGTTGGCTATAGACCGGCAATAGCGCGAGAGCGTGAGCTTGGTTCCACATTTAGTTGCAACTAGTTCACCTAAATTTCAAGTCTAGCAATTGTGAAACCTACTAGTCACAATGATGAGATACGACAAGTAGCGGGGATTCCCTATCCCCTAAGCGTCTTTATTAATCTGATATTTCTTTTATACATTTGAACGACTGTGACCGCATATTTGCGAACATTTCTCGACTTTTCCTATAGCCAGGTGATTGAAGAAGACACTGTTATTAAGCCTCCCTGTGTTCGATACCCGCTCGCCGCTACACCGTGCGCTTGCGGTAAGACTACAATGTCGCCGCTCCGGGACGTGTATCCGGGGCCCGATCAAGTTTTTGGCACCGTTGCCGGGGAGCGCCACAGTGTTTGATTCTATCTACCTAGCTATTTCTTTTTTATCATTTCTATTTTTATTTTACCCTTCCTTTGTGCTAACTATTTCTTTGAAACTCTTTTCTCCTTTGCATGTACACGAGATCCTCGGCGAACCCCGAAGAAATACTATACGATCCGGAGATCTAGCGTACATTGAGGAGGATCCGAGCGGATATGAGACTTGATACGGAAGGGAATTTTATGACCGAACCTGAGACACCCGAAGGCTTGGCGGATAGAATGACGAGGATCATTTCCATAAGAGATAGGCTTCGGGCTAAGACTTCCTCTACGACCTCGTCCATAGCTATGCCGGAGTTGGCGGCCGACAAAAATTTCGAATTGAAGACCGGATTGGTGGTCCTTATGCAACAAAACCCTTTTCATGGGAACTCCCATGAAAACCCTCATTACCACATCCAGCTCTTCCTATCAAAATGTGCCACCTTCCAGATGTCGGCCGTCTCCATAGATGCTATCAGACTGTGCCTCTTCCCTTTCACACTCAAGGACAAGGCATTATATTGGTTGAGGACACAAGCTGAAGGAATCTTCACCACTTGGGATGAATTGGCGAGTGCCTTCATCGACAAATTTTACCCGCCCTCCAAGACGGTGAAGATAAGAAGTGCTCTCATGTCATTTAAGCAAGGACCACAAGAAACTCTCTATGAAGCATGGGAGCGCTTCAAGGACTTGCAACACAATACCCCCATCATAGCATTGAGGACTGAGAGCTCGTCCACAGTTTCTACAATGGACTCCAACCGGGCACGAAGCAGATTATTGATGCCACCGCAAATGGAGCCATCTTGTCGAAGACTCCCGATGAAGCTACGACCTTGCTTGAGGAGAAGGCCTCGAACAACCAACAGTGGGGCGACGAGCGAGGACACTCTTCGTCCTCCTTGAAGCCATCTAGCATTTATGAGGCCAAGGCCGTCGCGGAGCTAGCCAACAAATTTGATTCTCTCCACAAGGTTGTGGAGAGATTGGAGAAATTCATTACGGAGCCTCAAGGAGCCCCTTCTACGTCCACACCGACAAATCATATGAGTGATTGGCAAGACCAATCCCAAGCCATGTATGTATGAGGAGAGCAAGGAGGAGCTTTGGAGCAAGTTCAATATGTCGCATGGAATTCTGGATATTGGGCCAATCCGACCGCTAGAAATCATCCGGGTTTCTCATTTGCCAATAATGATGGTGCATTGAACCCCCCCGCCACAACAACCTCCTCAAGCTCGGGCTCCACCACCGCCACAACCGAATTATCCACCAAGGGGGCCACCGCAATAAAATTTCCCACCAAGGCAACAAGTGGGACCTTATAGGCCACCCGGGTATAATCAAGGGTGGAGAAATCCCAACCCTCCACAAGCTCAACAACGTTCGGATTTTGAAGCTAAGGTGGATGAGTTTATGGCGGAACAAAGAAAGATTAAC
Organism: Scilla litardierei; assembly: GCA_030789695.1. Lineage (NCBI taxonomy): Eukaryota > Viridiplantae > Streptophyta > Magnoliopsida > Asparagales > Asparagaceae > Scilla > Scilla litardierei. The sequence goes on along the minus strand of CM061138.1, from coordinate 131,625,449 downwards.
ACCACTTTGAAGGCGGGACAAGATTCTCTCGCCACCGTCGTCGCTCAAATCGGGGAGCAACTTGCTTTGCTCAATAGGAACAACCAACAATTGCCGGCTCAACCCGAGCCGAATCCATGGGGCAACACCGGCCACATCAATGCGGTCGTTGCGGTTACAACGAGAGGAGGGAAGGATACCACCCCCCTTGACTCAAATTAAGGAACCCGTGGTGGAGAATCTACAAGAGAGCAAGCCGACAATTGAAGTTGAAAAAGAGAAGGAGCCGCAAGGGGAAGTGAAGTCTAGAGAGGAAGAGCTTATTGATGAGCGCCGATTTATGCCACCGGTGCCCTTCCCTCAACGGCTAGCTAGAGCCAAGATGGAGAAACGGCTAGCCAAGTTTCTCGAGTATTTGAGAGGGGTGAGCCTCAATATCCCCTTCCTCGATGCTATAGTGAAAATCCCATCTTACGCCAAGTTCTTAAAGGACTTGATCACGGGAAAGAAGAGGAAGGAGAAGATCATGCTCGCGGAGGAAGGGACTTGGTTCACAAAGAGGGAAAAAGAGCCCGCCAAATTTAAAGATCCAGGGAGTTTTCGGATTCCTTGCACTCTAGGCGGCGTCCCCCTACAAAAAGCGTTGGTAGATTTGGGGGCTAGTGTTAGCCTCATGCCTCTCTCCATGTTTCAGAAGTTGAATACCGGCACGAATTTGAAGCCTACCGACATGCGGATTCAACTAGCGGACGGGAGGATTACAAGACCGGTTGGGATCGCAGAGGACATCCCACTCCAAGTTCCGGGGGGCATATGTTTGCCATGCGATTTCGTGATAATGGACGTCAAGGAGGAGGGATACATCACTCATTCTTGGACGCCCATTCCTCGCCACCGCCGGTGTCATCGTCGATGTGCGGGAGGGGACCCTTACCTTGAACGTCGGCAACATCGAAGTGGAGCTCCATATACCGAAGGAAATGAAGCACATGCCCTATCATGAGGAGCTAGATTACATGGACCTCCTTGATGAGGTCATCGAAGAAGCGATCCCCCACTCCATCGGCGCACCCCACGAAGATAGCTTCGAAGAAGGCCTAAATTTGGCCGAGGAAGAGAAGATGGAGCACTCCCCCGATATCTCCATGGCAATTGATGATGGCGACGCTGATGTCGCAAGAATACGGGAGCTCTGCAAGCTCTCAAAGTTGAGGACTCCGAAGAAAGCTCCACCGATACGACGATCGGTGTCACCGGCAAAGTCGAAGACCGGAGCAAGCTCTAGCTTGGGGGAGCCACCCCCCAACATTGCCCATGACGAAGGGGCGCTGAGGAAGACCACACCCCACCATGATACAATTCCGAGTGGTCTTCCAAGCAAGTTCGACGGGTGCATCTCGTATGCCCCCAACATCAAACGTTAATTGAAAATTGAAAGGGGTCGAGCTCAAGACCTTAAACGAGCGCTTGTCAGGAGGCAACCCGACGGTTATCGCATTTTTTCTATTTTAGTTTTTATTTTTGTTTTAGACTTTATTAGTGTTTTTGAGTCGTTTGCCTGAAAGATTGGGACAACGGGTCCTATTTTCTTTGACAGGAGAGGAGAAAGGGATATCTATCATTTCGAGGATGGCCAAGACGAAGAAGAGCGCTCGAGGCTTAGGAGAAGGAAGAAACCACCTGAAGGAAGAAAAACAGAGAATAGAGCCAAAATGGAGCATCACAACAGAAAACAGAGCCTCACTCGGCCGAGTACCATAGCCACTCGACCGAGCAACCAACGTCGTCCGCCCGAGTGGCCCACCAACGAGGGAAATCTGCTGTACCCAACTCTCTGTTCTTTTTTTGATTTCAGCATAAATTTCCACTTGGCCGAGTATATATCTTCACTCGGCCGAGTGAATCTGATACACTCTTAGGGCGAAAATTGTCGAGTAGCTTGTGCCACTCGGCCGAATGGACTTTTTCCACTCGGCCGAGGGTGGCAAAGCCACTCGGCCAAGTCGTAAGCGGAGGGAGAAAATTTTAAAAAACTTTTTCGTTACGATCACTCGGCCGAGTGACTTAGTCACTCGGTCGAGTCGTAACTTTCATTATATATTGCGAACGGGCTCGGCGCGATTTTCCAAGCGCCTTATTCCCAATTCTCGCCCGAGCCCGTGTGACCGCTGCTCTCCCTGCCCGCTACGATCACCATTCGCTCGCCCGACTGCCACCCTCGACCGCCCGACCGCCGGCGGCCGAGCGCCGACCACCGACCGCCGAACACCCCCACCGCCGGCGACCCTCCTTGCCGCCGGCCGACCTCCGGTAACTCCATTTTGCCATTTTCTCCAATTTCTCCTATTTTTCGACGATCCATGCACTAATCGAGCCCCTAAATCAAATTAATTTCATTATCTATCTATTATACCCCTAACCCCCCATGTATTTTGAATTTTACACGCTGATATCGTTGTTTGATATGCAGGCTATCTTGGGGAGCTTAGGGGAGCTTATGGGAGCTTCCGGGGCGCGCTTTTGGCCTTGTGGAGTCGGCATCTTCGCACGCATCTGCTGTTTTGCTCTCGCGGCGTGTTCAGGTACCTTCGTTCTATTTATTTTAGCACGCCGCATTTTTTCCATTCGTTGGGTGATCACTCAGGGCACACATGCCGTCCCGAACACGGCCACGCACTAGGAGAGCTTCCGCCAAGTGGAAGCGGCCAGATGAGCCCGGCCCCTCCCACGAGATGGAGGACTCTCCTCCGCCTACACCACCTCACCCCACACAGCCACAGCCTGTCGATCCAGTCGACCCACAGCCACTCCCAGCCGAGCCCATCCACCCACAGCCACCACCGGCTCCTATCGTCGGGCCGCTGGGTATTACGTTCCGAGACGATGCACATCGCATCGTTTTTGAGCGTATCGCCCAGCGCTCGATAGTGCCCTCCAGGTTCGTACACCTTGCAGACCTAGACCGCCTGGGGGTACTCGAGGGGATGCTCACGTTGTACGACAACGTGGGTTGGCGAGATTTTCTTTCTGTGTCGGCGGACACCTACGTCCGCCCGACACTCGAGGTACTCAGCTCGATCGCACAGACCGCTGAGGGATGCTCCTTTCGACTTATGGATCGAGAGTGTCAGATCACTCTTGATATTCTTCGAGCGTTCTTTCAGTGGCTTGTAGTCCCCACGCCCGACCAAGCCTACGCCCACACACACATCCCTCCCCCATCCTTCGATTCACACGCCTTTTGGGCCTGGATCACATGTTTACCACAGGCCTTTGACCCTAGTAGGGCCAAGGCCTCGGCCATAGTCCACCCCTGCCTCCGCATAGCACAACGCCTTATGGCGACAACCTTTCTAGCGAGGTACGAGCCTGGGACGATGTCTACGCCTGAGCTCTATATGCTCTACGCGATGACTCGCCCCAGAGTTCTAGATAGGGATGGTGTTACGATGGTCCCTGCCATTGAGATTGACGTCGCTAGCTGGTTTTTGGACCGCATCATCGTATCGATGGGCGCTCGCTCCCTGATATGTTGCGGCGGCCTGATCACCCTGCTAGCCCTGATGACCGGCGAGGACCTTCCGGCCGACCTGCGTCGACATTCGGGCCCCACTTCACTTTCGATAGACGTCATGGCCTGGATGAAGATGCTTCATCCACACGGCCAGCGGCACTGGGTATGGTTGCACGGTCCATTCGATGCTGACTACATGATCCTTCCGAGCACCGCTCGGACACATATAGGACCAGTACACGAGGACTGGCTTCCAGCGATGGATCTCCTGATCCCTGCCGCCTACGTGCTTGAGGCCGAGGAGGCTGAGCAGGCACCCCCTGCACCTGTAGACCCTGTGTTCCCTCAGCCTGAGCCTGCACTTTTTGTCGCTCCCGACACTTCTGTCCCCACTTCTGCCATTGTCGGGAGTACACTTGCTGAGCCGTCCTCCACTACCACCCCGTCTACCACCACCCCCACCACTGCTGTGCCCCTGTCGGTTGAGCCACTCACCTCTCTGCTACCCGAGCATCCACCCACCATACTTGAGAGCGGCGAGCCTTCCTTCACTGCCGTCGTGGAGACCCTATCCACTTTGATCTCCGCTGGGGTTTCACCTTTTGGACCACACACTTCCTCCCCAGCGGTCGACCCTTCTGTCTCCACCGTAGCTGTTCTATCTGAGAGTGTCGTGATGTCTGTTCCCACATCTGTGTCACTGACCTCTCTTGCCGCCTCGTCACCGATTTTGTCTTCCACTCCCACTGCTGCTGCTTCCACCTCACACCAGCCTGCGTCCTAGCCTCGCACTGAGGCTGGGCATCCACTAGTGAGCACCGCACCCTTACCACCCATGCCTGCTGTCCTGATCACCTACACTGCCCGTATTAGACAGCCCCGACCTGCTCAGCCTAGACCTGTCCGTCCCTCCGCTCCACTACCCCCTGACGCCTTAGTTCAGAGCGTTCGTGCTCTTAAGGGGGCGATGAGTGGACTCAGGGGTGATTTTAGGGCTCTGTCTTCCACAGTCACCGCCATGCAGCACCGCCTCGAGCTACTTCCCAGCATTCACTTTTGCCTGACCCAGCTCCTCGAGCGACTGCCACGACCACCACCCACCTAGCTGACTGTTCCACGCCCACCACCCCCACCACTACCCACCCAGCAGACTGTTACCCAGCCACCACCACCACCACCTCCACCTCAGGACGGAGATGGCGCAGCACACCAGCTTAGGCACACCCTTGATGCCATCGATATTTTTTGTCGTTATGCTGCCCATTCTCTGCTTGGTCCTGATGATTTTTGCCCACCCCCTCCTCCCATCACTATTTTTGTCCACATTTTGATCACATCATTCTATATCCTTTTTCGGGAGTGAGGGAGAGTATTTTTGGTGACACACACATATCTACATCACTCTTATCCTTGCGTGCATCATATTCGCATCATATTTTTCATTTTGTTATTTTTATTTCTTTTTATCATGCACGCATACCCACCTCCCACCCATTACCCGTCTCTCGGTGTGCCACACTCCGCACATTGAGGACACTGTGCACTTTAGCTTGGGGGAGTGAGTTCTCACACTTTTTTGCTTTTATCACCTTGTATTTTTAGTTTTTTCACGGTTTTCCACTTTTGCACCCATTTTGCATCACTTTTTCATTTTTATTACCATGCATCACGTTTTTCTTATTTTTCTTGTGTGCTGCATTGTAAATAGTTTTATTTTCGTTTATCTTTGTTTTCTTTCATCTTTTGCTAGAGATGACTTTTCTGTGATGATGATTACGTGGCGTTAGCTTTTCTCTATATGCATGCTATATTTGTCATGTCATAGTTTTTTATTTTTTGATATCATATGCTATGTTCTGCCTTGCATTTAGAAATAGTAACCCACTCTCTTTTGCTGTATGAAAATGGATGAAATTCTATTATTAGCTGATGTCTGATGATTCACCTGTATGCTATCGTAGAAAACACACCAAGATTCACGCATTGATGCTTATATCTGGAGTACTGATTTCCTTTCTCACATCACTTCTATATGCATGATTTGTACGCTTCACTTCGGGTTGATTGAAATTTTTGCTAGCTTTGATAAAACTAAATTAGTTTACTTTTTGAGATTAAACTGAGTAGATTATATTACCCTGCTGAAGTTGTCATGCACGTCCTATAGAGTGAACTGAGAGATACATTTATTTCCTTCTCCACATATCTTGAACATTATTTCTCTATTTTAAATTCATTGGTGAATCTCCCTTTTAGCGATTCTATTATTGGCATTCCCCCATTATTAAAATCACATGCTCCAAATTCCCCAAAACCCAAAGAAAAAATACTTGTATATCATTCTCTTTGATTTGGGATCATTTGTGTAAATATTCCATTATGAAAAAAGAAAAAAAAAGGAAAAAAAAAGGATTTGAGAATAAGTGAAGAAATGAGAAAAGAAGTTCGAAAACGATCCCATCTCATATACTTTGTCTCTTTCTTCCCTCTTTTGTTTTTATTTTTGACTTTTGGAGCTTCATAAGAAACGTGGATGTAAATATTGTTTTGTATATGCCACCACGCTTATAGATAAGCTTGGGGGAGAGAATCCAATGATGTGTGAGAGAGTGATTACTTGACGGTGCATGACAACCTAGGCTAAGTAATATTTTATACTCGGTGAGATTGCTAAAGTTTTACGAAATCCAGAAATCTACGCTTAGCATTCATTTCATGAAAACCACACTCTTTTTATTCTTTCTACTCTATCGTGTGATATCTCTTATACTCCTTATAGAAAGCATTCAATTGAAAAGTGTGTGATCTACGATATTGTATACCGCTTTAGATGCTTCAGACGATGTTAATCTTAGAATTATTCCATTTTTCATGCTATATTGATATTCTTGGGTTTTCTATTTCAAATGCACCATTATACTATGATATCAAAATAAAAGTCTTTGACATGTGTTTTATATTCGATGCATGCTATATGAGTAAGCAAAACCCACGTCCTGAGAAAATGATCTAGCAACTTCCCTCTTCGTTTTCTATTTTGTTTTTCGTTTTCCATTTTCCGCCTTTCTGCCGTTTTCTTTATCTTTATCCACCGGGTTCTCTTTTACTCATCTTCCTCGAGGATGAGTAAGAGGTAAGCTTGGGGGATTTTGATCACTCCATATTTTACACCTTTTTTTCTGCATGTTTGCATGCCATTTAGATCGCTCAAATCGTGTTTTTCACGTTTATTCGACAATATTGTGATACTTTTCACGATTTGTTGTTTTTGTCGTATTTCAGGAGATTTGGAGCGATTTGGAGTGATTCTGAGATGCACCCACTCCGGAGTGTCACCGACGACTCTCTTGAGGGGTATTTTGCGATTGGAGAGGAGTGGAAGAAGAAAGAACGTCGTAGGAGCGACGAGGGGGCAAAAACATGAAGAATGGGCATTTTCAGCATGCCACTTGGCCGAGTGAAGGAGTCACTCGGCCGAGCATAGACAGCTCGCTCGACCGACCAGATCGGACACGCAACAGACCAATATCAGCGTGCACTCGGCCGAGCATCGCCATACCACTCGGCTGAGCACCGAGTCACCCCTCGCCCGAGTGGAGCCAAGACGACGGTATCAAAAACGTCCAACTCTTTGGAATCCGTCAGTCGGCTTCGATGACCGACTCAACCGAGTGACCAACGCCGTCCGCCCGAGTGAAGAACACCCATCGGTCGAGTGAAGAGAAGTCGCTCGGCAGAGTGACCTCCGAGGAGACGACCCCCCAAGACCCCCAACTCTCTGGAATCCGTCAGGGTCTCTCACTCGGCCGAGTGACATTTGTCACTCGGCCGAGTAAGCCGCGCTGCCTGTAGCGTAAACTGCGATTTTGAGGCTGCGCAGGGGCATTTTCGTCAGGGTTTTTTGGGCAATTTTGGGGGGTATTTAACCCCAGTTTTTAACCTAGTTTAGAGAGCTTTTTCAGAACTTTTTGCAGCCTTTTTTGATTAACTTTTTAGGGATTAGATCTAGCTTTTGGGGAGGAGAGAAAAGTGAGATTTTGTTGGATGCTATCTTGTTCTTCATTGGTTTGTCTCTCTCTTTCTCAAAAACTCCATTTTTATTGATATTTTGAATATAGCAATGAATTCTATTGATTTTGATTGTGAATTTCTATTGCATTTTATTATGAATTGTGAGTAGTTCATCGTCTTAGGGCGTAGGGATGAACCCTACGAGCCCAATTTCGAATTTGTGATGAATTGGTGAAACTATTGCTAGGATTGATTAGGGTTAGTTTGGGATAGATATAATACGAATAGCTAGGGATTCATACCGATTGGGATTTGCAAGAGATTGGGTTCCAATTCGATAGGAAGCCCTAGATATTCGAATTGGGTTGCAATTGAATTTCTCCGGAATTGGTTTGCAAGAGATTGGATCGAAACTAGGTTTTTCGATTGCGATTGGACGGGTAGGAACTATCCCAACCTAGGTCGTAGCTCGAGTTTGCACGAGAGTGGGCTCGAGATACGATTGAACGATGATGTTGGTCTTCACGCTAGTTTGCCTAGGTTAGGGTTTGCAAGAGATTGGACCCTACCCTAGGTTGGCTATAGACCGGTAATAGCGCGAGAGCGTGAGCTTGGTTCCACATTTAGTTGCAACTAGTTTACCCAAATTTCAAGTCTAGCAATTGTGAAACCTACTAGTCACAATGATGAGATACGGCAAGTAGCGGGGATTCCCTATCCCCTAAGCGTCTTTATTAATCTGTTATTTCTTTTATACATTTGAACGACTGTGACCGCATATTTGCAAACATTTCTCGACTTTTCCTATAGCCATGTGATTGAAGAAGACACTGTTATTAAGCCTCCCTGTGTTCGATACCCGCTCGCCGCTACACCGTGCGCTTGCGGTAAGACTACAGTGTCGCCGCTCCGGGACGTGTATCCGGGGCGCGATCAGCTCCCCAAATGGCAAATCATCAATTTGTTCTACAATGGGTTGAGGGATGATCTGAAATCCTCAATGGATGCCGCGGCTGGAGGGTCCTTCATGTCAAGGAACGAAGAAGATGCCGGAAACATTCTGGAGAACATGACATCTAATAATGAAAGGTGGTGCGATGGACGTGCCACGCCAAGATCTGGAGGAATACACCGAATAGAAGAGGTTGAGAAGCTATCTAGAAAATTTGATTTGCTATATACCCAGATCTCGGCATTCATGGTAGGAGCTGGTGGTGCCAACACCCAACAAGTGGCATCAATAGAAGTTGAAGTCTTCGGAGACTTTGATGGTGGTGATATCTTACCACCGATAGATCAGGCGAGTGATCTTTTCTACAACCCGACAGGTAATGCACCCTATCCACCGAGGACAAGCTCGAATCCAGTGTATTCTCCCAACAACCGAAACCCCCCGAACCTGAGATACAGGGCACCATACCAATAACCCCAGCAACCTCAGCAGTACGTGTATCAGCCACCTCAGCAGCAGCAACAGTTATACCAGCAACAGCAGCAACCTCAGCAGCAGATGTTTCAACAGTACCCCCTGAGAAATTAGCAGCCCCTGCCACAGCAGCAACCATATAACCAACAACGGGTAATCTCTCCGGTCGAGAATCTCTTGACCCAATACATATCGAACCAGGAGAAGATTAACCTGCAGCTGCAGATGGGACAGAAGACCTTGGCCGATCAAGTAACCCAGCTGGGGTTGCAGTTGGCCAATCTTCAGAGAACACAGGGCCAATTGCCGGGTCAGCCGGAGGTCAATCCTAGGGGGCCCAATTAAAAATTCCCTTGACGCATGATCACGCAAATGTGTCTACGATAGTCTTGAGAAGCGGCACACAGATTCCGACTAGGGAGGCTGCTAAAGAACCCGAAGCTCCGTTGGTCGATGGGAGACCAAATTTAAAAGCAAATGACGATGGAGCTTCAGCATCTAACACTATGACTCTGGAGGGAGTTTCTGAGGAAGAAAAGAAGAAGAATGAGGAGGGCAACTCGAGAGTCTTCAAGCCTGTGGTGCCATTCCCACAGCCTGTGGTGCCATTCCCACAAAGGCTTGCCAAGGCGAGAATAGATGAGAAGTACGACAAGTTTTTCGACATGGTGAAAGACTTGAGTTTGCAAATTCCCTTCCCGGAGGCTATAGAGAGCATCCCTTCCTATGCAAAATTTCTGAAGGATTTGGTAACGATGGGTACAAGGAAAGAGAAAGGCGTCCTGACAGCGGAGTGCAGCATTCTGATTCAACGAGCGAATCCGCCAAAGCTCAAGGACCCAGGGAGCTTCTCCATCCCATGCTCGATAGTAGAGGTGAAAATTAATCGGGCGCTCATCGACTTGGGTGCGAGCATGAGTCTGATGCCTCTATCATTATACAGGAGGATAAAAATTGGCGACCTTGAACCCACCAGAATGACTCTGCAACTGGTAGACAGATCGGTGAAGTACACGGTGGGGGTTGTGGATAACTTGCCGGTGAACGTCAGCGGCATACACGTGCCTGTGGATTTTGTAGTAATGGACATGCCGGAGGACAACCATACCCCGATTATCCTCGGGAGGCCCTTCATGGCAACCACTGGCTTACTCATTGATGTGAAGAAGGGGAAGTTATCCCAGAATGTGGGTGACCAGAAAGTCGAGTTTGATTTAGGACTGTCAATGAAGCAACCACTTGAGGAACACAGATGTAATATACTGGATGTCGAGGAAGAAAGAATCGTTGAGGCTGGATCTTGGGAAGTTTTCTGAAGGAACCCCCCCAATATCTTGGGGGGGCTTGAGAAGCACATTGGATTGAAAGAAGAAGAAGTAGTTGGAGAGATGTGTATCTTACGGATGAATCCGCCCGGATTCAAGAAGGTTGCTCTGACAGAGAGCAGGGGAAAAGAGCCCTTGGGGCTCACTGTTGATGAAGTCTGGATCCTGCGAAGAGTGGCGGTTGACGCCAACGTGAGGGAAAAGCCCCCGGACACCACAAGCGGGAGGATCGTTGAGAGCATCTACCTGTCACCTCCATCACCGACAAGGGCTGCTGCTCCAAAAGCTGAAAGGATGTCGATCATTGGGCATCACCCGAACAATCCCCCTAAAGATCATATATCTGGAGTCGAGCAAACGACTTTAAACAACAGTGCTTCATGGGAGGCAACCTATGTTTTGAACTCTCTTCGTTATTTATAGGATTAGTTTTCTTATTTTTGGTGAATAAATTCTGCCATGGGGATTTTTGTCGGGAGACTTAGATGATTTTGTGTGTGTGTGTGTGTCTGTGCAGGAAATTACCCCCACCTGATCGGTTCAAGCATCAATCGATCGGGTGGGCTGTGTCTGAAGACAGCCGTATCAGGACATCAGCCAACTGATTGGATGGCACATGCAGGTGATCGGGTGGTAGATCGGGTGACAAGAGCAGAGCTCTTGGAAAAATTTTGGAGTTAAATCAACCGATCGGTTGGTAGAAGCTGTGATCGGGTGGCAGACCGGGTGAAAATTACAGTACTCTCGGGAAAATTGGGAAGCGGTCAACCGATCGGGTGAAATCTCACCCGATCGATTCACATGTAGCTGTTAACCAACATTAAATTTTCGAAATCGACTCAACCGATCGGGTGAAATCTCACCCGATCGGTTCGCCTAAACCTATAAATACCCCCCACTCAACCGATTTCATTTTTCACCTGAACATTCTCTCTCCTCCGAACGGTTTGTCTCCCCCTCCCTCTCAAACGACCTCTTCCTCTCTCCCACAGCTCCAAACTTCACTCCCCCACTTCCTCCATATCCCTCTCTCATCATCAACCCTCCTCCATCCTCATTCACCCCCAATTTCGACCTAGCCCTAGCCCTAACCCCCCCCATTTTGAAAAAAACATCATCTCGTGTTGGATTGACGAGCGGCGGCTTCCCAAATCTCCCCATCACGCTGCGGGGAATCTTTTGCGAGCAAGGAATCGCGTCGATACTAGGTACATTCGCTCCTGAGCTTTATTATTACTTTGCCCAAGTATTTGCATTTTGCTCCATTGTGGTTTGATTGTGTGCATTCATATAGTCTTGCATTCACATTGCATCATCACACAATCATTGCGAAAGACAAGAGTAAGAGGATCATGCAGGAAGAGGAGCCGTCTCGCAAGAGACACAAATCCACATGTCCACCGCGTGCACGTGCTCCTCCTACTCCTCCTACCCGACCTCCATCCCAACCCATCATTCCCATGGCAAACCCGCTGATGGTCCCGCTGGGAATCCATTTCATGAGTCTAGAGCATAAAGATTTTTATAATCGACTCAACCAACGATCTCATTTATCCACTAAGTTTGCCCATGTTCAAACCCTAATCAATCTCGAAGTTTTCTCCGGTGTCGAGACTCTATTTGCAAACCTAGGATGGCTAAGCTTCTTAAACTCCCATGCACCATCATACCCCGCCCTTACACTCGAATTCCTCTCGACTCTAAAAACTGAGGGGGGGTCACTCATAGATTTCCGCCTATGAGACCAAAACTACCGCACCCACGTGAAAACCATCAACAACATTTTCGGTTTCCCCATTCTCGGTGCCAATATCCGTCCCTATGATTTTCATCGCGACTTCGATGTCGATTATTTTTGGGGTCGCCTCACCCTTCATGATCATTACCCTCAAGGCAAGGCCAAGGCCTCCTCCATCATCCACCCTGTCTTTCGTCTAGCCCACCGCATCATATCTAGCAATTTCTTTCCCCGGGATGAGTCTGGGAGTGTGACTATCCCTGACCTTTTTATCCTTTGGGCTATGACTTTTGATTTCATTCCCGGTGTTGACGGGATCGCTTTTGAGGTCCCGCGCGTACCTATTAACGGCGGTGCATGGCTAATCCAAAAACTCCTTGATATTAGCCACGCTGGCAAGGGAAAATATTTTTGCGGGGCCTCATTACCCTCATTGCCTTACACCCTCCGTTTAGCGTCGTTATCCCCCGCGATTTGCTGCATGCCGCATGATCTACATATCTGGATCTTGATGTCCTGTAGCACACCCACATGATCAAGCCACGAGGCGAGGGTCGGTATGTCTTTTACTATGGACACCCCCTGTCCCATATACCACTCTGCCTAATCCTGGCCATATGTCTATTCATCTTGAGGCAGACTGGTCGTTTCCTCCTGATCCAGAGTTTGTGGGGGAGGGGGAGGGGGTTGCATCTTCAATTTCCACTCCCTGACGCACCACGACCACCGCCCCCTGCTGCCCACTTAGGTGTGCAGGATATCCCTGCATTCAGGGAGGATCCCAGGGCTGGCCCTAGTGTCACAACCCCGGCTTTTACCGCTGTTTCTTCTGAGGCACTCACTACGGCCCTCTTAGGCCTTGCCTCCAGTGTCGGCACGACCACTACAGCCGGCACCTCTTCTGCTGTTCTCAGGCCACATTCGCTCGCCTCGCTCTTGAGGCTGAGCTGGCTGCTTTGCGTGCTGGCGCATCTACCTCTACCTCCTCGGACCCATCCACTTCCTTCCTCTCACACCCACGTTTCCTCACACTCGAGAGAAACGTGGCCACCATTCTCCGTATCCTTACACACATTCACGGTCCACCTCAACTACTCCAGCACCATCACCACCTCCTTTGCCTCCTCGACGATCATCACCTCCTCCATCTCGATCATCACCTCCTCCATCTCCCCCCTAGGCGATGATCCCCCTCCCTCCACTTCTTCTCCACCCACGACCTCTACCGTAGATCCTACACTCCCACCACCCTCCTCCATCACCACTACATATTTGCTCTGCAAGAAATTAGTTGTGTGCTCGAAATCATTACCCACTCCTACCATATTGGTCGCCATATCCCTCCCACTTACCATTACCACCGACACCCCACCCATCATCCACACCACCACCGCACCCATCCATCCACCCCTTTCTCCACTTCTCCGCACACCCATCACCTTTCCCGCCCACACCCCCATCTGTAATGCCCTGTAAAGCTACTGCACACGTACTAGGGGGGAATAGTACTTTAAAATAATCAAGAGAGTTATGCCTAATTATTGCGCAAACACACAAACAACGATGCAGAATAGACTACAAACAACAAGAATAGAAAACGTTAAAAATACAATCGCAAACAATTGATATAACGGGTTCGGATCCACCCAAGTCTCCCCGACTTGTTCCCGGTGATCTTACGTCCCAAACACCCGGATCCCCTCCAGATACTTGAGTTAGAAACCTCTAACTCAAATTTGCACTATGAAATACTTGTAGAAACCTCTACAAGATCAAATCATACGCAAATGAAAATGTGACTCCCACAACCCGGGATCACAAACAAACTCTCACAACCGAGAGTAAAACTTGCGATATTTAAAGTAAATTGAAATATGAAATGCTTACCACAAAACCCAATGCCTTGAGTAAAAATTACGATTTAGGGCAAAAAGGATTTTGGGGAAGATGAAGGCACCAAACCCTAGCTCCAAGATGTTGATCAGTAATGGAGGCTTAGGAAGATGTTGGTGACCTTGGATCAAGCTCTTGGCTTGAATGGCTCACAATCAATGTGAATCTCTCTTTGGAAATAAGAGTAAGAGAGAGATTCTTTAGAAATGAATGAGCTTGGAAATGAGAATAAATGCTTCTCTTTGATTCTCTAAACTTCAATTAATATCAGCCTTAAAAGCTATGAAAGCTGCCCTTTAAGTATATATAGGATAGAGGAAAGAGAGAGCAAAATTCGTGGCATTTAATGCTCCAACGGCTCTATTTGAAGCAGACTAGTCGGTCAAAGAAGGACCACTAACCGACTAGATTCACATCTAGTCGGTCGGTGATTCAACATGAACCGACTAATAAATGAACAACCAATATGAAAAGTTCAGGAAATGAAGAACTAGTCGGTCCAAGAAGACTTTCCAACCGACTAGTTTCACAACTAGTCGGTCGGTGAGTGTTCTTTGACCGACTAACAGATGAAAATAGAATAGACTGAATTCAAATACAGCTAGTTGGTTTAAGAGCAACTTCCAACCGACTAGTTTCTCAACTAGTCGGTCGATCGTTGTGCTTTGACCGACTAACTGTAAACAGTAAGTTAGGCTGAACAGTGAAAGCTCAACTAGTCGGTCTAAGAAGGATTCCTAACAGACTAGTTTCACAACTAGTCGGTCGGTGAACCTTCTTGGACCGACTAACTGTAAACAGTAAGTGAGCTGAAAATGAACAAGGCATTCTAGTTAGTTCAAGAAGCATTACCGACCGACTAGATTGCCATCGGGTCGGTTGGTTCTTCTTCTTGAACCAACTAACATGCACAAGAAGCCGCGATAAGAAGCGTTAAGCTTCAGGAAAGATTCTATGGGCTTCTAATAAGATCCTAGCTCTAATGATATGAGCGTAATGAAGATTAAAACGTAAGACCTACTCAAGGCTTAACATTCTACGAAAAGAAGCTAGAAGACAATAAATAAAACTTGCCGAACCTTCTTCAAAAGCTTTAATCGAATCTTCTTGACTTCAATAATGGTCCTTGAGCTTCAACGAAGCTTCAAGCACACGATCACGTGCTTTGAGAAGTCTTGAGACGTCGCTTTTTGATGTTCATAGAAATTTGGCGACGATCTCCATAACTGCGCTCACAAAGAGTTAGTTCACGATATTTATGTTTGTTCATCATCAAAACAAAATCCAGGGAATCAATAGTTCACGATATTTATGTTTCCGGCCATCTCCTCCGTCGCAGATCTCTCCCCTCCTCCTGTCGACCTAGGTATCCTATCTCTCCCTCGTTTTTAGGGTTAGACTTTGTCGATTTCCGTCGTTTGAGTTAGGGTTTGTTCTTAGGGTTTCGACCTAGGTTCTATTCGATTTCTAGTTTGATTGTGCATGTCTCGTCATGATCATGGCGAAGACACGTATCCCCCCTCAACCCAAATGTCGTTCCAAATCGACCCATCCATCGTCTTCTTCACCTCCTCTTAAGAAGAAGAGGACGGCGACAGTTAAGCCTAGAGCCCGATCTACTCAATCTAAGCCCAGCTCTTTCCGTGCTCCCACTCATCCAGCTGATTCTGACTCCGACACTGAATATATTCCGGAGACCGAGTATACCGCTAAGGCTCCTACTCCTCCACCTCATTCTAGCACTCGTCCATCTAAGGGGAAGGCTCCTATCCCATTGGGCGGTGTCGATATATCGTTGTGTCACGATGACCCGTTGTGTCTCGCGGCTTACAACCGTATAGAGCACTGTCCATTGCTATTGGAGCACTTCGTTCAGTTCTCCGATTTTCCACATCTTGCCGATCTTCTTTCCCATAGCAGCCTCATCGATTATCTTCGCCATGAGCCCAAGGCGGACCCTCACCCGTACCCCCGTCTTGTCAAGCTTTTCTATGCGAATCGTGTCCGGGGGCAGTATGACGACACTCACTCCATTGAGACGACTGTCTTGGGGACACCTATTGTCCTCACGGCAGAAATCTTAGGGGAGTTGATAGGTGTGTCATCCTCTGGCCTTCTCCCTGCCGATATCTCTGTCGATGATATTTCTGACCTTGACCAGGCGATGCTTGCCGAAATGTTTCATGTCATCCCTCCCGCCATGATTGGCGTCCCTTCGAAGTCCTTTAAGCCTAATGTCTGGGTTCTTAACCTTATCTTGAAGTCGTGCCTCCTTCCAAAGTACGGCTCATCTAGCTTGCCATCCCAGCCATTTCTTAAGCTGATCTACGCTCTTTTCATGGGGAGCGAGATCAATTGGGCTAGGATTATTCTTGATAAGATGGACTCTTTCGAATGTATTCGAAAGTCCACCAAGTCAGCCCACATTCCATATCCGTGCCTATTGACTCTCGTCTTTCATCACTTTGGTGTCCCTCTCCCTCCCGATGATGAGCGTCCTCTTGGTCCTCCCCTGAATGCGACGGCCGTCAAGAAGTCTCTTGCGGTGCTTCGTCACATTCAGAGGACGACTCCTTCAGCTTCTGCTTCAGCTGCTCCTGCTCCCTCTCCTACTCCGTCGCTCGCTGAGTTTACAGTTTCCGTGTAACATGTTGAATCTCGTGTTTCTCGCTCTGAGGAGATGCTAGCTCGCATCTGCTCTCGCTTGGGCATTTAGGTTCCTCCGTCGGTTTCTGACGACGAGGAGATGGATGAGGATGAGCTCCAGGAGCTTGTTGGATATGCTGCTCATGCCCCTGAGGGTACGTCTGCTCGTGCTGCTGCTACTTCTGCTGGTGATCCCGAGAGCACACCTGCTGCCACCATTCCTCTGGTGGATACTTCGTCTGGTGATCTCGAGACCACTCCTGTTGCCACTCTCCCATCAGTTGACACTCCTGCCGTCCCTGAGACCACCACACCTTCTGCAGAGCCTGCTGCTGCTGCTGCTGACCCTGCCTCCACCTCCTGAGCTTGTGTTGGAGGACTCTCCCTAGTGCACTTTGGATGATATATCTTGTAGTGAGAGAGTGGGGTAGGATAGTTTGGGTGGTTCTGGATTTTTGATGTATTTTTGGTGTTTTGATGCTACACTTCTGTTGTATGATCATTTTGATGTCTGTGAGTTATATGTTGTATGATGTGCCCCGATCTCTCGATCGTTATTTTGTATATTGGCGGATGTATACATTTTGTTGTATCATGCTTTCTATATATATATATATATACATCGTGTTGCCATTTACTTCTTTTGTGCACATTATATTTTTGTCTCTGATGTTGACTTCGTCGCTCGACGATTAAATCTTGATTTAATAGAAATTATTTCTATGAAAACATAGAATTGTTTTCCATGCACTTAATTCATCAAGAATGTTGATATTGGAGAGTATGTTCCATAACTCAATATATAAAATTGATTTGAGTTTTGATGATTTTATTTTTCGATTATCGATTATGGTCTCATTGACACGCTTTGATTTTCTTCGTATTTTCCTTGGGTGTCATTTGGACCGTGGCCGTATTCTTTGACTCCCGTGCTTTTTTATTTGTAGCCATTGTTGTTGTCGTTGATCTACTCCCACTCTTTTTGCTTATGCCAAATGGGGAGAGAATTAATAATGACGATGTACAAATTGATAATTCCAAGCAATTTACCGTGAATCTAATTTGATATGTTAGATTAAGGGGGAGTTAAGATATAAAAATGGGTTTCAAATCCGATATTTCAATAATTGAATTCTCATTTTATACTTTCCTCGTCTGCTTGATGCGTATGATTATTAATTTGGAATTAACGTGTCATCAATGCATGGGGAGTAAGTAAATTTCTTTTAATTCATTATTATTGATTATTATTTATGTTGGTTTGTCATCACCAAAAAGGGAGAGAATATTTGAGTATTGATTCCCCGGATTTGGTTTTGATGATGAACAAACATAAATATCGTGAACTAACTCTTTGTGAGCGCAGTTATGGAGATCGTCGCCAAATTTCTATGAACATCAAAAGCGACGTCTCAAGACTTCTCAAAGCGCGTGATCGTGTGCTTGAAGCTTCGTTGAAGCTCAAGGACCATTATTGAAGTCAAGAAGATTCGATTGAAGCTTTTGAAGACGGTTCGTCAAGTTTTATTTATTGTCTTCTAGCTTCTTTTCGTAGAATGTTAAGCCTTGAGTAGGTCTTACGTTTTAATCTTCATTACGCTCATATCATTAGAGCTAGGATCTTATTAGAAGCCCATAGAATCTTTTCCGAAGCTTAACGCTTCTTATCGCGTCTTCTTGTGCATGTTAGTTGGTTCAAGAAGAAGAACCAACCGACTAGATGGCAATCTAGTCGGTCGGCAATGCTTCTTGAACCGACTAGAATGCCTTGTTCAATTTCAGCTCACTTACTGTTTACAGTTAGTCGGTCCAAGAAGGTTCACCGACCGACTAGTTGTGAAACTAGTCGGTTAGGAATCCTTCTTAGACCGACTAGTTGAGCTTCCACTGTTCAGCCTAACTTACTGTTTACAGTTAGTCAGTCAAAGCACAACGACCGACCGACTAGTTGAGAAACTAGTCGGTTAGAAGTTGTTCTTAAACCGACTAGCTGTATTTGAATTCAGCCTCTTCTATTTTCATCTTGTTAGTCGGTCAAAGAACACTCACCGACCGACTAGTTGTGAAACTAGTCGGTTGGCAAGTCTTCTTAGACCGACTAGTTCTTCTTTGTCTGAACTTCTTCTTTTGGTTGTTCATCAGTTAGTCGGTTCATGTTGAATCACCGACCGACTAGATGTGAATCTAGTCGGTCAGTGGTCCTTCTTTGACCGACTAGTCTGCTTCAGAATAGAGCCGTTGGAGCATTAAATGCCACGAATTTTGCTCTCTCTTTCCTCTATCCTATATATACTTGAAGGGCTTCTTTCATAGCATTCAAGGCTGATATTAATTGAAGTTTAGAGAATCAAAGAGAAGCATTTATTCTCATTTCCAAGCTCATTCATTTCTAAAGAATCTCTCTCTCACTCTTATTTCCAAAGAGAGATTCACATTGATTGTGAGCCATTCAAGCCAAGAGCTTGATCCAAGGTCACCAACATCTTCCTAGGCCTCCATTGCTGATCAACATCTTGGAGCTAGGGTTTGGTGCCTTCATCTTCCCCAAAATCCTTCTTGCCCTAAATCGTAAGTTTTACTCAAGGCATAGGGTTTTGTGGTAAGCATTTCATATTTCAATTTACTTTGAATATTGCAAGTTTTACTCTCGGTTGTGAGAGTTTGTTTGTGATCCCGGTTTGTGGGAGTCACAATTTCATTTATGTATGATTTGATCTTGTAGAGGTTTCTACAAGTATTTCTTTGTGCAAATTTGAGTTAGAGGTTTCTAACTCAAGTATCCGGAGGGGATCCGGGTGTTTGGGACGTAGGATCACCGGGAACAAGTCAGGGAGACTTGGGTGGATCCGAACCCGTTATATCAATTGTTTGCGATTGTATTTTTATTGTTGTCACTTTTCATTTCCGCATTGTTGGTTGAGTTTGCAAGATAATTAGGAATTATCTTCTTAATTATTTTAAAGTACTATTCACCCCCTCTAGTACTTGTTGATCACTCCATATTTTACACCTTTTTTCTGCATGTTTGCATGCCATTTTGATCGCTCGAATCACGCTTTTCACGATTTTTCAGAAATATTGCGATGCTTTTCACGATTTCTTGTTTTTGTCGAATTTCAGGACATTTCGAGCGATTTGGAGTGATTCTGAGATGCACCCACTCCGGAGTGTCACCCGTGACTCTCCCGAGGGGAATTTTTCTATTGGAGAGGAGTGGAAGAAGAAAGAACGTCGTAAGAGCGACGAGGGAGCAAAAATACAAAGAATGGGCATTTTCAGCATGTCACTCGGCCGAGTGAAGGAGTCACTCGGCCGACCATCGAGAGCCCGCTCGGCCGGACAAATCGGACACGTAGAAGACTGAGTATCAGCGTGCACTTGGTCGAGCATCGCCAGCCCACTCGGCCGAACCACGGAGACCCCACTCGCCCGAGTGGCATCAAGACGACGGCAACAAAAATCCCAGAGTTACTGTAATTTTACAGTCGATCCCCGAGTTCCTACTCGGCCGAGTAAAGAAGTCCCCTCAGCCGAAGCGAAGAAAGTCACTCGGCCGAGTGACTCCCGAGGAGCCGACCCCCAAAAGTCCGAACTTACTGGAAATTGTCAGGGTTTGTCACTCGGCCGAATGACATTTGTCACTCGGCCGAGTGAGCCGCGCTGCCTGTAGCATAAACTGCGATTTTGAGGCTGCGCAGGGGCATTTTCGTCAGGATTCTTTGGGCGATTTTGGGGGGTATTTAACCCCAGTTTTAAACCAAGTTTAGGGGGCTTTTTCAGAACTTTTTGCATCCCTTTTTAGATTACTTCTTAGGAATTAGATTTAGCTTTTGGGGGGGGAGAGAAAAGTGCTATTTTGTTGGATGCTATTTGTTCTTCATTGGTTTGTCTCTCTCCCTATCAAAAACTCCATTTTTATTGATATATTGAATATTGCTATGAATTCTATTGATTTTATTTGTGAATTTATATTGAATTTTATTATGAATTGTGAGTAGTTCTATCGTCTTAGGGTGTAGGGATGAACCCTATGAACCCTATTTCTAATTTGTGATGAATTGGTGAAATTATTGCTAGAATTGATTAGGGTTAGTTTGGGATTGATTTAATACGAATAGATAGGGATTCATACCGATTGGGATTTGCAAGAGACTGGACCCCAACTCGATAGGAAGCCCTAGAAATTCGAATTGGGTTGCAATTGAATTTCTCCGGAATCGGTTTGCAAGAGATTGGACCGAAACTACGGTTTTCGATTGTAATTCTATACCAATACCCGTTTGCAAGAGATTGGACGGGTAGGAACTATCCCAACCTAGGTCGTAGCTCGAGTTTGCACGAGAGTGGGCTCGAGATGCGATTGAACGATGATGTTGTTCTTCACGCTAGCTTGCCTAGGTTAGGGTTTGCAAGAGATTGGACCCTACCCTAGGTTTGCTATAGACCGGCAATAGCGCGAGAGCGTGAGCTTGGTTCCACATTTAGTTGCAACTAGTTCACCTGAATTTCTACTCTAGCAATTGTGACACCTACGAATCACAATGACGAGATACGGTTTGTAGCGGGGATTCCCTATCCCTAGGCGTCTTTATTAATTTGATATTTTCTTTCGTATAATTGAACGACTGTGACCGCATTACTACGAACATTTCTCTACTATTCCTATAGCCAGGTTGACTGAAGAAGACACTGTCATACGTCCTCCTCGTGTTCGATACCCGCTCGCCGCTGCACCGTGCGCTTGCGGTAAGACTAGCGAGTCGCGTGCCCGGGTGTGCATCCGGGCACCGATCAAGTTTTTGGCGCCGTTGCCGGGGACGCGTTTTTGACGGTGTTTGATATCGACCACCCGGTTATTTTTCTTCCTTCCTTTACCTCCTTCTATATTCTTTCCTAACTCTGTCTGCAGCCCTATTTGCATACTCTCCCAGTGTTTTGCGTGAGATCTTAGCAGATAATATGGGGGATGTAATGTCAATGACTGAGTCTAGCCAGGGAGATGATGATTCCTTCGCAACCTCCTTATGGAACTTGTTGATGAGGTCCACGCTACCGGAGCTTTTGCTATTAATATTAAGGACCCCCGTCGAACAATTGTTTGCTAGCTTTGTGATGGATCAAATCTCCCCGGATGGGACTGTAACGACTGGTTTTCATGTATCTGGCTTTATTATATTATATTATATGCTTTGGTGGATTTTCTCCTCATGTGTGGTTTTCGTCTCCGTAGCTTTCGTTTTCAATCGTTTAGTCGTGATTTTCTAGCTTCTCCCTTAGAATCGTCGATTTTGGAGTAAGTCATTCGTGACGGGCTTCATATCGGTCATATCTTATTGTTAGATCAAGCCTAGGAGTCTTAGGAATCGATCCCGGAGCTTTGCGCTCCATTTCGGAACTTTCTGTGCACGTTAGCCGGTATAAGAAGGGGAACCGACCGACTAGATGACGATTTAGTCGGTCAGCAAACCTTCATGGACCGACTAGTGGGCTTTGTTAATTTCTTAGGAGTTACTGTTTATCGTTAGTCGGTCTAAGAACGTTCGTCGACCGACTAGGTTGCAAACTAGTCGGTCAGCAATCGTTCTTTAACCGACTAGCTCTAAGATCATTTTGATACCAAGTACTATTCATTCTTAGTCGGTCTAAGAACGTTCATCGACCGACTAGATGAGAAACTAGTCGGTCAGTAGTTGTTCTTTGACCGACTAAATCTAAATCCTATTTCGTACAGGAGTTACTGTTTGGACTTAGTCGGTCTGCGAAGCTCATCCGCTAGAAATGCTTTATTTCGTAGAACTAGAATAGATATTTTTTGTTTCCTACTTACACGTGCCCATATCCTTGGTCTTCTATCAATTTCTAATTCCGTCAAAAGGAGATTTTAGTAAATAACCAAAAATAACACCCACCTTTATGTAACTCTAAGGGTCTAGTTGGTAATTTTTCTTACATCTCACCCCGGGGGCCCTTCGTTCGCGAAGGAACCGGACTTTTGACGGGCCAGCCCTTTTTGATGCGCCGCTTTACCCTGGAAGGAAAATGTGCTTCAGAATTCTCTTGGAGAATTGCAGGATACATGAAATTCGAATGACCATTGGATATGATTCGATCAAGTCTTGAATAGTCAAGAATTTCCCTATCTTTTTTACCCGAAGGATCCAACAATTTATGTCTTACTCGATCATTAGTAATTGAGATCTAAAGAATCCATGCTTCCCCCACCCCGGAGCGAGACTCTATCCAGATCTCAAAGAATAATGAGCTATGCGGCCATCTCTACTGCAGAACCGGACATTAGAGTTTCTTCTCATCCAGCTCCTCGCGAATGAAACGATTCAATAAAGAAAATGATGATCCTTAGAGCGCTCAAAATATTGGGATCCTAGGCACCTCCGACGCCTCTTTCACGTTTCTTTCTTCATCCGGCTCGCTCTCAGCTACGTGTCCTTTGGACCAGACCAAAAGCCCGCTTAGAAGTGGATTCGAACCACTGACACAAGGATTTTCAGTCCTTTGCTCTAACCTGCGTTAGCATCACCAACCGAGATCCATAGGGCTCTCGAACTCTGTCTGGCTTGCCCTTATTCTTGACGCCCCTCTCTGTTCGGTTAATGACCCCAGAGCCGGGAGGTAAGTCATTATGTTTTATCTAAGTTGTTTGATTTTTTCAACCGACCGACTAGTTCCCAAACTAGTCGGTCAGTGGTTGCTCTTTGACCGACTAATCAGTGTCGAAACCCTAATTTCTGGGCAGCCGCCAGCACTCCCTATTTAAACCCCACCCACGATTTCTTTCATCCCTCTTTCATTCTCCTGAGCCTCCTTCCTCCCCAAATCACCCTCCAACATTTCCCCAAGCCATTCCTTCATCACTTGGAGTTTCCCCCTCCATTTTGGTCTACCACCATGCCCTAGGCCATCTCCAACCCCCAAAAATCCCCAAAACACCATTTCTCCAGATTTTTCCCATCCATTCCAGATCTGAACCCTAGGTTCCCCGGAGCGTTTCTTCCGTTGCCGTGCTTGCTCGGCATCATTCTTCCGCTTCCGATACGGTAATAAATTGACCTCTTAATGTTCTCTTAACCCATTTGTGTTTTCGTGAAACCCTAATGAAATGAATGTTGTTTTGCCATGGCAGCGATCTCATCGCCGTAGTTAGCATTTGTGTGACGGCCTCGTTGATCGTCATCCTCGGTGATAGGCAAGTGAAACTTGCCACTTAGGGTTTTGGGCCATGTCTTAGGCCATTTGCTTGTTGTAGGTGTAAAAGAGACTAGGCGACGAAATGATACTCGCCTAGGCGCAATTTTAGGAACTAGCTTGACAACGAAGCTAGAACCGACCTTTATCACGTTGCACAACTACCATGTCATGTTTAATTTCCATTAACGGTACACAAATTAATTGTCATGTTATTGCATCCTTTAAGTGTTCCCGTGATTGCGTAGCTTTGCTACACCTTGTGAAATGATTGAGGCTAGGTGCACCCCTATGCCAAATGAAATACGCTCCTGGTTGTGATCCAGGAAACGAGCTCTTGTGCGGGGTAACCCTGGCTCATTTACTGAGCTCGTGTACAGGGACCTTGGCTCATTTACACGTGGGTATTGGGGTAAGAGTTAAGCGGCCATTCAACTGGGAGTCTGTCCGATCAGCAACTGCAGTTGTAAGGCGTAAACTCTTGGTTCTGGGGTAGTGTTAAGCGGCCAATCAGTGTGAATGTCAAACCGTTCAGCTGTTAGGCGTAAACATCTACAAACAACGTGAAACGTGACTAGTGAAAAGATTGAGATTGTTAGTAGCTTGGCTACTCTTGACTTGTCCTGATAATTGTTCTCTTGTACTTATTGTTTCACCATGTCTTACTTGTGCACTTATACCATAACTGCCATGTCATGCATACTATAACTGCTAGGTTGTTAGTTTACCTTACTTTCAGTTTTCTTGCCCAAGTCTTTTTATACTTTCTGACATGTGCCCCTTTACTCTTTTGGGTGACACATGTTAGATCCTGAGCCTGAGTTCATTGTTGAGGACGAGGTGTTTGCTGACACCGAGCCCGAGCCTGTGTTTGGCGAGGAGTACGTGGACACTGGGGACCAGTCCTAGTGTCTTCGTTGAGCTTTCCCCTTTTGTTTTAGACTGTTTTGTTGTCGGTGCGTAGCACCTATACTTTGTTATGTTGTCCCTTTTGTTGGCCTTGTTCTGGGTCTTTAGATTCTCTCTTTTAGCCTGGTGGATTTTCTAGATGTTGAACTTAATTTTCATGTTGGACAAATTCTGAGATTTGAGATTTTATTTCTGTCTCTCTTGTGTTATTATTGTTGTTCCGTTTGTGGTTACAGGGACCTGCTTATGTTTTATTGACGCTTATCAGGTTTGGGGCTTCACAGCTCCACTCTCGTGCGGACCTTTTCACGTCTCGCCTCCATTTCAGGGAAGCGGGGCGTGACAGGGACTATTGAGGGCGATATCAGAGTTGATGTGAGGGACGATAAGCTATATTTCGAAGACAGTAAAACATGCGTCGAAGAGTACTACACTCCCGAGGAATCCTTCGAGCAAACTGATATTCAGGGAGTTACATTTTACGACCCTCACTCTTGCATTTATGAATTTACTGACGTATTTCTTGATCCCAGGAATGAACCGGAGCATAGTGGAGGTCCTGACGATGCTAGCGCAGAATTGGAGAGCGTCTATTCCGATGACCGTCCTCACTAAGAAGTGAATCTGAGTCTCCACACGAGAGCACACCGTCTGAACATGAGCTAAACTCGGATGTCGAAGGAGAAGCCACACTCATGCAAGCTGATGAAGTAGAGGGTACGGCACCTCTTGAGGTATAGCTTAAACAATTGCCACCGAATCTAAGGTATGCTTTCTTGGGTAATAAATTAACCTTTCCGGTGATAGTTAACTCCCGCCTCACTCATGATCAACTTGAGAGACTCCTAGACGTTCTTAGGAGCCACAAAGATGTCCTTGGCTACACCATCTCTGATCTAAAAGGGATAAGCCATAGGCTTTGCACACACAGAATCCATTTGGAAAATACTGACGCCACCTCCATAGAGCCTCAAAGGCGGTTGAATCCGAACATGAAAGATGTGTTTAAAAAGGAAATCCTAAAATTGCTCGAGGCCGGTATTATTTACCCTATCTCTGACAGTAGGTGGGTTAGCCCCGTTCACGTCGTCCCCAAGAAAGGGGGATGACCGTTATAAAAAACGATAAAGGAGAGCCCATTTCTACACGCACTGTCATGGGATGGTGGATGTGCATTGATTATAGGAAACTAAATAAAGCCACCTGAAAAGACCATTAACCATTACCCTTCATTGATCAAATGCTTGAACGCCTTGCTAAACATAAATACTTTTGTTATTTGGATGGGTATTCGGGGGTTTTCCAAATCCCTTTGCATGAAGATGACCAAGAGAAGACTACTTTTACTTGTCCCTATGGTACATATGCCTACCGTAGAATGCCCTTTGGTCTGTGTAATGCTCCCGCCACCTTTCAGAGATGCATGACATCCATTTTCTCCAATTATATTGAAAATATTATGGAGGTCTTCATGGATGACTTCTCGGTTTATGGAAGTGAGTTTGATTCTTGTTTGGCTAACCTTACTAAAGTCCTTAAAAGATGCCAACAAAATAATCTTACTCTAAATTGGGAGAAGTGTCACTTCATGGTCACGGAAGGTATAGTTCTTGGGCACCTTGTCTCCTCGAGAGGAATTGAGGTAGATAAGGCAAAGATTGAGATAATCGAGAAACTCCCTCCTCCTATTAATGTCAAGGGCATTAGAGGCTTTCTTGGTCATGCGGGGTTTTACCGCCGCTTTATCAAGGATTTCGCCTTGATTGCCCGACCTCTTACTTCCTTGCTTGCTAAAGATGCTCCGTTTGTTTTTTCAGGTGAGTGCTTGCAAGCCTTCAATACATTGAAGGAAGCATTAATTTCTGCACCCATCATACAACCACCGGATTGGAGCCTTCCCTTTGAGCTCATGTGTGATGCAAGTGACCAAGCCATTGGAGCAGTATTGGGACAAAGGAAAGATAGGAAGCTTCATGCAATATTCTATGCAAGCAAGACATTGGATGACGCGCAGAAAAACTATACAACTACCGAGAAAGAGCTTCTAGCGGTCGTCTATTCCATTGAAAAGTTTCGCTCCTACCTCCTTGGTTCCAAGGTAATTGTCCACACCGACCATGCGGCATTGAAATATCTTCTAAACAAGAAAGAGGTCAAACCAAGGTTGATTAGGTGGATACTCTTGTTGCAAGAATTCGATTTGGAAATCAGAGACAAGAAGGGTACGGACAACGTTGTGGCGGACCATCTATCTAGGCTTATTCGCGACAAGGAGGATGAGAGCTTACCTATCGATGACACCTTCGTTGATGAGAGGCTATATGCCATAAGGCCCGGAGAAGTGCCTTGGTACGCGGACTTCGTCAATTACTTGGCTTATGGGATTAAACCATGCGGGATGCCCACGCAACAAAAGAGAAGGTTTATGCATGAGGTCCGAAGTTATTTTTGGGAAGTACCATACCTCTTCAAGATATACAAAGATGGTGTTATTCGGATGTGTGTTTCTAAGGAGGAGGCAACGTCTATCATTTTGCATTGACATGGTATGCCATGTAGGGGACATCATGCCGCCTCTAAGACTACTGCTAAGATTTTGCAGAGTGGATTCTTTTGGCCAACAATGTTCAGGGATACGCACGACTTCGTCAAGGGGTGCGATAGATGCCAACGGACCGGGAACATTTCCAAACGAAACGAGATGCCAATGAGGCCCATTCTCGAGGTTGAGTTATTCGATTGTTGGGGAGTGGACTTCATGGGACCATTTCCGTCGAGCCAAGGTAACAAGTACATATTGTTGGCGGTAGATTACATCTCCAAATGGGTAGAAGCCATTGCTACCCCTACTAATGATGTGAGGGTTGTTTCCAAGTTCTTCAAACAAAGTATTTTCCCACGCTTCGGGGTGCCTCGTACTTTGATAAACGACAGGGGGAAGCCATTTCATAGAAAACAAGTTTGAAGCCATGTTGAAAAAGTACGGGGTAAACCATAGAATCGACATGGCATATCACCCTCAGACGAGCGGCCAAGTGGAGGTCTCGAATAGAGAAATCAAGCAGATTCTTGAAAAGACCGTAGATCGATCTAGAAAGGATTGGTCCATGAAGTTAAACGATGCTCTATGGGCATATCGTACGGCCTTTCGCACTCCCATTGGCACCACACCGTTCCGACTTGTTTATAGAAAGGCTTGTCACTTGCCGGTAGAGTTGAAACACCGAGCATATTGGGCCATCAAGACCCTCAACTATGATTATAAAAGTGTAGCGGTGAGGTGACTCTTGGACATCAATGAGCTTGACGAGATTCGAAGAGATGCCTACGAGAGCTCAAGAATTTACAAGGAAAGGACCAAGATTCTCCACGACGCACGCATAACTGTTACAGACTTTAAGGTCGGAGACAAAGTCTTGCTATATAATTCCCGGCTTCAACTATTTCCCGGTAAGTTGAGGTCACGGTGGTCTGTACCTTTCACCATCAAGCACATACAACCGGGAGGAGCTTTTGAGTTGGAAGGCAAGGACAGAGCCACATTCAAGGTAAATGGACAAAGGCTCAAGCATTATTCCGAAGAAGTCCATACGGGTGAAGTAAGTAGAATATATCTACTCAAGGGACGGCCTGATGATCTTTCATACCTCCTCGACGAGGTCATCGAAGAGGCGATCCCCCACTCCATCGGTGCACCCCACGAAGATAGCTCCGAAGAAGGCCTAGATTTGGCAGAGGAAGAGAAGATGGAGCACTCCCCCGATATCTCCATGGCGATTGATGATGGCGACGCTGATGTCGCAAGAATACGGGAGCTCTGCAAGCTCTCGAAGTTGAGGACTCCGAAGAAAGCTCTACCGATACGACGATCGGTGTCACCGGCAAAGTCGAAGACCGGAACAAGCTCTAGCTTGGGGGAGCCACCCCCCAACATTGCCCGTGATGAAGGGCCGCTGAGGAAGACCACCCACCACCATGATCCAAATCCGAGCGGTCTTCCTGGCAAATTCGACGGGTGCATCTCATATGCACCCAACATCCCGCGCTAAATTGAAAATTTAAAGGGGTCGAGCTCAAGACCTTAAACGAGCGCTTGTCGGGAGGTAACCCGACGGTTATCACATTATTTCTATTTTAGTTTTTATTTTTGTTTTAGACTTTATTAGTGTTTTTGAGTCGTTTGCCCGAAAAATTGTGACAACGGGTCCTATTTTCTTTGACAGGAGGAGGAAAGGATATCTATCATATGGAGGATGACCGAGGCGAAGAAGAGCGCTCCAGGAATGCGGTCGAGGCTTAGGAGGAGGAAGAAACCACCTGTAGAAAGAAAAACAGAGAGTAGAGCCAAAACGGAGCCCCGAAGCAGGAAACAGAGCCTCACTCGGCCGAGTACCAAAGTCACTCGGCCGAGCAAAGAAAGCCGTCCGCCCGAGTGGCGCACCAACGAGGGAAGTCTGATGTACCCAACTCTCTGTCTTTTTTGTGATTTCAGTATAAACTGCCACTCGGCCGAGTATATTTCTTCACTCGACCGAGTGAAACTGATACCCTCCTAGGGCAAGTGCTGCCGAGTAGCTTGTGCCACTCGGCCGAATGGACTTTCTCCACTCGGCTGAGTGTTGCAAATACACTAGGCCGAGTCGTAAGTGGCGAGGAGATTTTAAATTTTTTTTTGTTATGTCACTCGACCGATTGACAGAGTCACTCGACCGAGTCGTAACCACTCCTATATAAGGTGCTACGGGCTCGGCACGATTTTCGAAACGCCCAAATCTCATTCTCGCCCGAGCCCGCGTGACCTTTCAGCTCCCGCCCGCTGCGATCAGAGCCCACTCGCCCGAATCGCTCCGACCACCGCCTCCGCTTGCCCGACCGCCGTCGGCCAAGCGCCGACCACCGACCCCCCCACTGCCGGCGACCACCCTCGCTGCCGGCCGACCGCCGGTAACCCAAATTTCACCCCCTTGCTCCTTTTTCCGCTATTTTTGACGATCCGTACGCCCATTGAGCCCCTAACTCAAATCGACTTCTTTACTTATCAGTTATACCCCATCTCCCCCATGTATTTTGAATTTTATACGCTAATATCATTGTTTGATGTGCAAGCTATCTTGGGGGAGCTTAGGGGAGCTTTCGGACGTGCTATTGGCTTCGTGGAGGCAGCGTCTTCGCATTTATCTGCTGTTTTGCTCTCGCGGTGTGTTCAGGTACCTTCGTTCCATTTTTTTAGCACGCCACATTTTTCATTAGTTGGGTGAGCACTCGGGGCACACATGCCGCCCCGTACACGGCCACGTACTCGGGGAGCTTCCGCCAAGCGGAAGCGGCCGGATGAGCCCGGCCCCTCCCACGCTAGGGAGGACTCCCCTCCACCTTCACCACCTCACCCCACACAGCCATTTCCAGCCGACCCCATCCATCCGCAGCCACTTCCAGCCGATCCCATTCATGCTCAGCCACCACCGGCTCCAGCCGTCGGGCCACTGGGCATCACGTTCAGAGACGACGCACATCGCGTCCGATTTGAGCGTATCGCCCAGCGCCCGATAGTACCCTCCAGGTTCGCTCATTTAGCAGACCTAGACCGCCTGGGGGTACTTGAGGGGATGCTCACGTTGTCGACAACGTGGGTTGGTGAGATTTTTTGTCTGTGTCGGCGGACACCTACGTCCGTCCGACACTCGAGGTACTTAGCTCGATCGCCCGGACCGATGAGGGATGCTCCTTTAGACTCATGGATCGAGAGTGTTAGATCACTCTTGATATGCTTAGAGCATTCTTTCAGTGGCCCGCAGTCCCCGCGCCCGACCGTGCCTACGTCCCCACACACATCGCTCCGCCATCTTTCGATTCCCATGCCTTTTGGGCCAGGATCACGGGTTTACCACACGCCTTTGACCCTAGTAGGGCCAAGGCCTCAGCCATAGTCCACCCCTGCCTCCGCATAGCATAACGCCTTATGGCGACCACCTTTCTAGCGAGGTACGAGCCTGGGACGATGTCTAAGCCTGATCTCTATATGCTCTACGCGATGACTCGCCCCAGAGTTCTGGATAGGGATGATGTTATGATGGTCCCCGCCATTGAGATTGACGTCGCTAGCTGGTTTTTGGACCGCATCATAGTATCGGTCGGTGCTCGCTCCCTGATATGTTGCGGCGGCCTGATCACCTTGCTAGCCCTGGTGACCGACTAGGACCTTCCCGCCGACCTGTGTTGACCTTAGGGCCCCACTTCACTTTCGATAGACGTCATGGCCCGGATGAAGATGCTTCATCCCCACGGCCATCGGCACTGGGTATGGTTGCACAGTCCCTCGGTGCTGACTACATGATCCTCCCGAGCTCTGCTCGGACACACATAGGACCGACACACGAGGACTGGCTTTCGGCGATGGATCTCCTGATCCCCGCCGCCTACGTGCTTGAGGCCGAGGAGGCTTAGCAGGCACCCACTGCACCTGTAGACCCTGTGATCCCTCAGCCTGAGCCTGCACTTTCTGTCGCTACCGACACCACTTTCCACACTTCTGCCGGTGTCGGGAGTACACTTGCTGAGTCGTCCTCCACTTCCACCATGTCTACCACCACCCCCACCACTGCTGTGCCCCTGTCGGTTGATCCCCTCACCTCTTTGCTACCCGAGCGTCCACCTTCTATTGTTGAGAGCGACGAGTCTTCCTTCGCTTTCGTCGTGGAGACCTTATCCACTTTGATTTCTGCTGGGGTCTCACCTTTTTTTCCCCACACTTCCTCCCCAGCGGTCGACCTTTCTGTCTCCACGGCAGCCGTCCTATCAGAGAGTGTCGTGACGTCTGTTCCCACGTCTATGTCATTGACCTCTCTTGCTGCCTCGTCACCGATTTTGTCTTCCACTTCCACTGCTGCTGCTTCCACCTCACACCAGCCTGCGTCCCAGCCTCGCACTGAGGATGGGCATCCACTAGTGAGCACAGCCCCCTTTCCATACATGCCTGCTGGCTCGATTGTTTACACCGCCCGTGTCCGACAGCCCCGTCCTTCATAGCCTAGATATGTGCGTCCCTCTGCCCCACCTCCCCCGACACTGTACTTCAGAGCATTCATGCTCTTGAGGGGGCGGTGAGTGGACTCAGAGGCGACCTTAGGACTCTGTCTGCCACAGTCACCGCCATGCAGCACCGCGTCGAGCTACTTCCCGGCATTCACTTTTGCCTGACCCAGATTCTCGAGCGACTGCCACGACCACCACCACCCACCCAGTAGACTGTTACCCAGCCACCACCACCACCACCTCCACCTCCGCCTCAGGACGGAGATGGCGCAGCACCACCAGCTTAGGCACACCCTTGATGCCATTGATATTTTTTGACGTTATGCTGCCCATTCTCTACTTGGTCCTGATGATTTTTGCCCACCCTCCTCCCCTCACTATTTTTGTCCCCGTTTTGATCATATCATTCTATATCCTTTTTCGGGAGTGAGGGAGAGTATTTTTGGTGACACACACATATCTGCATCACTCTTATCCTTGCATGCATCATATCCGCATCATATTTTCATTTTGTTATTTTTATTTCTTTTTATCATGCATGCACCCAACACCCCACCCATTACACGTCTCTCGGTGTGCCACACTTCGCACATTGAGGACACTGTGCACTTTAGCTTGGGGGAGTGAGTTCTCACGCTTTCCGCTTTTATCACCTTTATTTTTAGTTTTTCCACGTTTTTTCCACTTTTGCACCCATTTTTCATCACTTTTTCATTTTTTTTACCATGCATCACGTTTTTCTTATTTTCTTTGTGTGCTGCATTGTAAATAGTTTTTATTTTCTTTTGTCTTTATTTCTTTCATCTTCTACTAGAGATGACTTTTCTGTGATGATGATGACATGTTGTTAGCTTTTCTCTATATGCATGCTATATTTGTCGTGTCATAGCTTTTTATTTCTGATATCATATGCTATGTTCTGCTTTGCATTTAGAAATAGTAACCCACTCTCTTTTGCTGTATGAAAATGGATGAAATTCTATTATTAGCTGATGTCTGATGATTCATATGTATGCTATCGTAGAAAACACACCAAGATTCACGCATTGATGCTTATGTCTGGAGTCCTGCTTTCTTTTCTCATATCACTTCTTATTGCATGATTTGTACGCTTCACTTCAGGTTGATTGAATGTTTGCTAGCATTGATAAATCTGGATTAGTTTACTTTTTGAGATCAAACTGAGTAGATTAGATTACCCTGCTGAAGTTGTCATGCACGTCCTATAGAGTGAACCGAGAGATACATTTATTTCTTTCTCCACATATCTTGAACATAATTTCTCTATTTTATATTCATTGGTGAATCTCCTCTTAGCAATTCTATTATTGGCATTCCCCCGTTATTAAATCACATGCTCCAAATTCCCCAAAATCCAAAGAAAAAAAATACTTGTATATCCTTCTCTTTGATTTGGGATCATTTGTGTAAATATGCTATTATGTCTCTTTGATTTGGGATCATTTGTGTAAATATGCTATTATTGAAAAAAAAAGAGAGAGAGAAAAAGAAAAAGAAAAAGAAAAAGAATTGAGAATAAGAGAAGAAAAGAGAAAAGAAGTTCGAAAACGATCCCATCTCATATCCTTTCTCTCTTTCTTCCCTCTTTTGCTTTTATTTTTATTTTCTTTGACTTTTGGAGCTTCATAAGAAACGGAGATGTAAATATTGTTTTGTATATGCCACCACGCTTATGGATAAGCTTGGGGGAGAGGATCCAATGATGTGTGAGAGAGTGGATACTTGACGGTGCATGACAACCTAGGCTAAGTAATATTTTATACTCGATAAAATTGATAAAGTTTTACGAAATCCAGAAATCTACGCTTAGCATTCATTTCATGAAAACCACACTTTTCTATTCTTACTACTCTATTGTGTGATATCTCTTATACTCCTTATAGAAAGCATTCAATTGAAAAGTGTGTGATCTACGATATTGTATACCGCTTTAGATGCTTCAGACGATGCTAATTCTAGAATTATTCCATTTTTCATGCTATATTGATATTCTTGGGTTTTCTATTTCAAATGCACATTTATACTATGATATCGAGATAAAAGTTTTTGACATGTGTTTTACATTCGATGCATGCTATATGAGTAAGCAAAACCCACGTCCTGAGAAAAATGATCTAGCAACTTCCCTCTTCGTTATCTATTTTGTTTTTTTTTTCATTTTTCATTTTCCGACTTTCCATTGTTTCTCTTTTTTCTTTATCCACCGGGTTCGCTTTTTACTCATCTTCCTCGAGGACGAGTAAGAGGTTAGCTTGGGGGATTTTGATCACTCCATATTTTACACCTTTTTTCTGCATGTTTGCATGCCATTTTGATCGCTCGAATCGCGCATTTCACGATTTTTCGGTAATATTGCGATGCTTTTCATGATTTCTTGTTTTTGTCGAATTTCAGGAAATTTCGAGCGATTTGGAGTGATTCTGAGATGCACCCACTCCGGAGTGTCGCCCGTGACTCTCCCGAGGGGAATTTTTCTATTGGAGAGGAGTGGAAGAAGAAAGAACGTCGTAAGAGCGACGAGGGAGCAAAAATACAAAGAATGGGCATTTTCAGCATGTCACTCGGCCGAGTGAAGGAGTCACTCGGCCGACCATCGAGAGCCCGCTCGGCCGGACAAATCGGACACGTAGAAGACTGAGTATCAGCGTGCACTTGGTCGAGCATCGCAAGCCCACTCGGCCGAACCACGGAGACCCCACTCGCCCGAGTGGCATCAAGACGACGGCAACAAAAATCCCAGAGTTACTGTAATTTTACATTCGATCCCCGAGTGAAGAAGTCCCCTCGGCTGAAGCGAAGAAAGTCACTCGGCCGAGTGACTCCCGAGGAGCCGACCCCCAAAAGTCCGAACTTACTGGAAATTGTCAGGGTTTGTCACTCGGCCGAATGACATTTGTCACTCGGCCGAGTGAGCCGCGCTGCCTGTAGCGTAAAATGCGATTTTGAGGCTGCGCAGGGGCATTTTCGTCAGGATTCTTTGGGCGATTTTGGGGGGTATTTCACCCCAGTTTTTAACCTAGTTTAGGGGGCTTTTTCAGAACTTTTTGCAGCCCTTTTTAGATTACTTTTTAGGAATTAGATTTAGCTTTTAGGGGGGGGAGAGAAAAGTGCTATTTTGTTGGATGCTATTTGTTCTTCATTGGTTTGTCTCTCTCCCTATCAAAAACTCCATTTTTATTGATATATTGAATATTGATATGAATTCTATTGATTTTATTTGTGAATTTCTATTGAATTTTATTATGAATTGTGAGTAGTTATATCGTCTTAGGGCGTAGGGATGAACCCTACGAACCCTATTTCTAATTTGTGATGAATTAGTGAAATTATTGCTAGAATTGATTAGGGTTAGTTTGGGATTGATTTAATACGAATAGATAGGGATTCATACCGATTGGGATTTGCAAGAGATTGGACCCTAACTCGATAGGAAGCCCTAGAAATTCGAATTGGGTTGCAATTGAATTTCTCCGGAATCGGTTTGCAAGAGATTGGACTGAAACTAGGGTTTTCGATTGTAATTCTATACCAATACCCATTTGCAAGAGATTGGACGGGTAGGAACTATCCCAACCTAGGTCGTAGCTCGAGTTTGCACGAGAGTGGGCTCGAGATGCGATTGAACGATGATGTTGTTCTTCACGCTAGCTTGCCTAGGTTAGGGTTTGCAAGAGATTGGACCCTACCCTAGGTTTGCTATAGACCGGCAATAGCGCGAGAGCGTGAGCTTGGTTCCACATTTAGTTGTAACTAGTTCACCTGAATTTCTAGTCTAGCAATTGTGACACCTACGAATCACAATGACGAGATACGGTTTGTAGCAGGGATTCCCTATCCCTAGGCGTCTTTATTAATTTGATATTTTCTTTCGTATAATTGAACGACTGTGACCGCATTACTGTGAACATTTCTCTACTGTTCCTATAGCCAGGTTAACTGAAGAAGACACTGTCATACGTCCTCCTCGTGTTCGATACACGCTCGTCGCAACACCGTGCGCTTGCGGTAAGACTAGCAAGTCGCGTGCCTGGGTGTGCATCCGGGCGCCGATCACTTGTGCAATAGCTATCAGGGCATTACACCATCCTCTTCCGAGGAGGACGAGGACACTACCTCTCCTGCATTTTGATTTCTTTCTTCTTCCCTTTCGATTTTCCCCCTAGCACATTATTTCTGCATCACCATGATCACACATTTTCGCTAGCATTTTCATGATCAGCTTGGGGAAAATCGATTTTTGTGCATATTGTCGTGTGATGTCATTGTTGTGTGCTTGTTCATCTGTGTTCTTTGGATGTGTTTTTTATATCTCTTATTTGTGCACTTCTTTTTCTTTATTTTTCTGTTTCGTTTGTGTGCCTTTCATGTTTTTCATTTTTTTGTGTCAGTGCGTACTTCCTTCCCATTTTCATTGCCCTCCTGTATTTACTCTTATTGCATTGAGGACAATGCAAGATTCAGCTTGGGGGATTCGCACTTTGTGTGTAAGCTGTATCTTTTTCATCGTTTTTGAGTCGTTTTCATCGTGTTTTTCTTTTTCTTTCTTTCCTTTTATTTCCCCTCTCCTAGAGATGACCCCACATGATGAACTGCCACGGAATCACACACACACACACACATAGCTTAGCTATGATAATCACCTTCACTAACCATAGGAAGCCGAGTCCTATTGCATTTCATGCTTCGTGGGTTCACTTAGCTTTTATGTGAGTCGTGTGTCGTGACTAGCTAGTTGGTGTGCTTCTAATTTGTGATTTTGTTTTTATAAACCTGTCCTTGGTTGACCCCTAGACTATCATGCTTCAATTTCGAATATGCGGTATTTTGTTTCTACTATCTGTTTCTCTATGCATGAATAATATATATGTATATATATAGTGCTTCAATTCGCATGTGTCGGGACTCTAACAATAGGACTAGGATAACCCATTTTGCTTATGCTCTGATTTGCGAAAAAAATTTCTTTTGCCAAACTGTTTAGAATTCGATTTCTTTTTTCTTTTACTTGGTGCAAATCCCCTCGTCATGTACTGTTCTCCCACTTGGGAGAGTACACAAGTGTATAGCCAAAAATCCAAAAGGCCAAAAAAAGAGAGAAGAAAAATCCAAAAGAAAAAAAGGGAAAAAAATACAAATAGACAAAAACCAAAAAAAATACAAATACCCAAAACCCAAAAAAATTTCCGTTGTGAATATAATTCCTATCCACCGTGAATAAAGGCAAGGCGAGAATTTGCACCGAGTGTTCTACTCCACACATTCTCAACCTCCTTCGTTTTCAAACACAATTGGCATAGAAATTTTCTAGCTGTTATCTAGGCTATAGTGCGGTGATCTTCTAGTTCCTAGCAGTCGAGTCCCTGACACATGATACGCTTCGATTCTGATTCTATTCTCATGCATGCTTGAGCTATTATTCACCGCTTATTCAAATTGAATCGATATTTGGGTCATTCCTTGGGTATGTGTATATGGAGCTTTATTGCACAATTTAGATAGTAACACTGTCTGCTAGTTCACGACCTCACTCACTCGCGCTTCACCACGTGGACCCACGACACTTGTATGGACTGAAATTCCTGGGTTTAGTGATGTGTTTTATCGCATGCTTGCTTAATGTGGCATGTTTGATTTTGTTGGCTCTGACGGGCAATCTAGGACTTTGATTTCTTTTTCTGTTTCTTTCTCCCTATTTTTTCCTCTGAGCTCCTACTCTCTCACTCGTCTTCCTCGAGGACGAGGAAGGGTTCAGCTTGGGAGATTTTGACGTGCGTTTATATTTTATATATTCACGCATGTCTTCTTCGTGATTTTCTGTTGTTTTCCGGTGTTTCGTATCCATTCTCTCGTGATTTTTAGTTTTCTTTCACTTCTTTGTGTTTTTGTGCCAATGCAGGAGATTGCCAATGTTGGGGACATATAAAGCAGATATCATGAGTCCCTGGAGCAACGGGAGGTGTCACGCGCGATCCCGAGGGCGAAACATCGAAGAATACTATGTTTCAGCCCTTAACCGATTGGTTGGACAGAGCCAATCGATCGGTTCATGCACGGTATCCGACCCGGACAGGAGCAGCAGTGGAGAGAATCTCACCCGATCGGTTCAGTGATCGGGTGAAAACGACAGAGCTCTCTGTATTTTGGAGCTGAATTCCAACCGATCGGGTGACATCTCTCCTGATCGGTTCATCTGTAGCAGAATTCCGCTAGCTCACAACCAGACGACATCAACCGATCGGGTCAGCTACCGGTTGATGTATCTCCAGAGCTGAAGATCGGATCGACCGTCGACTCACCCGATCGGTTGATGCTTTAACCGATCGGGTGGTCGTGTTTTCTATAAATAGCCCTAGGTTTTTCCCAGAACGGATCCCCAGTTATTTTTCTCTCCTTTTGGGATTTTTGACGGCTCGAAATTTATTCTGTCTTGTAAGTTTTCTGATTGTTCTTAAACTTTAATATTACATTCTTAATACTATTTGCTCCGTACTTCTATTGCTTGATTTTGATTCCAATGGCTAAATTTTGTTGTGTTGATATTTTTGCTATGAATCGTGAGTAGTTCCCCAATCTAGGGCATTGGTGGAAACCCCTTCGTGGGTTCTCCCTGGAACGACCATAGGATTAGGATTTCGATATGGTTTGGGAATTTAGATGGTTACGCGGGGCGTTTTATTTTCATTGGCAGGAGAAAGACCACCTCTAACCGTCGGGCCAAGGGGAAATAAAACTGGCATTTGATCCCCTAACCACAGCTCACACCCCTAGCGTAGACATTGAATCCTAGCACGTGGAAACGACATGATGAAATGTCGGGAGAAATCGTTGCGAGCTTAGTGCTCCCAGAGTCGGTCGGTGTTAATGGACATGGGAATGCCCACCGTCCGAACCCGAGTAGACCTAGCGTATCATCCTGGGCATCGACCGGAATATCGGGCCCATGTGGCGCTAGGTATCACTCTTAGAGGCAACGTCTCACCACTAAATCCTAAAATCCGACCGTAATCCTATCCATCGGTTGTAAAAGAGAGAGCTCATGATAGGGTGGAAACCAAAGTCCTAGGTTCCCTTTTATATCTTACATCCTTCGTATTTCTATTTCGTGACAACCAACCGATTGATCGGGCTAGCTCACCCACCGGGTGATTTGGTTCCTCCTTGATAACAAGCACAACACACGCCTCCCTGTAATTATGTTGAGTATTGGTGTTCCATACCAATGTTATTTTGATGATGATCACACCATTATGTTGTTACTAATAACTCTCTTGTTTTAGTCTCTTAGTTTACATTCCAAGAATATTATTTTTGGGAGACTAAACACTTGGTGCAAGGATGGACATCAAGTGGAGAAGGGCCAAAGCTTGGACTCAATGGGTGCCAAAGCTTGGAGATGATGGAGAGAATCAAGGCATCAAGATTGAAGCCATAGACTCTAAGGAAAGCATTGTAAACCATGTAATTTCATTTATTGCTTTCTCTCTTTTTGAGTCTAGGTTCAATGTAATGCCTTGATAGATGGTCTACTCATTCATGCATATGCATTTAACCATCTTTGTGAGCCTTAAGATTATAATAGTATACCACCCAATAGGTTCATCTTGACCAAAGACTCATTTGGAGTCTCTGGCTTTCCAACAGTCGCCTGCTGAAGGATTCTTAGTCGACTGGGTGATTCCAGTCGCCTGTCGAACCTTCTACAGTCGACTGTGGTGCACTGCTCAAGTCATCCTTCGATTGACTCTACTTGAGATTTTCGCATCAGTCGACTGATGATCAATTTACAGTGTTTATGTACAGTCGCCTGTGAGATGGTCAACAGTCATCTGAAAGGCGTAAGTGCAAATATTGCATCTCTCTGTTTTCTCCATCTCTTGCAGCAGCCGACTAATGAAGGATTTACAACCGCCTGTCTATTTTGCAGTCGACTGTATTCTTGTCATCAGTCGCCTGTATGCTTATTGGGAGAAAGAGTGCAACTCTCTGTTTTATTCCATCCCCTGCAGCAGTCGCCTGCTGAAGGTTTAACATGCGCCTGTCCTGTTTACAGTCGACTGTATCGTCTTCATCAGTCGACTGTCGAGGCTCAGATTATAGCAGTTGGACAGTCGACTGTCATTTGTTCATCAGTCGACTGTCGAGGCTCAGATTATAGCCGTTGGATATTTTCTAGCCGTTGGACAGTCGACTGTCATTTGTTCATCAGTTGACTGTCAGTGACATTTCTGCCCAGAAACTAGCCGCTGCAGCTTTTTGTTTTTGGCTGTTTCCTTGGGTTTTGAGAGTTGATATAGGGTTCCTATATATATGAGAGGGCTGAGTTCATAGGAACTTCTTGATGCTATTGCAATTATTAGAGATTGATTAAGCGACTCTCAAACTCTCTCATATCCCTCTTAGAGCTTATTCTCTCCTTCATGCATTGAAGTCAAGCTCAAGGGAAAACATCCAAGTGCTTTCAAGAAAATCTCAACACTTGGAGATCCTCTTCCATGCCTTGCATTCATATATAAGTAAGTACATCTCAAGGCATAGGTAATAGAATTTGTTTTACTTGGTGTTTTCTTGTAACACTAATTCTCTTTGTGGAAATTAGTCTCTCTCTTTGTGGGAGTATTTCTCTTAGTGGGAATATGATATTCTCTTAGTGGGAATAACTCTCTTTGTGGGAGTAATTCTCTTTGTGGGAGTTTGGTGTCATAGTGTAGGGCTAACCCTAATTCTCTGAGTGGGAGTTAGTAATTTTCTCGGTGGAGTTTGAACCTTGTGTATGGTTGGTTGGGTCCTTGTGTAGGGCAAAATCCTCTTGGTGAGGTATCTCTTTGTGGGTTTTGTATTCACTTCTCTTTGTGGGAAATATAGTGAATATTGTTGTGGCTGGACGTATCCAAGTTTTGGAGAACCAGGGTAATTTCTTGTGTTTGCGTTTGGATTGATTGTGTCGATTAATTCCTCTTGCATTTATTATTCCGCATTTGCAAGTTAAATTTTAATTGGACAATTTATTGCCATTACACTATTCAACCCGCTCTAGTGTGTTGTTGTTAGTATTGCAAGGGTAAGGCGATCCTTATAGAGCTGAGCCGGAGCCGAGGGAGCTTCCCCATGTAGGAGACTCTCGCCCTTCAGACACCTAGGATTAGCTTAGGGAGTGTGGGTTGTCCCCTTTTTAGTGTACTTTTGTTTGGGGACTTTCTTATGTCCACAAGTTATATAGTGTTGTCCTCTGTGTTATACTTGGCAGATGCTTTAGTTGTACTTTGTATTTTCTCAGATGTTGTGTGGTATCTCAATTGTACTTCGTACTTGCATGTAAGACAGTGACAGATAGTACTTTTGAATGTTGTGATTAGAGCATTGGTGGTTTTCTATTCCTTCTGTTTGTGTTGTCCCAGATGTGCAGTGGCCGGCTTGAAATAAAATTAAATTTTACGCTTGGTACAATACCGTGTCTTGTTAAACACCCATCTTTCATTTACCCTAGAAATCTCGAAAACCAGGGTATTTGGGAGAATGGGGGCGTGACATCTGCCAGACGCCTGCTGGTCCAACATCAAACGTCTGATGTATATGTTTAATACACATCTCTTGGAATTGCCAGAACCAGACATCTCGTAGTGTACTACCAGATGTTACCAGATGTATGATGATTGTGAAAAGTTTAGGATTAAATTTGAAGCACAAACTTCAATACAGACAGTGACAATCTTCCTCCTAAATTTTAAGATTGGTTTTCTAGTCTTCCTCATGCGAACACGCATCATCATTTATGGCTAGTGCAAAGGAATCCCCTTTAAGGAGTTATGCCATCGAATGTCGTTTGAGGTCAAATTGAGCGACTACACCTCTCGAAAGGCCAAGTGGTAGAGCTGTTGTATTTTGCCATGAGTATGCTCTTTTCTCTCTTTTTGACCCCTCCTGCTATGATATAGTTGACGATGCATACATGATTTGCGTTGCATGGCATTCCACTTAGATTTAGAGAATGCGTAGTACTTCGGTCGGAATGACAAGAGGTGACTCTGAAGGATCCAAAAGTCTGGATGTTAATGGTTGGGCTTTAGCGCCGTAAGTGTCCATACCCGACCAGTGCATTCTACTTCGAGTTGGGGTGCCCTAAGGGAAAGGGCATGAAATGGTCTGGCAAGCGAAGATACTCGAAAACCATGCATGAGTAGATGTTTCTCTCTCTCTCTCTCTCTCTCTCTGTGTGTGTGTGTGTGTGTGTGTGTGTGTGTGTGTCAAGTCGGTGTATTTGTATGTGTAGTCAGTTTGTCTGTGTCTATGTAGTCTGTATGTGTGGTCTGTGTGGGAGGGTGTGGGTAGTCTGTAGTCAGAATGAATCGTCGTAAAAGATTTTTTTTTCATATGATGAATTATGTGTGATATATGATCTGTATTTTCAGAGGAATTAGCAATGTGGCATCATTAGTTTTCGATGAGCAAACATAATCAGAATATAGGTAGTTAGAGAATCGTGAACCATAACATCATTCACGCTAGAAGATTCTGAAACTATTTTAGACATAATAGGACATTTATGAGAGTGCTGACCCATGAGCTATATAATCTGTAATACCCATAAATTATTTTTCGAAGTAATTTTATCTAATTGTAAAAGATCTTGTCCATAATTAAGTTAAATTTAAATTTCTAGAAGCAAAACAATAAGGAAAATGTGATCATAATATCCTTGAAAATAAAAGAATTATTTAAGTTTGATGACAATTTAAATTTTAAGGAATGAGTTTAGGTTTTCTACATGACATGACATTACATTGTCATTTTTCATTAAGAGGGACTCATAAATCATATTTTTCATATCTTTTCACTACTAGAATATCAAAGCTAACTTCATATTAGAGTAGGTTTCTCACAATTAAAGGAAGTTATCATATTTAAATAAGAGTGTATAAGCTTTGGTTAAAGATATAAGCTAATGATCTCCACAAATTTCTCTCCTTGTCTAATTATCTATCCTTTGTAAATTTCTATTAAGAAAGACTAAATAGAATCAAAATCTTAATATCTCACATCATATTTCTTAAGACTTTATAACCCTAACACAAAAAACCATTAGAAATTTATTTGTAAAAATCCTATGATAAAATGGAAGGGGATAAAATGGCTGTGTGTGTATGTGTGTCAAGTCAGTGTGTCTGTATGTGTAGTCAGTGTGTCTATGTCTGTATCTGTGTGTTGTGTGTCAGTGTGTGTGCGCGTGCGCGCGCGCGTGCGTATGCCATGTGTGTGTGTGTGTGTGTGTGTGTGTGTGTGTGTGTGTGTGTGTGTGTGTGTGTGTGTGTGTGTGTGTGTGTGTGCGCGCCATGTTAGTATGTGTGTGGGTGTGGGTGTGGGTGTGGGTGTCTGTTGAGGCGATGATGATGATGATATAACAATAATTAATGCGTGTGTAGTCTCTCTCTCTCTCTTTGTGTGTGTGTGTGTGTGTGTGTGTGTGTGTGTGTGTGTGTGTGTGTGTGTGTGTGTGTGTGGATTGAACCGGAAAACACGCAAAGGCATGCCTTCCACTCCCAAGCGTATGAGGTCAATGCAATAAAATATAACCAGTGAGTACCGGGTCGGATCACAGGGACAAGTCGTTTTACATTTGCAAGTTTGATCGAAATAGAAAAATAAATCATGATACAACCAACTGACCGGCGCCCCGTTTACGGTTTGGGCGCGGTGTCGTTTTACCGCAAGTGCACGGTTAGTGTAGGGTGCGGGTATATCGAACACATGGAGGTGGATGGCTTGAGTGGCTACTAGCCTCGCCTAGGTCGTGTGCTAGCTACGCGGATAATGTGGGTGAAGTGCAGAAATAAAAGAAAGAAATGAAAATGACACAAAATGAATCCCCGCTAACACGGGCTAGAGCACTCATGACACTTGGCATTTGACTTGACCCAGGGTGAGACATTGCCCTAAAAGGTGGTACCCAGCGTCCATGGCCCGATATTCCGGTCGGTGCCAAACACGCTAGGCCTACCCGGTTCCGTACGGTGGGCATTCCCATGTCCATTAACACCTTCCGCAACCGGGAGCATTAAGGCTACAATGATATCTCCCAACACTTCGTCCAAGCCGCTCCCGCGCGCGAGGACTCGATGTCAACGCTCGGGGCGTGAGCTATGGCTAGGGAGTCAACCGCCAAGTTTATTCCCCCTTGGCCCGACGGTCAGAGGCGGTCTTTCTCCCGCCAATGACAATGAAACACCCCCGCGTAACCCTGATGGCCAAATAGGTCAAATGTGATTTCTAGCAATACATCGAAGCGGATCTTGACAGGACAAGCACCGGACCCCAATCCCCAACACATCTAGTGTGTCGTCGTACGAATTGGACCCAGATTGCTAGAAATCCCCATTGACACATTTCATCGAACACGTGCCATGCAACCAAGTCTAATGTAACAACCCAAGCATCAATCCTACCCTAACCCGTATTAGGGTTCATCAAAACTACTCAATGGTGAATAACATATAAAAAAACAGCACAAAAGACATATAAACTTTCACCATCAAGCAAAATAAACACAATACAAACAATGGAGAAAAAGAGAAGAAAATACTTATCTTGAGTGAATCGTCAATCCAATACAAGACTTATTGAACAAAAGACCTAATCTAAAACTAACCTAGAACTCCCAAGAGAAGGGGGGCAAAAAGCCCTAAAAACTCCAGCAAGCTCCCCCTCAAGTCGGCCAGCCTCGTGTATTTATACCCCCACTTCGAAACCCTAGTGGTTCGGGTCCAAACCCGCAGGAGAAGCGCCACCCGATCGGTTGACAAGTCAACCGATCGGGTGATCTGTTACAAATAGTAAACAGAAAACGGCGGACTTTCACCCGATCATATGAACCGGTCGGGTGAGTTCTTGAGTGACCGGTTGGATCTTGGAGCGGTCGGGTGAATCGATCGGTTCAACGTCCGTGTCTTCAGCTCATCTTCTTCAGCTACAGATG
Organism: Scilla litardierei; assembly: GCA_030789695.1. Taxonomy (NCBI): domain Eukaryota; kingdom Viridiplantae; phylum Streptophyta; class Magnoliopsida; order Asparagales; family Asparagaceae; genus Scilla; species Scilla litardierei. The sequence continues at coordinate 131,580,785 of CM061138.1, read as the reverse complement.
AACCGATCGGGTTAGAGTCACCCGATCGGTTGGAATTCTGCTCGAAAAAACAGAGAACAGCCGCCCGCAGAACCGGTCTGTGAACCGGTCGGGTGGCTTCTTTGTGAGCTGCGGCAGAGACCGGGTGGTGCACGCGTGCATCACCCGATCGGTTGGAGATGACCAACCGACCGGGTGAGGGGCTGAAAGATGAATTCTTTTGCGTTTGACCCCCTGGATCACGCGTGACTTCTCCCGTTGCTCCGGGGACTTGGGATATCATCGTTAAACGTCCCCTACGTGGTCAATCCCCTGCAAACACGGATAAACAAAGAAAAGTGAAAGAAAACGAGAAAATACGAAAAAACGAATACAAGACGACGGTAAATAACGGAAAAACACGGAAGAAAACGTGCGTAAATATTTGAAATATAAACGCACGTCAAAATCCCCCAAGCTGAACCCTTCCTCGTCCTCGAGGAAGACGAGCGAGAGTAGGAGCTCGGAGAGGAAAAATAGAGAGAAAGAGAGAAAAGGAGAACTCAATATCCTAGATCGCCCGTCAGGGCCAACAAAATCAAAAACGACACACCAAGCAAGCAAACGCCAAATCACATCACTAAACCAAGGAGTACGAGTCCAGACAAGTGCCGTGGGCCCACGCGGTGAAGCGCGAGTGAGCGCGGTCGTGTGCTAGCTGACGGTGTCACTATCTACGATGTGCAATAAAGCTCCATATACACGTACCCAAAGAAAGACCCAAATATCGATTCGGTTCGAATAAAGCGGTGAATATATAGCTCAAGCATGCATGAGAATAGAGCAAGAATCGAAACATATCATGCGTCATGGACTCCACAACTAGGGTTAAGGAAATCACCACACTATAGCCTAGATAATAGCCAAAAAGTTCCTAAGCCAAGTGTTTTCGAGAACGATGGGGGTTGAGATGATGTGGAGTAGAACACTCGGTGCAAATTCTCGCCTTCCCTTTATTCACGGCAAGTAGGAAAATATTCACACTGGAATTTTTTTTTGGGTTTTGGGTATTTGTATTTTTTTTCTTTTCATTTCTCATCTTTTTGGGTTTTTTCTTTTCTTTTCTCCCTTTTTTTATTTTTGGGAATTGGGATAGTTACATGTGTACTCTCCCAAGTGGGAGAACGGTACACGACGAGGGGATTTGCACCAAGTAAAATAAAAATGAAATCGGATTCTAAACACTTGGACAAAGGAGATATTTCTCGCTAATCAGAGCATAAGCTAAATGGGTTATCCTAGTCCTTGTTTGTGGAATCCCGGCACATGCGAATTGAAATATACGATATATATATATATAGCATGCATATAGAAGCAGATAGTAGAAGCAAATACCGCATATTCAAATCGAAGCATGATAATCTAGGGGTAAACCAAGGATAGGAATATAAAACATAATCACAAGGTAGAAGCACACCAAATAGCTAGTCACAACACATGACTCACGTAAAAGCAAAGTGGACCCACGAAGCGTGAAATGCAATGGGACTCGGCTTCCAAGAGTTAGTGGGTGTGATTGTCGAGCCCATACTAGGTGTGTGTGTAGTTTGTGGCAATTCATCATATAGGGTCATCTCTAGGAGGGAGGACAAAAGAAGAGAAGAAAAAGAAAAACACGAAGAAAAACGACTCAAAAACAAAGAAAAGACACAAATGACGCACAAAGTGCGACTCCCCCAAGCTGAAACTTGCATTGCCCTCAATGCAATAATAGTTTATACGGGAGGGCAAAGGAAATGGGGGGGGTGCGCACCGACACAAAAAGTGAAAAACATGAAAAACACATGAACGAAACTAAAAAATAAAGAAAAAGAAACACTCAAATAAAAGATATAAAACACGACGAAGGACTCAAAGACACAAACACACGACAACGACACACAAAAACATGCACACAAAAGTCGATTTCCCCCAAGTTGAACATGACAATGCTAGCAAAATGATATGATCAATGTGATGCAGAAATATGCTAGGGGAAAATCGGAAAAGAAAGAAATCAGAATGCAGGAGAGACAGTCTGCTCATTCTCCTCGGAAGAGGATGAGGGTAAAATGATATAAGGGCACGACATGAATGGTTATTAAGATGCAAAAGCAAATCCTAGATATGCTCCCCTCGCTAATGAGAGGAGACGAGATTATTCAAACCTAAACTAGAAAGCGGTAAAATTTTACACTACTGGATTAGGATACACCTGAGCATAGGTGGATCCAAGATCTGGAGCGGGGCAGGTAGCTGCTCTAACTGCTCCTTCTGTGGCTCCGCCAATGTTCCGGTGCCACGAACACCAACGAACTCCAGCAATGCTCCCACAAGCTTCTCTCGATGATGTCCACCTAAATCATTCGAAAGAAAAGGAGCATCAGTCCGTGATGAAAAATTCTTCCCCGCAATAAATGTATCCCAAAGAGTATCATCAAAGTGAAATGTAAAGCGTGGAATAAGTTGACGACGACTCCCTGAGAATGTGGTGCTATGCCCTGGTGGTGACGCGATGATATCATGCCCACGTTTAGTGGCGAGCTTGTCTGGTGCTGACATGCCCTGACGTATCTCCCTATAATGTGAATCTGGATCTAATGGAGCATATGTCATGTCAGTAGTATCTGAATCTAAAAATATGGGGAATGTAATACGAGATTCAGAAATAGGGTCTAAAAGATCTCCCTGAGTGGGAGCAGTAAGCTCTGGTGGATGCGATGCCTCTGGTGGAGTGAGGGTGAGCGATGGATGTAGTGGTAGAGGCAAGGGAGCATGAGGCTCAACAGAATGAGTCATGATGTTTACGGCTCCATGCTCTCCCTCCTCGTCGATATGGACATCCTCCATGGGCTCCTCGATGCCGTAGGTCTCAAAAATTGTACCTGCATCGGGAAGGGGACTCATATTAAAATTTTCAAATTGTAAACCATAAGAGTTACCTTCCGCAGTGCAAGTCGTCGATGATGTATGAGACACGACTTCTTCACCCCCAAAAGTAGAAGTGATCGGCGAAAATGGAATTGGTGAATCCACATGGCTCTGCGTTATCATGGAATCCTCCATCAATAACTCAAGGATAGATTTCCGAGGTGGAGATGAGGGTGATGGTGTTGTCGGGCCTTGATTTACAAAGGAATTCACCACTAACAACTCAAGATCAGGCGCATGTGGTGGAAGTGGAAGTGGTGGAGTCATCTGGCCTTGGTTTAAAATATTGTCTTCTAATAACAATTCAAGGTCAGACATCGGTGGGGGAAGTGGTGATGGAAGTGGAGGTGATATCCAGCGCATCTGAGTTGCAATGGAGTTTTCCAAGAATAATTCAAGGCTCGATTTTGGTGGAGGATGGGGTGTGAAATTTTGGGGGTAAGGATGGGAGGATTCTTGATGTAGGTCGTGGGTATATGAGTGTGGGGTGTAGGGTTGGGCAATGAATTGACAATGGATGGCCGTGTGTCCCTGCATCCCACAAGCTTCGCAAACCGCCACGTCCTGCGGATAATTCTCATATCCCCCCATCTGAGCACCGTATGGCATATAAGCATCAACATTTCCGATGTACGATCCATCGGGCATCCACATAATTCACCTGAAAGCAAAAATTTTGGCTACGACAAGCGCGTCAGTTGTACAAAGAATAGCACAAATTTATAATGGTGGTAAGGAAAGGATCTATTTATTGTATTTATTTATTATTATTATTATTTTTTGTTTTTGCGCAGTCTAACGAACCCAAGCTAAGCTAATATCAAACCGAACGCCTCCCCGGCAACGGCGCCAAAAACTTGACCGGCGCCCCGTTTACGGTTTGGGCGCGGTGTCGTTTTACCGCAAGTGCACGGTTAGTGTAGGGTGCGGGTATATCGAACACAGGGAGGTGGATGGCTTGAGTGGCTACTAGCCTCACCTAGGTCGTGTGCTAGCTACGCGGATAATGTGGGTGAAGTGCAGAAATAAAAGAAAGAAATGAAAATGACACAAAATGAATCCCCGCTAACACGGGCTAGAGCACTCATGACACTTGGCATTTGACTTGACCCAGGGTGAGACATTGCCCCAAAAGGTGGTACCTAGCGTCCATGGCCCGATATTCCAGTCGGTGCCAAGCACGCTAGGCCTACCCGGTTCCGGACGGTGGGCATTCCCATGTCCATTAACACCTTCCGCAACCGGGAGCATTAAGGCTACAATGATATCTCCCAACACTTCGTCCAAGCCGCTCCCACGCGCGAGGACTCGATGTCAACGCTCGGGGCGTGAGCTATGGCTAGGGAGTCAACCGCCAAGTTTATTCCCCTTTGGCCCGACGGTCAGAGGCGGTCTTTCTCCCGCCAATGACAATGAAATACCCCCGCGTAACCCTGATGGCCAAATAGGTCAAATGTGATTTCTAGCAATACATCGAAGCGGATCTTGACAGGACAAGCACCGGACCCCAATCCCCAACACATCTAGTGTGTCATCGTACGAATTGGACCCAGATTGCTAGAAATCCCCATTGACACATTTCATCGAACACGTGCCATGCAACCAAGTCTAATGTAACAACCCAAGCATCAATCCTACCCTAACCCGTATTAGGGTTCATCAAAACTACTCAATGGTGAATAACATATAAAAAAACAGCACAAAAGACATATAAACTTTCACCATCAAGCAAAATAAACACAATACAAACAATGGAGAAAAAGAGAAGAAAATACTTATCTTGAGTGAATCGTCAATCCAATACAAGACTTATTGAACAAAAGACCTAATCTAAAACTAACCTAGAACTCCCAAGAGAAGGGGGGCAAAAAGCCCTAAAAACTCCAGCAAGCTCCCCCTCAAGTCGGCCAGCCTCGTGTATTTATACCCCCACTTCGAAACCCTAGTGGTTCGGGTCCAAACCCGCAGGAGAAGCGCCACCCGATCGGTTGACAAGTCAACCGATCGGGTGATCTGTTACAAATAGTAAACAGAAAACGGCGGACTTTCACCCGATCATATGAACCGGTCGGGTGAGTTCTTGAGTGACCGGTTGGATCTTGGAGCGGTCGGGTGAATCGATCGGTTCAACGTCTGTGTCTTCAGCTCATCTTCTTCAGCTACAGATGAACCGATCGGGTGAGAGTCACCCGATCGGTTGGAATTCTGCTCGAAAAAACAGAGAACAGCCGCCCGCAGAACCGGTCTGTGAACCGGTCGGGTGGCTTCTTTGTGATCTGCGGCAGAGACCGGGTGGTGCACGCGTGCATCACCCGATCGGTTGGAGATGACCAACCGACCGGGTGAGGGGCTGAAAGATGAATTCTTTGGCGTTTGACCCCCTGGATCACGCGTGACTTCTCCCGTTGCTCCGGGGACTTGGGATATCATCGTTAAACGTCCCCTACGTGGTCAATCCCCTGCAAACATGGATAAACAAAGAAAATTAAAAGAAAACGAGAAAATACGAAAAAACGAATACAAGACGACGGTAAATAACGGAAAAACACAGAAGAAAACGTGCGCAAATATATGAAATATAAACGCACGTCACCAACTCACTAAGTGGATGGAAGTGGAAAAAAAGTGTGGTGATTCAACAATCATAACCTAAATGGGCAGGGCTAGAGAGCCAAATGGGGAGTTAGGATAGCTAGGAGAGAAAGCATGGGTTTTGGGTTCACTAAGATTGGTGTTAATCAAGCTCTAATTACCAGCATATAACTCAATTGATCATCCGGCTAAGGACACTCAATCGGAAAATTTAGCATTAAAGAACACAACAATTTGCAATAAGATTGGATGCATCATCATAGCACTAATCAAATATGAACATGGTCTCTTCTCAAAGTGTGTCCTCTCGGGTTTTAGCCAATGAAATTGTGCCCTAACAATTCATCAAACATTAACATGATAATAGGCAAGAGGTAATTAGAACTAAGATTAACAACCAACCATCATGAATCACAACCCAAGCATTCAACACTACTCAATCATCATGAAAAAGATGTAAATTTTATACAAAAATTATCCCCAATTTCAATACAAAAGAGAGATGCAAAATTACAAAAGAGGGTGGAAGGATTTCACCCAAGAACTCTCCTAAATGAATCATTGCTTCCACCCATTTGCTCCTCCTCCAAGCTTTTCCATTCACCCATGGCCTCCAAGCTCTCTTCCAAGCCCTAAAAAATGAAAAAAAGAAGAAGAAGCCATTGCAAAACAACCCTGGCCGAAAAATATCCAAAAAACACAATCTGGGGTCGAATGCGGGCTTGCGGGTCGGGGAATTCGCGCACGACCCGCCCCATGCTCAATTGCGCGCGCCTGCTACAAAAAGCATGGGGCCAGTTGGAAACCCAGCCCAAAATAACGCCTGCCCGCTCCAAAGGAGCGGGCACTGCACGCCTGAAGGGGGCACGCGCTCCGCGCGTGCCCCCAACTGGGTTTGTGCGGGCAGCGGGCCGGCCGCAGAAAAAGATTTTTTTTTTAAATTTTTTAAAAAACAAACAGCGGTCTGCTCCAAGAGCGGGCCGCCGAAATGGACCTTTTTATATTTTTTTGTTTTTTCTTTTAAATAATTTCAAAAATCCTTTTTGCTCCAAATAAATCCCCAATTCTCCTCCAAAAATCCACCAAAAATACCCAGAAGTCTTGAAAAATTCCCAGAAAAATCTGAAAAATTTCCAAGACACCAGGAGTACCTGAAAAATATGAGAAGGAGAAATTAGTCCATTTGATTATGAAATGAATATAATAACTATTAAGCACAATATTGACTTCCAATAATCATATAAAATGATACATTGCTCAAATAATTCTCAAAAATTGATAATATGATCACAATAATACCAGGAGCATATGAAAAATATCAAGAAGCCAATAAAGACGATAAAATCCATATTTTGTGCCAAGAATGAGAGTAAGCCCTAAAATGAAACATAAAGTGAAAATTCACTCAAAAAAGCAATATTAAGTATAATTCTTGGCACAAAATAGGGGTAGTTAGGGGGGTATAAATATACACTTTTCACTCCGAATCATGTGTGTGTAGTCTGTGGCAGCGTACAACTTATTTTTGAAAAAAGTGGACATGCATGATAGGATGGTTTGTAATTATGCAGACAACCATTTTGCAGTCATTCTTTGTATATTGATTACAATGTGCAGATTTGAGCACCATTGTTATGGAAGTGCCAAGGCAGTGTGTCTGTGTCATTCAGTGTGTCTGAGTGCTAATAATTAATGTGTGTGTAGTCTGTGTCTGTGTCTGCATGATGTGTTTATGTAGTCTGTATGTGTTTGTTTTATTTGTTTAAGAAAAACCTTTTCTCAATATGCAATGCAATATAGTGTGATTTGTTGCTACAAATTGATGGTGTTTCTATTTATTGTTCCACGTTCACATTTTTGTGAGAGAGAGCACTGCTAGAGTGGTTAGTTGTTGGCAAAATACAAGCTTGGCTATCCAAAAATGGTTGAGTTGTGTGGAGAGCTGGTTGGGTCATTAAAAGCATGATGTTGTGATCCTTGTGAGTGTTTGTGGGCTGTTTATTAGTGCCCTTCCCTTTGTGCAACTGGGCATATGATGTTTCTCAATTTTTTTTCTAATCTTAATATGTGTTTGTGCTATCAGTAATAAATACAGTTGTGTGTGGTAGGAGCCATGAACTAGATGTATGAGAAGAAGGAAGTGTTGCCATTGAGTTTTTTTTTCATGGATGCCATTCTCTTATAGAGCGTTTGATGGTAAAGTTCTTCTCATCTTCACCTTGTAGACTGCAAATTGATTGCACATCATAATAGGATTTTGTTTGGTCTGTAAGTGTAGTCTGGGGGTTAGTTTGTATGTGTAATCAGAGAGAGAGAGAGAGAGAGAGAGAGAGAGAGAGAGAGAGAGAGAGAGAGAGAGAGAGAGAGTGTGTGTGTGTGTGTGTGTGTGTGTGGTAGTCTGATGTGTTTGTGTTGTGTTTGTGTAGTCAGTGTGTTGTCTGTATGGGTGTGGGGGGTATGTATGTGTAGTTAGTGTGTGACTGCGACTGCGACTGTGTCTATAGTATTTTGATGTGTCTGTGTGTGCTGTGTTTGTGTAGTCTGTGTGTGTAGTCTGTATGTGGGGTAGTCTGTAAGTATAGCCAGTATGTGACTGTGACTGTGTCTGTGGAGTCTGATGTGTGTGTCTGTATTTGTGTGTCTGTGTATATAGTCTGTGTGGGTGTGGGTAGTTTGTATGTGCAGTCAGTGTATGTGTGTATGTGTGTGTCAGTGTGTGTGTCTGTGTCTGTGTACTTTGTATGTGTCTGTGGCAGTATGATGTGTGCATGTGTGTCTGTTTTTGTTACAATAATGTGTTTCTGTTTTTGTGTGTATTTTTGTAGAGGTGATGATAATGATGATCTGCCTAGACAGTGTACATCTTATTTTTGACAAACATGGCGTGTTGAGTTTGGATGGCCTGCAAACACAGACTACACACAGACTACACAAAAAAATGTCCATTCTTGATTGCATTTTATTTTAGCCTTCATAATTTTCTGACATGCTTGTTTTCCACACATTTTGTACTATTACTAGTCATAACCCATGCCATCAGGCACAGTTCATCTAAGATATCCCCACAAAATAATTGTTCTCTCCAAAAATAATTTCCTCCTCCAAAATCTAAATGAACACAAACCTAGCTCTAGCGCCGGTGGGTGCCTTCGGCGCGGCGCAGACGCCTTCGGCGCGGCGCGGTCGCCTTCGTCGCCTGTGTTAAATTTTCAGTTGCATGAACTTTGTGTTTGCATAACCAAACGTGAGTTGGGAAGGAACGTGCAATGTTTGTGGTTATACAAAATGAAAGGATTTTTTGATTTTAAAAAACTGTGTTAACGTGCAATGTGTTAATGGAAAGGAGAAGTGCAATCGTGTGAATTGTTTACATTCAAAAAAATTGTTTGCATAACTAAATCCGTGTTTGCGGGCAAAGTTAGAAGTAGAAAGTGTGGAAGTTGTTAAAGTTTTTTTGTTTTAAAAAATTATCCTAGTCAGAGTCCCAGTCAGCAACCCAAAATATGACTGTGACAAAACTGACACACATGATAAAGATTCAAAAACAGCCGTGAATTGTATAATAGATTGTATCCCTCCCAGTTTAAAATATCCAAAGAAAGGTGTTCTCTATACTTGTTTATCTGAACACACACATACACAGACACACAAACTACACAAAGAGAGAGACTGACACAGACACAGACATAAACACATGCACACACAGAGAGACTACACATACATATTACACACATAGAGACTACAGACACAGAGACATACATAGATACAGACACACACTGACTACACATACAGACTACCCGCACACAGAGACTACACATAAAGCACACACACATCAGTTCACATAGACTTGACATACATCACACACACATCATACTACGTACAGACACAGATACAAAACAGACATATATGGGCAGGCAACCAACTTACAGCCATTTTTTGTCAAGTGATTACAATGGGCATATCTGAGCCTCATTCTTTCTTGTTGGTTTTTCTTTTGTAAAAAAATGAATTTTTTACTTTTAAATAATATTACTGTATTTTGAATTTAAATTTTATTTATTTATTTTTTCTTTCATTGGCTTTTCTTTTTAAAAAAATGTATTTTTACTTTTGAATAATATTAACGTATTTTGATTTTAAATTTTAGTTATTTTAAATTTTCAATTTTCACTGACGGTACCGTTGGTATAAAAACTTTATTTTTTTAAAATGTTAAATTATTACTGATGGCCCGTAAGTAATAATTAAAATATAGATGACGGTACTGTCAGCTATACTTTGAGTTTTGCTGACGCGTAAGCATTATGTATTTACATTTTTTTAAAATTTAAATATTACTAACGGATTCGTCAGTGTTATTTATTTATATGTTATAAAAATTTTATCATTGCTGACGGTACCGACAGCATAAGTTTTTATTTTACTGAAGGTTTCGTCAGTAAAGTTTTTACCACCCTTGACGGTAAATAAAGCCGTCAATGACCTTTAATGATGGCGTCGTCAATAAATATGTTACTTACCTAAATCCACTAACAGAGCTTCTGACGGACGTCTGTCATCGGTGAATATTTTCTCTGATGGTAATTACCGGCAGTAAAGCATCTTTTTCCTGTAGTGATGATAACAAATCAGTGTCAGGATATATCTTTACCCTTAATAGAGGAGCAGTGAGTTGGAATAGTTCCAGACATGATACAATAGCAGACTCTATGATGGAAGCCGAGTATACCACAATAAATGATGCATCAAAGGATGCTGTTTGAATAAAGAAGTTCGTTACCGAACATGGAGTTGTTCTATCGATTGTTGATCCAATACCCTTGTATTGTGACAACAATGCATCACTTGTTCTTGCCAAGGTGTTGGATATCTGGAGATGGCAAGTAGGACATCAGATGTCACGCCCCGCATCCCTTAAATGGAGGCGAGACGTGAAAAGGTCCGCACGAGAGTGGAGCTGTGAAGCCCCAAACCCGATAAGCGTCAATAAAACATAAACAGGTCCCTGTAACCACAAACGGAACAACAATAATAACACAAGAGAGACAGAAATAAAATCTCAAATCTCAGAATTTGTCCAACATGAAAATTAAGTTCAACATCCAGAAAACCCACCAGGCTAAAAGAAAGAGTCTAAAGGCACAGAACAAGGCCAACAAAAGGGACAACATAACAAAGTATAGGTGATACGCACCGACAACAAAACAGTCTAAAACAAAAGGGGAAAGCTAAACGAAGACACTAGGACTGGTCCCCAGTGTCCACGTACTCCTCACCAAACACAAGCTCAGGCTCAGCGTCAGCAAACACCTCGTCCTCAACAATGAACTCAGGCTCAGGATCTAACATGTGTCACCCAAAAGAGTAAAGGGGCACATGTCAGCAAGTCTAAAAGACTTGGGCAAGGAAACTGAAAGTAAGGCAAACTAACAACCTAGCAGTTATAGTATGCATGACATGGCAGTTATGGTATGAGTGCACAAGTAAGACATGGTGAAACAATAAGTACAAGAGAACAATTATCAGGACAAGTCAAGAGTAGTCAAACTACTAACAATCTCAATCTTTTCACTAGTCACGTTTCACGTTGTTTGTAGATGTTTACGCCTTACAGCTGAACGGTTTGACATTCACACTGATTGGCCGCTTAACACTACCCCAGAACCCAGAGTTTACGCCTTACAACTGCAGTTGCTGATCGGGCAGACTCCCAGTTGAATGGCCGCTTAACTCTTACCCCAATACCCACGTGTAAACGTGCCAAGGTCCATGTACACGAGCTCAGTAAATGAGCCAGGGTTGCCCTACACAAGAGCTCGTTTTCTGGATCACAACCAGGAGCGTATTTCATTTGGCATAGGGGTGCACCTAGCCTCAATCATTTCACAAGGTGTAGCGGAGCTACGCAATCACGGGAACACTTAAAGGATGCAATGACATGACAATTAATTTGCGTACAGTTAATGGAAATTAAACATGACATGGTAGTTGTGCAACATGATAAAGGTCGGTTCTAGCTTCGTTGTCAAGCTAGTTTCTAAAATTGCGCCTAGGCGAGTATCATTTCGTCGCCTAGTCTCTTTTATGCCTACAACAAGTAAATGGCCTAAGACATGGCCCAAAACCCTAAGTGGCAAGTTTCACTTGCCTAGCACCGAGGATGACGATCAACGAGGCCGTCACACAAAAGCTAACTACGGCGATGAGATCGCTGCCATGGCAAAACAATCATTAGAACAACATCTAACCTAGTTTTATTAGGGTTTCACAAAAACACAATGGGTTATGAAAACATTAAGAGATCGATTTATTACCGTATAGGAGAGGAAGAATGATGCCGAGCAAGCACGGCAACAGAAGAAACGATCCGGGGAACCTATGGTTCAGATCTGGAATGGATGGGGAAAATCTGGAGAAATGTGGTTTTGGGGATTTTTGGGGGTTGGAGATGGCCTAGGGCATGGTGGTAGACCAAAATGGAGAGGGAAACTTCAAGGGAGGAAGGAATGGCTTGGGAAAATATTGGAGAGTGATTTGGGGAAGAAGGAGGCTCAGTAAATGAAAGAGGGATGAAAGAAATCGTGGGTGGGGTTTAAATAGGGAGTGCTGGCGGCTGCCCAGAAATTAGGGTTTCGACACTGATTAGTCGGTCAAAGAGCAACCACTGACCGACTAGTTTGGGAACTAGTCGGTCGGTTGACCAACGCAGACCGACTAAGTCCAAACAGTAACTCCTGTACAAAAATAGGATTTAGATTTAGTCGGTCAAAGAACAACTACTGACCGACTAGTTTCTCATCTAGTCGGTCGATGAACGTTCTTAGACCGACTAAGAATGAATAGTACTTGGTATCAAAAATGATCATAGAGCTAGTCGGTTAAAGAACGATTGCTGACCGACTAGTTTGCAACCTAGTCGGTCGACCAATGTTCTTAGACCGACTAACGATAAACAGTAACTCTTGAGAAATTAACAAAGCCAACTAGTCGGTCCATGAAGGTTTGCCGATTGACTAAATCGTCATCTAGTCGGTCGGTTCCCCTTCTTACACCGGCTAACGTGCACAGAAAGTTCTGAAATGAAGCGCGAAGCTCCGGGATTGATTCCTAAGACTCCTAGGCTTGATCTAACAATAAGATATGACCGATATGAAGCCCGTCACGAATGACTTACTCCAAAATCGACGATTCTAAAGAAGGAGCTAGAAAACACGACGAAACGATCGAAAACGAAAGCGACGGAGATGAAAACCACACATGAGGAGAAAATCCACCAAAGCATATAATATAATATAATAAAGCCAGATACATGAAAACCAGTTGTTACATTCTCCCCAACTTAAGAAAAATTCCGTCCTCGGAATTTCCCAACACTCACGTGTCCGGGAACAAAAGTGGGAAACGCTCTCGCATCTCATCCTCATTCTCCCAAGTAGACTCTCCAGGCGAGCCGTGTCTCCACATCACCCTCACAAGATTGGCAAACTTGTTCCGTAGTGACTTCTGACGCCTGTCCAGAATCTGCACTGGCTGCTAGTCATACGTCATATCAGGGCGAACGGTAATCTCCGAGAAATCCACAGCATGAGACGGGTCGCTAATGTATCGACGAAGCTGCGACACATGGAAAACATTGTGAACTCCTTCCAAAGATGGAGGCAAGGATAAGCGGTAGGCTACCTTGCCAACTCTCTCCAGAATATCAAACGGTCCAATGTATCGCGGGCTCAACTTCCCTCGCTTCCCGAAGCGAATCACACCACGATTCGGGGAAATCCTCAGAAACACATGATCGCCCGGCTGAAACTCCAAAGGACGGCATTTAGCATCCGCCCAATGCTTAAAATGGTCCTGAGAAATCCTCAACCTCTCCCGAATGTTCCTGACAACGTCCACAGCCTCCACAATCATCTCAGGTCCCAACAGCTCCCGATCACCAATGTCATCCCAACTCAATGGCGATCGATATTTCCTCCCATAAAGAGCGGCGAAAGGCGCCATGCCAATACTCGCCTGGAAGCTGTTGTTGTAAGAAAACTCCACCAGATGTAGATGGTCCTCCCACGAACCCTTTAAATCCAACATGCATGCCCTCAGCATGTCCTCCAAGATCTGAATCGTCCTCTCGGACTGGCCATCCGTCTGCGGATGGTACGTCGTGCTGAAACTCAGACACGTACCCAAACTCTTCTGCAAACTCTGCCAGAATTGAGATGTGAACCTCGTGTCTCTGTCCAACACGATATTCACAGGGACTCCGTGAAGCCGTATGACCTCCTGCACGATTCACGTTACATCACTATCTAAACTAGGAAAAGGAAATAAAAACGGAGAGTAAAAGAATTTACCTCCATATATCTCCTCGCTAGTGCCTCAGTGGACTGTCCCACTCGGAATGGAATAAAGTGCACGGATTTGGTCAATCGATCTACGATCACCCAAATCGCGTCATTCTGCTTCGGACTCCGAGGTAGTCCAGTCACGAAATCCATAGTGATGTGTTGCCACTTCCACTCCAGAATCGGAAGCGGTTGTAGCAACCCTGCCGTACGCTGATGCTCCGCCTTCACTTGCTGGCAAACCAAGCACTTGGCTACACTCCGAGCCACGCTCCTCTTCATGCCATGCCACCAATAGTTCAGACGAAGATCCTGGTACATCTTGGTGCCACCAGGATGCATAGAATACGGAGAACTGTGTGCCTCCACCATCAACTCCTCTCTAATGTCCCCAGCTGTCACACACAACCTGGCTCCAAACCTCAGCGAGCCATCCTCATGAATAAAAAAGTCAGTCCGCAGACCGGCTTCCACCTGCTCCCGAATCTTCACCAGCTTCGGATCCTCAGCCTGGCCAGCCTTGATCCGATCTACGATCGTCGACTGTATCTGCATACACATCAACGAAGAAGCCTCCCCAGGAAGAACAATCTCAACACCAGACTCGCAAAAATCCTGCTGCAATCTCCACTGCGACGTCAAAATCATCACCGCTGGAAGCCTACTCAGCGCATCAGGAACCACATTCACCTTTCCAGGGTGATACTGCAAATCAATCTCATAATCCGCCATGAGCTCCAACCATCGACGCTGTCGCATGTTGAGCTCCTTCTGAGTAAAAATATACTTCAAGCTTTTGTGATCGGTGAAAATCTTCACTATCTCACTCAGCAAGAAGTGCCTCCAAATCTTAAGAGCAAAAACAACAGCAGCCAACTCCAAATCGTGTGTCGGGTAATTCTTCTCTTGGACCTTGAGCTGACGAGATGCATAAGCCACTACATGTCCATGCTGATGCAAAACACAACCGAGACCCTTGCCAGAAGCATCGCAAAAGATCTCAAATCCACCGCTGCGATCAGGCACAACAAGAATAGGGGCAATCATCAATCTCTCCCTCAGAACACCAAAATCATTCTCACAATTACCCGACCAAACAAAAGGTACATCCTTCCGCGTCAATCTGGTCATCGGCTCGGCAATACGGGAAAATTCCTTAATGAAACGCCGATAGTAACCAGCAAGCCTAAGGAAACTCCGAATCTCAGACGCTGACTGCGGAACAGGCCACTCCCTGATGGCCCTGATCTTCTCGGGATCCACTGAGATACCATCTCCAGTCACCACATGCCCGAGAAAAGCAACTCTGTCCAGCCAAAACTCGCACTTCAAAAACTTAGCATACAACCGATGCTTCCTCAAAATCTCCAACACCGTCCTCAAGTGCGAGGCATGCTCCTCCTCCGACTTTGAATAGATCAGAATGTCGTCAATAAAGATAACGACAAACTTATCTAAAAAGTCGTAGAAAATCAGATTCATCAGATTCATGAAAACTGCGGGTGCGTTGGTTACACCGAAAGGCATAACCATAAACTCTAGTGTCCATACTTCGTCCTGAATGCTGTTTTCGGAACATCTCCCTTCTTCACCTTCAACTGCTGATAACCACTCCTCAGATCCAACTTCGAAAACACCCTCGAACCTCCAAGCTGATCAAAAATATCATCAATGCGAGGCAACATGTATTTATTCTTGATGGTCACCGCATTCAACTCCCGATAGTCCATGCACATGCGACGCGAACCATCCTTCTTCTTCACCAGCAAGACCGGTGCTCCCCACGGAGACACACTAGGGTTGATATAACCCTTCTGCAAAAGCTCATCCAGCTGCTTCCGTAATTCCTCCAGCTCAGCGGGTGCCATACGATAAGGCGCCTTCAAAATCGGTTGCGCTCCCGGAACAAGATCAATAGAAAATTCTAGAGCTCGATCAGGTGGAAAACTAGACATCTCCTCGGGGAAGACGTCATCAAAGTCCCACACAACCGATGGCCTCTCCAGCTCCATCTGCATAGCCATAATCTCCACCGGCCTGGCCCGAAATCTGACAGGACCAAGCGAGCTGCTACCTCGGTTGAACTCAAACACTGGGTGTATGGGAATCTCGAATACCACCTTCTTCCTCCGACAGTCGATCGTAGCATAGAAGCTCGCAAGCCAAACCATCCCAAGGACCGCATCATAGTTGATGATGTCGTGGACAATGAAATCAGCATAAAGCTCATGTCCACAGACCACCAACGGGTAAGAATTGCAACCAAGATGCACCGAGACCATGCCATTCCCTGTAACGATATTCCAACTCTTGGAAAGAGGGGATGTCGACAAGGAATGCTTCTCCACGAAGCTCCGAGAAATAATGCACATCGATGCACCGGAGTCAAAGAGGACTCGTGCAAGAAATGTGCACACCAAAATCACCCCTACAAACAGTCTAACAATCAAGCCCTAGTCTAGCAAACAACCATATGCAAGCAAATAACATAATCTAACAAATAAAACTAGCTAGGAAAGTAACAGCTAGATTGAGGATTACCTGCGATAACCTCATCCACAGCCTCGCTCTCCACAGCGGTCATCAAAAAAGCCTGCCTCCTCGGCGGAATAGCCTGCTGAAAAGCCTGCTTCTGTGGAACAAGAGCTGCTCCACGTCCAGCAGGAACAGACGCTCTCTGCTGCAACGGCTGTGCTGCAACAGGTGCCCTCCACAGCTGATTTGCATGCCGACAATCCTTCGCGACATGAGAAGCATTACCACAAACCAAACACTGGCACAGAAACTTCTTACACTGATTCTTGAAGTGGCCAGGCTTGTCGCAGAAATGGCAAGTCTTCTGAATAGGCCCGCCTGGCCTCTTGAACTGCACCGGATGATTAGGCTTGAAACCAGGCCTAACCACCGCTCTGGCATACTCCATAGGCATCTTCCCAGCACCAGAAACATGTCCTCTCCTCTGACTCAGGTTCAGCTCCTGCCTCCTCGCAGCGACCAGAACCTTCTGATAAGAGTCCAGATCAGAGGAAGACACAAAACTCTGAAGCTCCAAAGCAAGTCCCTGCAGGAACCTCTGAGCCCTCTCATCAGCATCCTGCACCATCTTCGGTGCGAACCGACTCAGCTTAGTGAACTCTTGGTGGTACAGGTCAACCGTCAAGCTTCCTTGCTTCAGATCAATAAAGCGCTGCAGCATCTCCTTCCTAGCAGCCTTCGGAAAGAACTCCTCATCAAACCTAGACTTAAAGGTAGCCCAAGCTATCGGCTCCACCAGCATCTTCTCTTCCGCATCCCACCAGTTCCGAGCATTATCCTTGAGTTGCCTCTTCGCCAAATCAACCCATCCAGCCGGGGTGATCTTGGCCATCTTCAAGTTATCCTCAATGTTCCGAATCCACTCATCGGCAGCCAGAGGACCCTCAGACCCATCAAAATATGCGGGACCCAGCTCCCGAAATTGCTTCGCTCCCGGCTCGGAGCAAGGGGCATCCGGAAGTGCACGGGCAGCTAGAGCAAGTGGAGCATTCTGGACTTGCAGGAGCATGCCCTGCTGCACCTGCATCATCTGAAGCATCATCCACATCATCTCTCCATTGGTGGGTTCCCGCTCAGGCTCCTCGTCATGAGGGGACGCACCACTACCTCCACCACGGGTGAATCGCCTTCCTGCCATCTAATGACACAGAAAACGAAGCAGATTAGACTCATAGCTTATGACTCAGACGTCGAACTTAGTTTATTGGACATTCTAATATTATTATCGTCATTCCGATAATCGCAGTTACAGAAGGACCTGCACGGGCCACCAACAAAACCTGTCACGCCCCGCTTCCCTGAAATGGAGGCGAGACGTGAAAAGGTCCGTATGAGAGTGGAGCTGTGAAGCCCCAAACCCGATAAGCGTCAATAAAACATAAGCAGGTCCCTGTAACCACAAACGGAACAACAATAATAACACAAGAGAGACAGAAATAAAATCTCAAATCTCAGAATTTGTCCAACATGAAAATTAAGTTCAACATCCAGAAAATCCACCAGGCTAAAAGAAAGAGTCTAAAGGCCCAGAACAAGGCCAACAAAAGTATAGGTGCTACGCACCGACAACAAAACAGTCTAAAACAAAAGGGGAAAGCTCAACGAAGACACTAGGACTGGTCCCCAGTGTCCACGTACTCCTCACCAAACACAAGCTCGGGCTCGGCGTCAGCAAACACCTCGTCCTCAACAATGAACTCAGGCTCAGGATCTAACATGTGTCACCCAAAAAAGTAAAGGGGCACATGTCAGCAAGTCTAAAACACTTGGGCAAGGAAACTGAAAGTAAGGCAAACTAACAACCTAGCAGTTATAGTATGCATGACATGGCAGTTATGGTATGAGTGCACAAGTAAGACATGGTGAAACAATAAGCACAAGAGAACAATTATCAGGACAAGTCAAGAGTAGCCAAGCTACTAACAATCTCAATCTTTTCACTAGTCACGTTTCACGTTGTTTGTAGATGTTTACGCCTTACAGCTGAACGGTTTGACATTCACACTGATTGGCCGCTTAACACTACCCCAGAACCCAGAGTTTACGCCTTACAACTGCAGTTGCTGATCGGGCAGACTCCCAGTTGAATGGCCGCTTAACTCTTACCCCAATACCCACGTGTAAACGTGCCAAGGTCCATGTACACGAGCTCAGTAAATGAGCCAGGGTTGCCCTGCACAAGAGCTCGTTTTCTGGATCACAACCAGGAGCGTATTTCATTTGGCATAGGGGTGCACCTAGCCTCAATCATTTCACAAGGTGTAGCGGAGCTACGTAATCACGGGAACACTTAAAGGATGCAATGACATGACAATTAATTTGCGTACCATTAATGGAAATTAAACATGACATGGTAGTTGTGCAACATGATAAAGGTCGGTTCTAGCTTCGTTGTCAAGCTAGTTCCTAAAATTGCGCCTAGGCGAGTATCATTTCGTCGCCTAGTCTCTTTTATGCCTACAACAAGCAAATGGCCTAAGACATGGCCCAAAACCCTAAGTGGCAAGTTTCACTTGCCTAGCACCGAGGATGACGATCAACGAGGCCGTCACACAAAAGCTAACTACGGCGATGAGATCGCTGCCATGGCAAAACAATCATTAGAACAACATCTAACCTAGTTTTATTAGGGTTTCACAAAAACACAATGGGTTATGAAAACATTAAGAGATCGATTTATTACCGTATAGGAGAGGAAGAATGATGCCGAGCAAGCACGACAACGGAAGAAACGCTCCGGGGAACCTAGGGTTCAGATCTGGAATGGATGGGGAAAATATGGAGAAATGGGGTTTTGGGGATTTTTGGGGGTTGGAGATGGCCTAGGGCATGGTGGTAGACCAAAATGGAGAGGGAAACTCCAAGGGAGGAAGGAATGGCTTGGGGAAATGTTGGAGAGTGATTTGGGGAAGAAGGAGGCTCAGTAAATGAAAGAGGGATGAAAGAAATCGTGGGTGGGGTTTAAATAGGGAGTGCTGGCGGCTGCCCAGAAATTAGGGTTTCGACACTGATTCGTCGGTCAAAGAGCAACCACTGACCGACTAGTTTGGGAACTAGTCGGTCGGTTGACCAACGTAGACCGACTAAGTCCAAACAGTAACTCCTGTACAAAAATAGGATTTAGATTTAGTCGGTCAAAGAACAACTACTGACCGACTAGTTTCTCATCTAGTCGGTCGATGAACGTTCTTAGACCGACTAAGAATGAATAGTACTTGGTATCAAAAATGATCATAGAGCTAGTCGGTTAAAGAACGATTGCTGACCGACTAGTTTGCAACCTAGTCGGTCGACCAATGTTCTTAGACCGACTAACGATAAACAGTAACTCCTGAGAAATTAACAAAGCCAACTAGTCGGTCCATGAAGGTTTGCCGACCGACTAAATCGTCATCTAGTCGGTCGGTTCCCCTTCTTACACCGGCTAACGTGCACAGAAAGTTCCGAAATGAAGCGCGTAGCTCCGTGATCGATTCCTAAGACTCCTAGGCTTGATCTAACAATAAGATATGACCGATATGAAGCCCGTCACGAATGACTTACTCCAAAATCGACGATTCTAAAGAAGAAGCTAGAAAACACGACGAAACGATCGAAAACGAAAGCTACGGAGACGAAAACCACACATGAGGAGAAAATCCACCAAAGCATATAATATAATATAATAAAGCCAGATACATGAAAACCAGTCGTTACATTAGAAGAGGGTGAATATTGTTTATCAAATAGACTAATTCTCTAGAAAATTCTACCTAAGATATTAATAGTTATCCAATTAAACCTTCATCAAAATAATATTTAAAATCAAGCATAGAGAGAGACAACTGCAAACATAATCAATTGCCCTACTTCAGGCACACTTGATATACGTCTAGCCACACGTCCTCTCAAGGAAAAATCTACTAAGACATTTCAAATGGAATAAAGATTACATCACGTATTTTACACCACACTCTGGCGAAGGATCAAGACACCTCTCCTCAGGAGAGAAAATACACCCACACTTAAGTGAGAAATATTTACAGTACAATTTTACATATAGCCTTAGGTTGAAGCTCTTGTATTGATGAAGTGTGGCTATCATGTTGATCTCTAAATGGCGTTATAAATGAAGTTTTTGAGATCAAAAGTTGGCAAAGGAAAATTTTGAAAGACTTTGTGAAGCAAGGCCAAAGAAAGGGTTTTATTTTGAAAGAATTAAGCTCAAAAACAATTTTTCTCTTGAAAATTTTCTTCTTAAATGTTCATAAATTCATAGGAATAAGTGTTGAATAACCCTCTTGGACTCAAATCCGATTTAAATAGATTACTAAAAAGTCCCTCCATGTTACTGTTTGAGCCCAATGGCTAGTTACTAGTCGACTATAGTTCATGTACTAGTCAAATAGTCAATATATGATCTAATTGACTAGGCCAGTTCAGTTCAGAAGCTGTTTGGGCTCTGTTAGTTCTAGTCGAATAGGTATTGGTTCTAGTCGACTATGCAATTATATAAACAGAATTTTTGACCTTAAACTTAAGAAATAAATTTTAAAAATATTTTAAAACATTTATAATGTAAGTGTGTGTGATTCAAAAAAACTTTAACTTACTATAAATACAAAAAAAATAAAATTACATCATTTTATATTTATACTTTAAAACTCTTTGATGCAAACCTGAAGTTCATCCACTTGTCTTAGTTGCTTTAAATTCCGTAGCCTTTGTGGACCCCACACATCATTGAATTTCATCATACAACATATATACATATGAAATCATTACTACCTAATATATTTGCTCATAAGCAAAACAATCATGGGGTCACTCAATATTAAATATAAGAAACCATGGTCTTACAAGAAACCATCATACAACATATATACATATGAAATCATTACTACCTAATATATTTGCTTATAAGCAAAACAATCATGGGGTCACTCAATATTAAATACAAGAAACCATGGTCTTACAAGAAATCCACACATCCTGAGAAAGTTTCATGTGATATGAGATATTCAAGGATGACATGACATTCAGATTCAAAGAGTTAGCATAATAGATAATATAGCAGATCCACTTATGAAGGCCTTTGCACAAAACAGACTGGAATGTTTAGTGGATAATATCAGTATGAGATACTATTATAATTGGCTATAGGTACGAATGAAAGATGTTAGAGGAAGTGCCCTTCGGACAATTATTATAATTATATACAAAAATATTGTTCAAAATAATAATATGCTATTTGGTACTCTTTATCTATGTAATTCTCTTGTTCTCTTATGTGTATGACATTTTTTATATCGCATGAGTAAAGTCCTTAGAGATGTGTGTTGAGTATTGTACTTCTCCCTACTTGGTGTTAATGATGAGTAAACATAAATACTTATGACTAATCCCTTATTTGCAGCTAATCCATTGCTTAAACATGTCATGAAAATCAATTAGCAATGGATGTCACTCAAAGATCAATAAAAGCATGAAACGTGGATTAGATGATTAAAGATGGTGATTGAAGCTCCTAGAAGACTTCAAGCTCATACTTTGGATAGAAGAGAGACTTCTACAAAATGTAATCTTTCTATTCTATTCTAGTATGTAGATTAGGAGTAGAACTATGTTGGTGCATACACACATCTTCATTCTGTCCTAGGAAATCATTAGATCACATTTATTTAGACTCCATTTCATATTTTCAGGCATGTATGATTTCTACAGGTGACTGCTGAACGATTTATAGTCGCCTGTATCAAAACAGTCGACTGTGATTTGTTCTACATTCGCCTGTTATGCACATACTTAATCAATTGATTTTTGGGCCTTTTAGCTTGACTCCTTCAGGCGACTGCTGTACAAAATACAGGCGCTTGTCCAAGCTACAGTCTCCTGTGGTTTGTTAACCAGTCTCGTGTCTATCTTCAGCCCAAAGGTCACTTTCATTTTCATCTGGCCAGTCGACTGATGTTGTATTGACAGTCACCTGTCCAAGGCATAGTCGACTGTCAATGCTTAAACAATAGTCTGTTTATGATTCCTCTGTAGACTCTGCTCTCTGGAAAGTTTCTAGTTTTAGTGACATTCGACTGATGTTGTATTGATAGTCGCATATCCAAGGCACAGTCGACTGTCAATGCTTCAACAGTCGTCTGTCTAAGATTTCTCTGCAGACTTTGCTCTATGGAAAGTTTCAGGTTTTAGTGACAGTCGACTGATAGGCGCCTGTGTGTTCCAAGTCTTTCCAAAACTTTCTGAGATTTTCTCAGCTTGTCCATATTACGACCAGACGCCTGTAGAAGGATTTACATTTGTATGTTAGTTTACAGGCGCCTGTCTTCTCTTTATCAGTCGACTGTCCTACGTGGTAAGTTACCATTTGAATTCTCACCTACCCTCTGACACAGTGTAGCAGTCGACTGTGTTTTGTTCAACAGTCAACTGTCGACTGTGTAAATTCTATCTGTTGACTTTTTCTCCATAGATTTCAAAGGGGGGTTTGGGAATTCTGTTTGGAGGTTTTGGAGAACCTATAAAGAGAGCTCCTACTGTTCCATTGGGGGTTACTCAAGTGACTCAACTACTCAAGCAACTCATTTTCTTGATCAAAGCTCTCAAATCCAAAAGCCCTAGATTTCCAATCTTATTCTCTCTTGCTCTCCAACCTAGAATCAAAGTGATAACCTCTAGGCAATTGGTGGTTACAAGCGAAAGGGCTTTTCTCTCTGTCAAAAGAGACCTCAGCACACAACACACTTGCTCCTTCAAGTTCTACTTCAAGGCATAGGTGATTGTAAGTGTTGCTATTTCATTATTTCATATCTTTCGATATTAGTTTAACTCTCGGATTGTGAGAGTGGTTTGCTTGCTCCCAAGTTGTGGGAGTCAAGGACAACGATTGTGTTTTGATTTCACTTGTAGGGTTGCTACAAGTGGGTTTAAAGGAAACCTCAAGTTAGGGTTCTAACTTAAGTATCCGATTGTATCCGGGTAGAAGGGGCGTAGGATTACCAGGAACAAGTCAAGAGTTAACTTGGGTAATTCGAACCCTTGAAACATCCTTGTGTTAGCATTTTTTCAATTTGGGTTTATTCACATTCCGCATTAATTGTTGGTTAGAAATTTAATTTTGTATAACTATTGTTTTAAATTGTATAAACACTATTCAATCCCCCTTCTAGTGTTTTCCTCATAGCTAAGGTCCTTACAATTGGTATCAAAGCATTGGTTTATAGCTATAGCATCCAACAACAACAACGTTCCTCCACCGATTTCGTACAACAATCACGACCGTGATGATGCATCTACCGTCTTCGAAGGACAATCAACGGTTCATCCTCCGCATTTCAATGGTACGAATTTCGGCTATTGAAAATGCCGGATGGAGACGTTTCTTAGGAGTGCTTCTCTTTGGAGAACCGTCCACAAGGAATACGTTGAACCCTCCGAAGAGGATTTTAACAAATGGACTCCCTCCGAGAAGTCTACCGAAGTAAACAATGCCAAGGCAATGAACGCTCTTTATTATGCATTGGATCCGGATGAGTTCAATAAGATATGCACATGTAAGGTGCATATCAAATACGGAACCATCTAGTCATTACCCACGAGGAAACGAACAAGGTAAACTTGTCTAAATTATATGTTGCAATACAAAACTTCGATATATTTCATATGCAAGATAATGAGAGCATTGCAATGATGTACGGTCGTTTCACCGACATCACCAATGAACTTGAAGCTCTTGGACAAGTTTACATGTAACGGCCACTTTTCTGGCATACATATTTAATACGTACTTTGTTACGTACCTTGTTATGTGTATATTTTGTGTTTGATTTTATTTATGTTTTTCCATAGCTCTAACGCGTGACCGAACCCCGTATTCACGACCCTCTCGGAGGCGCGATCGCTCCGATATTTTCTTTACAATTTTTGGATGCCTAGGGGTGAAATTGTAAAATCTGATTATTAATATTAGTATTACTGTTTGTAACTAAAACTTTGAATTCAAACTGTAAATAATAATATCAAACGTTATAATTTTTACTAATTAATTATTAATAATCCTAACTACCAAGCCTTTATCCCATGTAACCCCCCACGACCCTCTCTATCTTCAAGCCCGCACACTTGTGCATGCGGTTAACCCCTCTCTCCCCTCTCACTCACGTCGCCCCCATGCAAGTGCACGTCGTGCATTTCTCCGAAATCACAACTGCCCATCCTCGTTCTCCCCTCCTCTCTCTTATTCTTCTTCTTTCTTTTAAACCCCTGTGCACACCCCCTCTCCCCTTCAAAATGAAACCCAAGCCCAACTTCACCTCTCCGATCACTCCTCCCTCTCCTCCGCCATCCTCGCCCGCAGCATTCCCAACGCCCTCGGCCTCACCTCCGTCATCCAACCTGCCGTTCGCCACCCCGAAGCCTTGCAGCCCTCCGCCATTTCCCCAGCACGCACACTCGCCGGGACCTTCGGCCTCAGTTCACCACCGCCCCGCTCCATGGGCGCCTCCCGCACCCTGCATCCCGTCGATCTCCGTCCCTCCGACTCACCTCCGAGCAGCCCCACAGCCCAACGCCAAGCGCCGAGCACATGTAATAGTACATTAGTTAATATTATATTCATTTTATTATATAGGTTAGTGTGTGATATGTTAAATCTCAGTTCGAATGATAGTAGTATCATTTATATATGTTAGTGTATGTCTGTAATGTTATTATATAACAGTATATAATAATTGGTATTATATAATGTAAGTTATTATATGTCAGATCCATGCATGGAAACAATGGGTTAGGTGAATCTGTTTATATACGTACACATATATTTTTGTATAAACAGTTAGTTGGCTAGTACACATGAACAATACCTTCTATTAATTGTAAATAGTAAACTTTTATAAAGTAACAGTATGTTATTGATATTAATAGTATAACAGTTATTGATATTAATAGTATAACAGTAAGTTGTTTTTCCCTTTTGTGTGAACAGTACCCTATTTTAAGGACTAAAAGATATCGGTTGCTATGTTGACAGTACGAATAAATATTATAATATATGAACAGTTTGACATATTAGATAAACAATGTCTACATAGGTAGGTTTAATATTATTCTTTAGTTGATGTTAATCTAATGACGCAGATAACCGCGTCCCTCACTGCGATCATCCGAACACCTGAAATCACTTCAACCAGGCAAGTGTGCAAATTATTGCAGTTTAATACATTTTAATCGCATTTTGACTTGTTAATAAAAAACACATATGCAACATGTTTATTAACTAACCATTTAATTTCTTACTCTGAAATGCCTTATATGGCATAAATTATTATGCTGATAATTAACATGATTCATGCCTCACATCATGTCGTACACATTGTTAGAATTTAATCTTTGATAGATTAAAACTGCTTAGTATTATGGACATTGATGGAACATCTTGAAAGAACTTGAATTTGTGAATTTGTGCATATTGATAGGCTGGCTCGTGTTCGAGCACAACATTCGTGAACTTGTGCCCTTGATAGCGAAATCTTGAATTCGTGAACTCATGAACTTAATTAGGCTAGCTCGTGTTCCAGCACAACATTTGGGTGTGGTTATGGTTGAGCGACCACTAAGCATGCGTGAAAGGGTCCCCTTCAAGAGCACCATATATATGGTGGGTGGCGTCAATCACGATTATACTCCCGTGAGAAGGATTGATTCACTCACCATGACTTAAAGGCGTAAACCCTAGGCATAATAGAAAACAAATGCACGGAACTTAATTTGATTGTCGTTCTCCACTTGCACACGAGAATTGCCATGTTTATAACTGATTTACTTTAATATCTTTAAAACTCCATGCTCATAATTGCTTCGCTTTAATTCCCTAGAAATTCCATGTTCATAATTGTGCTGCTAATTAAATGTATAACTGTGACATTAGAACTGCTAACATCCTTTAATCTGTTTTAATATTTCGAACACCTAGCCTTGGATCATCTCGCCTCTTACTTCCCAGACCCTTGCTGACATACATTCATGTTTTTGGAATGTATGTCAGATCACGAGACAGAGTACCAGGAGCAGGAGTTGTTTGAGATAGTTGACTCAGTCAACCAGGAGTTTGTTGACCAAGAGTCGTCCTGCGGAGGACTAGAGACTGTTCTGTTGCTATTTCTTTTAGATTTGCTTTGGCAATTTGTAGTAGGGTATGTTTCCTTGTTGTAGTCCCTTTGGCCATGCTGAGGCCCTGTTGCTTTTATTTCATGTACAAACCTCTAAATGTAGCTTTTGAATGAATGAATATTCTGTTGTTTTGATTGCATGCAAGAACCTGCGATGTTATTGTCACAGATGCTTAGTGAACTCGAGCTTCACTGCTCCAGTTCATGCAGACCTTCGTAATGTTCTCGCTTCCATCACCTTTGGGAAGTGGGACGTGACAGGTTTTAGTGGTGGCCTATGAAGGTCCGTGTATTATGCAAAATTCAGAACAATAGAATGCTATCATTAGCCAAAATGTCTAGAATTACCTCGTACGAAAAATTTATCCGAGTTCCTTGTCTAAGCGTGGTAGGGAGATCCAACACCAAGATTATAAAAAGATTTAGTTAGACACCCTCTCTTGTTAGTTAGGCACCCTTGATAAGATTTAGTATTATCATCTAGGGAGTCACCTTAGTGGCTTCTCACCCAGCTCTGACCATATTAGATTTTGGAGTTTCTTTTAGTTGTTCGCTTGGATTTATCAAATTTTGGGCCCAGTCAAACGAAGTGATCGTCGCATCTATGCAAGTCGAACCTGAGAAGCCTGCAATGGTTTGAGACTTCAAAGATGTATTTTTGGAAGATATTTCTGGACTGCCGCCTGACCGAGCTTCGAAATTCAGCGTCGACTTTGTGTCGAATACTCAACCGACCTTGACAATGCCTTACCATATGGCTCCTACATGACTTGCAGAGCTACGGAAGTAATTGGACTGCCTACTGCAGAAATGTTTTATCCATCCTAGCGTATCTCCCTGGGGTGCACCTGTTCTGTTGGTCAAGAAGAAGGACGGATCGAGAAGGATGTGCGTGGACTATCGGGAACTAAACAAAGTCACTATAAGAATAAATACCTGTTACCTCGCATCGATGACATCTTCGATAAACTCAGTGGATCCTGAGTTTTCTTGAAGTTGAATCTCAGGAGTGGATGCCACCAGGTGAAGGTCAAGAATGCAGACATCTACAAGACGGTTTATAGACCAAGTATGGATACTACGTGTTCGTTGTCATGCTGTTCGGTGTGATCAATGTTTCTGCGGTATTCACGAATCTCATGAATATCATATTCTACGAGTTTCTGGATAAGTTCGTTGTGACATTCATCTATGATATACTGGTCCATTCGAAGAAGGAAGAGGAGTATGCGGAACATCAACACATGCCATCAGGGACTACCCTCACTGTAATAACAAGCCGACGACTGTTGAACCTTCCAGACCTACTCAGCATGGACCACCCCGGCTCCACAACAAAAGGCTTTTGAGCAAGTGAGGCAGAATCAGCCGGGGTGTCAGGCATCCGTCATGACAATCGCAGAGGCTGAGACTGTTGAGCAAGTGATTTCAAGTAATGGCTGACTTTTCCTTTATAGCACTTATGGTATAGGTATAGTAGATCCATTAGTATTAATTGTGATGTTCGCAGTGTTTATATAGATAATGTGTGTGGGCCTATGTGTGTGGATCTTTGCATCCCACTCATGTATGAGTGTGCATACCGTTAGTATATTAGTATATTATGGTTGTCTATTATGTTATATATGCATATGCGGTATTATACGTGATATCTATATAGTTGTATGTAGGGTATTATAGTGTTATATTTATACATATATATGTGGATAGCTACATCACTATAGGGATATCTGTACGTATTAGAATTGGTGTTTGACTATCTACTAGGGGTGTATGTATTTTGATGTACTTGTCAATGTTTGAAATTGTATGCTAGTAAGGTTATGTGTTTATTGAGTGTAATGTAAATGATATTGGGTGTGTTTATAGTTGGGTGTATATATGTATTGTATGATCTATATATATTAGTGCGTATGTGCATGTGCTCATACCTGGTTAAGTATGTGCTTAGCTATATATACCTCTACTTATGATATAGTACGAATGCGTGAGTCTTACATATAGTAGTAGGGTTATAATATTGTATGGTATTGCTTGCCCCTACGTGATGATGTATGTGAGCGTATTTTGATGTATACTAGGAGGTATGCATGATTGTATGTTTGTAACTATGTATGAATGTGTATATGTAGTAGTATACTACCTTTATGTAAATTACTATGGTTGTGCATACTTGTGTGAACATATAGTATGTTTGGCTATGTTTTCTATAGATAAGAGGTAGGGGGTGTGATAGTGTAAGTATGGATATATGTGAAAGTGTATGCACATGAGTGTGCACTACTTTTGTTATAATGTATGTATGCATGAATTAGAGTAATCTTAACGTCTAGGTCTGGCCATCCTTAAGTTGGCTTTACTCAAGAAGTCAGATGACCGATTTGATTTTAAGGTAGGTAGGTTCTAGTGGCCTAGTGCCATATAAGTAGGACATTTTTGTTTTGTATATGGTGTAGTGTATTATGTGCATATACGTATATAGTGATATGTATTATGTGAGGTGTATAGTGTATTATCCAGTGTGTGAAGCAATTGTATATTGAAGTGTTATTTGACTGAATATGATTATCCGATAGTGAAGAATCAGAGAACGAAATGGACTTGGAAGAAATGGCACAAATGGCGAAGAAGTTCCAACGCTTCTTTCGAAAAGGTAATTTCCTTCCAAAAAATAAATTTGATTCCACTAACAATACTTCATCTCTTTGTTTTAAGTGTAACAAGCAGGAACACATCAAGGTGGATTGCACAATGCTTAGAAACAAAGAAAAGTGGAAAGCTTCAAAATACCACAAGTCCGATAAATACAAGAAGGATAAGACGAAAGGACTTGTTGGGACGTTCGTTGATTCAAGCGGAGATTCCTCAAGTGAATCCAAGGATGAAAAGGGTGAAAGTGCCCATATGTGTTTCATGGCCCGAGAAGACACACTCTCTGATGAGAGTGATAGTGACATCGATGAACTCGAGGTAACTGTAGATGAACTTCATATTGCTAACAAAGAATTATTTTCTAAGTATCAATCTCTTATACTTAGATATACTATACTAAAGAAATCAAATGTTAGCAAATCATCCATGCTATGCATTATCAACAATGACACCATTGTTGATACACTTACACTTGAGAAAGCCACTTTGGTTTCTCAAAATGACATCTTGAGAAATGAGGTGAATTCCCTCAAATCCCAACTAGATCAAACTTATCCTAAAGATAGTATTGATCTAGCTTCACATAATACACAATTGGATTTGAGAATGATTCTCTTAAAACCCAAGTGCACGAGCTCAAAACACGTCCCACCTTGGATACCAATATTTCTCTCTTAAGGAGAAATATGAGCTCATGTCTTCCCAAGTTAAGAGATTTAACAAAGGAAAAGGGCAATTGGATGAGTTGCTTACACACCAATTTCTGGCCACACATCGTGTTGGACTTGGTTATGTGGAAGCAAATGCATCCAAATCTCGCACCTCCACTATTGGTGTAACTATAGATTTTGTGAGGCCATCCTCCGGTGCATCCACAAGTGGTGTCCAAAACACTATTGGTAGCAAACCTACCAAAAAGGCCACCACTTCACAATCTCTTCCTTTTGGCAAGAAACCCACTTAGGGTGGAAACCAAAAAAAGGTCATGCATATATGTACGCTAACTCTCATTCACGTAGGAAATCTCCTACTTCACATGTGGACACTAATGACACTTTTTATGCTCCACACCCACGGACACATGTAAACCCACACATGAGAAATACTCATGCACGTGCCTTTACACGTTCATATGTTCATACACATCATTCTTTCATATATGCTTATCCACCTCATGTTATACGTGTTCTATATGTTGCATATTACATGCATGCTCCTAAGTTTACATCCAACCCATATATGTCTAATGCTTATCCACTTCCATCTTCATATGCTAGAACTCATGCTCCTAGGAAGCACGCACCACATAGAACTCAATCGAATGTGCATGCAATTAGGAAAAGGATACCCAAAACATACACAATTTCGGGTCCTAAGAACACTAGCATAATTGATAGGAATGCTTATGTTGACTCCTATTTTAGTGATGTAATAAATAGTGGTAATTATGTTGGGAAGCGAAAGTCCACTTGGACTTGGCTTCCAAAGGGCTAATCCCCTTGGACCCAACAAAGCTTGGGTACCATAAGCTTATGGTATAGTATGTAGGTACACAAGAAAAAGAAAGAGAGCAATAAAGTCGTATTGTCTTTAAAAGGAAAGGATGGATACTCGATATTGATTGCTCCAAAAACATGATGGAAGATCCCACATTTCTCTCCGAAGTGATTAGCATCAAGGATGGTGCAACGACCACTTTTGGAGGTAATCAAAAGGGAACCATCATTGGAGTAGGCAAAGTCGGTAATCTTTCCAACCCACTTATTACACATGTCTATTTAATTAGTGGTTTATGTCATAATCTTATCTCCATTAGTCAACTTTGTGGCAAGGGTTACAAGGTTAACTTTGGAGAGGGTATGTGTAAAATTGTAGATATTGATTCACATATTCTATTTACCGGTATTAAGCATAAAACATTTATTATTTGAGCTTGTCTAAAACCATAGAACATTGCTTAGTTGCTAATGCAAATGAAAAACTATTATGGCATCACCGTTTTGGTCATGTTCATTTTAAGTATTTATATAAGTTAGCTAAGCATGATCTAGTAAAAGGTTTTTCGAAAATTGTTTTAGTAAGAAAAACTTTTGTGATTCTTGTCAAAGAGGTAAACTAAGTAAATCATCTGTCAAACTTAAAGAAGGCAAAACTTTTAAGAGGCCCCTAGAATTACTTCATCTAGATTTATTTGGGCCAACTAGAACCGCCTCTTTAGGTAATGCTCATTATGGATTAGTTGTCGTTGACGATTTCTCTAGATTTACTTGGGTTTCATTTTTAACCAATAAAAATGAAGCTTTTGAAGAGTTTACTATATTTGCAAAGAAGATTCAAAATTTCTTTGGATCCACCAATATCACTATTCGTAGTGATCATGGAGGAGAATTTCAGAATGAATTTTTCACCAAGTTCTGTGATGACAACGGGATTACTCACAATTTTTCTTTTCCTCACACACCACCACAAAATGGTGTTGTAGAGAGAAAGAATAGGACCCTAGTAGAGTGTGCCCATACCATGCTCCATAATAGTCATCTTGGACTACAATTTTGGACGGAGGTGGTGCAAACAACATGTTAAGTCCTTAATAGGATCCAAGTGAGACCCCTGTTGGATCTGGATCTAAGCCTAGAGGGGGTGGGGTTGAATAGGCTTATAAAAATTCTCATGTAACCCACGAGAAATCACATGTGGTTATAATCACAAGCAGGGTAAACAATAGACAATCACATAGTACAACAGATTTACCCTGGTTCGATCGCACTCACGACCTACGTCGAGCCCCGAAAGCAAATACTATATTAATAATGTTACATAGTACAGCCTGTAGCTAGAACACCCACTCTATACTCACCTGGCTCTAAGTATCTACACTCACCAAACTGCTCAACAAAACTAATACCAGTATATGCTTTCACTTGACTAGTCCCAACTAGCCAAGTCCCTCTTGTCTAGCACCCACCAGACAAGACCCCAAAAGTATCATAAATATGGTAAATGTTTCCCCTACAAAGATCGCTACACTACTACACAATAATAAATATAGAGTTCAGAAATGCTCAGAGTGTAGGCGTAATCGTCTCTATCAATCAGCATGTCGTCAGGTGTGCTCTGATGTAAATGTTGTCCCGATCTGAATCCTGGATCAGAAGATAGTCAACTTTGAGGTACAGGTCCAAATCTGCTTTGTAATCTTCGTGGATATGAAAACTACAGCTTCCTTGATCTTTTTGTAGCCTTGGCCTCCCACATGCTGCAACTTACTGTATGCTTCCTCAAAAAGTTGTACACAAGAAGTAGGTGGCTCTCTTTCTCAATAATTAGTGGTTTTGTTCCCTACAAAATGCAAACACAGTATCAATCGGTTGATTAAGCATGAATCAAAAAGAAAGAGTGAAACATGAGTCTTCTCTGAATTGTTTCATGTAATTTGTAGAAGCCATGCGATGGAGTCTGATTGTCGGGAAGATGTTCACAATCACAGGCTAGGCCTTCCTATGGCAGGATGTCACCTGAAGTGTCACGTCCTTGGCTTGCGGTTTAACCAGGCAACAAGATGATGACAACACGAACTTTGTCTTCAAGGATTGAGGAATTCAATTGGCAGTACGGAGATCTTATCGGTAGCCCGTGTGGTTGAAGAGGCCCGTTGTGAAGGAGACGATGCGATGACAGCTTGAAGGATGTTGCACAGGCAGCGAGACTCACAGCAACAACTTATTGATCCCATCGACAGCAAGCCTTTGGCACAAGGAAGTTGAAGCACGAAAGCAACATTCTTGGCGGCTAGTTTGATCCTCAAGGTAATCACGCATACACGGAGGTTGCTAGTGCTTGTCGACTCCTTGTGATGATGCCGCGACAACGAGGTGAGTTCGGTGACAGGGTCTTGACCGTAGGATGAGCAACTTCGACAGTGAAGACTTCGATGGCAACGTGGATGTAGTCGGCCAGTTGATGAGAGTGCCTGAGGGAACTTGCTTTTTGGCTTGAGGAGGTTTGTAGCAGATGATATATAAAAGTCTTTTGCTTTGGAAAAAGCTCTTTCTTTTGATAGGTTGATGGCTACAGACTCTTGAAGGAATTGCGACTAAAGGTAGGTTGCAACATAGGGTTTTTTTGATTAGGATTCTTTTAGGCTGTGTGTGGGTCTCTTACGTTTTGTTTAGCCGCAATGTATTTTGTTGCATCCCCAAAAATTCATCTCTCAATCATGAGGGTTTATATAGGATTGGGTGGAGATGTGTTTGGCTTAAGTAGAATCCCATGGGAATAGGAATCAAATCCCACAATGGTTGGACTTGAAATTTGTATTCAAACTTGAATTGGATTTGTATTGATTTGGCATTTGAAGTTGAATGGGATAGGGATTTGAATTTAGCACCAATTGATATGAATCAATTCAAATATATTTGAATTGATCTCTCATTATCTCTCCTCATTTGACTAAGTCCTCTTTCCTTAAGAATAGGAATTTCTCCATCACATTGACTTGGTCCACTTGCACATGAGTCTCCAACTCCTCCATCTCTTTGACTTGGTCCATCTTGTATAGCTATAAGCTCCATCTCTTTGACCAAGTCTCCAGTTGCGTATTTGCCAGAGCGACATTCCTGAAAAACATTTAGCACACACATCAGTACGTTCATAAG
This sequence comes from Scilla litardierei, assembly GCA_030789695.1. Classification (NCBI taxonomy): domain Eukaryota; kingdom Viridiplantae; phylum Streptophyta; class Magnoliopsida; order Asparagales; family Asparagaceae; genus Scilla; species Scilla litardierei. The sequence continues at coordinate 131,546,927 of CM061138.1, read as the reverse complement.
TGTTTGTCGTCAACAAACTAGAAGTCCTAGATCGTTGCATCTAACAATCTACACCTTTTGATGATGACAAACCAATACAAGATTTGAGCGATTACGATTCAAATAATACATCGTGATATGTGTGTGTAGAGTGTTGATGATGTAGGATGTATGTAGCAAGTATAACAATTATATGCAACATACAAGCATGCAACAAGTATAACAATTATATGTAACATACGAGCATGCAACAATGATGTGCAAACATACAAGCATGCTGCCCCTATTTTCGTGTCCCCTAAAAATTCATTAATGCTCCCTCTTAATCAAACATTCATATTTTTGTTAGCATTACAAGTATCACAACACAAGTACCAAGTAGTACCACATAATACCAAATACCGAATATCAAATCTTTCCCAATTTTCTCCCCCTTTGTTATCATCAAAAGCGTATTTATGAAGACAATAAAATATTACATGCAAAAATAAATTATTATAGATTGTAGCTAGCACTTGCATGTATTCTTTTTGGCTAAACACTTCAAGTTCAATGAAAATTATAATTTAGACTTCAACCCATTGTGTAAGGGTGATACTTAAAATATTGAAGTACAAAGGGAGATTCATTCATGAAGATCAACCAAAACCAATCCACATTTTCCATTTAACATGAATATCACCTAGGATTGATTTTTCCCACCTCATTAAAAATGAGTTCAAGTTACCACACCTCAAAACATAGCCTATAAGGACTCTTAGATGTGAGGGTGGCATTTCTTGATGAGTAAAGGACACCAACGATAAAGATTACCAATAAAGCTTATGTTGGGTACTCGTGGGTAGTGTACTTGCCACAAATTGTATCCATTTTACATACTGAGCATTATTCATATCTTTTTCATTTTTGTCGCATTAACAACAATTCTTTTTTTGCTCAATTTTTATCCATGGCAATAAACATCATATCCCTTAGATTATTCAGTTTTTATTAACCTACATTCACTTTCCAATATTCATAAAAAGAATTTCCAAATGTACAACAAGTTTAATATTCGTGGAAGTGAGCATGTAGGTATAGAAATCAAATCATTCATTTCATAAAACATGGCATAGCTACTAAATAGAGTTTAACATGCGCATGTAGCTATAACAATAATACAATGATTTCTACATGGATATGCATGAGCATTCAATAGTACCACTTATAAATATTCATAAGAGGTAATTCATTAAGCACCAATTTTTTTTGGTTTTTCATTTTTTAAATATAATCAACTAAAGTAAACTAGAATCAAACACACACGCATACAAACACGAAATAAATCAAGTACACATAAAATCTATGAAGGTATGCATTGAATTCAAAAAGGGAGAAAACATATACCTTTGCATCGTCATTTGACTAAGGAGCTAAACAATGGAACTTTCAATTCATCGCCCCTCGCTAAATCTCTATCGTACCTACACGGTAGATGTTATGTGTAACCTTGGAATCTAACAAGGTCCACTCATATTAGACATCAAATTTTTAGGAACCCACACTTGTTTAAACTTTATGTTCGTGTTTCTAAACTTACAATAATACGATGTGTGACCAACACTATCACGAGTAAAGTACTTCGTATAAACATTTTCAGCAATAGTATGCACTTTGTGGATTTTCTTAAACTTAGGCTTTTCAATATTTTTCAAACCAAAACCAAGTCCTCGTCTATTATTGCCATATAATTGATTTTCACGTATGGTATCCAACGAATGTTTACCAATTGAAAATTTCCTTAATGACAATTCTAGACTAGTGACTTTAGATTTTAATAAAGCATTTTAATTCATAATCAAAGTGCATTTACTTATAAAAGCTTTCTTATTGTCCTCTTCATTCTTTTTCATAATTTTCAGCTCGTTATTTAGCATGCACAATTTATCATTAAGCTCTTTAATCATATAATCTTTTTCAGTTTCAATCTTAATTAAATCTTGCTTAAGCATGCTAACATTATTCAATAAAGAAGGACAAATAAGACAAATAGCTTTTTCATGCAACCTAGAGCTCTCTATTTCCAACAGAGCAATGGTAGAATTACAAGAAACAAGTTTTTCTTTCAATTCATTTGTTTCATGAAACATGTCGCAATTTTCTTGTTGTAGTTCACCGTTAGAATTTTTAAAAACTTCTAATGTGGATTCACGTTTTTCTAGAGTAGATTCTAGGTTGTCAATTTCATCTTGCATATCATTAATAGTACATTTTTGCTTATCAAGTTCAGCTTGCATTTCATTACACAAATTCAGATGATCAACTCTTTTAGTATAAGATGTTACCTCATCGTGTTTTCCCATCAAGCAGACGAAGGAGTGCACAGCTTCATGCTCCTCATCCTCATCCTCAGCTTCGCTGTCCATGTCCCACATTAGCACCTTGGCATTTCCTTTCTTCTTTGCAACATTAGCTGTTTCTTTTGTGCAATGCTTCATATAATGTCCTTTCATGTTGCATTTAAAACATGTGACTTGGTCAGTAGCAGTCTGCTCAGAAGATTTTTTAGCAGAATTAAAGTTATTGGAAGAATTAAACCTGTTTGCATTTCTGCTCTTCTTTGAGGAGTTCTGATGAATTTCCTGAAATTTCTGACCATCAACGCCATCTCCTCCTCATCATCCTCGACATCTTCTCTAGCTTGAAGTCCTAGTGGTTTTGCTTCTTTTTTCTTCGTCTCTGGTTTCTCTCTAGCCTCTATATTCTGCAACTCAAGCTCGTGGGACATTAAATTACCTATCAAGTCCTCTACCCTCATCTGAGATAGATCTTTCGATTCTGGGATGTCAGTGACTTTAGGCCTGAACGAGCTTGGCAGTGCCTTTCAGATTTTTCTTACCTGTTCAAGGCTAAAGTATGGCTTACCGAGGGAACTAGACTTGTAGACGATATCGGTGAACCTTGCAAACATCGCTGAAATAGATTCTGATGGTAGCATGCAAAGCACTCGTACTCTGTACTCAGCAAGGGAAGTCTAGGCTCCCTCACCTGTGACGTTCCCTCATGCGTCACCTCCAACGTATGCCATATTTCATGCACAGTTAGACAATATGAGATACGATTGAATTCAGATTTATTAAAGAACAAATGAGTGCATTCATGGATTTATTATTCAAGGAAAATCGTTTTTTATCATTGTCAGCCAATTTATCTTCAGGTTTTAACATTTCAGTATCTTGAATTTTAATCATGGGAGGACTATGACCTTTTTCAACAATATTCCATATATTATAATCAACAGCTGTTAAGTAGATTTTCATTTTAGATTTCCAATAAGCATAATCTACACCATTAAATCTAGGGGGTCGTGATATGGACTGACCTTCAACAAAAGCATAATCAATGGAATTCATAGTCAATCTAGGCTAGATCCTATAATATGCTCTGATACTACTTGTTGGATCTGGATCTAAGCCTAGGGGGAGGAATAGGCTTATAAAAATTCTCGTGCAACTCATGAGAAATCACACGCAGTTATAATCACAAGCATGGTAAACAATAGGCAATCACAAATATATAACAGATTTACCTTGGTTCGATCGCACCTACGACCTACGTCCAGCCCCGAAAACAAATACTATATTAATAATGTTACCTAGTACAGCCTGTAACTAGAGCACCCACTCTACACTCACCTGGCTCTCAGTATCTGCACTCACCAAAGTGCTTAACAAAACTAATACTAGTATATGCTTTCACTTGACTAGTCCCCACTAGTCAAGTCCCTCTTGTTTAGCATCCAATAGACAAGACCCCAAAAGTATCACAAATATCGTAAATGTTTTCCCATACAAAGATCACCACACTACTACACAATAATGAATATAGAGTTCAGAAATGTTCAGAGTGTAGGCGTATTCGTCTCTATCAATCAGCACGTCATCAGGTGTGCTCTGACGTAAATGTTGTCCCGATCCGAATCCTGGATCAGAAGATAGTCAACTTTGAGGTACAGGTCCAAATCTGCGTTGTAATCTTCGTGGATATGAAAACTGCAATTTCCTTGATTGATTCGGGTTGAATATTGCATATTTAACCCCTCATCTAGCACTATTTTATGTGTAAATGATGTTTAATTGGTCTCTAATACGTTCGTATATTGAATACCATCATTTATTAGAGATATCACTTGATTTGCACACAAAGTATGAATTTTAATGGAGTATTTCTGCACTTTTTATATTTTTCATGGCTTGATCTTGATCTCACGATTCCAACGACTATTTATTTGCATTTTTCTGAGATCTGTGCTAATTACTGTGAATTTTTGAATGCAGAATACCAATTAAAAGAAGAAATACACTAAAAATACTAATATAGGTCGGCAGCCAATCCAAATCCGACACGTGGCGCTCATCTGCGCAGTCCCGCCCGCATCCAACGACATCCGCTCTTGGCAACGCGGCTTCATCGTATCCGTTGGATTGAGATCCAACGGACGTGGACGAAGCAGAGCTGATTAAACAGCGGTCGACGTGGGCTAATATGATCCGTAAATTGGCGATCCGACGGTCTTAAATCATCCCGCGAAATGAAATCGGAGCGGATACGTGGTCGCATCCCGGCCGTTGCGCGCAAATCCAACGGATGACGGCGCTCTCAAAACGCAGCGGGCGGGCGCGACTTTACAGGACACTTGGCGGCCCTGGATGTGATCCCGCATGGCATCCGACGGTGCAAAGCATTCGAAGCTGCGTAGCGATGCACAGCGGAAGCGGGCGACGTGGTTCATTACTCACCGTTGGATCTCAATCCAACGGATGACATCATCCCCGTAAGTTGAACTCGAGGCGGCAATCCTTATGGCGACGTGGAGATTCTATCGCTGTTGGATTACGATCCAACGGCCCTAAAATGATCCGAGCTGAGTTCGGATTAATCGTAGCGGATGCGGGCTTGCACGAAATTTGAAGAACACGAGGCATCCTCTAGAGCGATCCCGCCTTGATCAACGGTTCACATTTGCGGCAGCTGGCGGGTTTGGTTTTGATGCTATTGGGTACGGTTTTGGACCCATTAAGGCTACCAAACCCGTAATCTAATTATATAAGGTATTTCTAGGGTTTTGGGGCGTATTCTGGTGTATTCTGGCGTATTGGAGGCTCTAGGAGCCGTATTTCTCCTCTGAAAAATTCTGTAAAATTCCAGAGGCTATTCGTCTTATTTCCAGAGAGTTTTGGTGTCTATATTAGAGATTTTGTGATAAATTCTTAAACTTATACCCCGTATTTGGTGCTTTTCTATTGTATTTTGCTATTAGAATGATGTATTTTGCTATGAAACTTGATTTTTCTTGCACCATGAGTAGCTAAATTCTTATTGTGCATGGTATGGTGTAGTTAGGGGATATGATTTGTGTTCGTTTGGTTGAATATTCATTGTGCTAAATTGTTAACGTTGATAAAGTTATAGTCTTTGTTATTAAATCTTCTCTTCATTTTCCAAAAGAACGTGTTAGAGTAGATGATCACCCCACAAGGGTGAGTTTTGATTTCCCCAAAAGGGACTTTCATATCGTATTTAAAAGACTAAAACTTTAGCAAAGATCTTATTGAATTTTGTGCTTGAACCCCCAAAAGGGTATTTTCCGATGAATTGCTCCCAAAAGGAGACTTCATTGAGTTATATTGGGTATTTTCCGGTGAATTGCTCTCAAAAAGAGAATTCATTGTGTTATATTCGTCAACCAAATTAATACGACTCATGGACCCTAATGAACCCATACCATGTGCATACTTTTCATCGATATTTTCATACATGACTTTTCTTTGTTCGCATTGTTCACCACGATCAAACCCATTAAAATCATCGTCACCATAAGTGGTTTGCTTCTTTTCGTTGGATTTCTATTTGATTTAAGCTGTGGTTGCAACAGCTTTTCTCCTGAGGATTCGACATCTGGACTCCCAGATTATATTACTTGTACGGACTCTTGCACTTGAGAGAAGCACTATTTTGGGCCTACCAAGTTGTTGGCGCCGTTACCGGGAGAATGGTTTGTTACCACAGTTTATTTCATTTAGAGGACCTTCGGTGAGATCTTTCCACTTTATTGTACATAAACTTTTATTTATTTATTTATTTTTTTAGAATGGAGTATATGAATTTCTATTGCACAAACAATTGGCATGATGCAGAGTACGCTAATGCACACAAACATAGGATGGAGAAGATCAAGATCGTTAATTTTAATCAATCTGACTGTGAAGCTTTCTTTCAGGCCTGGAGGAGGTTCACAGACATAATATCGAGCTATCCGTAGCATGGGTACATAAAGAACGAGCTTATGGAGTCCTTCCTAGATGGACTACGACCACAGCTACAGGAATTCTTGGGAGTCATGACGCCGACAGAGGCGTGGAAATATATGGAGTCTCTACAAGAGAATGAAGAAACCATAAAATAGACTTCAGAGTGCGATTCAACGAAGCCTTCATGCCTTGATCAAGGGGAGCAAAGCATAGACGTACCTTTGCATGCTTTGAAAGAGGAACTTTATTTGCTTATTCAGACACATGAGGCTACATCCCATCAATTCCAAGAGAATTTCCTTGCTCGCAGTCGGTAGATTCAGAAATGCTTTGAAAATCTTACTCGATTGCCACTTGCCTAGAAGAAAGTAATGCTTTTGAAACTCAATTTCAAGAATCTAATACGAGTTTATCTTCTATTGCAGGAAAATCGAGCAAGCCGTGTCACGTTGAGGACACGAATAAAAATATCTACATGGCAGGAAGTGTGTGCAAAAGAGAGGGCGAGCTAGCAATTTTGGATGAACAGGATGAGGACACAACTAGGGACAAGGGTTTTGAGATTATCGCCATGGAGCCAGAACCATTCCCTCCTCCAGTTTTTTCCCAAAATCATTTACCCCTCTCCCTAATGACTGAGCATCATACCGAGAGTAGTGCATATCTTTCAGGGAGTAGTCGTCAACTTGCTTTAATTTATTTCAACTATTTTGATGACTACGTTTGGAATATTTTTATTAAGAAGAATCTTAGACTAAAATGGATTGACGTGACTCATCTCTTGCAGGATACATGTGAACATCTTATAGAGATGCTGGGAGTTACATTGTTGGGATCCAGTTTAGTCATTGGAGGAAAACTACTCGCCGAGGAGCGCAAGGAGCAAATTGAATAACTTCCTCCACAATTAAAGATTCGGGATCCGCCATTTGACCACGGTGTGTTCTTTCCATTAGTGTAGTTTTTATAAGCTTTCTAGGTTGCTTGCTTTGAATAAACTCGTACCCCATTCGACATTGAGGACAATGTCCATCTTTAGTTGGGGGGTGTGTATGAGACCTTAGGATTTTTTTGCCAAGAGAAGAATAAATCACCAAATATCATCATTTAAAACTCCTTCACACTCCAACTGTGGATGATTATGCATTAATTGAGTTCTAAAAATTGTTTGTGGCTTGAGTTAATTATTTTTCCTTCATAGAATTACCGTTAATATGCTATTCATGAAAACTTTCAATTTCCATGATTAATATCTCGAAATAGTTAGAATTTATTTCATGCATGCTAATGTGATGAAAAAGCTTAAGTATGCACGATTTATTAGAATAGTATTCAAGTTGAAGAGGAATTTGGCCATTGTTATTAATGTTTATGATTCAAAGAATGGGTGTTGAGTTGCTTACAGAAAAAAACAGAAAAAAGGAAAAAAATGAAGAAACAAAAGAAAAATGAATGAATAAGTATGTCACTAAATAAATAACTTGGTTGGCTCGAGTAGTACAGTCCGAGGGGTCCTTTTTGGCCTAATGCCCTATTATCGTCTGATTTGGGAGCCATTGACCGGAAACTCATTTGATGGAGCGATCCAAGTTATACATTTTTCCGCAAATGTTGCTTTATGCGTGTTACGCGGAACTAATAAAAGAAAAGAAGTGGTGAATAATCTAAGCACCTAAAGATACCCATGATTTGAATGATTGTTTTGATAGGCCAAGTCCTTGGAGATGAGAAGACTAGAATATAACGGCGTGTTATACTTTCGCTTGCGCAAAACGATGCTTGCATGTTATTTATTCAAATTAAATCTTTTTGCATCCTTGGCCTCCCACATGCTGCAACTTACTGTATGCTTCCTCAAAAAGATGTACACATGAAGTAGGTGTCTCTCTTTCTTAATAGTTAGTGGTTTTGTTCCCTGCAAAATGCAAACACAGTATCAATCTAATGATTAAGCATGAATAAAAAAGAAAGAGTGAAACATAAGTCTTCTCTGCATTGTTTCATGTAATTTGTAGAAGCCATGAGATGGAGTCTGATTGTCTGGAAGATGTTCACAAATCACTGGCTAGGCCTTCCTATTTCAGGATGTCACCTAAAGTGTCATGGCCTTGGCTTGCGGTTTAACCAGGCAACAAGATGATGGCAGCATGACTTTGTCTTCAAGGATTGAGGAATTCAATTGACAGTACAGAGATCTTGTCGGCAGCCCGTGTGGTTAAAGAGGCCCGTTGTGAAGGAGATGATGCGACGACAGCTTGAAGGATGTTGTAGGGGCAGTGAGACTCATGGCAGTAACTTGTTGATCCCAACGACATCAAGTCTTTGGCACAAGGAAGTTGAAGCACGACAGCTATGTTCTTGGCGGTTAGTTTGATCCTCAAGGCAATCACGCATTCACAGAGGTTGCTAGTGCTTGTCGACTCCTTGTGATGATGACGTGGCAACGAGGTGAGTTCGACAGCAGGGTGTTGACTGCAGGATGAGCAACTCCGGCACAGAAGGCTTCGACAGCGACGTGGATGTAGTCAGCCAGTTGATGAGAGTGCCTGAGGGAACTTGCTTTTTGGCTTGAGGAGGTTTATAGCAGATGATATATAAAAGTCTTTTTCTTGGAAAAAGATCTTTCTTTTGATAGGTTGATGGCTATAGACTCTTGAAGGAATTGCAGCTAAAGATAGCTTGCAACATAGGGTTTTTTGACTAGGGTTCCTTTAGGCTGCGTGTGGGTCTTTTACGTTTTGTTTAGCCGCAATGTATTTTGTTGCATCCCCAAAAATTCATCTCTCAATCATGAGGGTTTATATATGATGGGGTGGAGATGTGTTTGGCTCAAGTAGAATCCCATAGGAATAGGAAACAAATCCCACAATGGTTGGAATTGAAATTTGTATTCAAACTTGAATTGGATTTGTATTGATTTGGAGTTTGAAGTTGAATGGGATATGGATAATTTAGCACCAATTGATATAAATCAATTCAAATAGATTTTAATTGATCTCTCCTTATCTCTCCTCATTTGTCTAAGTCCTCTTTCCTTAAGAATAGGAATTTCTCCATCACATTGACTTGGTCCACTTGCACATGAATCTCCAACTCCTCCATCTCTTTGACTTGGTCCATCTTGTATAGGTATAAGCTCCATCTCTTTGACTAAGTCTCCAATTGCGTATTAGAGTGACATTCCTGAAGAACATTTAGCACACACATCAGTACGTTAATACGCGTTTGTCGTCATCAAACTAGAAGTCCTAGATCGTTACATCCAACAACCACGAACGAACAAAACTTGTTTTGAGTTATTTTATGATAAAAAGCCTCAAGTTAAATATTTTTGAGTTTTTGATTCAAAATGTTTTATAAAGAACACTTTTGGTAACTTAGATAAATTTGAGCCAAGATCCGATGAAGGAATTATTGTTGGATATTCCACACGTAGCAAAGCCTACCGGATATACAACAAAGCCTCTTCAACGATCGAAGAGTCACTACACGTATCATTTTATGAAGATTTTGATATTCCTCATGTTGTTGTTGATAGTGTAGATGTATTATGCGATTCATTAGTAATGTTAAAATTAATGATTCTATCATTGAGACTAACAATACTAATGAAATTTTTGAAGATGTTCCAAGTGATGTAGTTATTCCCAAAGCTTACCCAACCATTCGTAGTCACACCCATGACCAAATTATTTGAGATATTGGTGTGGGTGTACGAACGAGGTCAAGAATTGATGAATTCTCTCACTATGCATTTGTATCTACCATAGAGCCAAAGAACATCCAAGAAGCGTGTGAAAATAGCTATTAGATAGTTGCAATGGAAGAAGAGCTCATGCAATTTGAGAGAAATGAAGTTTGGGAGCTCGTTCCTCTTGCAAGTGGTCACCAAGTGATTGGGACCAAGTGGATTTTTAAGAACAAGATCGATGAGAATGAGGTCATGACAAGGAATAAAGCAAGGTTAGTAGCTCAAGGCTATCAGCAAGAGGAAGGTATTGATTTCGAAGAATCATTTGCCCCCGTAGCTAGATTAGAAGCTATTAGATTGTTTTTATCTTTTGCATCCCATAAAAAATTTAAGTTATTTCAGATGGATGTTAAAAGTGCATTTTAAATGGTATTGTTAATGAAGAAGTTTAGGTTTCTCAACCACCCGGTTTTATTCATGAAAAATTTCCAAACCATGTTTTCAACCTCAAGTAAGTGTTATATAGGTTTAGACAAGCTCCTAGAGCTTGGTATGATCGACTCAAAACCTTTCTTTTGGATTTAGGTTTTAAAATGGGTGAAGTTGATTCAACTCTTTTCATTTAAGATTATGAAAATGAAATCATGTTAATTCAAGTTTATATAGACGATATAATATTTGGTTCTACTAACTTTAATCTTTGCCAAGAGTTTTCTAAGTCGATGAAGGATGAGTTCGAAATGAGCTATATGGGTGAGCTCAACTACTTCCTTGGACTACAAATTCGACAAATGAAGGATGAAACTTTCATACATCAAACAAAGTATACTGGGGAGATTATCAAGCGATTCGGGATGGAATCGTCTTCTAGTAAAAGGACTCCCATGGGTACGATAACCCATCTACACAAGGATAAGAACGGGAAAGATGTAGATGTTCGTCTATATCAAGGTATGATCGGTAGCTTACTTTACTTAACCGCTAGTAGGCACGATATTATGTTCTCCGTATGTCTTTGTGCTAGATATCAAGCTAGACCTAAAGAGTCACACTTGATTGCGGTTAACGAATCTTTCGTTACCTCAATCATTCACTAGATTAAGGGTTACTTTACCCTAAGTATAGCACATATGAGTTAATCTCATATAGTGATGCTGACTTTGCCAGATGCAAATCTGATCGGAAGAGTACTAGTGGCACTTGCCATTTTCTAGGAAATTTCCTAGTTTCTTGGTTTTCCTAGAAACAGAACTCGGTATCATTGTCCACAACTGAAGTAGAATATATTGCCACGGGTCTTGCATGTGCACAAGTTCCTTGGATGAGACACACGCTCAAAGACTATGGTGTCAATTATGATACTTGCCCTATCATGGTTGATAACCAAAGTGCAATTTGTCTTTCCAAAAATCCGGTACATCACTCCCATACCAAACACATAGATGTAAGACACCATTTCATTAATGATCATGTAGCTAAGAAGGACGTCATCTTAGAGTACTTTGAAACCCAAAAACAAATCGCCGACATCTTTACTAAACCTCTTAAAGAAGATATTCATTTATGAGTTTGCGTGGAGAATTAGGGATTATGGGTGAATCTGAATTATAAGAGTTCATACTTTCATGTTATATCATACTTGAACTCAGATCATCATTTTACATCTCTAGTTTTGATAAACTATATGTTTCTCATATATTTTTTGAGATGTATGTGAGATTTTGATGATTTCGATTGTTTGAATTAATTTACGTGATTTGTACGATAATATATAATATTTTGATATTGATTTCTTGATTAGAGTTGTGTTAGAGTATATGTCCTACGGTGAGTCGTCTCAATCCTCTGGATTTTAGGCTCACTGTGCATTTTTGGACTAGGACAGATGATTGTCATTCCTTCGACTGTCGCCTGCCCAACTCAGTTTTTCATACTGCAGACTGAATTTTTCACACAGACGACTAATGGACCATTTCCAGTCGCGACAGGCGACTGCAAGTTGGTCATCAGGCACCTGTCCTAATCTTGAGATGTCTCTGCTTTATTAACATATTTTTTTGATTCTCTGTCAGACGACTGTTGCGTAAGTTACAGTCGACTGTCTCTCCTACAGGTGACTGTGAGTTACTCAACAGGCGACAGTCTCAACCCAAGCTAATCTCTATCCTATCGATAAGTCGACTTACGATTGTACATCCGTCGCCTGTCAACCTCTATGGCGGTTTATTACCTCAATCTGAGCCGTTGATCTGACGATCCAACAGCCCAGATTCTTTTGACCCCTTCTTATATTCACGAGGTCGTCGGTTATTTTGAGTATTTCTCTCTCATCTGACTTGTCTTCCCTTGGATTCTTCCTTTGAAATCCAACCGTTTTCGTCGATTCAATGCTCCACATACCGATATCACTTCCCAATCATCCGATTGCGAGTTCGGTTCTCCCCTTCCCCATCGATCGTCACTGATTAGGTATCTTTTTTGTCGTCGTTCGTTCGTGCTTTATTTTGTATCTTCGTTTCTTTTGATTCGTGCGATGACTCCTAAGACCAAAGTGGAGGCCGTTGTTCCTAGATGACCTAGGAACCCTAAGCCCAGTGCTGTCAAATCTAAGAAACCATATAAATCCTGCACCAAGCATCCTGAACCACCATCCCACGTTTAGCTACTTCTGCCTCTGCTTCCGAATCCACTTCTTCTTCCACAGAAGAAGAAGCCTTCGTTGAGCCTCTCCTGAAGCGTCCACGTAGACCCATTGGTGTTCACATCAATGAGCATATCACTGAGGCTGAGTCTACTCGAGTGGCTGCTGACACCCACCCCGAGTTTATTCCCGCTTCAACCCAAGGCCAAAATCCTTCCATGCTTCCTCCTGCAGATCCTCTTGTTCCCATTTGCCGAGACGATGCTTGTCTGGCAAAATTTGATGTTATGCTAGGGATCAAGCTCCTTCATGAGCAATTCATTATGTTTTAGGCCTTCACCACTGAGAGACTTTCAGAGATTCTCACACGACCCATTTGGGTGATCTGTATCATTTCTCTCATGTCGACTCCCATCGTGCTTACCCCTTCATTGTCAAGCTCTTTTATGACAACCACATTCGCGGTGAGTATGTTGACACAGGTGACATTGACACAGTTGTTCAGGGGACCCGTATCAGGCTTGACCCTACTCTCCTAGGAACCATTCTTAGGATTCCCTCCACTGGCTCCTTACCTACTGATATCTCCCTCTCAGACATTGCAGATCTTGATCAGACTGTCCTTCAGGACATGTTCACTGTGATTCCTTCATATCTCTCTTCTAGCGTCAGGGCTTCCATGTTTTCTACTAGAGGTTGGGCTGTTCACCTAGTGGTGAAGTCCAACATCTTACCGAAATATGGCTCCTCTGATCAGCCTTCTCAAGAGATCCTCCGCTGTATGTATGCCATTTTCTCTGGTATGTCTGTGAACTGGGCCGGAGTCCTCCTTGATCGGATGGACAAGGTCGAGTTCACTACTGCCTCCTCTCACAATCCTTATGGAGGAATCCTCACTTTAGTCTTTCGTCATTTCGGGATCGATTGGACTCCATATGAGCACATGCCCCTTGGCCCTCTTCTCGATGCTTCTGCTAAGTCGAAGTCCTCTTCGGCTCTGTAGACGGCATCAAAGAAGAGGCAGTCTTATTCAGCTCCGTCTTCATCCACCATTCCACCTTCTGATCAGCCCTCTTCCTTTGCTGCACCCTCTCATGACTTGTTGGACGAGAATGTGGCTGGCATCTATGAGTTGTTTCATCTACTGTTCCAGCATCAGGACATTCCTTTCCCTGATCATCTCAGATCTTTTGTACCATCTCTTCAGCCTTCTCAACCTCCTCCATCGGTCTTCACTGAGATTTTGGAGCATCCTGTTGTCACTGCTCCTCAGCCGGTTGCTTCTCCGGCTCCTCAGGATGACTCCTTTACTGTTGATGCTGCTCCTCTTTCCGAGGATACTACGGTTGATCCAGAGGCCCAGGAGTTCCAAGTTGAGTTGGCTACCTCCTCAGTTGATGATTTGGATTGACACTCCGTGGAGACTACTCACCCTTAGGCATAGATTGATTTTGTTAGGGTTGAGAGTTTGAGTGTCTATTTGTATTTTGGTTTATTTTGAGTTCTGATGGATGATGTTGTAAGTATAACGATCATATTTTTTGATGTACATGGAGTTGTTATTGTATTTTTTACTCCTTGTATCTTGTGACTATATATATGACAATGTTTTACTGTATTATTTACTGCCTTACATTGTTCTCATATTTTTTGTTAATTATGTGAACATTGTGAAATTGTCTCTCCTTATATGCTATATATTATACATGATGGATGTGAGATGTTTTTCTCATTTTGTTTGAAATGTTGATATTGGATTCTCGTTCCTTTAGTCAACTAAGATTTCTTGTGTTTATGAGTTTTCGGTATATATATCAATGAGATGCACCTTCGTGATTATTTTTTTCCGATTTTATGTTGGCATCACATTAGATATACATCCTATCTTTAGACTCTCATGATTGTTTTAGTACTTATTTAGCACTATTGTTGTTGTTATTCTACTCCCACTTTTTGGATAAGGCCATAGGGAGAGAGAACTAAACCTATCATAATTATGTGTTAAGTAAATTCTAATTCTAAACTTGAATCTAAGATTAAAGTTACCTTAGATTCAAGGGGAGTGCCTCGTCTCAAAATGTGTGAGCGCTACTCCTAAGTGTAGGAGATCGAACAAGTAATAATCCTGGTGAGTCTAGGTATCATATCCACGGGACAACTGACCTGTAAAACCACGAACTTCAGTTTATAAAGAGTAATAATACAATAATAACTAACCACCTAAAGATATGATATCGACAGTTTTAAAGAAGAAAAGAAAATCCTACGATAATTATAGTGAATTCAATATTGGGGTACTAATATGGAGAGTATGTATTGGTTATGATTTCGTTAGGATATATGCAATCAATGATTATTAATATCTTTTCTATTACTCAATGTTTTGTCCGGCTAGGGCACGAGAACGTTGGAAAGTGTGGCGATAAAACGCATAAAAATGTGCCAAAGAGTAATCACATATAACGTCGATTTCATAAGGAAAATATGCACAAGTGCCCTCTCGGGTCACGATACGCCCTCTCGGGTCACTATACACCCTCTCGGATCGCATCAAGAATAAGTCCGCAAGGATCATATTCGATTCAAGCATGCCCAGTCTCCGTATAACATACCCAAACACGATATATGTAGGAATCGACAAAAGACGTGATTATAACATTAATATTGGGTGAAAAGATATTGAAATCAATGATTACAACACCCTAACTACATAAACACCAACACATATGAAGATTAATGACGCGTGTTCATTTTTCACCTTTTGCACACTCTCTTCATCGTGTTTTCATATGCATTTCATCTCATTCCATGTTATATATATCACATATTGGTTCATATTGACTATTGGGTGTATTGTTTGTATTTCAGGTAAATGTCGGTATTTCGGTGTCTTCTGGAGTCAAGACCAAAGCGCGCTTATACGGAAAAGATCCGATGGCTAAAGATGAGGATTTGAAGTTTTGGAGCTACAACCGGTTGTGTGGATGAGCCACCCGATCGGTTCGTGCACCGTATCAGACCCGAGGTGGAGCAAGCAAAGAAGCGAACCACAACCGATCGGTTCAGTGATCGGTAGGGTGTGACAGTGCTCTCTATTTTTGAGTGCCACAAACCACCCGAACGGTTGGCTTCCCAACCAATCAGGTCATCCCCTCGGGTCATCTTGGGGAAGAACTCACCCGACCGGTTGACACTTCAACCGATCGGTTGGCCTTTTCTTTCCCTTTCGTGCACTGCTGATGCATTCATTGAATATCTGCTATCATTCTAGTAGGATTTTGGGTGATCTCTTATTTCTCTATGTCGGCATCGTCGTTAGCTTTCCAACGATAGGTCGCATGCCCAAATCCGATTTTTCTACATTTTTCTGGAATTTTCTGAGCGGAGCTGGGTGCTAAAATTCTGGGATGTCTAGAATTTGAACTTGAATCGATCGAGTGAGCTATCCAACCGACCAAGTGAGTCCATTTTTAGCAGTTCTGAGTTACTGTTTGTTTCCACCCGATCGGTTGAACTTCCAACCGATCGGATGGCCCTTTTTCAGCAGTTTTAGTGGGTTTTTGGACCCGAACTGTTAGGGTTTTATGGGGGCATATAAATATGAGATGTTGGACGACTTGTAATGGGTTCCCCTCTATTTTCAGGGCTTTTCTGCCCCTTTCATGGGAGCTTTAGATTAGTTTAGATTAGGATTTCTCTTTCAATAAATCGTGTAATGGATTGATGGATTCAAATGCAAGATAAGTATTTCTTTTCCTTATTTCCATTGATTTGTGTTGTTTTCAATAAGCTTGATGGTGAATGTTTGTT
Organism: Scilla litardierei; assembly: GCA_030789695.1. Taxonomy (NCBI): domain Eukaryota; kingdom Viridiplantae; phylum Streptophyta; class Magnoliopsida; order Asparagales; family Asparagaceae; genus Scilla; species Scilla litardierei. Next base: position 131,530,516 of record CM061138.1, on the reverse strand, counting down.
TGTCCCTTTTATTGATTGCTATCATGTTCTTCACCATTAAGTAGTGTTTGATGAACCCTAATATGGGTTAGAGTAGGATTGATGCTTGAGATATTTCATTTGACTTGATTGCATGGCAAGTGTTTGATGGAATGTGTCAATGGGAAAGTCTAGCAATCTGAGACCAATCCGTATGGCAACACACTAGATGGAGTTGGGGGTTGGGCTCCGGATGCTTGTCCCGTCAAGATCAGCTTTGATGTATTGCTAGATATCACATTCGACCTATTTGGCCATTAGGGTTATGCTAGGGCGTTTTATTATCATTGGCGGGAGAAAGACCGCCTTTGACCGTCGGGCCAAGGGGAAATAAAACGGGAGTTTGATTCTCTAGCCATAGCTCATGCCCTAGCATTGACATCGAGTCCTTGCACGTGGAAACGGCTTGGACGAAATGTTGGGAGCTATCATTGTGGCCTTAATGCTCTCGGTTGCGGAGGGTGTTGGACATGGGAATGCCCACTGTCTGAAACCGGGTAGACCTAGTGTATCATCCTGGGCACCGACCGGAATATCGGGCCCACGGGGAACTAGGTACCACCTTTTGGGGCAATGTCTCACCCTGGATCGAGTCGAATACCAAGTGTCATGAGTGCTCTAGCCCATGTTAGCGGGGATTCATTTCTTGTCTTTTTTATTTCTTTCCTTTATTTCTACACCACCCACTCATATCATCCGCATAGCTCACACACAACCCAGGTGAAGCTAGTAGCCATCAAGCCATCCACCTCCCTGTGTTCGATATACGTACACCCTACACTTGCACTTGCGGTAAAACGACACCGCGCCCTAATCATAAACGGGGCGCCGGTCAAGTTTTGGGCACCGTTGCCAGGGAGGCGTTCGGTTTGATATTAGCTTAGCTTAGGTTCGTTAGACTTCGCATAAAACAATATATATATATATATATATATATATATATATATATATATAATAAACCAAGAAATTTTTCCCCTCCACCATATTTTGCATTATCTTTTTGTTATTCTCTTGTACTATTGACGCTCCTCTCGAGTTTTCTATTTGTGTTGTGCAGATATATATTTGCTTGCAATGTGGAATTCTTGTTCTAATGCTCTGGTGGGAGGAACCGGTTCATTTGATATGGTTGTTTGTGAGGATTGTGGCATGGTGGGGCACGAAAGATTGGAGTACATATTTACTTCCCGTACCCTCACCCCACACCTAAACTCCAACAACACATTCCTATACCCCTCCAACCAATTTCCTCAACACATCCCTCCACCACCCAAGGAGATATTGGCCCTTGTTTCCTTTCTCGATGAGGCCCTTGTTTCCTTTCTCGAGGACATTGTTCATCGACAAAACTCCACAATCTCCGAGCTATTACCCATCACTCTTGCAGAGATTGCGCATGATCAGAGCCACCACACCGAAATCCTAGAAGCCATTCCCCGAGATCCAATTCCCCAAGCACCCTGCTATATTTGCAATGCACCCTCGCCTTTATGGGAGGAATCTTTTACCTCCGCGATGACCACACCATTGAAGATGAGGTGAATGTTGGTGCATTTGTGAACGAAGCCGTTGTCTCTTCTCGGGACGTTCTCGGAGCTTCTACCAGTGGGGCTACTTTGGAGATTCCCGAGTGCAGTGGAGGTGCACCTTCTGACTTGCCGCTACCCGTCGACCCCTGCTTCCACATCTATGAATTGGATAACGATGCATTTTTCTTGGACAACGAGAGTGACAGTGGGGCATGTGACTGCCAAGGGGGAGAGACTTTCATTTTGGACGGGCTACCCCGCTTGGAGTCACCGGAGGATGTTGTTCTGGAAGGCACATTCCAGTACCTCACCTGTGTAGATGGACTTCACAGCTCACCTTGCGGAGATGGATGTGCACGGTACATTGGCAGCGACATCACCAAGAGTACCGAGGAGCCTGCAGAGACTACACATACTTGCGAGTGGGACATCCAGTAGTACTTGGACTTCAGGGTCATTCCTGAGGATTCCACAGCTCCACCATCTCCTCAGCTACCTCTACAGCCTCTTCTTCTGCATCCGGTGTTGGGGGACCACGATGACGTCAGAGCACGACTCCGAGGAGTCGGTCCCCTTGGAGCATGAGCCACAGTGCGATGAGCGGTTGGAGGAGTCTTCCCCTCCCTTGGTGGCGTCCACAGAGCCTACCTGCCGTGCCACCTTCCATGCCGATGATGGGGACGACTTCAACAGGCTATTGGAGCATGCACACAGTGATGCAGAGAGCAATGGGCGTGCCTCTAGCACAGAGGATAGCATACCATTTCCAGGGAGTATTTGCCATATTTCATATATTTTTCCATCATATACCGGCGACTATCTCTGGGATACATTTATTTTAGGAAATGATTTCTTGCCATGGACTAATGGACCTCATCCTTTGCAGGTCACAGGTGGACACCTATTAAGGATGCTTGGAGGTGCATTGCTTGGGTCCATTGGCACATGTGACACATCGCTTCTGGCGGAGCCACAGCAGGAGCAGTTAGAGCAGCTACCTGCCCCACTCTAAATTCTGGATCCGCCTATGTTTAGGTGTATCCTACTCTAGGAGTGTAAATATTTACCGCTTTCTAGTTTAGATTAGAATAATCTCGTCTCCTCTCATTAGCGAGGGGAGCGTATCTAGGGTTTGCTTTTGCATCATAATAACCCATCATGTTGTGCCCTTCTATCATTTCACCCCCATCACCCTATCCTTATTCTTTTGGCACTTTTCTTGAGCCCGTTATCATTTTTCTCCATGAGACCCCTACCACCTCCAAAGGGTGGTGATGCTTGTTTTGCCTATTGTTCACTCTCCCCTTTATCTTTTATGCCCCGTATCGGATTTTCATATCTTTTGGGCATAACTTATATTAGCTTGGGGGAGAGTATCACCCATAGTCATTTTTGTTATTTTTGATGCATTTCCCCTCCCATTTTATCTTTGCCCTCTCATGAGTGATCTTATTGCATTGAGGGCAATGCAAGCTTTAGCTTGGGGGAGTTGCATTTCATGCATATTTCCTTTATTTCCTTCCATTTTTCACCTTTTTCATGCATCAAAAAATTTCTCTTTTCATTTTTATTCATCATTCCCATCATGCATTTTTCTTTCTCCATTTCATTTTTGCCTCTTTCTAGAGATGAACCCTCAATGATATTTTGCCACTCATGCTTCATTTTTCGCATTTGAGCACCTTTTTCCATCACGCTATTTCTTTGATTATTCAATGCTCATATATGTGCTTTGCCATCTTTTGGATTTATTTGCTATATTTCGAGATTGTCGGTTGTGATTGTATTTAAGGCATGCTTCTAGTTATATATCATATTTTAATATGCCCCTCTATTTGAAGTTCCTAGATTTTCACGCTTCACATCCAAAAAACGGATATTTTACCATCCTACCCCCGTGCTTCTAACTCTTGCATGAAATACTATATGTGTACTCTTATCGCATGTGTTAGCTACCTTTCAATGGGATTAGGATATCCACACCTTTGTTCCGTGCTTTAATTCATGGAGGATTTTCTTGCCATGCTTGGATTTCTCAAAAATTCTCTTTTGTTTTACTTTGTACATTCCCCCTCGTCGTGCATCGTTCTCCCATTTGGGGGAGTGCACACTTTTCATTTTCCACAAAAAAACATTACCCAAATAAACACTTTTGTACATATTTTTGTATAATGGTTCTTCGGGGTTCTTCGTAACCCGACGCCCTAAAGCCATCTAGCTTGGGATGCGTAGGCCGCCCTTGCATTCCATTGCGATTCCGCAAGTTTGCAAGACAAAAATATTAAAATCAAATCAAAAACAACAAAAACAAACGAAAACCAAAAATATGTATATATGCCACATTCTCCCCTTTTCCTTCGCTCTCCACATCTCCTATATTTGAGAGCATCAATGTATATAGGGAAGGCGAGAGTTTGTACAAAGTGATCTTTCCACATCTTCTCCATCTCCTTTTGAAAATACAAGCAAGGCAAGAAAGTGTTTCAAAAATAAAAAACGACAAGTATGTGTGATGATTCCTTACATCCTAGAGATTGATAGTTATTCCCATGATTCATATCTATTCTTTCTTACTTCTTCATGCATGTATGTGTATCTCGGTTTCACTGTTTGGAAGATTTGATATGAATTTTGAGCTTCCTCATATTTGGGCATATTATCTACTATAACATGTTATGATAGCTATGCCTTTGCCAATGTCACGCTTCTATCTCTTTTGTGCTCCATTGACATGAACCCATGATGCTATATTATGAGATTGAATTCTTGATTTAGATTGTGATATGCTTATCCTTTGTGCTTAATTGTGTTGGTGATTACATTTGTGGATTGGAGAGGGTGATCAAGGATTCTTTGTTTTCCTATCTTGCTCTCGCACCCGATCTTCATTCTAACTCATCTTCCTCGGGACGAGGACAAGTTTAGCTTGGGGGCTTGACACGTGTTCATATTCCAACTTTTTCACACGCTCTTCATCGTGTTTTCATATGCATTTCATCTCATTCCATGTTGTACATATCACATTTTGGTTCATATTGACTATTGGGTGTATTGTTTGTATTTCAGGTAAATGTCGGCATTTCGGTGTCTTCTGGAGTCAATCTTGCATGTCAGGACCAAAGCGCGCTTATACGACAAAGATCTGATGGCCAAAGATGAGGATTTGAAGTTTTGGAGCTTCAACCGGTCGTGTGGATGAGCCACCCGATCGGTTCGTGCACCGTATCAGACCCGAGGAGGAGCAAGCAAAGAAGCGAACCCCAACCGATAGGTTCAGTGGTCGGTTGGGTGTGACAAAGCTCTCTGTTTTTGAGTGCCAAAGACCACCCTATCGGTTGGCTTCCCAACCGATCGGGTCATCCCCTCGGGTCATCTTGGGAAAGAACTCATCCGACCGGTTGACACTTCAACCGATCGGGTCATCCCCTCGGGTCATCTTGGGAAAGAACTCATCCGACCGGTTGACACTTCAACCGATCGGGTGGCCTTTTCTTTCCCTTTCGTGCACTACTGATGCATTCATTGAATATCTGCTATCATTTCAATGGGATTTTGGGTGATCCCTTATTTTTCTACGTCTACATCATCGTTATCTTTCCAACAATAGGTCGCATGCCCAAATCCGATTTTTCTACATTTTTCTGGAATTTTCTGAGCGCACCTGGGTGTTGAAATTTTGGGCTGTCTGGAATTTGAACTTGAACCGATCGGGTGAGCTATCCAATCGACCGGGTGAGCCCATTTTCAGCAGTTCTAAGTTACTGTTTGTTTCCACCCGATCGGTTGAAATTCCAACCGATCGGGTGGCCCCTTTTCAGCAGTTTTAGTGGGTTTTTGGACCCGAACTGTTAGGTTTTTGTAGGGGCCTATAAATATGAGATGTTGATGACTTGTAATGGGTTCCCCTCTATTTTTCAGGGCTTTTCTGTCCCTTTCATGGGAGCTTTAGATTAGTTTAGATTAGGGTTTCTCTTTCAATAAATCATGTAATGGATTGATGGATTCAAATGCAAGATAAGTATTTCTTTTCCTTATTTCCACCGCTTTGTGTTGTTTTCAATAAGCTTGATGGTGAATGTTTGTTTGTCCCTTTTATTGCTTGCTATCATGTTCTTCACCATTGAGTAGTGTTTGATGAACCCTAATATGGGTTAGAGTAGGATTGATGCTTGGGATATTTCATTTGACTTGATTGCATGGCAAGTGTTTGAATGAATGTCTCAATGGGGATGTCTAGCAATCTGAGACCAATCAGTATGGCAACACACTAGATGGAGTTGGGGGTTGGGCTCCAAATGCTTGTCCCGTCAAGATCCGCTTTGAGGTATTGCTAGATATCACATTCGACCTATTTGGCCATTAAGGTTACGCTAGCGCGTTTTATTGTCATTGGCGGGAGAAAGACCGCCTTTGACTGTCGGACCAAGGGAAAATAAAACGGGAGTTTGATTCTCTAGCCATAGCTCACGCCCTAGCGTTGACATCGATTCCTTGCACGTGGGAACAGCTTCGACGAAATGTTGGGAGCTATCATTGTGGTCTTAATGCTCTCGGTTGCGGAGGGTGTTGGACATGGGAATGCCCACCATCCGAAACCGGGTAGACCTAGTGTATCATCCTAGGCACCGGCCAGAATATCGGGCCCACGGGGCACTAGGTACCACCTTTTGGGGCAATATCTCACCCTGGGTCGAGTCGAATACCAAGTGTCATGAGTGCTCTAGCCCGTGTTAGCGGGGATTCATTTCTTGTCTTTTTATTTCTTTCCTTTATTTCTACACTACCCACTCATATCATCCGCCTAGCTCACACACAACCTAGGCGAAGCTAGTAGCCATCAAGCCATCCACCTCCCTGTGTTCGATATACATGCACCCTACACTAACCGTGCACTTGTGGTAAAATGACATCGCGCCCTAATCATAAACGGGGGTGCCGGTCAATTAACCACGCATGAAGAGAATATATTCAGTATTCATAGACAAATACATCATCAAACGCTCAAAATACGTGAATAATACTTCAAGTACAAGCCAAATATGCAAAATACACGGCAAAAGATAGGAAAAATACCACCAATTCTCTCCAAATAGCTCCAAATCTCCTTCAGATGATAGATCTAGCCTCTGTCTCCAGGGCCTCCAAATTTCATGCGAAAATACGGCTCCTAGAGCCCCCAATACGCCAGAATACGGCCAAAAACCCTAGAATACGCTTATATAATAGCATTGCAGGTTTTAAGTCATTATCGGGTCCAAACCCGCTTCAATATGACCTTAAACCCACACCCGCAAGGCACAACAAACCACAGCCGTCTGATCCAGGCGGGTTCGAACGAGGAGCCGCCACGTGTGCTTTAAGATTCGCGCGCCTGCATCCAAATACGATTTCAACTCGGAGACGATTTTGACTGTCCGTTCGAGCGATGCACTGTCCAAATTTCACCACGTGGCTCCAAGCGCTCGCCAGCGGTCGACTTGTTCGGCACGCCTGCGTGCCGTTGGATCGAGATCCAACAGCCGCTAACATACCATGTCGCCCTCACAATTCTCCCTCATCGATAGCGGATCCGCTTCCGCTTTACTCGATCCTGGTCGTTGATTCCAATGTGGGATCGACTCCTGTGCCTCCACGTGGCACTAGCGGGATCGAATCCCGCTCGATTTCGACTCGTTGCAGGCTTGTTTCAGTCCCTTGGATCCTCGATCAACGGTTCTTGTTGCACCACGTCATCCGTTGCTGAGCACCGTCAGATTCGAGCAGGAGAGATTGAGATTATGCCACGTGGCATGACTGATCGGAGCGTGCGTATACAAAAACGTATTCCGTGTGTATTTGCGTATTTTCGTGCATATTTCTTCATTTAAATGGTATTCTGCATTCAAAAATTCACAGTAATTAGCCCAGATCTTAAAAAAATACAAATAAATAGTCGTTGGAATTGTGAGATCGAGACCTAGCCATGACGTAGAAATACTCAGTATATTACTGTTTTGCACATGACATAGGAGCTTGCTCTAATAAATGAGGGTATTCAAAATACGATTGTATTATGGACCAATTAAGCATTATATATGCACAAAATAGGGCTAAATGAGGTGTTAAATATGCAATATTTTACGAAATCACACCCCCAACTAGCAATTTGCTAGTCCCTAGCAAAAAGAGCAATTAAGTCGAATGATTAATAAAACAATAAATTCTATCAATTGCTTATGGTATGGCTCCATGGTGTGCTTTCCAACATGATTTTTTCCATCAATATACACAATCCATGAATAAGATCAATCACATGATATTTTCTCTAATTTAGTTTGAATAAATAACATGCAAGCATCGTTTTGCACAAGCGAAAGTATAACACGTCGTTATATTCTAGTTTTCTTGTTTCCAAGGAATTGGCATCTCAAAACGATTATTCAAATCATGGGTGTTGAAGTTGCTTAGTTTATTCTTCATTTCTTTCCTTTTTATCTTTTTCTTTTCTTTTGACAGCTTAGAATGATTCATGTAGCGAGCTTTCAGTTAATGATTCCTAGTCCAGACGACCTTCAGACATTAGGCTTAGAAGAGCCCCTCGAACTTAATACTCGAATTGTCTAAGTTTTATTTTCCATCTTTTTTGAATGCACTCCCCATTCATCCATCTTTCGTCGCGAATCTCCAATGCATCCCAAGGCACGAAGACCCGGCTATTTAATGAACTCAAGGGAGCGATGCATTTTTTCCTTTTTCACTTTTTTTTTCTTTTTTTTCGTAAGCAACTCAACACCCATAAATATGAACATAAACTTTAGTAACAAGGGCCAAATTCCTCTTCAACTTGAAGACTGTTCTAATAAATCGTGTATACTTAAGCTTTTTCATCACAGTAGCATGCATGAAATAAATTCAAACTATTTCGAGATATTAATCATTGGCAATTGAAAGTTTTCATGAATAGCATATTAACAGTAATTCCATGAAGATAAAAAATTAATTCAAGCCATAAACAATTTTTAGAACTCAATCAATGCATAATCATCTGCTAATGTGGTATGTGAAAGAGTTTTAAATGATGAGAATTTGTGATTTATTCTTTTCTCTTGCTTTATTTTTTTAAAAAAATCATAAGGTCTCATACACTCCCCCCAACTAAAGATGGACATTGTCCTCAATGTCGAAAGGGGTACGAGTTTATTCAAAAGAAAGCATCCTAGAAAGAATATAAAATTCTACGCTAATGGAAAGAACACACCGTGGTCAAATGGCGGATCACGAATCTTTAATGGTGGAGGAAGTTGTTCTATTTGCTCCTTGTGCTCCTCGGCGAGTATTCTCTATAAAGTGATTGTGTATGTCCTGTAAGAGATGAGTCATGTTAGTCCAATTTAGTCTAAAATTCTTCGCCACAAACATATTCCAAATATAGTCATAAAAGTACGTAAAATAAAGTAAGGCATGTCGATGACTACTCCCTGAAAGATGTGCACTACTCTCGGTTGTTACTCAGTCATTGGGGAGAGGGATAAATGATTTTGGAAAAAAACTAGGGAAAAGAGTGGTTCGGGCTCCATAGTGATAATCTCTAAACACATGTCCCTAGATGTCTCCTCCTCCTGTTCATCCAAAATTGCTAGCTCGTCCTCCCAATTGCACACACTTCCTACCATGTTGATATTTTTATTCGTGACTACATCGTGACATGGCTCGTTTGATATAACTGCAATAGTGTAGGAATATTATGCCCTCGAGGCCATTTATTCCTGTGTGAATAGCACAAACATCTTGTTCGAAATAACAGTAAGCTGTTTGGTAATAATTTATCTAAGCTATATTGTAATGTAGTCAACATTAGATATAAACTTAGGTAAAGTCCTGAGACTTTATGCAAGGTCAAACGGGTATCGAGATGAGTATCTCGATCATGGAGAAACGTTTGACCGTCTGTAGCATAAGTCTAAAATGGTTCGTGGTCGTAGATGTTCCGAGACAAGGATATCGAAACATCGGATAGACCATTATGTCTTAGTCTTCACCGTTTAGCGGTGGCGATGATCTCATGATCGCTTGACTTGGCGAAGTCGAAGACGAGACACAGGTGCTCATTAGAATGAGTTCACTGAACGATCCACTAGAGTTATCATATGGTTATATTGACCAATCTGTCAGTGATAACTCTGAGTGATGATAGGATAGTTGGTCTTTTGACTTGAGGTCATTTTGACGGACCTGTGCGTGAACGGTGCCACTTAGATCAACTGACCTAGCTTCGAGGCAAGGCCTGTCGAAAGGTCTTTTGATTGGGTGTCACTTGAAACGTACGAGGCGAGTAATGACCAAGAGAGGATTCGTCTCTCCCGGTCAATGGGAGTTAGTGTCGTAGAGTTAGTTCGGTCTTTAGTAAAAACTCTGCGCAGAGTATGTTGGAAGAAGTCCAACATTTATTGACTAAAGATCGATAGAAACTAACCGGAGTCAAGTTATTGGGGTTGACAGTTTGACCGTACCCCAGACTTGATCCGAACGACATATTTAAGACGAAGAGACTATAACTGCGGAATTCATCACGGAAACAGTCAGGTGGTCCCGACAATACTCATGTCAATGATTTAACCACATAATGATGATTCCTGAAGCAGGGACGGCAACCACTGCTCGTGGTCACTACCGTATAGGGCTTCGAGCCCAACCTGTTATAAGGGTCAGGCTGTAGGGTCTCACACAGAGTGCAACGCTTCGTCTAGTAATAGGTAGAAATTAGTTAGGGAGAATAATTGCATTTTTGATGCAAGGGATGAAATAATTGCATTTGATGCAATATGGTAATTTAAGCTTAGATAGGGGCTATTTTGCATTTGATGCAAAAGCGATTAAATGTGTATTAAATTATTTAATACAATATTTAATAATATAAACGCAAGGAAAGGTTCACGGGTAAGACGGGAATGTCCCGATCTAGACCCAGGTTCGAACAGCGTCCAAATCGGACGCCAGATGCTCAAGTTAGAGCCAAAACAGCCAGAACAAGCCTAAATGGGTCAGCCCAACTTAGTGGGCTGAACCCAGATTAGAAAAAGGCGCGGGCGCCCGCTAGGAGCGGGCGCAGGCCCGCGCCCGCTTCAGCCGCAGCAGGCGCCCGCTGGAGAACGGGCGCAGGCCCGTACCCGCTCCAGCGGGCGCGGGCGCCCGCCAGAAGCGGGCGCCGACCCGCGCCCGCTTACCAGCGGGCGCGGGCGCCTATGCGCCCGCTGGGCGCGTGCGCCGCACGCGCCCAGGCAGGCGCGTGCAGCGCACGCGCCTCGAGGCGGGTGCGCTGCACGCGCCTGGCGTACTGCAGGCTGCACGCAGCCCTAGGGCTGCGTGCTTTTGCGACGGCTGGGTTGTGCATTGGTAGGGTTTTTGGCTGATGTTTGAACACTCAATTGGAGGGCCAAACGACCTCCGATTGACGAACGGTTTTTTCCTATGCGTTCACCGTTGAACGCTTGTCGTATTGATAGGTTGTATCAATCCTGAAGCTCAACGGTGAGTGAGTTAAAATTCACGGAAGTTTGCACTTTGTGAAGTGCAAACTAACTTGATTTTAAATTAACCCATTGTTTAGTCCCACATCGGATTTTGAGAAAAGGGGAGAGTCCGCCGCCTATATAAATAGGGGTCTCCCCCCTTTCTCAAAACTCATCCCAAGCTCTAGATCTTAGCGGCTCTCGTAAATGTTGGAGCACGCTCAGATCTAGGCTTAAATAAATATTTCTCTATCTCCCTAAATTTCTGCCTTACTCCTGAGGGCTCTAGCAAAGCCACAAAGGAGTTCGGATTCTGGATCTGAAATCTTGGCGGAGGTTTCACTCGCGTGAAACTTTCTTCGGCGCGTGGTTGGCTCGGCGGCACGGGGATTGATCGCCTCGGGATGCGGAGCGGTTCGAGGAGCGGTTCGGGGAGCGGTTCAAGGAGCGGCTCGGCGTGGGACGGGAGCTGCTCGGAAGACGGCGCGGAACATCTCGCCTGCTCCAGGGCTGAGATTCCGGGTATATGGTTAAAGTAGTTTATTAGCATTAGTTTAATTTAATCGCAGTAGGCTAGATCCTTCTTGGGATGGTCAGATCCATCCCAAGTCGGCATAGATCTTGGCATAGGGTCTTGGACCTTAGGGCTAAGTTAGAAAATTGTTTTTAACTGCATGTTAATTAGTTAACATAAGTTTTTCTTCCGCTGTAAAATGATTTTTGTGTCTATGTTCCGTCCGACTTAGGACGGGACTAGAGTTTTTGTGCCCTAAGGGACCGCGAATTCCCCTACAGTGGTATCAGAGCCTAGGTTTGCGTAGTCGATCTAGGTACTGCGATTTATTAAACTTGTTAATGCTTTTAAATGCTTTTCAAATATTTTTAAAGTTATGAGATAAAATTTTAAAAATGTTTTAGATGTTCAAAAATTTTATTTTGATATTTTTGAACATGAAAATTTTAAAATGACGTTTTAAAATATATTTAATAATTTTAAATCTTTAAGAGTTTAAAATTATTTTGGATGCCTTAAATTTTTTTATATGATAAATTTTTAAAGCATGGAAATTTTGAAATGATATTTTTTAAATTTATGTGATAAATTTTAAAATTGATTTTAAGGCTTTAAATTTATGCGATAAGTTTAAAATGTTTTAGATGTTTAAAAATTGTATATGATAAATTTTTGAACATGAAAAATTTTAAAAAGTAATGTTTTAAATTTATAAGATATTTTTAAAACTGATTTTAAAAAATCTAAAAATAGTTTATGTGATAAACTTAGTTTATTTAATTGTTAAATAGTTGTGCACTATCTTTATGCGATAAATTAGTGTAGTTTTTTTAATGGCTTGTTAATCTTGTCCCTTATTTGATAACACAAGACAACCCTTTAGGTTAGCCATTAAAAATGATTAAAATTTATTACTTGAATTTTAATGACATGCTATGCTTTAATAAATCATTAACAACAATATTAAAGACCTAATTCCTGATTAGGGTAGTCCTTTAAATGAATTTTCAAATTCTAATTGTTATAATTAATTTTCATTAAAGGACTTCGCTTCTAGCGTTGTTAATAATTTATTAAAATCCTAATAACGATTAGGGCAGCACGTGAACCTTATAGTTGATAAGGACTTAATAAAAGTTATTAAACAAATCCTAAAAATTTTGAATTTAAGGATTCAACTAGTTGATAGGATTAATTAGTTGTTAATAAAAGCTGTTTAGTCTATGGCATACATACAAAAATGACAAGCTTCATTCAATGGACCATGATCCAGTCAATGTGCTTGGCTAAGAGTTCTGGGTCAACCCTTGCTAGTCCAAGGGGTAGTGATCCTGGCTTAGTCAATTCCCTGGCTGAGTTCCGCTGGACCGCAATGTCGCGAATCATGATTGTATGACACCCTGGACTATATCTAAGTCAAATACGTTAATGATCTTTTTCAAAGATTAGCCGTAGCCCTCCTTGTTTTAGGGGTTAGCAACTATAGGGCCCGTGTTATAGTTGTTGAGATACACTCAAGCTGTGACATGGCAACCCTGTAGAAACCAACTCCTTAAATACATAAGATGAAATCTTGACTAACCCTAACCGTCGTCTCGTACCCCGAGCGCCGGCGTAAGTTAAGTCAACGATGTAGTCTGACTTGATGTAAGTCTAAGACCTGACCCAAACCAACGTGTCGTGCATACACCGAGCTGCGGGGCAAGTCAGGCTAGACATGAAAACAAGGGTCCGACTAGACTAGACATTGTGATTTGGATGAGCACACTCATGATCACGAATGGCTAGGGGCAAAAACCGATTAAGAGAGTCATATCCGATATGATCGATGAAGAGTCATCTTCCGATCGCAGAGTCAATCAACTTGTTGAGCTACACTCAAGGTTGTTTAGATTCAAGGTGATTGGAACTCTTACCCATTAATTTTTAATTCGATTAAATCGTTCGTTATTAAGCTTTAAAACGTTCGTAAAAATAGTGGGAGGATATAGATAGATAAAAGCCAATCTACCTATATTTAATACTGAACATATGCTAAAACTAGGGCAATACTATGTTTACCGAAAGAATCAATTGATAATATTGGAATTAGTTAATTGGTCAAAAAGTTGATTAATTGAATATCAAGTTAAATTCTAATTGATAGAATTAAAACTATATTCTCGTTGACATTAAATGACCTTCTAAAGAACAGACTTAAGAAATATGATTTCATTAAGTTCTGGGTCCAACAAATAAATTAAAGCTTCATGTCACTCGTCTCTATATGAGGCAGCTTGAACATATAGGACATTCAAAGTATGTTTCTCCCTACAACTTGTCGAGCTACCCTCAAGGTTGTATGGACAAACAATTTTGATCCGCAAAGTTCGAAAATTCGATCAAACCGTTTGAGTCGAATACGAGTGCATGAGCGGTGCAAGACTATGTATCCCAACCGGATCTTGAGACAAGCAACTTCTTGAGCTACACTCAAGATTGCAAAGCTCAAGCGTTTGGATACATAAGTTGCTTGCATATCTATTTATTTTTGTTGATATCTAAATGTGATTTAGAAAAGGAAGAAGGCACTTCGGAAAGTCAATTGAGAAAGTTAGTTTAATTTATCATTAGTAAAGGTATAAGTAGGAGGAAATGAAAACGTGACATATTTTGATGTCACATTTCGGAATAAGTTGTTATACAAAAGACGTTTAACACATTTTGACGAATGTCGTCACATTGCTTCTGAAGTAATGTTTTGTGTTAAGTAATTTGTAAATAACTATATATATATTAAATGTTAATATATAAATACACAAGATAGTAGCAAACTTATATGGTAAAATTAGACTAGGCCGTATCTAGAGATTAAGCTTCACAAGTCACATAAAGAGGGGTCTGACCTCTCATATTATGAAGTCTACGGACACTTGTGAGTCTTAGCCTCTTAGATACAATGGCCGAAACCCATCTGTGAGACAGTGGGAGAATGAGTTGTCGAACTCAGTCTCGTACATACTGATGTACCCGAGTTTACTTTTAACAAAATAAGTTCTTCGTATATTTTATTAAGACACGTGTTCTTGATGAAACACAAGTCTGATAAAATAAAGAACGAAATGCCTAAAGTATTTAAACTGATTCGATTAGATCGAATGGTCAAATACTTAGCTACATAAAATCTTGTGTAATTAAAAGAAAATGTGATTTTCTCTCAGGTCAAGTCTGTTAACACATCAGTGTGTTAAAAGGTATGAATCACACTTAATTAGATTTAATGTGATCCATTGTAAGTGACTCTGAGTTAAGTCCTCCCTCTGGGTTAAGTCCCAGATAGTAATGCCTAGGTTTTGATAATGTTCTATAAGGACATTATCAATAATATATTCAATAAATCAATCGTAAGGAAGTTGTATTATTACTCGAATCTCGTGAGCCGGATTGTCGAGTTAGACATCATAACTGATGATGACTCAGTCAACTTCTAGGATAAAATTCGGAGTAGTAACTCCGATTTAAAACTTGATGAAGGTCCGTGTGCGTAAATAAATTTGAGAATTTAGTTTACGTGCGCAAGGAAAATGTTTCCTCACTTTTTGCAAGTAAATCTTTAAGTTGAAAGATTGGTGTAGAAAGAAAATAGTGAAGTACAATAATGATTGGACGGGAATGGTTTTCATCCTAATTTCTTTAAAACAGATTATAATGAAACCGGTTTTGCCAACAGATGTGTACAGATCTACTCAGACCAAGCCGATGTAAAACGCTTAAGTTGACCATGAAAATTTGCACATTCACTTATAAGTTCGTTTTTCTAAATATGATTTAGACGAACCAACTTATATGAATTAGCCAGATAGTTTTCAAGGTCAGTGGGAGCGTGTAAATTACATGCGAGACATCAAAGAGATGGAACATATATTTTGATTAAGTAATCAAAGAGTTTGATTATTTATCATAAATGAATATGAACCATTTGAAATGACCAATAACTAATTTAAAATTATTATCGTAAGGTACGATGAACTGGATAAGATCCAGGGAAATAAAATATTATGGATTCCGACAGACCAAATGAATTATTTGAATGAGATTCAAATGGTTGGTCTAACACAAACATAGAAACCCCTTAAAGTCTATAGAGTAGACGGTTTTAGCAGATCCACTCACGAAGGCTCTATCACATGAAGTCGGGAAAACTTATGTGTAAAAACGATATTAGATATCGAGATAAATGGGCCTGAGTGCAAGTGGGAGATGTAGGAATATTATGCCCTCGAGGCCATTTATTCCTGTGTGAATAGAACAAACATCTTGTTCGAAATAACAGTAAGCTGTTTGGTAATAATTTATCTAAGCTATATTGTAATGTAGTCAACATTAGATATAAACTTAGGTAAAGTCCTGAGACTTTATGCAAGGTCAAACGGGTATCGAGATGAGTATCTCGATCATGGAGAAACGTTTGACCGTCTGTAGCATAAGTCTAAAATGGTTCGTGGTCGTAGATGTTCCGAGACAAGGATATCGAAACATCGGATAGACCATTGTGTCTTAGTCTTCACCGTTTAGCGGTGGCGATGATCTCATGATCGCTTGACTTGGCGAAGTCGAAGACGAGACACAGGTGCTCATTAGAATGAGTTCACTGAACGATCCACTAGAGTTATCATATGGTTATATTGACCAATCTGTCAGTGATAACTCTGAGTGATGATAGGATAGTTGGTCTTTTGACTTGAGGTCATTTCGACGGACCTGTGCGTGAACGGTGCCACTTAGATCAACTGACCTAGCTTCGAGGCAAGGCCTGTCGAAAGGTCTTTTGATTGGGTGTCACTTGAAACGTACGAGGCGAGTAATGACCAAGAGAGGATTCGTCTCTCCCGGTCAATGGGAGTTAGTGTCGTAGAGTTAGTTCGGTCTTTAGTAAAAACTCTGCGCAGAGTATGTTGGAAGAAGTCCAACATTTATTGACTAAAGATCGATAGAAACTAACCGGAGTCAAGTTATTGGGGTTGACAGTTTGACCGTACCCCAGACTTGATCCGAACGACATATTTAAGACGAAGAGACTATAACTGCGGAATTCATCACGGAAACAGTCAGGTGGTCCCGACAATACTCATGTCAATGAGTTAACCACATAATGATGATTCCTGAAGCAGGGACGGCAACCACTGCTCGTGGTCACTACCGTATAGGGCTTCAAGCCCAACCTGTTGTAAGGGTCAGGCTGTAGGGTCTCACACAGAGTGCAACGCTTCGTCTAGTAATAGGTAGAAATTAGTTAGGGAGAATAATTGCATTTTTGATGCAAGGGATGAAATAATTGCATTTGATGCAATATGGTAATTTAAGCTTAGATAGGGGCTATTTTGCATTTGATGCAAAAGCGATTAAATGTGTATTAAATTATTTAATACAATATTTAATAATATAAACGCAAGGAAAGGTTCACGGGTAAGACGGGAATGTCCCGATCTAGACCCAGGTTCGAACGGCGTCCAAATCGGACGCCAGATGCTCAAGTTAGAGCCAAAATAGCCAGAAGAAGCCTAAATGGGTCAGCCCAACTTAGTGGGCTGAACCCAGATTAGAAAAAGGCGCGGGCGCCCGCTAGGAGCGGGCGCAGGCCCGCGCCCGCTTCAGCCGCAGCGGGCGCCCGCTGGAGAACGGGCGCAGGCCCGCACCCGCTCCAGCGGGCGCGGGCGCCGGCCAGAAGCGGGCGCCGACCCGCGCCCGCTTACCAGCGGGCGCGTGCGCCTATGCGCCCGCTGGGCGCGTGCAGCGCACGCGCCTCGAGGCGCGTGCGCTGCACGCGCCTGGCGCACTGCAGGCTGCACGCAGCCCTAGGGCTGCGTGCTTTTGCGACGGCTGGGTTGTGCTTTGGTAGGGTTCTTGGCTGATGTTTGAACACTCAATTGGAGGGTCAAACGACCTCCGATTGACGAACGGTTTTTTCCTATGCGTTCACCGTTGAACGCTTGTCATATTGATAGGTTGTATCAATCCTGAAGCTCAACGGTGAGTGAGTTAAAATTCACGGAAGTTTGCACTTTGTGAAGTGCAAACTAACTTGATTTTAAATTAACCCATTGTTTAGTCCCACATCAGATTTTGAGAAAAGGGGAGAGTCCGCCGCCTATATAAATAGGGGTCTCCCCCCTTTCTCAAAACTCGTCCCAAGCTCTAGATCTGAGCGGCTCTCGTAAATGTTGGAGCATGCTCGGATCTAGGCTTAAATAAATATTTCTCTATCTCCCTAAATTTCTGCCTTACTCCTGAGGGCTCTAGCAAAGCCACAAAGGAGTTCGGATTCTGGATCTGAAATCTTGGCGGAGGTTTCACTCGCGTGAAACTTTCTTCGGCGCGTGGTTGGCTCGGCGGCACGGGGATTGATCGCCTCGGGATGCGGAGCGGTTCGAGGAGCGGTTCGGGGAGCGGTTCAAGGAGCGGCTCGGCGTGGGACGGGAGCTGCTCGGAAGACGGCGCGGAACATCTCGCCTGCTCCAGGGCTGAGATTCCGGGTATGTGGTTAAAGTAGTTTATTAGCATTAGTTTAATTTAATCGCAGTAGGCTAGATCCTTCTTGGGATGGTCAGATCCATCCCAAGTCGGCATAGATCTTGGCATAGGGTCTTGGACCTTAGGGCTAAGTTAGAAAATTGTTTTTAACTGCATGTTAATTAGTTAACATAAGTTTTTCTTCCGCTGCAAAATGATTTTTGTGTCTATGTTCCGTCCGACTTAGGACGGGACTAGAGTTTTTGTGCCCTAAGGGACCGTGAATTCCCCTACAAATAGAAGATGAACTCATATTAGATTCTTGAAATTGAATTTCAAAAGAATTATTTTCTTCTAAGCAAGTGGCAATCAGAGTAAGATTTTCAATGGATTGCTGAATTTGCCGACTCCGAGCAAGGAAGTTTTCTTAGAATTGATAGGATGTAGCCTCCTGTGTCTGAATAAGCAAATAAACATCCTCTTTCAAGGGTTGCAATGGTATGTCTATGCTTTTCTCTCCTTTATCAAGGCATGAAGGCTCCGTTGGATCACGCTCTGAAGTCTCGTTAATGGTCTGATCATTCTCGTGTAAGGACTCCATGTATTTTCATGCCTCTGTCGGCGTCATGACTCCCAAAAATTCCTGTAGCTGTGGTCGTAGTCCAAATAAGAAGGACTCCATAAGCTCTTTCTTTGTGTACCCATGCTGCGGATAGCTCATTACTATGTCTGTGAACCTCCTCCAGGCCTGAAAGAAAGTTTCACAGTCTGTCTGATTAAAATTAACGATCTTGAGCTTCTCTATCCTATGCTTATGTGCAACATCGTATTCTGCATCATACCAGTTGTTTGTGCGATAGAAATTCATGTATTCCATTTTTTGAATATTTTTAAGAGAAACAAAACAAAAAACTAATAAAAATCGTAAACTATAAGATGGAAGGATCTCACTGAATGTTCCTCCATACGAACTGAAATTGTAGCTAACAAGTACTGTTATCCCCGACAACGGCACCAAAAACTTGCCCCGTCTCAAAATGTGTGAGCGCTACTCCCAAGTGTAGGAGATCGAACAAGTAATAATCCTGGTGAGCCCAGGTATCGTATCCACTGGACAACTGACCTGCAAAACCACGAACTTTAGTTTATAAAGAGTAATAATATGATAATAACCAACCACATAAAGATATGGTATTGACAGTTTTAAAGAATAACAGACAATCCTATGATAATTACAGTGAATTCGATATTGGGATACTAATATGGAGAGTATGTATTGGTTATGATTTCATGAGGGTAAATGATTATTAATATCTTTTCTATAACTCAATGATTAGTCTGGCTAGAGCATGAGAACGTCGGAAAGTGTGGCGATAAAGCGCATAAAAACGTGCCAAAGAGTAATCACGTGTAACGTCGATTTCAAAAAGAAAATATGCACAAGTGCCCTCTCAGGTCAAGATACATCCTCTCGGATTGCATCACGAATAAGTCTGCAAGGATCATATTCGATTCAAGCATGCCCACGTCTCCGTATAACATACCCAAACATGATATATGTAGGAATCGACAAAATACGTGATTATAACATGAATATTGGGCGAAAATATATTGAAATCAATGATTACAACACCCTAACTATATCAACACCAACACATATGAATATTAACCACGCATGAAGAGAATATATTCAGATTCTTAGACAAATACATCATCAAACGCTCAAAATACGTGAATAATACTTCAAATACAAGCCAAATATGCAAAATACAAGGCAAAAGATAGGAAAAATATCATCAATTCTCTCCAAATAGCCCCAAATCTCCTTCAGATGATAGATCTAGCCTCTGTCTCCAGGGCCTCCAAATTTCATGCGAAAATATGGCTCCTAGAGTTTTCAATATGCCAGAATATGGCCAAAACCCTAGAATACGCTTATATAATAGCATTGCGGGTTTTAAGTCGTTAACAGGTCCAAACCTGCTCCAATATCACTTTAAACCCACACCCGTAACAACAAACCACAGCCGTCCGATCCAGGTGGGATCGAACGAGGAGCTACCATGTGTGCTTTAAGATTCGCGCACCCGCATCCGAATACGATTTCAACTCGGAGACGATCTTGACCGTCCGTTTGAGCATTGCACCGTCCAGATTTTTCCGCCTGGCTCCAAGCGCTCGCCAGCAGTCGACTCGTTCTGCTCGCCTGCGGGCCGTTGGATCAAGATCCAACGGCCGCTAACGTTCCACGTCGCCCTCACAATTCTCTTGCAGCGATCGCAGATCCGCTTCCGCTTTACTCGATCCTGGCCGTTGATTCCAATGCAGGATCGACTCCTGTGCTGCCATGTTGCGCTAGCGGGATCGAATCCTGCTCGATTTCGACTCGTTTTGTGGGCTTGTTTTAGTCCGTTGGATCCTCGATCAACTGTTCTTGTAGCACCACGTCGTCCGTTACTGAGCTCCTCAGATTCGAGCGAGAGAGATTGAGATTACGCCACGCGGCATGACTGATTGGAGCGGGCGTATACGAAAACGTAATCCCCGCGTATTTGCGTATTTTCGTGCATATTTCTTCATTTAAATGGTATTCTGCATTCAAAAAATCACAATAATTAGCACAGATCTCAGAAAAATACAAATAAATAGTCGTTGGAATCGTGAGACCGAGAACTAGCCATGAAAAATATAAAAAGTGCAGAAATACTCAGTATATTACTATTGTGCATATAAAATAGGAGTTTGCTCTAATAATGAGGGTATTCAAAATACGGTTGTATTAGAGACCAATTATACATTATATATGCAAAAAATAGGGCTAAATGAGTGTTAAATATGTAATATTCAACCCGAATCAGGAAGTAAGATATAATGAACTTGGATTATAAAATCATAGATTTGAAGATTTCAAGAAAATCATTTCATTCATACATATCTTACATACTCGCTTCATCAATTGATCTATAGATGCCTTATATACATTGACTAACTTGATTAGCATCTATGTAGGGGGTAGTAAGTTTTCATTAAGCACAACAATTTCTCTTTTTGTTTATGTTTGTTTGTCATCATAAAAAGGGGGAGAATGTTAAGTATTGGAATTCTCCATACTTGGTGTTAATGATGAGCAAACATAAATACTTGTGACTAATCCCCTATTTACAGTTAATCCATTGCCTAAACATGTCATGAAGATCAATTAGCAATTGATGTCACTCAAAGATCAATAAAAGCATAAAAAGTGGATTGGATGATTAAAGATGGTGATTGACGCTCCTTAGAAGACTTCAAGCTCATACTTTGGATAGAAGAGAGACTTCTACAAAATGTAATCTATTTATTTTTTTCTAGTATGTAGCTTAGAAGTAGAACTATGTTGGGGCACACACATCTTCATTTCGGTCCTAGAAAATCATTAGATCACATTTCCTTAGACTCAATCACATTTCTCAAGCATGTATGATTTCAACAGGCGACTGCTGAACGATTTACAGTCGCATGTCTCAAAACAGTCGACTGAGATTTGTTCTATAGTCGTCTGTTATGCACATACTTAATCCATTGATTTTTGGGTCTTTTAGCTTTAACTCCTTCAGGCAACTGCTGTACAAAATACATGCGCCTGTCCAAGCTACAGTCGCCAGTGATTTGTTAAACAGTTGCCTATCTATCTTCAGCCCAAAGGTCACTTTCATTTTCATCTGGCCAGTCAACTGATGTTGTACTGATAGTCGTCTGTCCAAGACACATTCGACTGCCAATGATTCAATAGTTGTCTGTCTATGATTCCTCTGCAGACTCTGCTCTCTGAAAGTTTCTAGTTTTAGTGATAGTCGACTGATGTTGTATTGACAGTCGCTTGTCCAAGGCATATTCGACTGTCAATGCTTCAATAGTCTTCTGTCTAAGATTTCTCTGCTGACTCTACTCTCTGGAAAGTTTCAGGTTTTAGTGACAGTCGACTGATGTTGGTTCCACAGTCGCCTGCCTATGGCACGGGTGCCTCTGTGTTCCACATCAGTCGCCTGTCGTGTCTTCCCAAAACTTTCTGAGATATTCTAAGCTTATCAATATTGCGGTCAGTCGCCTGTAGAAGGATTTACCGTCGCCTGTTAGTTTTACAGGCGCCTGTTTTCTCCTCATCAGTCGACTATCATACATGGTAAGTTACCGTTTGAATTCTCACCTACCCTCTGACACAGTGAAGCAATCGACTGTGTTTTGTTCAACAGTCGAGACTGTGTAAATTCTATCCGTTGGCTTTTTCTCCACAGATTTCAAAGGTGGTTTTGGGGATTCTGTGTGGGGGTTTTGGGGAACATATAAAGAGAACTCCTACTGTTCCATTGAGGGGTTACTCAAGTGACCCAACTACTTAAGCAACTCATCTTCTTGATCAAAGCTCTCAAATCCAAAAGCCCTAGAATTCTAATCATATTCTCTCTTGCTCTCCAACCTAGAATCAAAGTGATAACCTCTAGGCAATTGGTGGTGACAAGAGAATGGATTGTCTCTCTTTCAAAAGAGACCACAACACACAACACATCTGCTCCTTCAAGTTCTACTTCAAGGTATAGGTGATTGTAAGTGTTGCTATTTCATCATTTCATATCTTTCAATATTAGTTTAACTCTCGGTTTGTGAGAGTGGTTTGCTTGCTCCCAAGTTGTGGGAGTCAAGGACATCGATTGTGTTTCGATTTCACTTGTAGGGTTGCTACAAGTGGGTTTAAAGGAAACCTCAAGTTAGGTTTCTAACTTAAGTATCCGGTGGTATCCGGGTGGAAGGGATGTAGGATTACCGGAAACAAGTTGGGAGTAAACTTGGGTAATCCAAACCCTTGAAACATCCTTTTGTTAGCATTGCTTCAATTTGGGTTTATTTACATTCCGCATTAATTGTTGGTTAGGAATTTAATTTGATATAACTATCGTTTTAAATTGTATAAACACTATTCAACCCCTTCTAGTGTTTTCCTCATAGCCAGAGTCCTTACAATGTGTGATGAATATTAGGATCATGATGAAATCATGATAGTAAGTCCTAATGGATTTGATTGAACACAACTACTAAATGTTTCTAGTTTGGAATATTGAAACATGACATCAATATTTTGGATAAACCAGTGTGTGTTAATCTCCACCATCTGATGGTATTGGCTAGTCTCATAGCCGCTGGATGTGGGGCCATCATAAGACAACGCACATGTGCTTGTGGAAAACAATTTCACAGAACAACTTACCAAGATGCTTCTACGTAGATATCATACTCTAAATGTAAATAGAAGCAGTCGTGTGAAAATTGATGCAGTGTAGTCCTTACGACCAAAGATGGCTAAATGACATTGCACATGGAAGGCTAAGCGATTGGTGCAGTGTGATCGGTGTGTCGGTACTCACTGGGTATAATTAGAGGCATGCAAAGAGAGTAGCCATCAAGACGGGATTCATCTCCTCCTGTTTCTGAGGTTAGTTTTACAGGAAGTCAGTGTGTTCATAGTAAATACATAGCCAAGGTAGAGGGATGAATTTGTTAGCAGTCTCTGACCAACCCGTTAATGACTATTCCAAAACATAAAACATAATGTGTTTGTGTCACTGCTACAGTAAGAATCAGGTTATTAGATTCTCAGACAGATGAAAACGTCTCACGAAAAGCAAAGGAAATAAATTTAAGTATATATGATATACACGTGATTTATCACAAGAGTTGTGATCAACATCAAGTTGAAATAATGCATCGTAAAGAGTTACGAGTGCGTGAGAGAAATGACTGTAAAGAGTTACAAACATTTCAACTAAAGAAGAAAGACTAAAATGCCTCAGTATCAGTTAGTCAACTAATATTATATCAGAGTTACGAGTGCGTGAGAGAAATGACTGTAAAGAGTTACAAACATTTCAACTAAAGAAGAAAGACTAAAATGCCTCAGTATCAGTTAGTCAACTAATATTATATCATTAGTCGACTAAAGTACTGATTATTCAACTAATCATTCTGCTTAGTAACTTAGTGCATGATGCATGAGCTGCTTCTGGTTGACAGCTAGTCGACTAGCACATGCATGCTAGTCGACTAATGACCAATAGAACAAATTAGGGTTTATGAATTTGAATAGGATTCGATTCAAACTTCGGATATAATACGAACCAAATTATGAAAGTTTGACTCTAATAAGAACATCTTATTTTATGCTAAGGCTTGGGCATAAATCTTGTATTCGAATTGGATTTAAAATACTAATGAATAAGCCTTTTTCTTGAAAACATGATTGTAGATATAGTTGTGATTCAACTTGAACTCTGAATATGACACAGGTTTGGATGACCCGTAGAACTATATAAATGGGTCCTCTTCTCCTCTCACAAAGTACAATTGCCAATAGCGAAATAAACAACAAGGGATCTCAATCCTAGATATCAAAGTTCTTGCAACCTACATCTATTGTGCAGAGATATTTGAACCTCTGTGTGAGAGAATCTCTCACACCCAAGAAATTTTTTTTACTTCTCCTCATCTTAAAACCTCTCCCCCAAGGAAGGTGAATACCTTTCCACCAAGCTAGGAGTGAAACGCCTCTCCTCCAAGCTAAAACTAAGCATTGTCCTCAATGCTTGAGGACCATGAGCTATGGGGGGTAGATGTGTAGGGGAGGGTGTGTGTGGTGAAATGGGGATGCAATTTGATATCATTAAGCCTATGGAAAAATGTGGAGAGCATGGGAGAGTCTCCCCCAAGTTAGCATGAAGCATAGCCCTAAATCAGGTAGTGATGTGAAAAATAGGGATCAATATGCACTTGAAAGGTAAGTGGAAGAATCAGAGAATGTGGGAAATAGATAGTGTGTAAGGCGAATGAGAGATAAAGAGATTTATTAAAGAAAATCAAAACACTAATACACTCCTCTCGCTATTCGAGAGGAGACAAGATTATTAAAATGCTACGCTAGAAATCAAGTAAAATATCTACACTACTAGATTAGGATACACCTGTTCAAAAGGCGGATCTCTGATCTTTATTGGTGCAGGAATTAGTTCTTCTTGATGCTTTCGTGGCTCCGCTAGCAGCTTTACTCCACAAATGTCATCAGACCCACGCAGCGTGGCTCCCAGCATTCCCTGAAGGTGTCCACCTGTAACTTGCAGGGAACGAGCCATGTTGGCCCGATGAGAGAAATTATTAACCACAATGAAATTAATCCAGAGATAATCATCAAAATGTGAAAGAAAATCTAAAGAAGGTTGATGGATTCTCCATGGAGGAACTTCGATACCCTCGAGGTGCATGACCAGATCTTTGTTCTACTCGTTCTCAGTCTGGTCAGGTGCTGGCACAACCAAGCGTGCCTCAGGTAGATATGTATATGTTTCCTGTGGGAAACACGTTGCGTCAGAAATATCTAAATCTAGGAATGAATGAAACAAAGCATGAGATTCAGATATAGAGAAATCAGGGTCTAGGAAACTTCCCTGATCGATGTGGTGATGCTCGAGCTCTGGTGGGATGAGGAGTGACTGCGGTGCAAATGATGTAGGAGTACATGGCTCAGGCCAGATGAGATCAGTCATCGCGCTTGTGGCCGAACTCATGTACTCATCAAAGGCGTGCACATGTGTCGCAGTCTCCTTGATGCTCATGCATGGCTCTAACTCTAGGACCTGACAAAAAGAGAAAGTTTGTGCGGGTTCGTCGATTTTTGGTGTCTCGCTCTCGCCCGTGAAAATCTCTCTTATCTCTGCTCTGAACTAGGTCAGGAGCCCCTCATTCTTTGCTAATGCCTCGTTGGATTTCTCATTTCTTGCATGGGGGCAAAATGGGATGACGCTGCTGGCATAATGTGTGCCAATTGTACCACCTGCAGATGGGGATGGAACCCTATTAGAAAACAAAGAAGTTTGTGCAAATAGATTACCTCCCGTAGTGCAGGTGGCCGGCATCATGTTGGGCTAATGGACATCTTCCACTATAAAAGGATTCTCCTCCACCGAGCCATGGAATGACGGGCAAGCTTTGGGCCACCATAAAATGTTCCATCTTGGTTGTAAGGCTTCCCTCTGCTTCCGGTGGATGCATATAGGGTGGAGGACTTGGATGGGAGTGGGTTAGATATGTCTTGTAGGTAATTGGGATTGGGTCATAAGGGCTGACATAATATGTGCAAGCATTTGGGGCATGTCCTGCAAGACCGCCCATCCTGCAGTTCCCTGCAATCTGCAAAAATTGATTTTGTGCTCCATCTGAGCATCATAGTATGCCGAGACATCAAGATTGTTGGAATATGTTCGTCTGGTGTCCACATCATTACTCCAAAAATCACCTGGCTATACAAAAATGAGAGAAATATGTAAAGATCGTC
Organism: Scilla litardierei; assembly: GCA_030789695.1. Classification (NCBI taxonomy): domain Eukaryota; kingdom Viridiplantae; phylum Streptophyta; class Magnoliopsida; order Asparagales; family Asparagaceae; genus Scilla; species Scilla litardierei. The sequence goes on along the minus strand of CM061138.1, from coordinate 131,504,122 downwards.
AGTAGACAAATGAGAGTAGAAGGTGGGAGGGGATCAAAAAATTTCTTTTATTTATTTTTATTTTTATTTATACGTAGTCTAATAGATACACAATCAAGTTGATAACAAGCTGATTGCCTCCCCGGCAACGTCACCGTTTTGTCCGATGTCTTTGGCTAAAGACCAGCAAAAGATATTTATAGTTACGGTGAGCAATACAGATCATATGCAGCAGGTGTCGAACATAGGGAGGCCGTGGTATGAGTACTAACTAATCATGTATCTAGTTAGATATGCAAATGAAAACAAGAGAGGTGTAATTACACTAAAAATACAAAAATAAGGAAAGGTGCCAGGGGTCAAGAGTCACCGCTAGTGCAAATTGAGCATGCAGGTTGACCTAGCTTCTCGAGCCAATGGGTTAACACCCTAGATGATAGTCGAAGCTCAATCCTCGTCCTCTTAATGTCCAACCATGAGAGGACTCGGAGAATGGGTTGGATCCCTTACTATAGCCCCGATGGTCAGTCAGACGCTATAGTAATGGTGATTCTAGTGAGTGTGCCCGAAGGGTGATCAACGTCTAGCACCAGATAGTCATCCCTCCTCGGCTAAGAGGTGGGATGAATTGAGCCCATCCAAACCTATTCCTAAGACTAAAACCCTAATCGGAATGATATATGGGGCGGTCCACCGATATGAACAACCTACACTAGAGTTTAGTTAAGCCATACGCACAAAAATCTACCCTATTAACATCACAACAAAAGACAAACAACAAATATGGAAAAGCATCACAAAGGCAAGAGAAATGAATTAAGACAATGCAATTAAAATTAAATTAAAGATAAAGAAGAATTCATTACAATGCAGTAGAAATTAAGAGTCTTACAATTTATTGAAGAACAACCCCAAAAGGGGGGTGAAAACCCCAAAAAATCACGGAAGGAAGAAGCAGAACTCCTTCTCTAAGCTCACTCACAGCCTTAAATAGTACATGCAGAAAAATTAGGGCGTACCACTGTGCCACAAATCAACACAACCATGCCGTCGCAAAAAAAACTAGGGCACGGATTCGTGCTGCTTCAAGCACGGCCGTGCCGCAAGTTAGCACGGCCGTGTCGATCTTCCTTTAAGCCCAAATCAGGTCCAGGCAACACGGCCGTGCGAGACGATCGTGCTGCTGGGGGAACTTTCTGCCTCCTGTAGGGGAATTAGCACGGTCGTGCGGTGAATTAGCACGGCTGTGCAAATGCTGCTGTAGCTCCCCCCTTGGCTTTATGATATAGCACTGCCATGTGGGTGCACACACGGCTGTGCAATCTGCTCTTTGGCTTGTACTCCCTTCCTTTAGCTCCGATCTTTGCTAATCTTCACCGTTATCATTCCCTGAAAGGCACAATATACAACCCAAAGTATGAAATGGATAAAGATGTGTAAAAAGGGACATATAGCGAGAATGATATGGAATAAATAAGTAAAGCAAAGGGTGAAAGTGGCGAAAAAGATGTATAAAATGAGTCTAACACTTAGCATGCCCTACCCTACCTTCTTCAAAGATATCAATTGGCCGGCCCATCTCCGAGCCATCATTAAGCAAAAACAAAGGCCGACCCAATCTTCATCAAGTTATTACATTGGTTGGCCCCTCTTCTTCTAGCAAATAACTAAGCAAGAGTCTTCAAGCATCCAAGCATTAAAGGCCAAAGACAATTGACAATCTTCATCTCCTAGCCATACGCATCCAAGCTACAAGGGCTCTACATCTTCACGCAAGGGGTTCTCCATCAAGCCACAAGTTCAATTCAACACATCAAGCCCTTTGAAGCAGCAACTCGTGCAAGGGTCATCTCCTCTCACACATCAAAAGTGAAAATCTCCAAGGGGACTACTCAAACATCAAAGTCAGGCAAAGATCAAGCATCACGCTTCCATTTGGGCAAGAAGCAAAACATCCAAGCCAAAGGCACATACTACTCATGCATCAAAGGGGAAGAAGCAAATCCAAAGGAGCAAGCCTCAAAACAACTCATGCATCAGAGAAGGTCCAAGAAACAAGTCATGCACAGGCGTAACTGCAGCAAGTCACTAGATGTGCCCTGCAAAACAGTCGGGTCATAACTCATGCACGCTCTTCAGTCTTCGGGTGCTAGCAAGTCACACATCAAAGCAGCTGCTCCATCTCCTTTGCACACAGTCGCGACTTACGCAAAAGTCTTCCGCTCAGGCATAAGCAAGAAAGTCCCTAGCCGTACCCATGAATCAAGTGTCCCCGATGCATATTTCTTTGTGCACAGACCATAAATCACACAAGCTGTCGACAGAGCTTCTGATCCATGGCACACATACGGATTCAGATGAGCCATGCCCGTAATTCTTGTGAGCCAGAGTTCCTGCGAGCCAATGCATGCAATTTCCACAATTCATCACTGTTTTAGATGTTAGTGGGAAGACAATAGACAATATTGCATCACAGCTTGATTTGGTTACATTTTGCTCTCGACGCGAGTTACATCTTATCGACAATGGCAGATGGCTAAAGCCAAAAGCAGCTTACACATTGAATAGAGAAGAGACTAGGTTGCATTTGTATGGGTTAAGGAATTGAAGTTTTCGGATGGATATGCATCTAACATATCAAACTGTGATAATTTGCAACAGCGTAAAATCTATGGATTGAAGAGCCATGATTATTATGTTTTCATGCAACGATTACTCCCGATCAGCTTACGTGGCATGCTTAATAATTCCATATGTGATGTAATCACTGAGGTGAGTAATTTTTTTAAATAGTTGTGTTCCACAATTCTTCATGTGAATGATATGCAGAGGCTGGAGAAAAGTATCAGGAAAACTAAATATAAACTAAAGAAGATATTTCCACCGTCATTCTTTGATGTTATGGAGCATTTTATGTTGCATTTGCCATACGAAGCAAAGATGTATGGACCTGTGCAATATAGATGGATGTATCCCTTTGAAAGGTACTTGTAGGGTCTAAAGAAAAAGGCGAAAAATAAAGCTCATGTGGAAGGTTCAATAGCAGATGCTTACATTATTGATGAAATATTGACTTTCTACTCATTCTACTTTCGTTTAGACACGGTAACCCGTTGGAATAGGCCTCCCAGAAATGATGATGGGGGTGAAGTCGA